>CM057342.1:710170494-711370494 GCA_030015575.1 Agapanthus africanus
TAAAGAAAATCTCATGACGTTTATCTTAAAGACATTAAGAATTCATGGTATTTTAGTGGAAATCTACTTGAGATTTTGAGTTATTAGTTATAAGAAAACAAATTTCTTAGCATTTATTTAAAATTCATCATTTTTTCTATAATAAACAATTTTCGTGATATTTATTTATAGTAAAGGAAGCCCGTGGTATCTATCAAAATACTAAACGATTGTGATTTTTAATTCAAAAAAAAATTTGATGATACTTATCTGAAATACATTAAAAGTTCTTTTTATATACTTGTAATAAGCAAAGCCCGTAGTATTTATGTGGAAAATGTCGGAAATTCAATGCATTGATTTAAAATTAAAATGTCCATGGAATCTATTTAAAAAGATTTTTGAGAAGTTCATGGTATTTATTCGAAAAAACTCTATGGTATCCATTCAAAGTTCATAGTATTTAGTTGTAAAAAAATCCATGGCATTTATCTATAAAAACATTGAGAATTCATGGTATTTTAGTAAAAATCTAAGTGATAGTGATGACAATACTATAATTCTTGAGAGATGGCAAAACTGTAATTAAATCGAAATTTTGTCATTTTAATTATTTTCTATTATTGCTCTCATAACTTCAAAACTCAAAATTATCTATAAAATCCAAATTTCATGCTAAAGATATTAAGTGAGACTAGGGGCAAAAATGAAAATATAAAAAAAAATCCATTTTTATGATCTTCCATTATTGCCCTTACAACTTCATAAAAATTTCGAATTTACCTATATAATCCGAATTTTATAATAAGGATACTGAATAAAAGGTGAGAGCTAATGTGGAATTACTGAAATTTCCACTTTGTATACCAAATTAGTTTATTATAATGATTGTTTTTGACTTACTTTATACCTAAGTTTTGTAAGATTAATGATGGAGGGGTTTATTTTTTTTTTTTAATGAAATTAATCTACAGTGAGTTGAGTAGTTATGTAAAATTAACGCCATAAAGATTGATTGTATAGCTATAACTATTTGAGCCATTGATTGTATTTTTTAAAGAAAAATTAGCAATTTATTCTTCGTTTAATGCTTGTGTGACACTATTAAAGGTTATATATTAGGCCGTTAGACAATCAAATTAAAAATCAAAATTGTAGATCTTAGGGTGTGGTTATTATAGCAGAGATAGAGACATCATCATTATTATAAAAACTAGCAAAATCTCCCACACAATGTGTGGTACTGATGTACAAGGTCCGGAAAATCGGATTAATTTAGAAGTTTATTGTGATATGACATGTAAGTTGTAATATCTTATATTTGTGTAATTTCTTATGTAAAAATATATGAAGAATTATCTTGTTAGGTATCAATATTTTTCCTCGCTATAAAATACGAAAATCGCAAATTTTGAACATCTATATCTGTTTTCTATATTTTCAATGTGTTGCATGTAAAAGCCTATTAAAATCGAGAAATTTTAAAATTTTCCTATTTTATTTTGTTTTTTCGATATTTTGATAAGCAATCGAAAATCACAAATTTTTTTAAAATGCCAAATATTATCTATTTTTTCTGTGTTTCAATACTTTGCACACTATACCACATGATAATCGAGAAATTTTCAAAACTTTGAAAATACTTTGTTTTCTATCTTTTCAATATTTTGCATGTTGTATATATATACCTTAAGAAAATAGCAAAATTTTCATTTTCATTTTCATTTTGTTGTTCAATGTTTTTCTTGGTATAGCATATGAAAATCACGGAATCTAAAAAAGCCACAATTTTCTTATTTCTTCAAGTTTTCAATATTTTGCATTAACGAAATTTTAAAAATCTCAAAATTTCCTTTTTTCCAATAGTTTGATTGCTATATCACACGAAAATCTCAAAATATTCTAATTTGTTCTTCTTTTAATATGATGCATGCTATATAGCACAAAAAAAGATGAAATTTTAAAAAATCTTAAATATTACTGTTTACTTTTGTTTTTCTATAGGTTATTTTTTGTTTTCTTCAAATATAATAGAAGACAAAAGTTATGAGAAGAGTGCTCTCTGGTTTTCTAGATCGAAGAGAGAAAAATCCTTGTGACTACATATAATAAATTATTGTTACATACTTACAGATTTAGAATCTCTTGGATATTGTTTGTTACGTATTTGTTCTTATTTCATATGATTCTGTAAACCACTTTTTGTTCCTAACATCTCCCCTAAAACCCAATGGCAGTGCAACGTAAGGCTGAGAATCGCGATCCAACTAGAGGCTTTGTGAATATGTTGTTGACCTATGAGCCTCATTCTGTTTAGTTTTGATTATTTTACAAAAAATCATACTTCAAAAATATTATATATTACTAACCATTTCAGATAAATTAAAGTGCTATAAAAATAGAATTACTCAAGTAAGAGAACAATCAACATTTCAACTGGTATCACAACAGTGATATCGAGCGACTCTGAAGACCAAATAGCAAGTTCAAAGAAAATATCAAAGAAGTCACACAACGGCGTATTCAAGACTTTTCTATTTTCTTTGAGTTTAGAGATAGTCAGAATCTCTTTTCTAATCCTATTTCTATACTAGATACATCTTTTCTAAAAGAGATATCTAAACTTTTTATTAGATTTTCAAAAACAAACTAAATTACTTCTTAAATATTTTTGATATTCTAAAAGACATCTATGTCTGAAATATCAGACATGGACGTCTCTATAGGGCGTACCTATGGACGTCCATAGCAGTTATAATTTTTTTTCAAATTCTGTTTCGGTTTGAATTTCAAACCGTAATGGCTATTAACTGTCCTAAAATTTAGGGACGGTTATTTTATCTGTTCTAACCGCCCCTCATTGAATTTCTATATAAAAGACTCATTTTTTTCATTTAGGAAATTAATATTTTTAGCGTTTTTACTATTTTGATTTTTCATGAAAACCATGTCTCTCTCGTTCTTAAGTTTTTACTACTCTTTTAGAGAAAAGAGATCTTTTAGGTTTTAGATTTTTCTAGCCATTAGAAACGGAAGATCTCAAGTTGTCGAAGAAGTTTTGTTTAAACTTTTCTCAGTCCTTTGAAAAACTTCTTCAATCATTCTTAAATTTTTAATACTCTTTTGATAAAAGAGATCTTTCAGGGTCTTAGAAGTTTCTGGTCATTAAAAAAAAAGATCTCTAGTTTTCGAAGAGGTTTTATTTTAAGTTTTTCTTAATCTTTTGAAAACTTATTTGAATCATTTTAAAACATTTTTAATCTCCAAAAACACAATCCATTATCTGCTTAATTTGAAATTCGATTTATCTTTTGATATCATTAGGATTGTAAAGTTGGTTTGTAAAAATTTGATAAAAATCTTTTTTGTAAGATCCAGTGAAAAAAAGTCTAAGATCTTCACATTGTAAGAGTTTCGGATTTGATCCTTAGGAAAAAGTCTAGGTGTTTACCACCTGCAAGTGTAAAAGGTTTCGAAGTTGAGCCTTTGGTAAAAAATCTAGGTGTTCACCGTCTGTAACTGTAAAGATTCTAAGATCTGAACTTGGTAAAAGATCTGGGTTTTTCCACCCGTAAGGAGTTAATGGATAGTGAGAATTCTGAACAGGATTTCTCAGGCGGGGGTTAGCCACAGAGTTGGTGAATCTCGTTAACAATTCTCTGTGTCATTTTATTTTTGTTCATTCTGTGACTGAAATTGTTTTCTTTTATACTCGGATTTTATTCCGCTGCAAAATTTCTTAATTCCGCATAATTGCACTGAGTTTGCCATAAAACCTTATTCATCCTCCTCTAAGGCTATCTTCAATTGATATCGAAGAAGGCTATTCTGTTTGTAAGATTAATCTCTTGAGTTTCTGATCCTATGTGTTAACCTATAAATCTCTTTATGTTTTGATTATTTTATAAAACTATATTTCAAATATATTATATATTACTAACAATGTCAGATGAGTCAAAGTGCTACACAATTGGAGTTATTCAAGTATAAAAACACTCAAAATTACAACTGACATATAAATAAAAGTGTCGACAAATATCGACAAGACTCGGAAGAACTCAATGCACATTTAAAGACTATAACGGAGAAGTCACACATCAGAGATATTCAAGACTTTTCTAATTTATTTGAGTTTAGAGTCAAGTAGATCTCAAACGATCATAATCAAGTTTTCTATCTTGCTTCAATTCAATTCAAAAAAACCAAAATTTCATTTCCAAAATAAAGGCATGTTTCTAAAATGTCAGAAAAATAGACATTCCTAGGACGTCTATGATAGCTGTCTATAAGAGTTTTTAATTTTTCAAATTTAAAATTTTGGAGAAATTTTTGAAATTCCAACGGCAAAAAACAGTCACTAGCTGTCCTATCTTTTTGGGGTAGTTGTAATACTGTACCGACCATCCATTTTCATATTTCTATAAATAAGATTCATTTTTCTCAAGTTTTTCACCAATTTTTTCTTTAACGTTTTTATTCTCAAGGTTTTGGTGAAATTTTTTCTCTCTTTGCTTTCAAGTTTTTACTAATCATTTTTCAGAGAGGAGATTTTTCTAGCAGTATTAGATTTTTCTATTCTTTTAGAAAAGAAAGATCTCTAAAATTTTCGAAAATGCGATTGTTTTTAAAACTTATTTAATCTTGAAAAAATTCTTCGATTTATTTTTAAACTTTTGTCAATCTCCAAAATACAATCTTTCATTTCCTTGAATCAAAATTTTGATTTATCTTTTGAGATCGTTAGGATTGTTGAAGTTGGTTTGTAAAGATTTATAAAATTTTTACTTTGTACGACATAGTGAAGAAAGGTCTAAGATTTTCATATTGTAAAGCTTTTGGACTTGCGCTTTGGAAAAAGTTTAGGTGTTCACCACCTACAAGTGTAAAAGGTTTCGAATTTAAGCCTTTGATAAAAAGTTTAGGTGTTCACTGCTTGCTAGTGTAAAGATTCTAAGATCCGTATCGGAGAAAAGATCAAGGTTTCTTCACCCGTAAGGAGTCACTGGATAGTGTTTGAATTCTGAGCCAGAGTTCTCAGGTGGGAATTAGCCACAGGGTTGGTGAATCTTGATAACAATTCTTGGTGTCGATTTACTTTTTCTGTGATTCTGTGGTGTTTCCGTGAATCTGTGTTGTGATAGTATTTGTACTTTAGACTCTGATTTTATATTCCGCCGCATAATTTTTAAATTATTACAAATCATGTTGAGTTTGTCATAAAACTTTATTCACCCCCTCTAAGGCTGTTTTCAGTTGGTATCAGAGCAGCTTACTCTGTTTGTAAGATTAACTTCTTGAGTTTATAATCCTATAGCAAACCAAATGGAAGGACAATGCTCTAACCGTCATCCTCTTTTCAACGGCATCATCTACCAATTCTGGAAAACCAATATTAAAGTTTTCCTTCAGTGTATAGATCTAGAAATCTTAGAAATCATAGAAAAGCCCTTTATCATCCCTACCACGAATTCTTTATCTAATGCCAACAAGAGATCAATGGTATTGAATGTCACGACAATGAATGTACTTCATTATTCTTTGAATTTAGAAGAATTCAATAGAATCTCTATACGTCAAATGGCAAATGAGATTTGGACTACTCTCCATACTGCCCATGAAAGAACCGGTCAAATTAAAGAGAGTAAGATCAACCGTCTCATGCATAAGTATGAGATGTTCCAAATAAGAGACGATGAAACCATCGACTCTATATATTCTAGGTTCAACAATGTCATTACGGAGCTTTTCAATTTAGGAAAGAAATTCAATAACAAAGAAAAGTGTTATAAATTGCTGAGATCTCTTACGATATCATGACAAGCTAAGATCACTACCATCGAAGAGACTAATGATATGACAGTGTTGAATGTTAACACCCTTAAAGGAAAATTAAAAATTTACGAGATGCAATTAGGGGATCTTAAGCAAAAGCAGGAGAAAGGACACTCAAAAGAAGAATATCGCGCTAAAGACAACGACTGGCAAGTCAAAAGCTAAAGAAACATTTAGTGATGATGAAAGCAACGATGAAGAAATGGCGATATTGCAAGATACTTTAGGAAGTATCTGAAGTCAAGAAATTTATATTCGAAAAAAGGTACATATGATTTATATAAATTTTTTAATTCTCTTCATTGTTTTGAATGCAATAAGGAAGGTCATGTCAAGTAAGAGTGTTCTACTCTCAATAAGAATAAGTGAAAGTCTAAGAAAGAATCAGAAAAATGTTCGTTTCAAACTATTTGGAATGATACGGATCCCAACGACTTAGAAGCTGAAGAAGTTACAAACGTGTGCTTCATAGCACAAGACGTTGATGTAATCAATGATAAATTTGATTTAAATCCCCTCAGTAAAAACGATTTAATAGAATTATGTCATTATCTTAAGGATAGTTATGATAAGGTTAATACTAAATATAAAATATTAAAATCAAACATATCTACTAAAAATAATTTAGAAATATCCACACAAAATGATTTAAATGAAATTAAATTAGAATATGAAAATTTAAATGAAAAATTAAAATCTATAACTTTAACAAATAATAAGATAATTGAAATTAATAATATGCTAAACTTTGAAATCTTTAATCTAAAAAGAAAAGTAAATTTAAAATATAAAATGATTCTAAAATTCACTAAAAGTAAAGATAATTTTGATGTAATGTTAGGAAAATCAATAAAACACCGTAAGAAAGAAGGTGTTGGGTATAATAACTATTCTAAATTAGTTCACAAAACTAGACAATTTAGATGTAAATACTATTATATTTATGAAAACAAATATGTTAATTCTATGTGTAACTATTGTTGCACTGTAGAGCATATATCTCAATACTCCATCTTACAAATATTATTTTACTCCAAATACTGATCCAAATGAACCACGAATGATATGGGCTCTTAAGGTCAATAATAATCAACCCAAACGAATTTTAACAATTCAAGAAAGTATACATAACTAATTTAATGAAATTAACTCCATTAATCATAATAATTTAATAGACAATATTGATTCTAACATGTTAAAACGTTTAGATAATTCATTAACGTAAAAAAGATGTTGAAACCAATAAATTGGAACAACAAGAGAAAGTAACTAACACTATTACAAATAAGGGTTGCCCTTACGGATTTATCCGTAGGAGCAAACCACTGCCTCTACGGATATATCCGTAGGGACAAGAAAACACTCTGTAGGTACAAACGCTATAGGTGCAAATCGAAGCCTTGAACTTGCCCCTACGGACTAAAATTTACCCCTACGGAGTTATGTGTAGGTCCAGTTTGCCCTACGGAATAGGCCGTAGGGGCAAAAAATTTATTTTATTTACGGTTTTATAAAATAGATTAGGTGTACCTACGGATGTATCCGTAGGGCCAAGTAGGGGCCCCTACGGCTACGTGCTTAGGTACATATCCGTAGGGACAAAATATCAGGATTCTTGATATTTTGCCCCTACGGATAACTGTGTAGGGGCATTTGTTTGCCCTTACGGATATATCCGTAGGGGCAAGCTTAACCCCTGATACTGAGATTATAAGGGAAAAATATCAGGTATCCTGATATTTTGCCCCTACGGATATATCCATAGGGGCAATGAAGGGCCTTACGGTGAAATCCGTAGGTACATATTATCAGGTTTTTTTAAAAAAAGGGCTGCCTATTTTTTTCTCGTCCTGTGCACAATAATATATACATCGATCATATATAAAATTAATCATCACGCAGAACATATATCGCAGTATTCATAATCACATCTCACGCATAATATACAAAAGAAACCAAAAAGCAGAATATGATATCAATATAAACACGCAAACACCACCAATATCAATATCGTCCAAAATGTAGTACAATATGTATCATATAAACAAATACATGTTTAAAATATAAGAATCAAAAAGCTACCCTAGCTCGGTCCAGCTCCACCTCTGATAAACGCCAGAATCTGGCGCGCCTGCTCCTCGGTCAATAAATCATGCAATGCGGAGCGTGCGGGAGTCTGAGCGGGCTGTGGAGCTGGCGATGTGGTCTGCACAGCCGCCGTCGAGGTAGTGGCTTGCGGAGCCGCAGCTGCGGGAGTCTAAGTGGACGGTGGAGCTATAGGAGCTGTCTGCGGAACCGCAGCCGATGTAGTGGCTTGCGGAGCCGCAGCCGAAGGAGATGCATGTGGAGGCTCGGCCGATGTACCCTGTCGCGTCTGGACCTAACGTGTGTAATAAGCGAGTAAGAACTGTGTATTATTCGAATTCGTATCATTATCAAGTTATTTCGAAACCCCATTTGGATATCTAGTTTGGAAAACCGTAGTTTATTTTAATTAGATATGTATGTATGATTAATCAAAGCTAAGTCTACAACCAAATAAGCTCAGGCTACGTACTAATATTGGATATGTTGATATCTATAATATGACATGATATTTTACTATTAAGTAGTATACTACCAGCATCTCCTTCAACTCCTGAACGGTGGCCTTCAAGCTCTCCAGTTCCTGCTGGACACGTTGCTCACTGGAGACGGAGGAAGTAACCGCCGGGGTGGAGTCCAACCTCATATGGGCCCTGCTAGGGCCCAATCCCCGGCCTCTCTCCCAACCTCCGTGGTTCCCTTCGTATGCGGCGTCCAGGACTGGGGTCAGCAGCCTCGGATCGCTCTGTCCGGTAAAATCGATCCCCGATGCCTTGGCCTGCTCAACCACCCGCTCCTACACCCACATTAACCAGTAAAATATAAGTATATCATTTAAATTTGAACCTTCCAAAACTAAAATTTCAAATAGGGGTTGAATAAATATTAACACTTACGCAATACTCCTGGGTAGCGACGTCGGGGTATCGAAGCTCGCCCGTGGCGGGATCTGTCGAGGTGCCGTGGACGGCAAGATATGCGGACAACACGCTCGGTGTACTACCTTGCGCCAGGGTCTGAGCTGTTTGCAATATTAGAAAATAACGCTTAATATTAGATATATTAAAAAATAACTCTTAATATTGTATTATATCACAAAGGCCGGTCTATTGTAATTTACCGATAACTCCATGGCTCGAGTAATATTCCTCGAACCACCTGTATAAGTGGGGCGGCCGCTCTTCGCCAACTTCCTATTCTCTATATTTTGAGCGGCCTGTTTCTGCACAACACATTCACATTTAGTTTTTTAATTAAGGAACAAAAAAAAAAAATTATATACTAAACAATGAATTACATTTAAAATACATACCTGTTTGCGTTGAGAGTCGAAATATTCGCACAATAGAGGCCATGTCTCTACGTCGACTCTCGCAAAGGCCGGAGTAGATAGGAGGGCTGCTCTCTCTGCCTCAGGGGTCGCCATCCACAGGGAGTAGCAGTCGGCCTTGAGCTCATTCCTGTTGTATCGGACCTTGGTCTGCATGTTCTTCATCAGGCCATTGTACAGAGCATGAAGGTCGAGCACCCTCCTACGGTGATCAGGGTCGGGTACAGGCTGAAAATCATAATCCAACTGAAAATACAAAAAAAAAATTGTTATTAGATTGCAAGTTTTAATAATAAATATATTGGATAAATCAAATGAAAATATATATTAGTACCCGAGCCTGATCAAAGAAGAAGGCGAATGAGCGCCGGTGCTGATCGCCCCACTCAACGTGAAGTGGATAGTTCTTCACGAGCCGGCTCTCATCCCCCATATACCGGCCGAACCTCTCGGCATGAGGACCGGTATAGCGATAATCAAGAGTAAAAAAGAGGGGGAGTGCTGCCTCCCCCTAACTCTGTCAGGCCTCAGCCTATGGGACTGATTCGGGCCTCGAGTTCTCCTCTGGGGATGGGGAGGCCCTGTGTCTGCAAGAAATATCAAGACAATCAATATTAAGACAAAGTTGTATTAAGAAATCAAGGTTAAACGAAAATTGAAGAGTGATATATACCTCCGATGATTAAAGCACGAGCCTGGGCCCGGGCAGCAGCACGAGTGGGACATAGTTCCTCCGGTGAGGAACGGCCGGTGTTCCGGATGCGGACGCATCCCCTCCAACTAGAAAATAAACATTGACGCTAAATTTCCATGAAGTTTATATTTATTCTATAGAGGATATGTAAAATGAATAAATATTTTATATTTATTCATACTAACCTACAGACGATGCGGAGGGTACGAAAGTGGCAGGAGTAGCCCCTGCGTCAGATGTGGACGCACCACCTATAATTAGACAATTAAAAATAGATTATATAAGTAATTGCAAAAAGAATGTGTAGATCAATAATATAACATTCTAAATCAATATGCATGCACTATAGGATATATAAACATACCCGCAGGTGCGGTGGTGTCACCACCTACAGCTAGACAATAATAAAAATTACTATCTAAGTAAGAGTAAAAGGAATGTGTGTATATTTATGATATAGCATTTTAAATCAATATACATGCACTATATGATATATAAACATACCTGGAGGAGCGGGAGTGGCCTCTGTCCCTGATGTGGACGCATCACCAACAACTAGACAATCAAACATTGACAATATAAGTAATTTTGACATAAACAGACATGAATATCTATAATATTACATTCAAAATGGATATGCGTGCAATATACCTGGAGGTGTGGCAAAGTCCACACGGAAGGAGGCATCCGAAGGGGTCTCCGATCTGGGTGTAAGACCGGCCCTCTGAAGCTCCCTACGCAGCTCTCCGGGCGGCAGAACCGCTCTGCCTCTGTCTCTGCCTTTGCCGGTGCCGCGGCTGGAGCTCCTGCCGCCCCTCGCTGCTCCTGTCATCGTCATCAAATCTAGATAAACGGTTCATGGACGCATTAGACAATCATTAAAAGTATTGACTATATATGTATAGATCGTAAAATGTGAAGTAATAATATAACATTACTGATAACCTTTTTCGTTTCGTGGGCGCATTATACATATCTACTTGGATTTCATCATCGATGTCATTTCTAACCCACGTAACTTCATGATCGGCCGAAGACAACCCGTCCTTCGAAATAGACGGTCGGAGCACTCTAAGCCTTCTCTCTTCTTCATCCTCATCATTGTCCTCGAATTCTGGGACATCGTAGACACCCCTGGGTTTCCAACGGCATACAACACTCCATCCCGGATGCTTCAAACACTGTGAGTAGTATACTTGGAACGCTTGGTTCGGAAAGATAAACGTATCTTCCTGACCGTAAAATCGAAGTGTGTTCACACTGGTCAATCCATATTCATCTTTTCAAGTCCCAAGATTGCTTCTCCACTTATCCGTATCGGCTCGCGTATCGTACCAAGTACACTGGAATATATAAAAGGGTTTTGATCGTCCGGGATAGTGGATGCCGAGTATACAATTTAAGTGCCCATAATAAATCACACCGTCCGATCCTACCGTCGCAATCCCACTATTCTGAGTGGTTCTAGATGTTTCTATGTCCTTAACTTCGAATTTATATCCAAGGACACCAAATCCTTTGTAATATGCAACCTCCATAATAGGAAATTGAGCTAAACATCTTGAATCACTCTCAAATGATGTAGACAAGTTCGGATCGTGGATCTAACAAAACAAATTTTACGACAAATACATAACGATACAAGTTTAGATTAAAACTAATAGCAATAAAATGTTATTCGAATAACTTACATGATCTGTGACCCAATCAAAAAAATTATCCTGATGATATTTATCCAATCGTTCTTCGTTCCAATCAGGATGCCCCTCACGTACCTCGTTAAAATGAATTCTGTTTTCGACAAATAATGGTGACATTAATATTATATCATTTCATACACACACAAACACAAATATAACAATTAATCCAAAAAAACTTACTCTCTAATTTGTTCAAGACATGCGCAATTAAACAAGATAAACCGGTATATCTTGTTGATAAACATGGTGTCTACCCTCTTATAATCGGCTTTACCATATGGCCCGTCTTGAATTCTTCGAGGCCGGTTAAGTCTCGTCTCAATGTTCTCGTCCAGATAGCGGGAACAAAATGTAGTTGCTTCATCAAGAAGATAACCTTGCATGATAGAACCCTCTGGTCGATTTTTATTGCGTATATACTTTTTAAGAGTGTAGAGGTACATAAAGAAAATATGTTGAATAAATAAATACGGGCATACAGAACAACATTAATTTTAAAAATTGCGCGAAACGAAAAATTACACGTACCTCTCGACGGGATACATCCATCGTTATTGTACCGGTCCGGCTAACTTAGCCTCAGTTGCAAGATGAACCGTCAAGTGTATTATGATATCGAAGAATGGCGATGGGAAAATACGCTCAAACTTGCAAAGTATCAACGCAATAAAATTTTCTAGTTTATCCAGCGTCACAACCTCCAGTGTTTTAGCACACAACTCTATGAAAAAACAACATAGGTCGTTGATTACTAGACCAACTGATTCGGGGAGAGAAGTCCTGAGGGCTAATGGAAGAAGGTGCTCCACGATAACATGGTGATCATGACTTTTCAGCCCATCGATCTTGCCTTTCACAATTTTTATTTTCTTGCTGAATGATCCTGAGAAACCCGTGAGAACTTTCAAATCATGCAACACCTGCAGGAATCTTTTCTTCTCCGGTTGTGACATATGATAAGCGGTATTGGGAAGTACGAACTTTCCTGGTTTACCCGCTACCGGTCTTGGATGCAATTCACTTCTTATTCCTCACTCCTGTAGATCCATCCGAGCATTCAGGTTGTCTTTCGATTTCCCGTCTTTACAAAGAAGCAAGTTGAGTATGTGCTCTGATACTCCATTCTCTATATGCATGACGTCCAGACAATGACGCACTAAATTTGTTGACCAGTACGGAAGCTCGAAGAAAATGCTTAACTTGTTCCAAAATGGTGGGTTGACCTGTTTCGTCGGATCCATCCCGAAGGTCACATTATTGTAACCATCCCATTGAGCAGTCACGTCCTCTCTGGACAATGGGGATAGAGGTCCAAGAAGCTCCTGATGATCATCAAAGTGAACCGTGTCTAACCTGTAGGGGTGGTCTGGAGGCAGGAAACGTCGATGGCCGCAATAACAAACCTTCCTGCTAAAATTCAAGAATTTCGATGTTGTGTGTTGATGGCAATGAGGACATGCTTTGTGACCATGTACGGACCAACCTGATAGCATTCCATACGCAGGAAAGTCATTAATTGTCCACATTAAAGCCGCACACAGTATGGAGGTTGTATTTGTGTTTGCATCGTATGTCTCTACATCATCAATGAACAAAGATTTCAACTCCTCGATCAGAGGTCGGAGATAGACGCCGATATTGTTTCCCGGTGAGTTTGGTCTGTCGATAAGAAGCGGCATCATAAAGTATGATTCGTCCATAGCCAACCAAGGCGACAGATTATAAATTATCATTACAACGGGCCATGTGCTGTGACTTCCAGCCATATAGTTGAATGGGCAGAAGCCATCACTAGCCAGTCCGAGCCGGACATTGCGAGGATCGCTACTGAATATTGCGTGCCTCTTATCGAAATCCTTTCATACCGGTGAATCTCTTGGATGGCTCATTTTTCCATCTTCACTTGGAGGAGCACGGTGATGCCAAATCATTGCCTCGGCTGTTTTCTTGCACCCGAATAGCCTCTGTAGCCTCTGTGTTATGAGAAAGTATCGTGCTATCTTGACAGGTATATCAGGCTTCTTATCAGAATCTTTCGGCTTATACCTGGCCTCTCCGCATGTTGGACACTCTTTCAAATCTGAATTCTTTTTCCGGTACAACACGTAATTTTTAGGACATGCTTGAATCTTCTCGCACTTTAGACCCAAATCAGACATCATCTTCTGGGCTCCGTACCAGCTGTCGGGCACGTTATTTCCCGGGGACATAGAATCTTTCAAGAACGAAAGAAGCATTGTGAATGACTTGTTGCTCCATCCATTTAGGCACTTAATCTGGAAAAGTTGGACGAACCATGAGAGGGTGGAATACTTTGCATTCTCATAAATTGGTTTTCTAGCATCATTCATGAAATTTTCATATTTATCCGCACGCGGTCCTTGACCGGAAGGAATGTCATCTTCGGTACGAATAGATTCACCTACGGCAGCCTCTACCATAACCTCCATTTCTTCTGATGGAAATAAATTACCGTCTTCTCCTTCTTCTCCTGCCGCATTATCGTGTTCTCCTTCTTCTTCTGCCGCATTACTGCGTTCTTCTCTTTCCCCGTGATATTTCCAAGTTGTATAAAGTCTAGTAAACTCATAATTTACGATATGAAGCTCTGCCAATTCTACCTTCTGCCAGTACTTATTGCCACATCTATCGCACGGGCAGAGAATCTTCTCTATTATGATCTTATTATGTGCGCGTGCAAATTCAATAAAAGCGGCAACTCCTGCGACAAACTTAGGTTGCATACGTTATTGCCAATCCACATACATCCAGTCCTTAACTCTGACGTACTCATGGGCCATGTTAGACTGTATAACATATAAATTGTAGGTTATGGTGACTATATTGAGAAATCTAAGAACGGGATAGTTACTGACAAAGGAGAAAATCCGTGTATATACTTTGTGTGTGCGTTTGTCATTGAAAAGAATAAATTATCGAACGTCTGTTAACCGCTAGACGGGGACTAAGTGGCGCTTTTAGTTTCATATATGAGTATCGATGAGAATACGAAGGTTTCATATTATCATCGAGTACCATATATTGGTTTTAACTTGAACATCTTGAATCACTCTCTAATGATGCGTTTGTTGTGTATTCTTGTTGTATGTGTGTGTTCCGGCTGTCGGGGGTAAGGCTTCTATCCCATTAAGAATGTATAGAGCGAACACCCATTCGCTTGTGCTTTCAACCGTTTCGAGTAAATTTCGGCAGCACCTCTCCGCTGTTCTCCGAGTACACTGTAATAGAATAGATAATCATTTCAAAGCTGTGAAACAATGTTGAAATGAACATCTAATCTATCTTTGTACATGAAGAACCGACGGAAAGGTACCGACGAAATATCTCGAAACGGGTGAAAACACAAGTGAATGAAGGTGTTTGCTTTATACATTCCAAACTTGTCCACATGGGACAAATCTATCGGTTATCATACGATTGAATCTTCTCGTCACATAGACTATACGACGGTTGTTAGTATCGAGCTATACCGTCCGATATTTAACAACCTTCGTATAGTTCTATGTCACGACGAACATCGAACGTATGTTAACCGATAGACGGGGACTAAGTGGCGCTTTTAGTTTTATATATATGAGTATCGATGCGAATATGAAGGTTTCATATTATCATCGAGTATCATATATTGGTTTTAACTTGAACATCTTGAATCACTCTCTAATGATGTGTTTGTTGTGTATTCTTGTTGTATGTGTGTGTTCCGGCTGTCGGGGGTAAGGTTTCTATCCCATTAAGAATGTATAGAGCGAACACCCATTCGCTTGTGCTTTCAACCGTTTCGAGTAAATTTCGGCAGCACCTCCCCGCTGTTCTCTGAGTACACTGTAATAGAATAGATAATCATTTCAAAGCTGTGAAACAACGTTGAAATGAACATCTAATCTATCTTTGTACACGGAGAACCAGCGGAAAGGTACCGACGATATATCTCGAAACGGATGAAAACACAAGTGAATGAAGGTGTTTGCTTTATACATTCCTAACTTGTCCACACGGGACAAATCTATCGGTTATCATACGATTGAATCTTCTCGTCACATAGAATATACGACGGTTGTTAGTATCGAGCTATACCGTCCGATATTTAACAACCTTCGTATAGTTCTATGTCACGACGAACATCGAACGTATGTTAACCGATAGACGGGGACTAAGTGGCGCTTTTAGTTTCATATATGAGTATCGATGAGAATATGAAGGTTTCATATTATCATCGAGTATCATATATTTGTTTTAACTTGAACATCTTGAATCACTCTCTAATGATGCGTTTGTTGTGTATTCTTGTTGTATGTGTAACATGATTTTAAACCATTGAGATCAAGATTGATAGAACTTATCATCCATAAAGAGATTAAGGATTGACTTTTGATAGCCATATGAAGGAAAATTTTCTCCCACGGCAACCTAATAATATACCCATTATCCTCATATATACATATATGCAGGCAGGCATGGATACATACATGCAAATATTTGAAAAATTAATATATCAACCAAAAACTATTATTGCAATGGCATTCATCTATAACAATCAACAATTAAAACTACAAATGTAGGATACTGATATCATAAAGCGTTATACGCAACATATGATTCACATGATTGAAACATGCATCAAAAAAACATGTTCATCCAAAAGAAAGGCCACTGTCAACAAATATAGACAAATACGTCATAAAAACAGTAACTAACAAGTTGATTAGCATCTGGATCAAGAAAATGATAGGAAAAACAATTGACTATGATCTATAATGACAAGTCTATTACCATGACTCTCGACTAACAAAGGTGGCTTTTCGTCCTCGGTAGCTTGATAATTGGGATTTGATGGCGAATAAAAATATGCATATGCCGTTTGACCGGGAACTTCAATAGGAAACTCAATGAGGTCGGGTGTACTGAAGTACGCTTTGTATTTCGCTATATCAGGTGATGAAGCCCAAGCCCTAGCCCCAGCCCCACCCCCACCCCCACCCCACCCCAACCGAACCCTAGCCCTAGACCCAGCCCTAGCCCAGCCCCAACCCCAACCGAACCCTAGCCCCAGCCCCAGCCCAGCCCCAGCCCCAACCGAACCCCAACCCCAGCCCCAGCCCCAACCGAACCCCAACCCCAACCGAACCCTAACCCTAACCCTAACCCTAACCCTAACCTAAACCGAACCCTATGCCGATGCCTAACCCTCACCCCTGCCCGAATCCTGAACCCTAGACCTTACATCATCAAAATTATAAATAATTTGAGATTTACTAACCGGGCGGTGGAGGAGACGACAGAGAAGACCGGTGGTTGACGACGATCGGCGACGAGGAAGTCGACGAGGAAGTTTTGGGAACGACCGAGGAAGGTGGAGACGAGTTGCGGAGGGCGGTGGCGATGAGGCGCGGGAATGAGCGATCGTGGCGCGGGAGAGTGAGAGAGAAATTTTGGGAACGATGAATGACTTTTCTGTGCTTTTTTTATTAATAACCTATTTAGATGCCCCTACGGACATAACCGTAGGTCCACCGTTTGCGGCTCCGTAGGGCCAAACAACAAATTACGATTTAATATTTTTAAATTAGAACGTAAAGCACCGTAGGGACAACGATAGGACCTACGGATAAATCCGTAGGGGCAAGAAATAGTTGCCCCTACGGATTCCTGAGTCCGTAGGGGCAACCCCATATTGTAGTAGTGTAATACTCCCTACATCTTTTTTTACTTGTCATTTTAGAGGTATGTACACCAATTAAGGAAAATATTATCACTTTCTTAATACCAACAATTAATTTACCGCCGCATCGCCACTAAAAAAATTATACCATTTATGCCCTCAACCATTAAGGAAAGTATTATCACTTTTTTAATATCAGCAATTAATTTTCTAGGCTATTTTTGATATTGTATCATTTATTGATATCTTTATCATTAATGATTTCTTTGTTAATCCAAAAACGTCAAGTAAAGTGGGACATTTTTTTCTCTTCAAAATAACAAGTAAAAAGGGAAGAAGGGAGTACTTCTTTTCCAAAAGATTGGCAATTTAACAAAGATCGCCGTAAAAATTTAATAATAGGAAAAATTAATATAGGAGTAGTTACTAGGTTAAAGAAGTTAAAACTAGTTAATTGGAAGAACAAGAAAAAGCAATTCAACAAAAATCATCATAAGGACTTAATAATAGAAAATTTAGATAAATAAATTGTATGTTTTGATTATTGTATTTGTATTATTAGTTTAGTATGATTATTTAATTATATATATCTACTATTCATTTGCTACCTCACTTTTCTATATTCCTCCTCCATTCTTTTAACTCTTTGATATTTTCAAAAAAGGGGAGAAATAATATGCATATATTCAGAGGGGCATTTGAATATATATCTTTAAAAATTATATATAGTGAAATTATATATATCTTAAATATTATTAATTAGACTTTGTAAAATATCAAAAAGGGGCGATTGTTGAGTTATGAATCTCTTTATGTTTTGATTATTTTACAAAAATATATTTCAAATATATTATATGTTACTAATAATATCAGATGAGTCAAAGTGCTACACAGCTGGAGTTATTCAAGTATAAAGACTCTCAAAAGTACAACTTACATATCAATAAAAGTATCGGCAAATATCGACAAGACTCGGAAGAACTCAATGCATATTTAAATGCTATAACGGAGAAGTCGCACATCGGAGATATTCAAGACTTTTCTACTTTATTTGAGTCTAGAGTCAAGTCGATCTCAAACGGTTAGAATTAAATTTTCTATCCTATTTCAATTCAATTCACAAAAGCCAAAATTTCATTTTCAAAATAAATGCATGTTTCTGAAATATCAGAAAAATGAACATCTATGATAGACGTCTATAATAGTTTTCAATTTTTCAAATTTCAAATTTTGACGAAATTTTTGAAATTCCAATGGCAAAAAACGGTCACTAACTGTCTATCTTTTTGGAGCATGTTCCCCTCCGAAAGATGGCGCGACGGACGTCTTGCCTGAGATTCGGGGCAGATGCTAATTGGTGCAATCCGTCTACCTCTCCGAAGATGCCAAGTTGATTTATGGCACCGTGTATCGAAGGTTTAAACGGATGTGTCCGATGTAGCGGACTTCGTCAGATTCCCCCTTGCTTGAGGGGTTTTTGATTGTGGAGACGCTCTTCCCTGCAGGCGCAAGCCCCTGCAGTTAATTACGCTACCGTATTGCGGTAACAACTTTCTCCTTCTCCATGTGGTCATTTCGTGTCGTGTGTGTTTATTTTGTGTTTGGTTTCCCGTGGATTGTATACGGAGACTGAGTTATGTCGTCGCCCGTAGGGCGTGGACTAGTCCAAATCCGTATTATCTTAGATTTAGGTTTGGGGGTTTGGGTTTAAGGATACGTTAGTCTCGTTTGAGACTAAGATCGACTTAAACGTTTGTTAAGGATACATTAGTCTAGTTTTTAGACTAAGATCAACTTAACGGGATCGTTTAGATCCGACAAGAGAGCAATTAAGGGAGCCCTGTTGTTTAGTTTAGTGACATTGCGGTCGATAGGTGGTTTAAGGACATTGCGGTCCAGTGTTAGTTTTAAGACATTGCGGTCGAGGTTAAGGACGTCGTAGTCCATGGATTTAAGGACTCCACAGTCCAATGTTAGTTTTAAGACATCACGGTCAAGGTTAAGGACGTCATAGTCCGTTGTTAGTTTTAAGACATTCCGGTCAAGGTTAAGGACGTCATAGTCCGAGGGTTTAAGGACCCCACAGTCCATCGTTAGTTTTAAGACATCCCGGTCAAGGTTAAGGACCTCATAGTCCATGAGTTTAAGGACCTCACAGTCCGTCGTTAGTTTTAAGACATCCCGGTCAAGGTGAAGGACCTCATAGTCCATGAGTTTAAGGACCCCACAGTCCGTATCAATATGTGGTCATCGGGACCCGTCACCTCTTTGAAGACGTTGAGGAATTACAACGCCAAGTATCAAAGGAGTGAAGAGATGTACCCTTAAACCGAGGTAGATCAAATAATCTTTGGCCCAATTTGGGACCAAGACCAATTAATTATGTTATGAGCCCGTTAGCCCAGTTAAGTTTGAATTGAGGACTTATGGCCGGCTTGGGCTAAGTCCAATCATGTTTAGAATATTGGCTTTCTGTTGGTCCATTGAAGGAGAGGCTTTGCCTCTAGAAACTTAGCCGATTGGGCTAAAGACAGTGTTGAACACTGAGAATAAGATTAACAAGTTAGTGTTAAACACTAAAAGATAATCAGTGTGGAACACTGGGAACAGAGTTTTCAAATTAGTGTTAAACACTAAGACAAATCAGTGTTAAACACTGGGAACAAAGATTTCAAATTAGTGTTAAACACTAAGGAAATCAGTGTTAAATATTGGGAGCAGAATTTTCCAAATTAGTGTTTGAACACTAAGAAAATCAGTGTTAAACACTGGAAATGGAGTTTTCAAACTAGTGTTAAACACTATGGAAATCAGTGTTAAACACTGGGAACAGATCATCAGTTTGATGCTAAATATTGTAAGAGAAGAGATCGCGTAGGGGCACGTGATGGCATCCAAAAGGAGGGGCCAGATCCCCTTCATTTTGTTCTACAGATAAGTGTTTAACACTTTTAATTCTGAAGGCCATCACGTGTGGGCACGTGATGGGGGCTCATGCTTTGATCTGTTAGAATGTTCATTAGGGGTCACGTGGTGACACGTGAGGGCACCCCAGAGCTTCTTTTCTTTTGCTTTTTCTTTGCGCGCTTTGGGGGTCACGTGGAGCACGTGAGGCGTTGCCTCAAAGTTCTTCTCTATGGATCTTTACAGGGGTCACGTGGTAGCACGTGACCCTGTTTCTTTGCCTGTTTGAAGATGTGTTTATCTTTTAAAGAATTAAATTCTTCATAGGGTTAAACCCTAGCAATAAACTTTATAGGAATTAAATTCCTGTTTTCTTTTGAAGAATTATATTCTTAGATAGGGTTAAACCCTAATTTCTTTTCTGTGGAAATTAAATTCCTCATGTATGTAAAGAATTGAATTCTGGCATGGGGTGAAACCTTAATTTCTTCTTTCTTTTTTTTATAAGGGAATTAAATTCCTGTGATTTTGAGAGAATTAAGTTCTTAATTAGGGTTAAACCCTGGTTCTGTCCATTTTGAAGGAATTAAATTCCCATAACATAGGGTTGAACCCTAATTTTATCTCAAAGGATTTGAATTCCCATAGTTCTGTGAGAATTAAATTCTCAAACTCCCATTCCCCTTCTATGCTTTGGATCTGCATGGCAGGATCTCAACCCAATGAGAATTAAATTCTCAATTCATGGGGAGATGTGCACTTTGCATATCCTCTTCTAGAGAAAGAACTAAGCTCTTCTTTATGTATAAGAGTTAAACTCTTTGAGAATTAAATTCTCCTTTTTAAGCCTCTCCCTTCTTACCTAAGGTTTTTCTTTTGCAGAGGATCAAATTCTTCCCAAAATCTCAAGGCTCTATTTCTCTCTCTCTGTATGTCTCTGTATGTGTCCCTCTGTATACGTCCCTCTGTATATTTTCCTCCCTTTTCTGGCTCCTATTTATAGGAGAAGGAAGAGAATCAATCAGTTTTAGTGAATCTTCAATTGAAAGATTTGATTTGTTTATTGAGAGATTTAATTTATATTTATCATTCATCTGGACCTTTGGATTATTAGGTGAATTTTATTCACCATTGGATTTTAAATCCAAAGATATTTCTTTGTTATTTCAGTTAGATTTTAAGGGGAAATCTTTCCAAGTTCAAGATTTTTCCATAAATAGGTGACATTTAATCACCTTTAGATCTTTAATCCAACGGTTCCAAATAATCATTCTTTTTTGGAAAGATTTGAATGCTTTCATAATTTAATTCTGTTAAATAAAGAGGCTTTGAAAGCCAGTCACGTGTGGCCACGTGACCCCTGGTCACGTGTAGGCACTTGACCCCTGGAACGGGCCTTTCTTCTCCTTTTGCGCTCTGTTCTCTGGCCGCTGCTCAGCCGTCACGTGCCGACACGTGACCTCTGGTCATGTGTGAACACGTGACCTTTTCTGGAGCCTTTTCTCTGATTTAAACAGGGAGCGAATCTGCCTTTTGCCGCTGCTTTTAAATGTCACGTGTCAACACGTGACCACTGGTCATGTGCTAGCACGTGATGCCTCCTCCATAAGTTTTCCTGATTTTAAATCAGGAAACAGAGCAATTGTAATAATTATACCAACCGTCCATTTTCTTATTTCTATAAATAGGACTCATTTTTCTTAAGCTTCTCACCAATTTTTCTTTAACGTTTTTATTATCAAGTTTTTGGTGATAACTTTTCTTCTCTTTGCTTTCAAGTTTTTACTAATTATTTTTCAGAGAGAAGAGATCTTTCTAACGCCATTAGACTTTTTTATTATTTTAGAAAAGAAAGATCTCTTAAAGTTTCGAAAAGTGATTGTTTTTAAAATTTGTTTAATCTTGAAAAATATCTTTGATTTGTTTCTAAACTTTTGTCAATCTCCAAAATACAATCTCTCATCTTCTTGAATCGAAAATTTAATTTATCTTTTGAGATTATTAGGATTGTTGAAGTTGGTTTATAAAGATTTGTAAAAATCTTATTTTGTACGACCTACTGAAGAAAGGTCCAAGATCTTTACATTTTAAAGGTTTCGGACTTGCGCCTTGGAAAAAGTCTAGGTGTTCGCCACCTGCAAATGTAAAAGGTTTCGGACTTGTGCCTTTGGTAAAAATTCTAGGTGTTCACTGCCTGAAAGTGTAAAGGTTCTAAGATCTGAACCTGAAAAAAGATCTGGGTTTCTCCACCCGCAAGGAGTCACTAGATAATAATTGAATCCTGAGCAGAAGTTCTCAGGTGGGGATTAACCACAGGGTTGGTGAATCTCGATAACAATCCTCTATGTCCACTTACTTTTTTTGTGATTCTATATTGTTTCTGTGAATCTGTGTTGTGATAGTATTTGTATCTTAGAATCTGATTTTATATTCCGCTGCATAATTTTTAAATTATTACAAATCACTCTTAGGTTGTTATAAACCCTTATTCACCCCCTCCAAGGCTGTTTTTACTATGGCAAACTATATGGAAGGACAATCTACTAACCATCCTCCTCTTTTCAACGGTTCCAATTATCAATTCTGGAAAACCAAGATTAGAGTTTTCCTTCAATGTATCGATTTAGAAATCCTAGAAATCATTGAGAATCCCTTTGTTGCCCCAACCACAAATCCATTATCTGAAGCTGACAAGAGATCAATGACATTAAATATCAAGGCAATGAATGCACTTCATTGTTCTTTGAATTCAGAAAAATTCAATAGAATCTATATGTTTCAAACGGCAAATGAGATATGGAATACTTTCCAGATCACCCATAAAAGAAACGGCCAAGTAAAAGAGAGTAAGATCAAGCGTCTCATGTACGAATATGAGATGTTCGAAATAAGAGACGATGAGACCATCGAGTCTATGTATTCTAGATTCAACAACGTCATTACAGAACTCTTTAAATTAGAGAAGAAATTCGATAAGAAAGAAAAGTGTTATAAGTTGCTGAAATCCCTAATAATCTCATGGTAACCAAGATCACTGCCATCGAAAAAACCAATGACATGACAACGTTGACTGTCGATTCCCTAATAGGAAAGTTAAAGACATATGAAATGTAACTCGGTGATCTAAAGAAAAAACGGGAGAACACTCAAATGAAAAATATCGCGTTAAAAGCCTCAACTAGTAAATCCAAGTCAAAGGAAATAACTAGTGATGAGGAAAGCAACGGTGAAGAAATTGCCAACATTGCTAGACACTTTAGGAAGTATCTGAAGTCTCGAAAATTCTCTCAGAAGAAAGATAATAAGAATTTTAATACTAATAAAACTTTGCACTGTTTTGAATGCAATAAAGAAGACCATTTAAAGTCGGAGTGTTCTATGCTCAATAAGGATAAATGAAAGTCAAAAAAGGAATCAGAGAAGCGGTTGTTTCAAGCCATTTAGGACGGCACAGATTCTAGAGACTCAGAAGCCGATGAAGTTGCAAACGTATGCTTCAGGGCATAAGAAGATAAGGTAATAAATGACGGCCTTGATTTAGAATCTCTTAGTAAAGACGGCTTAATAGATTTCTGTCATTTTCTTAAGGATAATTATGATAGGGTTAATACTAAGTATAAAATATTAAAGAAAAATCTATCCACTAAAAATAATTTAGAAATATGCACACAAAACAAATTAAATGAAATTAAAATAGAAAATGAAAAATTAAATAAAAAATTAAAATCCATAACCTTAACAAATGATAAGTTAATTGAAAATAATAATACGTTAAATTTTGAAATCTTTAACTTAAAAAGGAAAGTAGATTTAAAAGATGAAATGATTTTAAAATTCACTAAAAGTAAGATAATTTAGATGCAATGTTAGGACAATCAATCAAACGCTGTAAAAAAGAAAGTATAGGGTATGATAAGCATTCTGAATTAGTCCAAAAAATCAAACCATTTAAAAATAAATATTATTATAGTTATGAAAACAAATATGCTAATTCTACGTGTAACTATTGTTGCAGTATAGAGCATATTTCTTAATATTGTAAAATTAAAAATAATTCATCTTACAAATATTACTTTTCTCCAAAAATGGACCTAAGTGTGTCAAAAATGGTATGGGTTCCTAAGGTCAACAATAATCAACTCAAACGAATTTTAATAATTCAAGAAAGTATATATGACCAATTTAATAAAACTAACTCCATTAATCCTAATAATCTAAGAGACGATAATGATTCTAATCTATTAAAAGGTTTAGATAATTTATTAATAGATAAAGATATTGAAACCAATCAATTGGAACAATAAGAGGAAATTGTTGATACTTCTCTTCCAAAAGATTGGCATTTCAATAAAAACCACCCTAAAAATTTAATATTAGGAGAAATAGATAAAGAAGTAGTTACTAGGTCAAAGAAATTGAAACTAATCAACTGGAAGAACAGGAAAAAGTAATTGACAATTCAACAAAGTTTACCCTAAGCACTTAATAATAATAGATTAGATGAAGAAGTATATGTACACAACCATCCGGCTTTGAAAATCATAAAAATCTTGAATACATTTATAAACTAGAAAAAAACGTTGTACGGTCTCAAACAAGCTTCTAGAGTTTGGTATGAGAGATTAAGTACATTCTTAATAGAGATATGATATATAAAAGGTATAATTGATAAAACCTTATTTACAAAACCCTATGGAAATGTTATTACAGTAGTTCAGATTATTATCGATAATATCATATTTGGTTCTACTAACGAGTAGCTCTTCCAAGAGTTCTCAAAATCTATGCAGGATGAGTTTAAAATGTATATGATGGGAGGGTTGAATTTTTTTTTTCGGACTTCAAATCGAACAAAGTCAAGAAGGACTATTCATCACCCAAGCTAAGTATATTAAGGAACTTATTAAGAAGTTCGGCTCAGAAAATGCAACGACATGAGAAATTCCAATAGCAATGACAACTAAACTTACCAACAAAAATACTGGAAAAGCAGTAGATATACGACTTTACCGAGATATGGTTGGTACTTTGTTGTATTTAACAGCAAATAGACCTGATATCATGTATAGCGTGTGTCTATTGGTGAAGTTCCTAGCGCCCTTGCCATTAACCCACGGCTTTTGCGGAATGAAAAGCTTTAAATTTTTTCGTTAGAAACTTAAACCCTAGAATCTATCCAAACACTAAAACTAGTAAACTATAAGGTTTTATACTACTCGGTTGAGATAACAAAATTTGTAGTCGTGTCCATTGTCTTCAAATCCTCTTCTTTAGCTTCTCGGAACTCCTGTAGACCGGTTTTCCTTGGCCCTAGATGATCCACCTGAGAAATATGGTTCAAGGCTCTAGCTTCACACCAAAACCATGTGAAACAACTAAAAACCCTAGGTTTCTAATCTAAGGTGCTTAAAAATGTAGTGATGTGATCAAGCATTTTTCTATCTCTAATCTCTTTGATTCACAACTCATGAGAAAGTATGAGACTTAAAGATGAAGGATGAGCTCTTGAGAGGAGAGAGAAGAAGAAAATAATGAAAATCCTTGAAAGGAAAAAATGGCTAGCCTTGGTTTTAACCAAATGATTTTTTACAATAAAGAATATCAACTATACTTGAATAGTGCATCCAAATCAAATAAAATAAAAACATGGCCATTCCTCTCATCACTCTTCTTTCCATCTCACCCCTCCACCTCATTTCTAATTTCCATTAAATAGAAAAACCAAATATGAGGTGTCTTTCTTTTAGAATGTGTTTTGTATAAATACAAAATACATTCCCTATTTATACTGTTAGGAATATGTATGCCCTAGAAGCCATTATTGTATGATATAGTGGATGCTTGGACATATATATAGAGGACTTTCTTCTCGACATGATAGTATGCTATCTAGTTGCTCTTTATCTTAACATGTACACTTGTATTATTATATTGTCTCTTTGATACATGTTGATAAAGCCCTTAGAATGTTTGTTTGACTACCATGACTATGATGCGGATCATACTACTGGACTTGTGTAGTCTACAAGCACATCCTTTAACTGTTCCTAGTCGAGAGAGTATCGAGACAGGGCATCGATATTCCAGAGTAGACTAGTGTGTACGTTTCTTGACCCTGTAGGGGGCGATAGTTGATCCCATAACCATTGGTGTTTAACATCAAAGATTGTATATAGGTGCTCATTAGAGAATGAGTACACTGAACAGGACTCGCCGAGAACTCCTAGATGGCACTATATCTATCGTCAGATAGCAGTTCTCGGGTGACACTGGTACAGATTAGTCTGTAGACCCGAGATCGTCATAGTGTCTTGTGTGGTTCCCACTGTGCTTTAATTTCCTCCCTATCACGGCTTAAAGGAGTCGTGCAAACAGGTGGATTTTGGGTACAGTCCCGAGTCACATGGAGGCAGTGAGCGATAGAAGGGGTTTCGTCTCTCCCGGTATTGGGAGTTGATGTTGCGCTATGCTCGATTAGCTATAACAGTAAGTCTCTAGCCAGGGCTGATGAGATTTACTGGTAAGTGTTATCAGTAGTTTCTCGAGCCGTTATGAGCCATACATCGGCATGACTTATCAAGTTACTGGGGTCTGACGATTCAACCCCTAACTCGATATGCGACATATCAGACGAAGAGACCGGACTGTACGGTAAGTGTTACTTATAGGCTTTACGGGAGTTTGGACAAGCTTGTTTGTTGATCTTCTATTCGCTCAATACCTGGATAGCCGTTACATCCAGCTAGTACCGTTGACGGCTTGTGGATGACTGATGTGATCATCATCTACTGCTGATGTATTGACGAGTCTTTAGAGTCCCACACAGAGGATTCATAGTTCAAGCAAAACGAAGTAGGACACATATGTTGATATGTGCAGAGGGCCTCATTAAATACGAGTATGTGATACCGTATTCTAATCTGGCGGTAATTTGATATCGGTTAGGTTATATGTGATATAACCGGAAGTGTTGATTTGATAATGTGATATACAGATAAATAATATTAGTCGGTTATATGTGATATAACCGGATTATTGAATCAAGTTTTGATTTAATAATATGATATATATTTATATTTGATATAATTATATATTAAGTAATATTATTGCTCACTAATTATTTTCTTTTCTTAATATATATATTAATATATGTATATATGATATATATATATGCATATGTATATATGATATATATATATATATATATATATGTATGTATGTATGTATATATATAAATTATGAAGCATGGTTGGATTTTCTATTTTGAGAAAATAGAAATGAGGTGGAAAATGGGGAGATATTTGTGGAATGGGTGAGGCATGGTTTTTTGCATTGTTTATTCATTTGTTTGCACTATTGAAGCATGGTGCATTATATGTATTGCATTTTATTCATACTTCATTAAGTGAGCAAACACTTGAAAGCCATTCTACACTTGTTCATTGTGCTTGAACCCATTTTTCTCTCTAACTCTCTCCATCTTCTTTTTCTTCCTCCTCTAATCCCTAACCCTCACATGTGATGTGAACCATAGGGATTTGGATAAATCTTAAGTAAGCTTAGAACCCATACTTCACCATCTTACACCTGATTAGCACTTGAGTTTAGGATGTTTCCTTCACTAAAGAAAGATTAATGAAGAGGCAGCTCGTATTAAAGAAGCTTCGGGTGGATCATCTTCGATACCAAAGTCACGAAGCAAGCTCGATCCGTTCTTCAAGTGGAGCTTAGAGGAGTCGTAGGGACTACTCACCCGGAGCTATAGAAGAGAAGGACTTGGTCTACAAAGGTTGTAGTCTCCATCTCTTAGTGCAGTTCTTCTTTTATCATATGCTAAAACCTAATATTCTAGTTAGATCTTTGGATAGTGTAGCTTAGCACCATGGAAATTTTTAAAATTGCATGCTTGATGCTGGTTAAAACCTTGTGGTGGTGTTAGGGTACACTTTCATAGTATCAGAGCCAAGCTAGAACATTAGAGGAAGTCTTTACGACGTTAAAGTGTTCGATCGAGTTTCGAAACCAATATTTCACCAAGTTTCTGTCCATTTTTCAAAAGTTGTAATTTTTGAGATTAAAAATATACAGATAATCATGCAGGGTATCTTATGGAGCCCCAAGAAGTACGAGGTCCCAATTCCTTTAAACCGCCGCAGAACCGTGGCCCAAACCATAGTCTGGCCGCGGTTCCGCCGCATATTTGGGAGATTGTAGGATCTTGCTTCTTGTGCTGCTCTATTATAATATTTGGCACTTTTTGGATGTTTTTAGAGATGCTCAAGTTGTTGAGGTCTCTGGGATTTGTGGGTGTCTGATAAATCGATCGAAATATTTAACGTCGTCTAGATTATGATGATATATGGTACAATATTTGGAATCCACAATAATTAGTTTTGAGAAAACTAGTTAGTGTTTTATAAATCTAGCGTTTTAGTCTTGGTCGATCGATTGCCACAGAGTTTCAATTCGGATCAAAACTCCGTCGCAATTGCGTATAGTACACGAACACGACAGTCGGAAATCTTGTTGAATTATCCAACTGCTTATTGAAAAGAGTTTTCAGTTTGAGACTAAAATGCAAGATTTATAAGATTAGGCATGAAATTCAGAATATGAAATATTCAGGGTTTATGATGTCTAAAGAGTTTGAGGATTCTAATTATTGTAGTTTTCATTTCTTTTCTGCGACCGTAAGTGTAATATATGGTGTATCCCCGATCTCTTTGCTATATGCCAACGACATTCGGGATACGCATATTTACTTACGTTGATGACATGTGATATTATGCGTTGTTGTGATATGTTATATTGGATCGTCGTGATTGAATAGCCCGGGGGTTTTGCATGAGATAAGAGTTTTTTAAAAAATTTTCATTCATGTAAAAATGTATGTAATATTCTTTTATTGGGACACTTCCGGGTTGAGAATGTTGTCACCATTGATATATATTATTTACTTTTCCGCATTAGGATAGACCCAAGGCGCGGAGCACAAGTAACCGGATTCTGGAGTCCAGTGAGAGACCATCTCGAGGAGTCGAGACCGGGTCTCCTAACTCTAGAATTGTCAGGGTTGCTTGCCGCTTTCGTAGAGGTCTAGGGATATGTGTTTGGCTATTCATCACGACCATAGAGTCCGTATTTTCATTAATGGCTTAATTTAAAATACGGACCTTCTAGTATATCCAATATTTCATATGTATGAAAGTGTTTATGAGCACCACCACTGGGTTTTACTAGCATCAGGCATGCCAATTAAAAAAATTTCGGGGTGCTAATCAACACCAACCTAGAATCTAAACTAGATGATTATGGTTTATGGTTTGATATCAACTAAACTAGCTAAGAGAAGGAGGCAACAACCTTTGTAGATTATGTCATTCTCTTCAAATGCTCCGGGTAGTAGTCCCTATGACTCCACTAGGCTCCACTTGAAATTGGATCGAGCTTTCTTTGCGATTTTCGTGCCAAAGATGATCCACCCGAAGCTTCGCTAATTCAAGCCATCTCTTCTCTAAACTCTTTAGTGAAGGAAACACACTAGTTCAAATTGCTAATTCAAACTAGGATGGTGAAGTAGGGGTTCAAAACTCACTAGGGTTTTCACAAGCTCAAGGTTTCACAACTCATGTGAGGGATTGAGCTTGGAGGTGAAGGATGAAGAAGATGGAGAGAGCTAGAGAGGAGAACTCATCATATGAGCCCAAGTAAGAAAAAGAACAAGTGTGTAGTATGGCTTCATCCCTATCTCATCACTTATTGAAGCATCCAATAAATCATAATTCTTTTATTGAACCATACTTCAATAGTGAAGGATGGCAAATAAAATAATGATCAAACCATACTATACCCATTCCTCAAAAAGTCTCCCCATTTTCCACCTCTTTTTCTATTTTCTCAAAATAGAAAATATATTCCATGCTTCTTTTAATATATATATATATATGTATGTATGTATGTATGTATGTATGTATGTATACACACACACACATATATCAAATATATATATTAATATATATATTAAGAAAAAAATTTGTGAGCTAATAATATTAGTTTATATATATAATTATATCAAATATAAATATATATAGTATTATTAAATCAAAACTTGATTCAATAATCCAACTATATCACATATAACCGACTAATATCGTTTATCTGTATATCACATTATCAAATCAACACTTGATTCGATAATCCGGTTATATCACATATAACCTGACTGATATCAGATAACCGCCAGAATAGAATACGATATCACATACTCATATTTAATCAGGCCCCCCGCACATATCAGAATATGTGCCCTACTTCATTTCGTTTGAACTATGAAGCCTCTATGTGGGACTCTAAAGACTCGTCAATACGCCAGAAATAGATGATGATCACATCAGTCACCCACAAGCCGTCAGCGGTACTAGCTGGATGTAACGGCTACCCAGGTATTGAACGAATAGAAGATCAACAAGCAATCTTGTCCAAACTTCCATGAAGCCTATAAGTAACACCTACCGTACAGTCCGGTCTCTTCGTCTGATGTGTCGCGTATCAAGTTTAGGGGTGGAATCGTCAGACCCTAGTAACTTGATAAGTCATGTCGATGTATGGCTCATAACGGTTCGAGAAACTACTGATAACACTTACCAGTAAATCTCATCAGCCCTGGCCAGGGACTTACTGTTATAGCTAATCGAGTATAGCGCAACATCAACTCCCAATACCGGGAGAGACGAAACCCCTCCTATCGCTCACTGCCTCCATATGATTCGGGACTGTATCCAAAATCCACCTGTTTGCATGACTCCTTTGAGCCGTGGTAGGGAGAAAATCAAAGCACAGTGGGAACCACACAAAACTCTATGCCAATCTCAGGTCTACAGACTAACCTGTACCAGTGTCACGAGAGAACCGCTATCTGACGATAGGTATAGTACCAACTAGGAGTTCTCGGCGAGTCCTGTTCAGTTTACCCATTCTCTAATGAGCACCTGTGTACAATCTTTGATGTCAAACACCAATGGTTATGGTATCAACCATCGCCCCATACACGGTCAAGAAACGTAAACACTAGTTTACTCTAGAATATTGATGCCTTGTCTCGATACTCCCTCGACTAGAAACGATTAAAGGATGTGCTTGTGGACTACACAAGTCCCATTAGTATGATCCGCATCATAGTCCTGGTAGTCAAGCAAACATCCTAAGGGCTTTATCAATATGTATCAGAGAGATAGTATAATAATATTAGTGTACATGTTAAGATAAAGAGTAACCAGATAACATACTATCATGTCGAGTAAGAAAGTCCTCTATATATATGTCCAAGCATCCACTATATCATACAATAATGGCCTATGGGCATACATATTCCTAACAATCTCCCAATTTCCCTAAGGCCATGTGTTGTAGTATCTCATACCCAACATCCCAAAAAGTCTCTCAAACTGCGTCTGGAGAAGGGTCTTCGTGAGTGGATCCGCTATATTGTCCTTCATGTCAACTCTCCTGACCTCGATCTCCCGTCGATCTACCATCTCCCGGATCAGGTGATACCGCCTAAGAATATATCTGGATCTCTGATAGGACCGGGGTTCCTTGGCTAAAACCATAGCTCCATTGTTATCACAATACACAGGTATTGGATGCTCAATAGATGGAACCACACCAAGTTCAGCAATGAACTTCTTCATCCAGACAACTTTTTTGGCAGCATCGTTGGCAGCAATTTATTCAGCCTCCATCGTCGAGTCTACTATGGTATCTTTCTTGGAACTCTTCCAACATACCACCCCTCCATTGAGGGTGAAGAAAAAACCCGAAACTGTCTTACCGTCGTTCTTATTACTCTGGAAGTTCGAATCGGTAAAGAACTCCACCTGGAGTTCACCATTACCATACACCAAAAACATTTCTTTAGTCCTTCTCAAGTCTGTCCAGTGCTTTTCCCCAGAATCTGATTGATACCTACTCACTACACCTAGCGAGTAAGTTACATCCGGTCTGGTACACAACATCGCATACATGATTGACCCGAATGCCGAAGCATAGGGTATCTCTTGCATACGAGCTCTCTCCAAATCAGTCTTGGAAGACATCTCTTTGGAGAGAGCGATTCCTGAACAAGCTGGTAAATTACCACGCTTAGAATTTTCTATACTAAACCTCTTTAGTATGGTATCAATGTACCTGGATTGGGACAATCCCAACATCCGTTTAGATCTATCTCTATAGATCTTTATCCCCGGGATGTAAAAGGCATCACCTAGATTTTTCATGGAGAATTTGTGTGATAAGAAGAGCTTGACTGAGTGTAGTATAGGAACATCATTTCCTATCAAGAGTATGTCATCCAAGTACAATACGAGGAAGACAACCTTCATCAAAACAGATGTTCCAGCACCGCGATGCCTGCTTTTGTCACGATCCGAAGGTATGGAACGTGACTGGCACTGAAATTATGAAACGTCTCAAGGCGTACGTAATCTACATAAGCCAAAGCCTAGAAATCTAAACCATTTAAAGAAATAGAGTGAAGGAAAACTTATTTAAAGAAAGCAATTTTAACCAAATAAGTCGCATTAAACATTTTAAAAGCAACATCATATTTTCCCGAAAATTTCGGTAGAGTCTCCTTTATAAATACTGGCCTCCAAAAGGGCACAACACATAAAAATACATATAGATAATGAATAAGGCATTCCCAAGCGGGAGCTAGCTCTTTGCCAAAGACGGAATCACAACCACATGCAACATGTATAACAAAAGTGCACAATAAGCATCTGAAAGCAAGAAATAAGAAAATACCACGTCGGCTCAAGTGAGCATCGACACCAAACACCACAAATACAAGTCTCACGAGTCTCACTGTCTAGTCCAACATACAAGGGTAGATGGAGTATACTAGATATAAATAAAATACATGATGGGATAACATATCCTCGTAACCCACCTACGAGCAATGCCTCAAGTCCAAGCAAAAGGAACAAAATGAGGAAGTACGCCCACCGCTTCTGTGCTGACGGGTCGGACCTGCAAGATACTGTGGCACAACGGGGGTGAGTTGCCAACTCGTGAGTAGTAAGTAACATCTAATAAGGCTATCGTAAGCATGCACGCAAATGTGTCTCAACCTACGCATATCGATATGATACGATGTACTAACATGGATGCAACATTAATGCATAATCAAAACGAAACATGAACAAGTCTGGTATGAGAAAATCTTTGTTCTTATCTTAGAAAAACCTCTGTGTAATAAGTGAAGTATCCTCAATGAAATCAAAAGAAAATCCGTGTCAAGCATCGACACAAAATATATCCCAATATCTCAATTTCTCAATATCTCAATATCTCAATGTCTCAATATCTCAATATCTCGGGCTCCGTCGGTCCGGATCGGCCCATATCATCAAATCTCACGACTACGTCGGTATCCTCTAGATATCCGCCGCGTCACAAATAACCGGTCGGTAGTGCTCCCCTGCCGGGCTCAACGCCATCATCTGCGACCATCTTGCCTCGGGGTACCGTACCGGGTCTATCATGCACCCGCAGACGGTTCCTCCTGCTCCTCCTCCTCGAATCGGGTGTATGATACCGCTCAAGAACCGAGAAAACCCATGGTAGACACCACACACATCATATCACGAGAAAACCGCAACTTACATTTTTAAAATGGTAATACGTTCTTAAAATCCTTGTGGTTTCTCCAAAATCCATAAATCTCATAAATACTGAAATTCTCGAGAAGAATCACAATATATAAACATGTCGGTGATGATGGATGTCTATGATATAGTATATATCATGCGAAGTATGGCCAGAAGCTATGCATGAATCATGATGCAATGAGGTATGTATATATGACTAACAATCCTACGTATCCATCCCGATGAAATGACTATACAGGTACAGGTTTATAGATCATATATGATGCAATGCACTGATACCGATTCTAAGAAAGTGCTACAGTGTTCGTGACATAGCAATTACCAAAGGCGTGTGTGTTCGCATGAATAATGCACGTGGCATGAACCAATGGTAATGGTGCAAGTGTCCTATGAGATAATATCATATATATTTATGATGATGCAATGGAATGAGATGAATGACTAGGAGACTACGCATGTAAATACAAGCACTACTAGAAATCCTGACTATCGGGCGCCTCGCGCCATCCAGACGATTCCCCCATAGATGTGAACATCTACTCACCGGGACGCCTCGGCTAATCTGATCCGATTTCAGCTCTGCCATTTCCGCGTCACATCCGACGCCTCTGCACCCGATCCTAAAAACATACATAAGGAAATAAGAGAATAAATATATAAATAGTCGCGTACACAAACAATACAAGTCAACCACGCACACTAACTAAACGCGCACGCACTTGGTGCACAAAACGCGCATGCGACAACGCCACAAACCACAACTAGGGTCGCTATACGCGGCAACTACCAAGTTTAGTACCCAAACGTACCAATCGCGCATTCACAACTCATTAAATATTATATGAAATAGGTTGTAAATTATCAAAAGCTTAAAATCAATTAAACGCTATTTATTCCGAAAACCTAGTAAGGAACAATTACCATTTTAGTTCAAATTTAGATGTTTTAACAAATCTAGTGGCCATAATGCTCACATAATATCTTAATTAGGTCACACAGATATTAACTAGATTTTAATCTCACCTATTTACATTAATCCTAAAAAGTTAGTTTGCAGAAAGCTTAATTAGGACAATTTAAGAGTAACAATTTATAAATTAACAACTAGACTTGATTTTTGCATGTCATAACATGTTAAACTACTCATCACAACCATAATCAAATGATCAAAACCCTAACTTGATCCAAACCCTTTTCTTTACAAAGTAATTCCTACAATTAGAACCACATTTAAACTTAATTAAATTAGATTAAAGTAATTATCCAACCAATCAACCATAGGGTTAAGATTTTATACCTCACAATTTATAGATCCCACTTGCAAACTTAGCCTCCAAAATGGTTCTCTTGCTCCTAGATCTATGCTAGATTGGCCAAGAAAAAATAGGTAAAGATTTAATTAAGAAATTAGTGAGGTTTTATATGGATTTTTGATGAAAAATGGAGAAGTTTTGATGTGGAAAAGAGACGGGGAAGTGAGGGGGCTGCTGTTGGGTGGTGCTCGGCTATAAATGAGGAGAGGGAGAGAGAGTGAGGTGTGTGTAATTGGCCAAGTCAAGAAACCCATGCCTCAAGTCAACACCCATACTTCTTCTTTCTTTATTCTTTTCATTTTATTTCTTTTTTTCTTTTTGTGAGGAAATGAAGTGGAGAATTGGGAGCTGCCTAGGCTCGGCCAAGGAAATAATGAGGGAAAAGAGAGAGAGAGTGAGGTGTGTGGGTGTGTGTAGAAACCTCTTCAATTATTACATATTTTAACTCTTTTATTTAATTATTTAATTTCCTTCTAATTAATCCTAGATTTACTAGAACCATGGAAAACAAATGTAGAAAGAATAAACATGTTATATACTAGATTCTAAGTGGTCATGGTTCACTAATATATGATTAACCCATTCTCATTTCTAATTTTCACTAATTAAAAGTATAAGTGAAAGCTTATAATAATATTTGAAATAATTAATTTATGAAAAATATTTAAGAAAACTAGAAATTTATAAGCGACTAATTAAATACTAAATACTAGCAATTACATAGCCAAAATAGGTATAATTAAGTCTATGTCGAAAAATAATTATATCTTGATTTTTACGGAAAATACCAGTTATTTTACCGATTATCGGAAATTTCACCTAAACGATTTTTTTTCTTCAGAACGTTACAATCTTCCCCCCTTAAAGAAATTCGGTCCCCAAATTAAAAATTTAACTACGCGTACCCTCGAAGAGATGGGAATATTTCTTCCGCATCTCGTCCTCGGTTTCCCACGTGACCTTTTTCGCCGTTCGGGCCACGTCAAAGAACCTATACGGACGGTATGACCTCGAACCTCAGTTCCTTCACCTGCCGATCTAGAATAACTATTGGCTACTTGGTGAAAGAAAGATCGCGCTCCAGCTAGATCGTCTGATGCCGTATCACGTGAGAGGGGTCATGAAAGTACTTGCGGAGTATAGATACATGAAACATAGGGTGAATATCTCGAAAGCTGGGTGGAAGAGCCAAACGATAAGCAACTGCACCGACACGCTCGAGAATTTTGAAAGGGACCCACATATCTGGGACTAAGCTTCCCTTTCTTTCCGAATCTCAATGCCCTTCATCGGGGAAACCCTCAAGAAAACATGATCGCCTACTGTAAACTCAAGTCCGCGCCGACGTCAGTCTGCATAAGATTTCTGCCTGCACTGGGCCGCTCTCATCCTATCACAAATCATCTGAATCCTTTCGGTCATTTCCTGCACAATCTGTGACCCCAAAAAAACTGCTCTCACTGAGTTCTGTCCAACAAACGGGCGATCGACATCTCCTTCCATATAATATCTCGAAGGGTGCCATCTGAATCGTTTCATGGAAGCTGTTATTATAGGAAAACTCTATCAAGGGCAAGTGGCGATCCCAACTGCCACGAAATCTAGAATGCAAGGTCGGAGCATATCCTCAAGAATCTGAATGGTCCTCTCTGATTGACTATCGGTCTACGGGTAGAAAGCTGTACTGAAACTCAATCGGGTGTCCAAAGTCTCTTAATGTTTCTACAATAGTCGGCTGGTGAACTGGGTGCCTCTGTCGGACACAATACAAGTTGGAGCTCCATCTAGTAACAGAATCTCATCAATATATATCTGAGCATACTGAATGAATCCGAAAATGGTCTTGACTGGCAGAAAATGAGCTGCTTCCTTCAATCGGTCTACGATCACTCAAATAGAGCCATACTCTCGACTGGTCTTAGGTAGACCCACAATAAATTCCATAGAAATCTGCTCTTATTTCTACTCCAGAATGGGTAAAGGTTGTAACTCTCCAGTTGGCCTCTGATGCTCGGCCTTGACTTGCTGACAGGTCAACATCCCGAACAAAATCCGTGACATCTCTCTTCATCCCTTCACACTAGTAGACTTCTCTCAAATCACAATTCATATATTCTGACTAATGTGCCTCCTCTAAGATCTCGCGTCTCAGTCCCTCGGAATCTGGCGCACATAGTCGAATCCCAAATCTTAGTACTCCCAGTCACGAACTCTGAATCTCTGCCCTATCGAACCCGCTCCATGATCTCTGACAAATGAACGTCATCGGACCGTGACTCATGGATATAATCATATAACTGTGGATGTGCACGGCCATAGACAAGTTGTCCCCCGGTCGACGTAAACTCGAACTGTACTCGGCTGTTACATAGTATCTAACAATCTGCCCTCGACTATCTCTGAACTGCGCTTGAACAAGATAAGCTACCTCCGGGTCTCTGACTCAAAGCGTCTGCCACAACATTCGCCTTGCCCGAATGACAAGGAATCTTGCAGTCATAGTCTTTCACTAGCTCCATCCATCTATGCTGTCCTAAATTTAGATCTCGCTGCTGAAAGATTTACTTTAAGCTTCTTGCGGTCCGTAAATATCTAGCATGACTCGTCGTATAAGTAGTGTCTCCAAATCTTAAGTGTAAAAATCACCGCAGCCATCTCTAAGTCATACGTGGAATAGTTCTGCTCGTGTTTCTTCGACTGCCGAGAAGCATCGCAATAAACAACAAAACCGCCTGATCCTTAAGGCAAAAATAATACTGGCGCCGAAATCAAACAAGTCTTCAACTGCTGAAAGCTCTGCTCGCATACCTTAGCCCAACGAAAAGAAACGCCCTTCCGGGTCACCCGGTCAACGTTGCAGCTATATGCGAAAAATCCTGTACGAAATATCAATAGTATCCGCCTAAAATCCAAAATGCTGCGAACCTTCGTCGCTAATACAGGTCTGGGCTAGTGCTGAACGGCCTCGATCTTCTTCGGTTCCATACTTACCATCTCTCGTAACTACGTGTCCCAAGAAGTCCACACTATCCAACCCGAAAACACACGTGGATAATTTAGCGAATAGCTGGTGCTCCCTCAAGGTCTACAACGAAATCCTCATTTACTGCCCAGGCTCCTCTCGGTTCCAAAAGTATACTAAAATTTCATCAACGAATATGATAATAACAGATTAAGAAATGACCTGGCTATACGGTTCATCAAGTCCATAAACGCTGCTGGGGCATTGGTGAGTCCGAACGATATCACCAAAAACTCATAATATCCGTAACATGTGCGAAAAGCAGTCTTCGGAATATCATCCTCTCGAACTCGCAACTAATGGTCACCTGATCGCAAATCAATCTCCGAGAAATGTCCCGCACCCTGGAGCCAATCAAATAAATCGTCGATACGAGTTAAGGGATATATGTTCCGCACAATAACCCGATTCAACTGACAAAAATCGAAGCACAAACACAACCGCCGTCGTTCTTCTTGACGAACAGAACAGAAGCTCCCCAAAGTGACGCACTCGAACGAACAAGCCCTTTATTCAACAATAAATCTTGCAACTGATCCTTCAGTTCTTTAAGCTCCGCCGGGTCCATCCGATATGGCGGTATAGAAAAAAGGCTCCGTTCCGGAAATCAAGTCAAAATAAAATTCAATATCGCGCTCTAGTGACAAACCAAGCAACTCGTCAGGAAAACATCTGGAAACTCTCTCACAATCGGGACCTGGTCCAATGGGACTTCTGCGGCTCTAACATCACAAACATACGCCAAGAATTCTTGACATTCATTCTCAAGAGCTGACTAGCGCGAAAAGAAGAAATCAAACTGGAAAAGACGGCACTACGGTCTCCCCGAAAAACAAACAAGAACTGGCTTACCCATAAAACTAAATCTGACTGCCTTCTCACGGCAGTCCACGAATGCATAACACGTGGCTAACCAATCCATGCTCAGAAGAACTTCGAAGTCAAACATATCGAGAAAATCAAATTGACAGAAGAACCCCTATCTCCGATACGAACAAAACAACACGAACGAAAAACATTTCGAGCGACAAAAGACTCGCCTACGTCTTAGCAAAACTGCTCTAGACGAAAACTCGCAAGCTCAATCCATATCTCGTCAGAACATCTCTGTAAACGACAATTCCTAGCCATCTTGTTAAGGATTGTCTACGGATCCTTCGCTACATCTGTGCTTATAAAAACTAGAGGTTTTAGCTTAAAAAACTCCTGTAAGGATACGGAAATAATCTTGGTAACAACAGAAATAGCTGCCTGAGCAGCAGATACAATCACAGTCCCTGCAGCAGGAGGGACATCATCGGCCATTGGAGCTTGGCTAGCCTGAACTAACAATCCAACCATCTGTCACAAGTCATGAATACTCGACTCCAGCCTAGCTATCCGTCCTGGAGAAGGCGGATCACTCTGTCCCTGAGGGGTAGGCGTACCGCTCCGATCGGTCCTTGTCTCAAACGAGTCTACTCTAATCTCATCCCCGGCGGCAACCCTCTGGCCCTCGTAGTCTCCGGCGGCATAGTGTCTGGAGCAAGAACAGGATTGATAGGAACATTGTGATCAAATCAAAGGATTTCCGGAATCAAGAAAGGAAATAGAAACAAATATATATCCTAAGGCCACTTAGGCGGAGTACCGTATCGTAAGTATACCACGGAAAATACATACGCTACGTCACTCTGCTTAAGTCACCTACTCTATCTACCAAAGGTCATCCTACACTCAGAAAGGTAAAACTTATCACTCTGATACCAACTTTGTCACGACCCGAATGTACGGAACGTGACTAGCACTTAAATTACGAAATGTCTCAAGGCATGCGTAATCTAAGTAAGCCAAAGCCTAGAAATCTAAACCATTTAAAGAAATAGAGTGAAGGAAAACTTATTTAAAGAAAGCGATTTTAACCAAATAAGTCGCATTAAACATTTTAAAAGCAACATCATATTTTTCCAAAAATTTCGGCAGAGTCTCCTTTGTAAATATTGGCCCCCCAAACGGGTACAACACATGAAAATACATATAGATAATGAATAAGGCATCCCTAAGCGAGAGCTAGCTCTTCGCCAAAGGCAAAATCACAACCACATGCAACATGTATAAAAAAAGTGCACAATAAGCATCCGAAAGCAAGAAATAAGAATACCACGTTGGCTCAAGTGAGCATCGACACCAAACACCACAATTACAAGTCTCACAAGTCTCACTGTCTAGTCCAACATACAAGGGTAGATGGAGTATACTAGATACAAATAAAATACATGATGGGATAACATATTCTCGCAACCCACCTACGAGCAATGCCGCAAGTCCAAGCAAAAGGAACAAAACGAGGAAGTGCGCCCGCCGCAACTGTGCTGACGGGTTGGACCTGCAAGATACTGTGGTACAATGGGGATGGGTTGCCAACTCGTGAGTAGTAAATAACATCTAATAAAGCTATCGTAAGCATGCACGCAAATGCATCTCAACCTACGCATATCGATATGATACGGTGTACTAACATGAATGCATAATCAAAACGAAACCTGAACAAGTCTGGTATGAGAAAATCTTTGTTCTTCTCTTAGAAAAACCTCTGTGTAATAAGTGAAGTATCCTCAATGAAATCAACAGAAAATCCGTAAGCATCGACACAAAATATATCCTAATATCTCAATGTCTCAATATCTCAATGTCTCAATATCTCAATATCTGGGGCTCCGTCAATCCGGATCGGCCCATATCATCAAATCTCACGACTACGTCGGTATCCTCCGGATATCCGCCTCGTCACAAATAACCGGTCGGTAGTGCTCCCCTGCAGGGCTCAACGCCATCATCTGCGACCATCTTGCCTCGGGGTACCGTACCGGGTCCACCATGCACCCGTAGATGGTTCCTCCTCCTCCTCGAATCGGGTGTATGATACCGCTCAAGAACCGAGAAAACCCATGGTGGACACCACACACATCATATCACGAGAAAACCGCAACTTACATTTTTAAAATGGTAATACGTTCTTAAAATCCTTGCAGTTTCTCCAAAATCCATAAATCTCATAAATACTGAAATCCTCGAGAAGAATCACAATATGTAAACATGTCGGTGATGATGGATGTCTATGATACGATAGTATATACCATGCGAAGTACGACCAGAAGCTATGCATGAATCATGATGCAATGAGGTATGTATATATGACTAACAATCCTACGTATCCATCCTGATGAAATGACTATACAGGTACAGGTTTATAGATCATATATGATGCAATGCACATATACCGATTCTAAGAAAGTTCTATAGTGTTCGTGAATAGCAATTACCAAAGGCGTGCGTGTTCGTATGAATAGTGCACGTGGCATGAACCAATGGTAATGGTGCAAGTGTCCTATGAGATAATATCATATATATTTATGATGATGCAATGCAATGAGATGAATGACTAGGAGACTACGCATGTAAATACAAGAACTAGTAGAAATCCTGACTATCGGGCACCTCACGCCATCCAGACGATTCCCCCGTAGATGTGTACATCTACTCACCGGGACGCCTTGGCTAATTTGATCCGATTTCAGCTCTGCCATTTCCGCGCCACATCCGACGCCTCTGCACCCGATCCTAAAAACGTACACAAGGAAATAAGAGAATAAATATATAAATAGTCGCGGACACAAACAATACAAGTCAACCACGCGCACTAACAAACGCGCACGCACTTAGTGTTTCCCCCAATCAGAGCAAAGCTCTATTTTGAAAGATTCAAAATTTAAAAGTTGAAGCAACGCTTCAGATTCAGCGCTAGGCGTGCCACGTGTCAAACACAGATACGCTAGCGCCAGGTGCGCTGCGCCCTAGGCAGCGCACCCCCAATTAGAGCAAAGCTCTATTTTAAAATTCAAAATTCAAATTTTGAAGCAACGCTTCAGATCCAGCGCTAGGCGCGCTGCGCGCCACGTGTCAAACACGGGTGTGCTAGCGCAGGCTACGCTGCACGCCACGTGTCAAACGTAGGTGCGCTAGCGCAAGGTGCCAGCGCTGGAATTAAAAATTCCCCATCGTTAGATCAAAAGATCTAATAATAAATTATTAATTGATCAGAATTAAAATTCTGTTATGGAAAGATCTTTCCAATCTTGTTAAAAACAAGAAGATTTCTTTCTGTAAAATAGAAGCCCTAGGATCAAAGATCCAATGGTGAAGAAACATCTCCAAATCAATCAGAGAAAGATATCTTTGACCGATTTAACAAATCAGCTTGCCCTATATAAAGGCCCCAAGACTTCAAGTCCAATATAGAAAAAAAAAACCCTACAAACTTTGAGAAAACTCAAAAAAAGAAAAGCAAGCTTTTAGCAAAAGAAAATCATTTCTTCAAGGTAAAGAACGTGAACTATGAATACAGAGATGAAATTATCTCATGAAAAGAAGAACTGTCTTCTAAAAAAGATCATAGATCTAAAAAAGACCAAGGTCTTTCATAAAAGAGATCAAAAGATCTCATCAAATAATAAAGAAGAACATATTCTACATATAGATCATTGATCTACAAAGGCAAGCCCTTTCAAAAAGAAGAACTGTTGTTCTTGAGGCAAAGCCTCTTTTTAAAAGAACATAAACTTGTTCTCTGATCATAAATTTGATGAACTGCGCTTTGCGCTACTGAAAAGTGCCTTGCACTCATGAACTGCGCTTTTGCGCTCCTTGGACTGACGCTCAGCGTCAAAATGCACCACGTGTCAACCATAGACACAATTTGCGCTTTGCGCTTCTGAAACAGCACACTGCGCTCATGAGCTGGCGCTCAGCGCCAAGCACGCCACGTGTCATGCACTGGTGCGCCACTGAACTAGCGCAACGCGCTCACAAACTGAAAGCGCAATGCGCTCATAAACTGGCGCTTAGCGCGACATGTGTCCTTTTCGTGTGCGCTACTTGGCAGAAGCGCAATGTGCTCTTTAATTGGCGCAAAGCGCCTGGCGAGCCACGCGGCGCGCTGTCAGAACACACATTGTTCTGATGAATGCTATGCATTTAATACAAGACAAAAAATGTCAGAATCTAATGCTCAGCATTATTAAAAGAGCTAAGCCCAAACAAATGTTTAACATCTAAGAACAATAAAATGTTGAACATTTTAATCTTATTGGACTTAGCCCAATTCTGGCCATAAGTCCTCAACTTATATCAATTGAGCATATCTGCTCACGAATATTCAACAGGTCTTAGTCCCAAACTGGACTACAGATCTTTCAACCAACTCACACCGGTTCAAGGGTAAATCTCTTTACTCCTCTGATATCTGTCGTTGTAATCCTTCAACGTCTTCAGAGAGGTGACGGATCCCGACAACCACACATTTCATGGACTGTGGGGTCCTTAAGCCCATGGACTACGATGTCCTTAACCTGGACTGTGGGGTCTTTAAACCCATGGACTATGATGTCCTTAACCTTGGACTATGGGGTCCTTAAGCCTATGGACTACGATGTCCTTAACCTGGACTGTGGGGTCCTTAAACCCATGGACTACGATGTCCTTAACTTGGACCGTAATGTCCTTAAACTAACATTGGACCACCATGTCCTTAAAATGGTAATGGACCACCATGTCCTTAAACTGGTAATCGACCGCAATGTCCCTAAACTAAACAATAGAGTTCAAATGCTCTTTTGTTGGATCTAAATGATCCTGTTAAGTTGATCTTAGTCTAAAATTAGACTAACGTATCCTTACAAACGTTTAAGTCGATCTTAGTCTCAAATGAGGCTAACGTATCCTTAAACCCAACACCCAAACCCAAATCTAAAAAGATACGGATTTGGACTAATACGCAAGAAACGTGGGTCCAATACGCAATCCGATGGCGGAATCTGTGGTCGAAATGCGAACAGCGGATCGAAGAAGCGCCGGCGGTGGGCATGTTCGTGGGCACCCTGGACCCTCATGCAACTATTTCACAATTCATGATGTTCTTTAAGCCGACCACATTCCAAGCCTTGATCGACAAACTAGCCCAAATAGACCAGATGGGTCATAGACCGTCTCCTCCAAAGCCGGACTCTCGAAATGAGAAGGGAAAGGGGAAAGCGATCGTCGTCGCCAATGCTCAACAGCAGCCCGATGGCCCGAGACCGGTTGATCGCCAAAATAACAGAACTCGATCTCTCGAAGATAAAAATGAGGCGCCCTTACTCGTTCCCTCGAGACAGGACGAAGAGGTTATTCGAGCTTGCACTGCTCAACAGGCTCATCAATCTGCCGGAGCCAAGACGTCCAGCGCAACCAAGCGATGCTACCAATCCTAACTATTACCCTTACCATCAAATGATGGGCCATCCGATTGAGAATTGTTACATCTTCAAAAGCTGGATAGAAGATCAATACCAGCAGGGCAAATTTATATTATCTGAGAATTGGAAGGTGAACCTGCCTCGGCCACACACTTCCAAGAATACGGATACACCGGGGGCATCATGCTCTTTTGTAGAAGAAGCTCCATGGGAGGTCGCTTTTTCAGCCAAAACTAAAAGAATGCTGAAGAATCTCCACACATGTCCGGCAATTAGGTGGAAGAATCCGCTGGAGCCTGAGATCATCGAGGGGATGCTATAGCCGTGCCCAACTCCAAAAATTGGTGGTGATAACCAAAGCACTCACATCCAGCCGTCAAAGTTTTCGAAAAAGAAGAAGAAGACCAAAAAGCCCGTGAAGCCTGGCGATAAGCGCACAGACCTGCAAAAACAGATTGACGCGCTGGAAGAGTATAACCAGAAGGTGCGGACTCCAATCACACTCCAAGAGTTTCTCAGCCATGTCCTTGAGGACAGGAATGATGGAGAAGACTCATCTGATGAATCTGAAGATTACGTGGCAAGTTGCCATGTGATCTCTCACTCGTCGATAGACGATGAAGAGGCTACTTGCACAAAGAAACTGGGGGCAGGTCCTGAGCCAGAACTTCTGGGGCCATCAGATGAAATAATTGATGCATTCCTGAACACAGCTCTTCTTAAAAGCAAAGCTGATCGCGAGCGTGAGATGGATATATTTGAAAAGGCCAAACGCCAGTGACTGGACGAAAGAGTTGAAACACTCCCACCAGATCAAAATACCTCCGTCGCGAATAAAAACAGGTTCAAGACGAAGAAAAGGTTCGCCAAGGCCGTATCGATGGGAATGAAGCTTTCACCCTCCGGAGGAAATATTCTTGGTAAAGCGGAAACACATCCTAGCAACTGCTTATATCATCGAAAGATTGCGCACCCCACTGAAGAGTGCAACGCTTTTAGAAGATGGTGGCAGGGATATGTTGCTCACTGGCAGCATTTCAAGCGAATGAAACGCAACACTCGTCGGAAGCAAAGAAGTATGCCCGAGGAGCATAAAAGAACTACCGGCAACTGTCGCATGGTCAACGCCGGGGGATCACAAATTCTTACCTTCGGGAGTGACTCTGACGAAAAAATGACTCTTGGCCCTCTCTTTAAAGAATCCACCTCGGGAAAAGAGGAAGAACCGAAGACCTATGAAAACATTCAGCTGCGAAATCGTACGCTGCCCGAAAAGAATCTTGGGCCCCCGAACAGTGGGTCAAATAGAAAAGATAAGGGGGAAAAAAAGTCCCTGAGGATATCATCCTTGATGACCAAGCCGTCGAAAAGCTGACAGCCAAGGACCCGCCAAAGAAAAGTAAGGTGGACTATAACGTTCTCGCACACTTGAGGAAGATACCCTCACAGCTCAGTATTCTCGACGCCCTTCTGCTATCCAAAGAGGCAAGAGATTCTTTAATCAAGGCACTGCAGGAACCCGAGCAATTCCAAGCTTTCCTTGCCAAAGAAAAGATGAAGGACGAGCTGGAAGAAGCACACACAACCGATATCACCTTCGGCGATGAAGATCTCCTCCTTGGGACATGCGAGCACAACCGCCCCCTATATGTCTCTGGATACTGTCATGACATCAAGATAGGTAAAATCTTGGTCGACAATGGGTCCTCCGTCAATCTCCTTAACGTAAGGGTGCTGAAGGAAATCTGTATGAGCGTTCAACACCTCGCTCGTGATAAAATCACCATCTCCGGATTTGACTCCCAGTCATCACGGACGCTTGGATCTGTAATATTGACACTACGCTTTGGGCTGCTTGTCACGGACATTAAGTTCCACGTCATTGACGCCAAGACATGCTACAATGCTTTGCTCGGCCGGCCCTGGTTACATGAGTACAACATTATCCCTTCTACACAACATCAGTGTATGAAGTATTTCAAGGATGGTCTCGAGTATACTGTGACAGGAGAGCTAAACCCATTCTCCGTGAACGAAGTCCGTAAGTACGAAGATGCAAAATACTTCTTACCAGATTTTGAGGACACGGAAAGATGTCACAAACCGAAGAACAAAGCTATCACCACCATTCCAGTCTTCAGGAGTGATACCGAGGAGGAGGAAGAGATAGTTTACTCAGGTCCGCCCCAGTGCAACAAGCCGGGACCGTCCACTCCTATGTTGATCTTCGGCAGCGACTCGGAAGATGAGGTCAATGCCGTATTCTCTGCTCGGCCATCCATACAAACCTTCGCTGATGAAGAGCAAAGTTTGCAAGTTGCCATAGTTCCGCCAAGGCATCATAAAGAGCTAGACGCGTTTGATACCTATGGTGTGGAAGAACTGCAGACATTCTACGTCCCTCCCACGCGAAAAGGTGAAAAGGCGATCCTATTCTACCGATCCGGGGAAACCAAAGTGGAGAAGGAAATCTGGCATGGTGTGTATTCTGCACTTGACAGGCCCCAGCCCATCCGTTTGCCCAGGTATTACATAGACGGACTAAAGAGGCTCTTGAGACGCCAAGGTATACCCCTTAAGCAAACTGCGCGACAAGCACGGTTCTATAACAGGATCTAGAATGTTCCCGGGACCCAACGAAAGTTGCCCAATGGGAAAATGGAAACGACCGGGCTTGGGTATATTCAATCCAAGAAACGGGAGCTACTCCGCGACTGCTACGTGATACATGACTTTGATGAAGAAGGAGATGCTCTGTAGGAAGATGCTAACCCTGAACCAGAAAGAGCTCCCGCCGTGAAAATGCCTAGTCCGTCGTTCGAAGAACAAATGGACAAGCTTATAAGGGAAGCAGGTCAAAAGGTTCGAGATGACTATAATCGCGAAATGGCCATCTACGAGAAAGCCAGGACGCAATGCCTCCTTCAATAGGCTGCGAAAAATGAAAATGCTCCTCCTTGTCAACCCGTTGTACAAAAGTCCCGACGCAGAGGCAGAAACAACCTAAAGAACGGGGAAGGCGTTCGACAATGACAAAGCGGGTCCAAAAAGCCACGCGGTCAAGAACCGAGAAGTCCGGATTCGTCTCTTATGAGGAAGATGGGTCGAGTATACTCTTTTCCCCAAGACAAGACAAGAAAGATATTCGATCTTATCGTAAAACATCAGATGATGACGCTCCTGGAGTCCCAGCACCCCGAGCAAGCAGGAGAAGTCTCTCACCCGGACTATTGCTCCTATCACAGGGCAATAGGACATCCTCTCGAAGACTGCTTCACATTTAAAGAGTGGGTAGAAGACCAGTGTCAACAAGGCAGGTTCGCTCTATCCAGCAGCTGGAAGATAGCCCCGCCGCAGAAGCATGAACCCAAAGCCGCGAGAGTAGAACAAGATCAACATCGGTCTTGGAAGCGAGCTCGTACCTGTCACGTGATAACGCTGTCAGAAGAAGAGCCCGAGAATATGGATGACCTCCCCTGGTGCTTCGAAAATGATGATAACGAGGTAATCTCAGAGTTTCCACCTGCGCCAAAGGAGCTGGAAGATGGGATACATACTACTGCAGATAACCTTAAGAAAATTGATTTGGGGACAACAAGTGACTCGCGGCCGACGTTCGTCAGTGAGCTGTTGTCTGAAGAAAGGGTGGCTACGCTAAAAGACGTGCTCATGCAGCATAAAGATTGTTTCGCATGGAACTATTCCGAAATGCCAGGGTTAGATCCAGAAATTGCTGTGCACAAATTGGCGATATCTCGGACATCAAACCGATTAAACAAGCATAGATAAGAATGTGGCTCGAGCTTGAGATGAGCATCAATGCCAAGGTCAAGAAACTAATCGACTCCGGTTTTATCCAAGAGGTTCAGTACCCTGACTGGATCGCCAACATCGTCCCGGTGATGAAAAAAAATGGGACAGTACGCATCTGCGTGGACTTTCAGGACCTCAATAAAGCTTGCCCGAAGGACGACTTTCCAGTACCGGTCACCGAGCTGATGATAGAAAATACGTCCACTCATGAAGTTTTCTCCTTCATGGACGGCTCGTCAGGATACAATCAGATAAAGATGCATCCCGAGGACCAGAAGCACACCGCTTTCCAGACCCCTTTGGGCATATTCTGCTACAAGGGTGATGCCCTTCGGTCTAAAGAACGCCGGTGCCACCTATCAGAGGGCCATGACGAAGATCTTCGATGACCTCATACATGAAATCGTCGAATGCTATATCGACGACCTAGTGGTTAAAAGCAAATCATACGAGGAACATGTAGAGCATCTGAAGATCGTATTCCAATGCCTTCGGCAATACAACTTGAAGATGAACCCTCTCAAGTGCGCGTTCGGAGTATCCTCGGGCAAATTCCTAGGATTCATCATCCGACACCGAGGCATCGAGATAGATTCGTCGAAGATCAAGGAGATCATAGAACTGCCCCCGCCAAAGACTCTCAAGCAGCTGCGATCTCTCCAAGGAAAGCTCGCATATATCCTGCGATTCATAGCCAATCTCGCAGGCAAGTGTCGTCCTTACAGTCACCTGATGAAAAGGGAACCCCTTTCGTTTGGGATCGCAAATTCCAAAACGCACTAGACGAAATCAAGCAATAACTGCAGAATCCGCCAGTATTGGCCGCTCCCGTTAAAGGAAAACCCCTCGTCCTGTACACAACAGCCCTCGAAGGTTCTTTAGGCGCGCTGTGGGCACAAGAGAACGACCAAGGGAAAGAAAGAGCTCTCTACTACTTAAGTCAAGTTCTACTGTGGGCAGAAAGCAATTACTTTCCCATTGAAAAACACTGCCTGGCGTTGATCTTCGCAATAACGAAGCTCAGACACTATGCTTTGGCGCATGAGGTCCATCTCATATCAAAGGTGGATCCCCTCAAATAATTGATGTCAAAGGCCATATTAACAGGACGACTCGCCAAACGGGCCCTGCTCTTGATGGAATTCTCGATAACTTATCGGCCTCTTAAGGCAGTGAAAGGCCAGGCCCATCGCCGACTTCCTCGCTGAGCACCCGATACCCACCGATTCCCCTTTGAACTGCGAATTGCCAGACGAACATGCATTTACCACGATCGACGGGGATGATACCCGGTGGGAACTCTATTTTGATGGATCGTCTTCCATGAAGAAGCGCAAACAAAACACCCATATAATCAAATCGGGGGTAGGCCTCATCTTCGTAACTCCACAAGGAGGGATAATGCTCTTTTCTTTCTCCTTAACAGAGCCGAGGATGAATAACGAAGCCGAATATGAAGCTTTGATAGCAGGTCTCGAGATCGCTATCGACATGGAATTGAAAACCTGCTCATATACGGAGATTCTCAACTGGTCGTTAGTCAAGTATACGACGACTATCAAACATGCAAGTCAGAGTTGGTGAAGTATGGCGAAAGAGTACAGCAACTGCTGACTCAAATTCCTTCTTACACCCTGGAAAGCATACCGCGTGCGGAAAATAGCAAGGCGGATGCACTAGCCAAGCTTGCTAAAGAACTGGCTGATGAAAACCTCGATGATGTGAGGATTGTTGTGCAAAGCCGTCGGGTTCTTGCACTGGCAGAGATATCTCCAGAGTCGTCCGAAGAAAAGGGAGCGACCGAGCAAACGACTCTGCAAATAAAAGACCAGAAAAAGGCTAAGGATTGGAGGGAAGTCTTTATAGACTGCTTCAAATCCCGTCGAACACCTGAAGATGCGTCCTCAAAACATCAGCTCATGAAGCGAGCTCTATCTTTTGCTTTCGTCAATGATACTCTGTATAAAAGGTTATTTGATTCTCTGTGGCTAAGATGCTTGGGACCTGAAGAGGCAAAGAGAGTCGTCCAAGAAACTCACGATGGACTCAGCGGTTCTCACCAAGCCGGGCCGAAGATGAAGCTGAAGATCAAACGGATGGATTATTATTGGCCCACGATGATCCAAGACTGCCTCGAATAAGCGAAGCAGTGCCACGCCTGCCAGATTCACGGAGTATTCATCCATCAGCATCCAAATCCACTATATCCAACAATGGCTAGCTGGCCGTTCGAAATGTGGGGAACCGACATAATCGACTCCATCGAACCAGCATCGTCCAGAGGACATCGATTCATTTTGGCGACAACTGATTACTTCTCCAAATGGGTAGAAGCAGTACCGCTGAGGGAAGTGAAGACGGAGAATATCCTCCATTTCTTCATGGCACACGTCATTTATCGGTTTGGCACTCCGAGACGGATCATCTCCAATAACGGGCCAGCCTATAGAAGCCACAAGATCAGCCGCTTCGCACAACAGCATAACATAGACTGGAGATACTCCTCAGTCTATAATCCCCGAGCTAACGGTCTAGCTGAGGCTTTCAACAAGACCTTGACGAAGATTGTGAAAAAGACGGTGTCTCAAAATAAGAAGGACTGGCACAAGAGACTGCATGAAGCTCTCTGGGTGTATCGAACTACGTTCAAAACAGCCATGAACACAACGCCGTATGCATTGGTATTCGGTACAGAGGCGGTACTTCCCCTCGAGATAGAGCTACCATCTCTACGAGTGGCAGTTCACTATGAGCTAACGGACGAAGAGAATGCTCACCTTCGGCTTGAGGATCTCGATGCCCTTGATGAAACCCGGCTCATAGCGCAACAAAATCTGGAGGCTTATAAAGCAAAGATGACGCGCTCATACGAAAGATTGACTAGGCCGAGGACATTCCGCCAAGGCGAACTCGTGCCAGTAGTCAAAAGACCTATGATCCCCAATCGCGCCAAGCGGGGGAAATTCAAGCCGAACTATGAAGGCAGGTATATCATAGACAAAGTCTACCAAGGTGGGGCCTATCTACTCATGGACATGCATGGTGAAAGACCTTTCAGGCCAATAAATGGTCGTTTTTTGAAAAAGTACTACGCTTGACGAGTCACGGCCTAGGTCAATGATGGATAACGACGACTATGTCCGCTTGCTATCTTCCTAAGCCCAAACTCTATAAGTAGTAGCCGGCTAACGGATCGAAACGTCCTTAAACTAACAGCGGACCGAAACGTCCTTAAACTAACAGCGGACCGAAACGTCCTTAAACTAAAGACGGACCGAAACGTCCTTAAACTAACAACGGACCGAAACGTCCTTAAACTAACGGTGGACCACTATGTCCTAAAACTAGCTGTTGACCGAGATGTCGATAAACTACGGTGGATTGCAGCATCCCAAAGCTGATACAAAAAAAAGAAAAAAAAAGAAAAAAACGGTATGTCCATAAGCAAAATGGGCACGGATGAAAACCCGAAAGGGCTCCGTGAGTAAAAACAGCAGGGCTGCTGGCGAGTTTTGTGAAAACCCGAAAGGGTGCAATCTCATTATAATAAAAAAAAACGGTATGTCTATAAGCAAAATGGGATGAAAACCCGAAAGGGCTCCGTGAGTAGAAACAGCAGGGCTACCGGCGAGTTTTATGAAAATCCGAAAGGGCGCAACCTCGTTAGAATAAAAAAAAACTTGCAAGGTCCTCTCGACTTTATAAGGAGAAACTACCTGCGTGAGATCCTTACGACTCACAAGGGAGCAACACACTTAAGGATCCTCACGATTCCTAAGGAGAAATTACACTTGCGAGATCCTCACGACTCGTAAGGAGAACCCTCTTATGAGACCCTCACGGCTCATAAGATTTGAAAGTCTTAAGCTACAGGGATCTAAACCTGTTCTTAAGCAACCACCACAACCTCCAATATTGCCCTACAATCGGTTCAGTATTGACCCTTGTATACAATCCACGGGCGCGAATAAACATTTCCCTAACAAAGTCCCATCCGTGACTAGGGATATGTCTACACAGTGAATAGCCCTTGTAAGCCCTCTCGACTTATGAGGAGAAAATACTCTTGTAAGATCCTTACGACTTACGAGAAGCCATACACTGAGGAGTCCTCACGATTCCTAAGGAGGAAACGCACCTATGAGATCCTCATGACTCGTAGGGAGAAAAACCTTTATGAGACCCTTACGGCTCATGAAGTCAAAAGCCTTAGTCGACAGGATCCTAACCCTGTTCGCTAAGCCACCTTTGTTCGACATTGACAGAGGCAGATGATGATTCGCTCCTGGCAATATCCTAGTTATAGCGGTGCTGATGCCGAAATCAGTGTCTAATTCCAAGCTTGCAGTGAGAAGCTAGCAAGCCACACGTGCATACAAAATAGCCGAAATGATAGGGCAACTTGCAAAAAAAATCAGCAAGTAAAAATGTATGCATGCAAAATAGCCGAAATGATTGGGCAACTCGCAATAAAAAGCAGCGAGTAAAAATAAAATAAATAGCCGAAATGATTAGGCACCGCGAAGAATAGCCGAAATGATTGGGCAATCGCGACCTTCGCGATATAAAAGCTGAAATGATAGAGCATCGCGGAAAGAAATAAAATAAAATGAAATTTATGCCCTACAGGTGATATCACATCAATCCCCGTATACAATCCAGGGGCGCAAACAAAGAAAGAATCACACCTTCCCTCCCCAGGCTCCATCAGAAAACGAAGCCAAATCTCGACGGTTCAGGGATAGCCTAGAGATCATCAACGACGTTCCTCCTCATTCCAGCAGGATTCAGACGCTACAGTCAACCCTGGAGCCATGGCAAATCCCCTACTCCAAATCTCGATGGTTCACAGACAACCTGGAGACCACTTCGATATTCGTCTCATTACAACAGACGCTACGTCATCAACATGACCCCATCATAGAAATACGTCATCCACATGACCCCGTCTCGGAAATACGTCATCCACATGACCCCGTCTCGGAAATACGTCATCAACATGACCTCGTCACGGAAATACGTCATCCACATGACCCCGTCTCGGAAATACGTCATCCACATGACCCCATCACGGAAATACGTCATCCATATGACCCCGTCACGGAAATACGTCATCCACATGACCCCGTCTCGGAAATACATCATCCACATGACCCCGTCTCGGAAACACGTCATCCGCATGACCCCGTCTCGGAAACACGTCATCCGCATGACCCCGTCTCGGAAAGACGTCATCCACATGACCCCGTTCGGAAATACGTCATCCATATGACCCCGTCTCGGAAATACGTCATCTACATGACCCCGTCTCGGAAATACGTCATCTACATGACCCCGTCTCAGAAATACGTCATCCATATGACCCCATTCGGAAATACGTCATCCACATGACCCCGTCACGGAAACACGTCATCCACATGACCCCGTTTCGGAAATACGTCATCAACATGACCCCGTTTCGGAAATACGTCATCCACATGACCCCGCCTCAGAAATACGTCACCCAATGACGCCGTGAAATGCGGATAACGTCAATCTCATTAAACACTTACGGGTCTTCTCGATTCGTAAGGAAGAAAACTCTCTTCTAAGATCCTTACGACTTATAAGGGAAAACACACTTAGGAATCCTCACGAATCCTAAGGAGAAATTACACTTACGAGATCCTCAAGACTCGTAGGGAGAAAAGTCTTCATGAGACCCTCACGGCTCATGAGGTTGAAAAGTCTTAGGTAGCAGATCAGAACCTGCTTCCTAAGCCGTCACTACCTCTTGGAGAGTTCAAGACGAAACGTTCTTTACTATCTACAGGCCACACTTGCCAGAGTAACATACCAACAACACAGCGAAGAGAGGAAAACAACAGTGGGACATAAGAAAAATGTGTCTTTATTCATGAACTCAATTGAATACAAGATACATCATATAAAAGAATAAAAAATGGATACATGTTATTCAAAAGATTACAAGTGTTTAATTGATGCAAAGGCAGTTACTGAGAGGGAGGCGATTTCGATAAGTCAGCCAGTTGCTCGCGCACTCCTCTCAACTTCTTTTTCAAGGTCAGCCGCCGCAGCCAGCTCTGCTTCGACTTGGGCTCGTTGCTGCAAGTAAGACAAAAGTTGTTCTTCGACGGCCCGCTGAGCTGCCTCACGATTTTGTGCATCCCGCTCGACAACGTTGAGCTTCTGCCTCAGTGTTAACCCATCAGAGATGCATCGCAGAAGGCCTTCAAAGACAACTTTCAACTGTGCAGCATTCGCATCAACCTGAGCATGCAGTCGGGCAGATTCGCTTGAAGTTTCTTCACATTCCTTATGCTTCAAGGCTGCTTCTTGCTCAAGATGGTGGAAGTAAGAAGTGCTCTGCTCGACCCACGTAGCCCGTTGAGTGTTCACGGCCAGAATTTCAGGAGCAGGACGCCTAAGCTCAAGCTCATGCAGGCAAGCCTTAATCTTCCTGCAATGATTAACCCAAGACTCGACGACGCCTTCATTATGGAAGTTCACAAGCGTCGCCAGCATTGGATTGACCTCGGCAGCAAAATCTGTGGTAGATGTAGGAGCCTTCGCGTCAAGCTCTTCGACATATTCGCTCAGCATGCGCAGACTGGTCACAGCACCTTTTAAGGATGGACGTATGGAAAAGGGCCTTGCCGGCATCATAATGCGAGACTCGAACGAGGCTGGAGTCGATGTGATTGCTGCAAAATAGATCATAGTCAGATGTCATCTCAGGAAATAAAGAAAATACACGAAAAGTAAAGTCTACTATACCGGCTGCAACAGGGGGCTGAGCTGGGAGTTCCGGTGGCGCAACGATAGCCTCGTCCCCTCCTTCAATTTGTAAGGCTACAAGCAATACAAAGAAAAATTAGGAATAATGTGACTGCCCATTAAAGAAAGGACGTCATTTAGAAAAGATACTCACCGACACCACCAGGCGGACTAATCTCTGACAGGAAGGAGAAGTGTGGGTGCAGCACCTGGTACAGGTGGTCAAAAAGGACTCCTGTAAGGACGCAGTAACGCAACGTCAGTACATAAGTCATACAGCCTAGAAGTAGGACTGATGGGTCATAAATCCGTACCTTCCAACATCTGAGACAGTACGAGAGAAGGTAGAAGAGTGGTAACCGTCAAGGAGGTAATTGATGGCGCCGCCTCGGGTAGCGCAACCTCAACACTCACCGCACCTGCATTAGAAACAAGATAAATACTGTCAGAAAAGATTGAAAAGGATTGCAGAATAAAGAGAAAAGCAACGTCCCAAGATCTACCTGGTGAGTCGCCAGTCGGAACCGCGACGAGGGCGTCACTTGATACAGCGACGGCTTCTTCCTCCTCCATCGGGATGGTCTCACCTCCCGTCGCCTCATCCCCTGACTCTACAAGAGCCGTCGTAACGCTTGCAACGCCAGGAGATGGCAAAGAGCCGCAAGCGGAAAGAGCGACGATCGGGGCGGTGCCCGACTCTTGAGACGGAGCGGCCACCTCGGGCTCAGCAATTGTAGCCATCTCACCCGCCGCCACCTCGAGCTCGAAAATGGTGGCCGTCTCACCCATCACCACCTCGGGCTCGGCAATGGCAGCTATCTCAGGCATAGCAATCATGACTGTTTCACCAGTCGCTGCCTCGAGCTCGGCAATTGCAGCCACCTCGCCTATCGCTGTCTCGGGTTCGGCAATCACGGCTACCTCCTCTACCGCTGCCCCAGGCTCAGCGGTCGCCGCCACTTCTTCGGTAAAACTTGGCCCTGCAAGATAAGATATGTGAGAACTGGTAATTAAAACTTTGACAACGGAACCCTATGCCACATTACCTTGAGTTGATCTTCTGTTTGCTTCCCGAGCCGCATGTGCTGCCTGTCTGTAGGCAGTGGACAAGGCAGCCGGAGATTCCTCTGAGAGAGTAGGGGCAGGGATAGCGGTGCTCGAACCCGTACCCATGTCTAAGGCAACACTACGCTCCCTTGCTGCATGCATTCTGTGCTTCCTTTCCGCCCGGGCTGTGAGAGCCGATCTTCTCAAGACCTCCGTCAATGGGACGTCATCATCCATGCCAGGAGCTACCTCTGGAGCCGTTACGGCGTCTGTCATCGGTTGCTTGAGTAAAGCCTCTTTTGGCAATCCTGAGGAGGCCGGGACATCGATGGCTGGCCCTGGAAGCATCTCCGCATCATCTTGCGGGATCGGCATTGTGGTCCCTGCGATAAGATGAAGAAGGGGTCAGATTGTCCATAAGAAAGGAGAATGAAGATGCAATGAGCCGAGACATACCAATGCCTAACAAAGCACGATTCCTCTCCTCCTCCTCGAAGGTCCTGAGGGAAGCCGCCAGAGCCTCTTCAGTGGTAAAGCCTGTTACAAAAGGAAAAATGTCAGACAAGGAATGATGATAAAAATAAAGATATAATGCAATAACAAGGTGCGACTGATGTTTACTTGATTGCACGAGGGTGGCTATCTCCGCTTGGTGGCTTGCGGATCGCACAGAAGCTGCAATAGCGGCTTCGAGATCAGTATCTTCCGGTGCTATGAAGAGACCTTCGTTGGTCCCATATTCGCTCAGGCCCTCGTTATAAGGAGCCTGAGGCTCCAGGCCGAGTACAACATCTAGGGAGAGGACCGACTTCTTCTTCCTCTTCTGTGCGCGAGCTCCAGTCGCAGCCAACACCAGCTTGCGCTTGGTGGGCACTTTGGGACGGCGAGTCCCAATGTCTGAGCCCACGCCAGATTCAGGGGAAGCTATATTTACCGTCTCCGCGGGAGCACGGGGCACCGATGGTACATCCACCATCTCCACAGGAGCACGGGGCAACCCGCGCATAGGGCTTAGCACACATGGAGGCTCAACTGCAGCGACCTCTCTTAGCGGAGGGGGGACAGTGGTCCGTCGCTTCAAAGGGACGTTGCGATCGCCGGCAGGGGGCATACTTTTGCGATCGAGCAGTAGCCGCCTCTCTTCCCTGATAACAGCACCCATTGCGTGTTGATACCAGGCTACGTGTACGTTGAGGGGCCTCGGGACACAACTCGGCTCACTGATAAAGAAGTGAGAGCCTGTATTCAAGCGCATGAAGTGATGCAATGCACCCCGCATTCCCTCTCTGGTGGCAGCGGGTTCTACCAGGAAAGCCTCCAGCGGGACCCCCTGATCATAACTCGGCTGCTGGGAAAAATGATGGGGGTTGTATCTTATGAATAGCGCCGCATCATTTTGCCTGAATACAAGAAAGCCCGGCCTGATGGAGTATAAATGGAGAATCTCCTAGGCTTTCAACACGGAGGCCCCGTCCTTAAAAACGTCGCGCAATGCCAACACCGTCTTGGAAGTTTCCCGGCCGATCGTCAGGACTTTGTCCGTGAAAGACATACCATCTCCGACTGTGCGCGAACGAAGGAGCAAGCCCCTAGCTTCCCGCTATGACGGACTCACGATGGAGGCGTCAACCAGCCGCATAATTCACGGGAACTTGCATTTCTCGTAAAACGAAGGTCTCTTGTGAATGCCAAAGACCCCGAGCACATGCATCTCCATCCATGAAGTGAAGTAATGCATCAAGAAGTTGGCAGGATGCACCCTCAGTTCAGTGGTATCCGACACTACGCTAAGACCATGGTATAAATAGGCTAACCCGGCGATCCCGATGGCCACTTGTATTCCGGAAACCATGCGATGCGCGGGGTAGAAGACGGAAGGTCTCATATAACGAGGATGCATAGGGAGCACAAACCGGCTCAACCATAGCCTAAGAAACCCAAGAAAGAAAGCCTCATCGTCAATGCCCGGAGCGGCGATTTCTGACAGAGGAATGATCGCAACATCAGGAAGAAAAAAAGCCTTTCTGATCAGTTTCCAGTACCGGCTGACGGTCCAAGCCAAAGCCGAAGGGATCATCGAGCTTAGCAAACTTTTCGCCTCATTGCGACAAAATCTCCGGGCGAAAAAACCGGGCAATGAAGTCCGCAAAACTGACCCCCCGACCTCCGGATTCCAAGAAGAGGCTCTCGTACATGTTCAGCACCTTTATCAGACTAGGGAACTGGTGCTGAATGGCGTTCTCTGGCATTGGGCCCATCACCACCGGCTTGGTGGCAAAAACGTATTCATCCGGAGGAAGCAGCTCCTCGTTGTGCTCCCCCCTAACCGGTAGACCGAAAACCTCAGCAAATTCTTCTAAGGAGATAGAGACCTCTCTGTCCAGTAGAAGGAAGGTATGGGTCGGGATGTTCCACTGCTCCAAAAATACCTTAATCCACCATGTGGGAGGTGCAGAATATTGGAACAACGAAGCGTAGACCGCAGGGTATAGGCCGAGCTTTAGCAGCTGCGATTTCTTCGCCGACAATATGTACCTGGCCCACTGCAAATACCCGGCCGGATGACGGGGAGTTAGCCCGATGTTGTAAGGTTGTCCCCAAGGGCGCGACTCGCCCTGGCATATGCACCGCCCCAGGGTATCCAAAGCCGCCGGCGGCTGCTTGGGTACGACAACAATTGAAGGTTGAAGAAGTCCCTCCGAAGTCCAATTGACAACCTCCACGGCATAGTTCACCGGGGGTGCATCTGCATACGGAATCGCCGAGATAGGCTCCGATGGCGTCGTACCAGAGAAGCTTTGACGACCTCTAATAATCTGGTCATACCATCTACCCCACAAGTGAAGATTTTTGTGTTCCGGGTCACGGTCTTTGATGAGCGCGAGAACCGCCCGGTCCACAGGTGCCTCAGGGAATCCTCCCTCTAAACGGACGAATGGAAACATAGCATCAAAAGACATGTCACCTGCAAGGAGGGACAGAAGTCAACTGCCAATGCTTTAATTTAATCTTAAAAATTCTGGCACTCGGTACTTTAAAATTTGTACCACACTGTAATGCAGTGGAAAGGGGACCAAAGAGGGACCTACAAAATCTTGATGACAATGCATCAATTAATAAAACAGCCTTATCATTAGATGAGATTGTTAATTAATGAGGAAATACTCAAGAAAATTCTCATTGAATGAGAGATCCCCCGGGAAAAGGAGAAAATCTCCCTTTGAGAGCAAAGCTCTATGACAGAGTGACACTTGTCAAACTCTGGTCATGAAGAAATAAAATTCCTTAAAGAGCCTGGCTCTGTAATGATGATGGAAAAACCCATCAGAAAAGAAAATTAAAATCAATTAATTTTTATGAATTAAAAATTCTGGGATCTTCAAGATCCATGAAAAAACTCTTAAGAGTTCTTCATCAAAGATTAAGAAATCTACAGAGCAGAGCTCTGATTCATGGGCTAAGAAACCCAAGAAAAGATCTCTTTATATCTATGGGTTCATGAGAGCAAAGCTCTGCTTATGAAACCCTAAATGAGTTTTCTTTAGATCAAAGATCTATGAAGAGCAAGGCTCTGTTAATGGGTAAAACCCTGATTTATTAAAAACTTTTTAAACTTTACCTAAGTTTTGATAGAGTTCTAACTCTTGAAAGTTCTTAAACTGAAGAGCAATGCTCTGAACAAAAATTCTCAAAGAAAGAAGATGATAATCATCTAAACGACAAAAGGTCCTATTTATAGGCATTGAACCGCCTCTTCAACTTCTGAGTTGATCCAAGGGCTCAGATGCTGCCACCGCTACACTCACGTGTGCGCCACGTGAGCGCAACGGTGGGGGGCATTTGTTTCCCCCAATCAGAGCTAGGCTCTATTTTGAAAGATTCAAAATTTAAAAGTTGAAGCAACGCTTCAGATTTAGGCTAGGCGCGCTGCGCGCCACATGTCAAACACAGATACGCTAGCGCCAGGTGCGCTGCGCCCTAGGCAGCGCACCCCCAATCAGAACAAACCTCTATTTCAAAATTCAAAATTCAAATTTTGAAGCAACGCTTCAGATCCAGCGCTGGGCGCGCTGCACGCGACGTGTCAAACACGGGTGCGCTCTGCGCTGCGCTCCACGTGTCAAACGTAGGTGCGCTAGCGCAAGGTGCGCCAGCGCTGGAATTAAAAATTCCCAATCGTTAGATCAAAAGATCTAATAATAAATTATTAATTGATCAGAATTAAAATTCTGTTATGGAAAGATCTTTCCAATCTTGTTAAAAATAAGAAGATTGCCTTCTGTAAAACAGAAGCCCTAGGATCAAAGATCCAATGGTGGGGAAACATCCCCAAATCAATCAGAGAAAGATCTCTTTAACTGATTTAACAAATCAGCTTGCCCTATATAAACGCTACAAGACTTCAAGTTTGATATAGAAAAAATAACCTACAAACTTTGAGAAAACTCAAAGAAAGAAAAGCAAGCTTTTAGCAAAAGAAGATCATTTCTTCAAGGTAAAGAACATGAACTATGAACACAGAGATGAAATCATCTTATGAAAAGAAGAACTGTCTTCTAAAAAAGATCATAGATCTAAAAAAGACCAAGGTCTTTCATAAAAGAGATCAAAAGATCTCATCAAATAATAAAGAACATATTCTTCATATAGATCATTGATCTACAAAGGCAATCCCTTTCAAAAAGAAGAACTGTTGTTCTTGAGGCAAAAGCCTCCTTTAAAAAGAACATAAACTTGTTCTCTGATCATAAATTTGATGAACAGCGCTTTGCGCTACTGAAAAGTGTCTTGCACTCATGAACTACGTTTTTGCGCTCCTTGGACTGGCGCTCAGCGCCAAAACGCCTCACGTGTCAACCATAGACACAATTTGCGCTTTGCGCTTCTGAAACAGCACACTGCGCTCATGGGATGGCGCTCAGCGCCAAGAGCGCCACGTGTCATGCACTGGTGCGCCACTGAACTAGCGCAACGCGCTCACAAACTGAAAGCGCAATGCGCTCATAAACTGACGCTTAGCGCTAAGCGCGACACGTGTCCTTTTCGTGTGCGCTACTTGGCAGAAGCGCAACGCGCTCTTTAATTGGCGCAAAGCGCCTGGCGCGCCACGTGGCACGCTGTCAGAACACACATTGTTCTGATGAATGCTATGCATTCAATACAAGATAAAAAATGTCATAATCTAATGCTCAGCATTATTAAAAGAGCTAAGCCCAAACAAATGTTTAACAACTCAGAACAATAAAATGTTAAACATTTTAATCTTATTAGACTTAGCCCAATTCTGGCCATAAATCCTCAACTTATATCAATTGAGCATATCTGCTCACGAATATTCAACAGGTCTTAGTCCCAAACTGGACTACAGATCTTTCAACCAACTCACACCGGTTCAAGGGTACATCTCTTTACTCTGATATCTGTCGTTGTAATCCTTCAACGTCTTCAGAGAGGTGATGGGTCCCGACAACCACACATTTTATGGACTGTGGGGTCCTTAAGCCCATGGACTACGATGTCCTTAACCTGGACTGTGGGGTCCTTAAGCCCATGGACTATGATGTCTTTAACCTTGGACTGTGGGGTTCTTAAGCCCATAGACTACGATGTCCTTAACCTGGACTGTGGGGTCCTTAAACCCATGGACTACGATGTCCTTAACTTGGACCGTAATGTCCTTAAACTAACATTGGGCCACCATGTCCTTAAACTGGTAATGGACCACCATGTCCTTAAACTGGTAATCGACCGCAATGTCCCTAAACTAAACAATAGAGTTCAAATGCTCTTTTGTTGGATCTAAATGATCCTGTTAAGTTGATCTTAGTCTAAAATTAGACTAACGTATCCTTAACAAACGTTTAAGTCGATCTTAGTCTCAAATGAGGCTAACGTATCCTTAAACCCAACCCCCAAACCCAAATCTAAGAAGATACGGATTTGGACTAATCCACGCCCTACGGGCGACAACATAAATTAGTCTCCTTATACAATCTACGGGCAACCACAAACAAAACAAACACCCACGACACGAAGTGACCATCTGGAGAAGGAGAAAGTTGTTACCGCGATGCGGTAGCGTAATTAACTACAGGGGCTTGCTCCTGCAGGGAAGAGCGTCCCCACAATCAAAAACCCCTCAAATAAGGGGGAATCTGACGAAGTCTGCTACATCGGTCGCATCCGTTTAAACCTTCGATACATGGTGCCATAAATCAACTTGACATCTTTGGAGAGGTGGACGGATAGCACCAATTGGCATCTGCCCTCGAATTTCAGGCAAGACGAACCTACGCGTTCGCGTCTCTATGTTCGGAGTGGAACACTTGGTTTACAAAATGCGCTCGCGACAACGCCACAAACCACAACTAGGGTCGCTATACGTGGCAACTACCAAACCTAGTACCCAAACGTACCAATCACGCATTCACAACACTTTAAATATTATATGAAATAGGTTGTAAATCATCAAAACCTCAAACTCAATTAAACGCTATTTATTCTGAAAACCTAGTAAGCAACAATTACCATTTTAGTTCAAATCTAGATATTTTAACAAATCTAGTGGCCACAATGCTCACATAATATCTTAATTAGGTCACACAGATATTAACTAGATTTTAATCTCACCTATTTACATTAATCCTAAAAAGTTAGTTTGCAAAAATCTTAATTAGGATAATTTAAGAGTAACAATTTACAAATTAACAACTAGACTTGATTTTTGCATGTCATAACATGTTAAACTATTTATCACAACCATAATCAAATGATCAAAACCCTAACTTGATCCAAACCCTTTTCTTTACAAAGTAATTCCTACAATTAGAACCACATTTAAACTTAATTAAATTAGATTAAAGTAATTATCCAACCAATCAACTATAGGGTCAAGATTTTATACCTCACAATTTGTAGATCCCACTTGCAAACTTAGCCTCCAAAATGGTTTTCTTGCTCCTAGATCCATGCTAGATTGGCCAAGGAAAAATGTGTAAAGATTTAATTAAGAAATTAGTGAGGTTTTATATGGATTTTTGATGAAAAATGGAGGAGTTTTGGTGTGGAAAAGAGATGGGGAAGTGAGGGGGCTGCTGTTGGGTGGTGCTCGGCCAGAAATGAGGAGAGGGAGAGAGAGTGAGGTGTGTGTAATTGGCCAAGTCAAGAAACCCATACCTCAAGTCAACTCCCATATTTCTTCTTTCTTTATTCTTTTCATTTTATTTCTTTTTTTCTTTTTGTGAGGAAATGAAGTGGGGAATTGGGGGATTGGGGGTTTCCTAGGCTCGGCCAAGGAAAGATTGAGGGAAAAGAGAGAGAGTGAGGTGTGTGGGTGTGTGTAGAAACCTCTTCAATTATTACATCTTTTAACTCTTTTCTTTAATTATTTAATTTCCTTCTAATTAATCCTAGATTTCACTAGAACCATGGGAAACAAATGTAGAAAGAATAAGCATGTTATAAACTAGGTTCTAAGTGGTCATGGTTCACTAATATATGATTAACCCATTCTCATTTGTAATTTTCACTAATTAAAAGTATAAGTGAAAGATTATAATAATATTTGAAATAATTAATTTTGGAAAAATATTTAAGAAAACTAGAAATTTATAAGCGACCAATTAAATAACAAATACTAGCAATTATATAGCCAAAATAGGTATAATTATGTCTATGTCGAAAAATAATTATATATTGATTTTTAAACACCAGTTATTTTACCAATTATCGGAAATTTCACCTAAACGATTTTTTTTTCTTTTCAGAATGTTACAGTTTTAATCCGCAGATGGATTTAAGCAGCTTGCACACCTTTCCGCAGCTCCCACTGTCTACGAAGCCCTCTGGCTGTGTCATGTACACGCTCTATTCTAAATCACCATTTAGAAAAGCGGTCTTGACGTTTATCTGCCAGATTTCGTAGTCATGGTATGCAGCAATGGTAAGTAGGATCTTGATGAAATTAAGCATAGCGACAGGAGAAAAGGTTTCATCATAGTCCATACTTTATTGGTGTACATGGATTCCATCTCAGATCGCAAAGCATCCAGTCACTTCACAGAGTCTCCACTTGTGATGGCCTGCTCGAAACTAGTTGGGTCATCATCTTCTATGATGAAATCCTCGCTCCCACCGTCTATGAGAAAACTGTAGTATCTCTCAGGTGGATAAGAAACCCTACTAAATCTGCGGAGTGGCTGAGATTCGTCGGGGACTATTGAATCCTCCGGTTCTACCAAATTATCAGTTATTGTTTGTGTTTCTGGAACTTCTTCCAGTTCTACCTCATTGCCACTAATTTCTTTCACAAGAAATTCCTTTTTTAAAAAAATGGCATGTTGAGAAACAAACACTTTTTGTTCCTCGGTATGGTAGAAAATATATCCATATGAATCCTTTGGATATCCCACAAACTTGCACAAAACAAACCTTGCCTCGAGCTTGTCCGGATTTTTCTTTTTAACATAGGCCGGACAACCCCATATCTTAACTCGTTTAAAAGATGGTCTCTTCCCATTCCATATCTCATATTGAGTGGTAGGCACAGATTTGGTCGGAACTCTATTCAATAGGTATGCAGCTGTCTTAAGTGCATAATCCTAAAAGGAAATAGGCAACTCAGCATTACTCATCATAGAGCGCACCATATCTAATAGGGTGCGATTCCTGTGCTCTGAAACTCCATTCTGCTGTGGTGTATACGGAGGAGTAAGCCGAGAGAGAATCCCATTATCTTTTAAGTAATCTCTGAATTCCGTGCTCAAGTATTCTCCTCCCCGATCAGATCGTAGGACTTTAATACTTTTACCCGTCTGGTTTTCAACTTCATACTTATATTCCTTGAATTTCTCAAAAGATTCAGATTTGTGTTTCATCAGGAACACATGTCCGTATCTTGAGAGATCATCGGTGAATGTAATGAAGTACGAAGAACCATTCCTGGCATGTGTAGATATAGGACCGCATACATCACTATGTATCAGTCCCAAGAGTTCAGTAGCTCTTTCTCCGTATCCAGTAAACGGAGTTTTGATCATCTTGCCTTTGAGACATAACTCGCAAGTTTTATAAGATGTAAATTCAAACTGATTCAAATATGCATTTTTATGTAACTTAGCTAGTCTTGTCGTATTGATATGACCTAGCCTACAATGCCACAAGAAGGCTTCGTTCATTTATGAACTTTTCCTCTTGTGTGTGTTCTGTACGTTTAGAACCATAGTTTGATTTAGAACGTATATACCGTTATATAATGTACCAAACCCAATCAACATTTGATTTAGGAAAATGTTCATAACATTATCCTCCAATACAAAATTATATCGTTCTTTATGCAACAAAGAAACTGATATAATATTGCACATCATGTTTGGTACGTAATAACAGTCGTTCAGAATCATTATATTACTATTTGGTAATATTAGGTGATATTCTCCAACTGCTTTGGCTGCAACAATTGATCCATTCCCTACTTTTAGAGACATATCACCATTTCCCAGTTCTCTACCTCTTTTTAGCCTATACAACAAATTACATACGTGAGATACTGATCCGGTATCCAATACCCAGGACATAGAGCAAACTGGGAAACAGTTCTTGGTTACGAACACACCCGAAGACGATACATTAACATGCTTATTCTTCGTTCGGCTTGTGTAGCAATCTTGATATTCCCCTATTCCTTACTCAGACTTATGAAAATCTTAAGAAAAAGCGGAACTAACGTTCCCCAGCTTAGCATAATAAGCGGGTTCGGTCAATACATCCATATTATTATTGATTAAGGCGTGTCATTGGTCGCTGCCTGGAGAGAGAAGGAAACATTTTAGCATGTGCTCTTTACAAGATTAGCTTGGTTATTATCTTATCTAATCATGATGGCTCACACTGTTTTTATCAAATCTTCATTCAAACCATAAAAGGTAAGATTAGCCGGGATTAATTACACCCTACAGGTTCGCCAATCGGTCAGCCAGACAAGTATTGGTACTCCGAGGGAGTCTCCTAATACTTTCGTATGGAACTAATTAAATAATCTCATTTCCGCAGGGGCATAACCCCGTTAACACTTTTCTTAAACACCTACTGGATCGGCTAATTGTAAAGTGGAAAAATCTTTCAGGAGTAACTCTTACTCGCAGTGGGTATTGGGATCCAACTATCTCATAGAAGGTATGCAATCTCATTGCAAATTTCAACGCCTGAAATACGCAATATCTGTTTTTACTCCTAGCAACTTATGACCTTAATTATGGTCAACAAATCATAAGCTCTAACCAAGTTCGACCTGTCATTTCATTATTGAATTAAACCCACCCGCACGACCCTTGACAAGGTCAACAAGGCCGTACGGCTACCCTAATCCAATCGCGTCATATGCGGCAGATAAGCACTAATCAGCTACCGCACACTACACCTTGACAAGGTCAACAAACGCAGCACGAATACTAAATAGCACTTATCTGAAATGACGGAGGGCTACAATTGATTTTGAAGAAAACCTTTAACGTAATGAAGTTGATATCGTTGTAGAATCTAGTGATTTTAAAAAAGCAGTAGTTTTTATAGCACTTGCTAGTTTTTCTAAAGAGATCATTCCCGGTGAAGGGATCTCGTCTCTTTCCTCATCGAATGAGGTGTTGGATATTCATCAAGGAATACCGCTATGCAAAGCAAGAACTGGAGAAGCTATAAAAACAAAATCGAGTGTGTTGTAGTATTTGCTTGTTTTGCTAAAGAGGTCACTCCCGGTGAAGGGATCTCGGCTCTTTCCTCATCGAATGAGGTGCTGGATATTCATTAAGGAATACCACTATGCAAAGCAAGAACTAGAGCTACCTTTTAAAAATTTTGATTCTACATCTTTAGTTTTTTTCTTTCCATTAATCTCATTAATGAAGTCCCATCATTTATGTTTTCCTAAACATCACAGAAAAGAAACAAAAATAGAACGTACGCTTATGTCATCCGCATTCGCCACGGGCCCCGTCATGCACTATTACGTTATTTAACTAACGGCAGAGCAGGGGCTGGACTAGCATGGGTGCAAAACATAAGTAACGTTTATTATATATATATATATATATATATAGCATTCGTCTCACGCAGTTATATGACCACATCACATAACCAAGCAGCAGAAGTCAAACATATGAAATATTGGATATACTAGGAGGTCCATGTTTTAAATTCAGCTAGTAATGAAAAACACGGATTCTACGTTCGTGATGAATAGCTAAAACCCACATCCCTAGACCCCTACGAGAGCGGCAAGCAACCCTGCCAATTCTAGAGTTAGGAGACCCGGTCTCGACTTCTCGAGATGGTCTTCCACTGGACTTTAGAACCTGGTTACTTGTGCTCCCCGCCTTGGGTCTATCCTAATGTGGAAAAGTAAATAATATACATCAATGGTGATATCATCCTCAACCCGGAAGTGTCCCAATAAAAGAATATTACATACATTTTTACATGAATGAAAATATAAAAACTCTCATATCGCGTAAAAAAAACCCGGCTATTCAATCACGACGATTCAATATAACATATCACAGCAACATATAACATAACATGTCATCAACGTAAGTAAATATGCGTATCCTGAATTCCGTTGACATATAGCAACGAGATCGGGGATACACCACATATTACACTTACGGTCGCAGAAAAGAAATGAAAAACTACAATATTTAGAATCCACAAATGCCTTAGATATCATAAACCCAGAATATCTCATATGCCGAATTTCATGCCTAACCTATAAACCTTGTATTTTAGTCTTAAATCGAAAACACTTTTCAATAACTTAGTCGGGCAATTCAACAAGATTCCTAACTAAAATAATCGAATACTCGTCGGGATGTTTAGTAGATGGTCGTACCCTCGATGCCGACGACGAAGTGCACTTAGGCGGAACACCGTGGCCGCGAGCACCCGAGTGGATGCTATTAGCAACGGGGTTCTCCTACAGTCACTTGGTCGGGGCAATGGGGCATGGCTATCTAGTAGAGTTATCCGGCGAATGTTCGCGTACTATACGCGATTGCGATGGATTTTTGATCCGAATCAAAACTCCGTGGCAATCGATCAACATAGACTAAAATGCTAGATTTACAATTAGCAAACTAGTTTTCAAAAAACTAATTAAATGTGGATTCCAGATATTTTATCACATATCAAACTTAAATCCGAAATGATGTTAAAACACGACTACAAAACACTCCGAATAGCCCCAATAGAAAATTTGACATCACATGCAAACTGGGCTAATCAAACATAACCTGAAAACCCAAAACCCAAGTATGCAAAACACTAAAAAATACGAGACCAAAAATATAAAGAACGGCCGGTGACGCCGGTCATATTCCCGTTCTCGTCGAGGCAATATAGGAATTTTGGTCTCGAATTTCTATGGTATTCTAGTTACATCAAATGCAACATTCTGTACATGTTTAAAAAAAATTCAGAGCCATTTCAAAATCGACAGAAACTTGGTTATATGGTTTGCAGTTACGGGGTTGTTTTGTTTTCGTAATTCTACTAATATCGTATAATCTTCTAGTTTTGGCTCCGATACCATGAAAGTGTTTATGAGCACCACCACTGGGTTTTACTAGCATCAAGCATGCCAATTTAAAAAATTTCGGGGTGCTAATCAACACTAACCTAGAATCTAAACTAGATGATTAGGGTATGGTTTGATATCAACTAAACTAGCTAAGAGAAGGAGGCAACAACCTTTGTAGACCGTGTCCTTCTCTTCAAATGCTTTGGGTAGTTGTCCCTATGACTCCACTAGGCTCCACTTGAAGTTGGATCGAGCTTCCTTTGCGATCTTCGTGCCGAAGATGATCCACCCGAAACTCCGCTAATCCAAACTACCTCTTCACTAAACTGCTTAGTGAAGAAAACACACTTGTTCAAATTGCTAGTTCAAACTAGGATGGTGAAGTAGGGGTTCAAAAATCACTAAGGTTCTCACAAGCTCAAGATTTCACAACTCATGTGAGGGATTAAGCTTGGAGGTTAAAGGTGAAGAAGATGGAGAGAGCTAAAGAGGAGAACTCATCATATGAGCTCAAGTAAGAAAAAGAACGAGTGTGTAGTATGACTTCATCACTTATTGAAGCATCCAATAAATCATAATTCTTTTATTGAACCATGCTTCAATAGTGAAGGATGGCAAATAAAATAATGATCAAGCAATACTATACCCATTCCTCAAAAAGTCTCCCCATTTTCCACTTCTTTTCTATTTTCACAAATAAGAAAATCTATGCCTTGCTTCTTTTAATATATATATATATATACATATATCAAATATATATATTAATATATATATCAAGAAAATAATTAGTGAGCTAATAATATTAGTTAATATATATAATTATATCAAATATAAATATATATAATATTATTAAATCAATACTTGATTCAGGCTATATCACATATAACCAACTAATATCATTTATCTGTATATCGCATTATCAAATCAACACTTAATTCGATAATCCGGTTATATCACATATAACCTGACTGATATCAGATAGCCACCAGATTAGAATATTGTATCACATACTCGTATTTAATCAGGCCCCCCGCATATATCAGCATATGTGCCCTACTTTATTTCGCTCGAACTATGAAGCCTCTGTGTGAGACTCTAAAGACTCGTCAATATGTTAGCAGTAGGTGATGATCACATCAGTCACCCACAAGCCGTCAACGGTACTAGCTGGACGTAACGGTTACCCAGATATTGAGCGAATAGAAGATCAACAAGCAAGCTTGTCCAAACTCCCGTAAAGCCTATAAGTAACACTTACCGTACAGTCCGGTCTCTTCGTCTGATATGTCGCATATCAAGTCTATGGGTGGAATCGTCAGACCCCAGTAACTTGATAAGTCATGCCGATGTATGGCTCATAACGGTTCAAGAAACTACTGATAACACTTACCAGTAAATCTCATCAGCCATGGCCAAGGACTTACTGTTATAGCCAATCGAGAATAGCACAACATCAACTCCCAATACCGGGAGAGATGAAACCCCTCATATCGATCACTGCCTCCATGTGATTCGGGACTGTACCCAAACTCCACCTGTTTGCACGACCCCTTCGAGCCGTGGTAGGGATGAAATCAAAGCACAGTGGGAACCACACAAGACTCTATGAAGATCTCGGGTCTATAGACTAACCTGTACCAGTGTCACCATAGAACTGCTATCTGACGATAGGTATAGTACCAACTAGGAGTTCTCGGCGAGTCCTGTTTAGTGTACCCATTCTCTAATGAGCACCTGTGTACAATTTTTGATGTCAAACACCGATGGTTATGGGATCAACCATCGCCCCATACAGGGTCAAGAAACGTACACACTAGTCTACTCTGGAATATCGATGCCCTGTCATGATACTCCCTGGATTAGGAACAATTAAAGGATGTGCTTGTGGACTACACAGTCCCAGTAGTATAATCCGCATCATATTCCTGGTAGTCAAGCAAACATCCTAAGGGCTTTATCAACATGTATCAAAGAGACAGTATAATAATACTAGTGTACATATTAAGATAAAAAGCAACCAGATAGCATACTATCATGTCGAGCAAGAAAGTCCTCTATATATATGTTCAAGCATCCACTATATCATACAATAATGGCCTTTAGGGCATACATATTCCTAACAATGTTGACTTCTGCTGCTTGAGTTCTGTGATGTGATCATATAACTGCATGAGACGAATGCTATATATATATATATATATATATATATATATATGTATGTATGTATGTATATAAAATAAACGTTGCTTATGTTTTGCACCCGCGCTAGTCCAGCCTCCGCTCTGCCGTTAGTTAAGTAACCTAACGGTGCATGATGGGCCCCATAGCGAATGCGGATGGCATAAGCGTACGTTCTATTTTCGTTTTTTTTCTGTGATGTTCAGGGAAACATAAACGATTGGACTTCATTAATGAGATTAATGGAAAGAAAAGAAACCTAAAGATGTTGTAGAATCAAAAATTTTAAAAAAGGTAGCTCTAGTTATTTCTTTGCATAGTGGTATTCCTTGATGAATATCCAGCACCTCATTCGATGAGGAAAGAGCCGAGATCCCTTCACCGGGAGTGACCTCTTTAGAAAAACTAGCAAATGATACAACCCACTCGGTTTTGTTTTTGATAGCTTCTCTAGTTCTTGCTTTGCATAGTGGTATTCCTTGATGGATATCCAGCACCTCATTCGATGTGGAAAGAGCCAAGATCCCTTCACCGGGAGTGATCTTTTTAGCAAAACTAGCAAATGCTACAAAAACCACTCCTTTTCAAATCACTAGATTTTACAACGATATCAAGTTCAATACGTTAAGGTTTTCTACAAAACCAGTCGTAACCATCCGTCATTTCAGATAAGTGCTATTGAGTATTCGTACTGCGTTTGTTGACCATAGTCAAGGCATAGTGTGCGGTAGCTGATTAATGCTTATCTGCCGCATATGATGCCATTGGATTAGGGTAGTCATACGGCCTTGTTAACCATAGTTAATGTTAGTGTTTATCCCTAGAGGCCATTACTGTATCATACTAGTTTGTATATTACTTAATGGAAGCTTGGGATATTCACAGTTGTATTGACAGTCTTGATAAAATGGTTGTATGCTACTTGGTTTAAGTCTACTTTAATATGTGCATATGTTTCTTTTAACGTATCGCTTATACATATTAGTAGAGCCCTTAGGATCTTTGCTTGATTACCAGCGTTGTGATGGCAGTCACACTAGTGGGGGCTGGGTAGTCTATAAGCAACATCCTATACAGGTCCCTGGTCATAGGATTATTGAGACAGGGCATCGATACTCCGGAGTAGACTAGTGTATACGCTTCTCATCCCAGTTGGGGAGATGGTCTGTCCCACAGCCATCAGTACGTCGTACTGGAGATAGTATGCAGGTGCTCGTTAGGTTACGGGTACACCGGACATGACTCGCCGGGAACTGCAGGTTGGATTTATACCCGTCGTCAGATAGCAGTTCCCAGGTGACATGAGTACAGCTTAGTCCGTCGACTTGATACTGCTACTTCACCTCGGGCGTGTTCCCACTGTACTTAGATTACTACCCTACCACGGCTCAAAGGAGTCGTGCAAACAGGTAGTAGTTAGGTGCAGTCCCGAAGCACGTGGAGGCAGTGTCGATTAGACAGGATTCGTCTCTCCCGGTATTGGGGGTTGATATCGCGCTGTGTATGGAGAGCCATTACGCAAAGTCCCTGGCCAGGGCAAGCGAGATTTACTGGTGGCTTCCAGTAGTTTCTCAAGGTGTAATGGGCTGCACTCTGACACGACTTATACCGCTATTAGGGGTCTGACGTTTACCGCCCCCTAGGCCCGATATGCAATAGTCCTAGACGAACAGACCGGACTGTACGGAGATTGTCACATCAGGCTCACTAGAAGATCGGATGGGTTTCTCATCGTCCTTCTTATCGACATCTACCCGGGGACCGTTACGTACAGCTAGTGCCGCTTGCGGTTTGTGGTTAAACCCACTGCCAGCGTAGTGTCGAGTCTTTAGAGTCCCACACAGAGGGTTTCCCTGCTTCGGGCGAAACGATATAGAGGTCGTATGGTTTTACGACAGGGTTCGGACGCATAAGTGTTTTTACGCACGTACGATCTTTGGACAGTTTTTACTAGCGGGCTTTGGTTTAAGCCAGATTCTAGTATCGGATTATTGGATTTATACTGTCTAAAGTATTTCCGTGTTTTCACGGATAGGAGGAGCGTTCTCGTAATTTGTCGAGAAGCTTCTAGAAGGATGGTGACATGGAGGCTAAGGTGGCATTTGCATTTATTGGATTAATGAGTCATGGTGTGATTCATCCATGGAGTTAATGATTCATTTATGATTTAAATGACTCATGAGATGAATCACTATGTGTATTAATGAAGCATGATGACACATTATTATTTTTTATTCATTTAATAATGTGTTATGCTTCATATATTCACAATGATATCATTATTCCAAAAGGATTCTCATTCTCACCTTCTCTCTCCTCAAGCTCTCTCTCTTCAAACCCTAACCCTAACCTCTCATGTGTTGAGATCAAGGGTTAGCAAGACTTATTAATCCCTAATCTTACTCTATATCCCCTAGGTTGCTTTGATTAGCAATTTTAGTAACTTAGTTACCTCAAGTTAGAGGTCAAGCTTGGAGTAGTAGCTCTCGGGTGGATCGTCTTTGACTCGAGGAGGCCGTTGAGGTGCCGACGTTCCATAGAGCCTACGAGGTGTGGAGGACAGCGATGAAGACCCGAAGGACAAGTAACGTGAGGTATAACTTCTAATCCGAGTAGTTAAACCTTTAGTAGTTTGATAGTAATGGTTTAGACACGATCCGTGTGCTCAAGTCCGTGTTACGAAGCTTTGATAATTGTTTTTCATATATTCCGCCTCTCCGCAAGCTCGTGGGGTGCGTGACATAGACTTACATTGGTATTAGAGCCTACTAAACCTTTACTAGCTTGTTAGCAACTAATTAGAATTTCGATCGTCGGAAAAACGCGAAAACATAACCCCGGACCCCTCAAGTTTCTGTCAATTTTAAACGTGTCGAAAAAATTATTTGATAGGTATGAAAATTCACAGCAGGGAATTCTAAGAAATCTGGGAAAATACGAGCTTCTAACTCGGTGATAAGGCCGCGGATCCGCGGCAGATTAGTGCTATTGGCCGCGGATCCGCCGCCGAGTCAACTCCGAGTTGACTCGGATTTGCGCAGTAACTCTTGAATTTGGGTGTTTTGTTTTCCAGTATATTCTGTTTCTGCCCAGGTTACTTTAGTGCTGGCTTGCATTTGGGGTAGACACGGAAAAAGGTTGTCGATCGATATTCTAAGTTATTTGCTAATCGGGTTTTATCTGTAATGTTTAATGTGTTCGTAAACCTCCCCTAATTGCTAGTATGTCGATTAGCAGGGGGTTGCACATTTCTGTAATGGTTTTTACTGGCTTGTGTATATGAACTTGATTGGATCATTGTGATGATTAGCCGTGATTTGAGATGAGTTTTTATATTCATTCATTCGATGTAAATTGTAATATGATGTAATATTCTTTTGCGGGACACATCCAGGTTGCGGTTGTAGCCACCGTTGTATTATTTCATTTACTGTTTTTGCTCCTAAGATAGACCCAAGGTGGGGTACACAAACTACCGGGTACGTTGAAGTGTTTAGTAGCCTACTCATGTTGTTGAGGGAGACCGCTTCACTTCGGATACTTGGCAGGTAGTTTGCCGTACCCGTAGGGGTCTAGGGTGGGGTAATGGCTATTCATCACAACTGTGTAATCCGTCTTTTGTTGCAGGCTCAAAGGAAATGTGGATTACTTGTATATCCAATAATATTCATCTGTGATCTGGAATGCCTATTATTGCGTCCGACGAATGTACAATATCTATATATGATAGCTATTAGACGTCACTTATGTTTTACACCCGCGCTAGCCCAGCCCCCGCTCTGTCGTTAGTTAAGTAACCTAACGGGTGAATGACGAGACCCAGTGGCGAATGCGGATGACATAAGAGGACGTTGTATTTTTGTTGTTTTCTGCAATGATAGGTTAATTGATGAGACGCATTATATTAATGCAAAGAAAATAAACCAAAGTTGAATCGTTGGAACAAATTTAAAAGAAACCACTCGGTTATTTTAAAAGAGCAGAATTTTTAAATTGCGGAGCTTTAACCACTCCTTTTTAAAAAAAAAAGCTATCAGGTTCCTTCGATCATATCAAGTTCACTACGTTCACGGTTTCGCCAAAACCAGTCGTAGCCCTCCGTCATTTCTTATGGATGGTCAGTAGTATTCAAGCTATGTTTGTTTGGCCTTTAGTCAAGACATAGTGATTGGTAGCTGCTGGGGTATTCATTTGTTGCATAGATAGATGAGTTGGTTTGGGACAGTCGTATTATTTTGTTTGGCCCTTAGTCAAGAGTATATACGGGTGGGTTCAAATTAACAAGATAATGATGGGTAGAACTTGACATGTGACTTATGATTTGTTGGCCCTTAATCAAGGTCATAAGAACATAGGGCAAAAATCCGCATCGGGAGTTTCTAAAGAAACTGAAACTTTCTAGTGTTGCATACCATTTGGAGTTTGATGAATGTTGGTAGGATTCCTTCAGCATTATCACACGATGATATTTGGATCCCGATCCTACTGTGAATATCTGCTACTCATCAGGAGATTCGTCACTTAACAATCAATGCTATAAACTAAGTAGGTATCGAGAAAGGTGTCAGCGGGGTTACGCCCCCAGAAAAAAGAGGTTATTTAATTAAGGAACTTCGCGAAAGCGTTGGAAAACCTCCCTCGAAGTACCGACACCGGCTTGGCTGAACGGTCAAGCAAGTATTGTACGGTGAGATCAGTCCTGGCTAATTCTTCTTTTATGGTTTGAGGAAGGATTCGAGAAACAGTGGGAGCCATCCAGTTTAGATAAACTAAAAAACCAATCTAAACTTGCAAGAGCATCATGCTAAAGTGTTCTCTTTCTCTCTCTGCAGCGACCTTGTAACCATGACTAGGTTACATCTAGATAACAAGTTGACTGAATCTAACTTATATGACTGGCAAAGGTCTGTCCAGATGTCCATTGCCTATGACAAGCTGGACCACCCTATTACTACTCAAGATCCCACCATCCCAGGTCCAGTTTCCACCGTCATGGATATGGATATCCGTCAGACAAGGAAAAAGGATAATGCGAATGCCAAGTGCCTCGTGTTGGCGTCAGTTGATGGTGTATACCAGAAGCAGCACGAGAAGATGGACTTAGTTTCCATCTTTCTCCATAACAAAGATTTATATGGAGAGCAATCTCGTATCGCAAGATATGAGACCTCGAACGAATTGCTTCAAGCGAGAATGGCTGTCGGGTCATCTGTAGGGGACGACGTCCTTACGATGACTAGCTATATTGATGAGCTCAAGGACCTGGAGACCATGTTGAGAAACAGGTCATGCGCTGACGTATTTCCACAGTCCCTATCCTCTACTTACACCCTGAAAGAAACCAGGAAGATACCCACTCTGCTTAATGGGAGACCTTCTTCTTCTGCATCCAGGGCGAAAGCAAAGGGTGAAAAGAAGAAGACCTCCATAAAGCCGATATACGGTATCAGTGAAGTGGAAGGAAAGGGAAAAGCAAAAGTTTCGGGACTTGGTGTAGGTAAGGAGGGATGTTCCTATTGTTATGGGATTGGGCATTGGCAGAAAGATTGCAGGGCTTTGGAAGCCAGTAGCCAGGATTCGAAGCATGTTGTGGCTTCGGCCTAGAGTGTGTTTGTAATTGAGAACTGTTTGTCAGTTAACTCTACTTCCTGGGTACTAGATACCGGAGCAGGATCTCTTATCTGTAATTCATTACATGCTTTGAGAAACCGTAAAGTTATCAGGGTAGGTGATTTGTCTCTCAGAGTTGCAAACGGAATGAGCGTGGACGCTGAATCCGTGGGAGAATATCGCCTAGGTTTGACAAGTGGGCAGATATTGATTCTACGTAACTGTTTGTATGTACCTAGTTTGACTTGTAATATCATATCAGTGTCCTCACTTTCGAGAGAGGGATATGACTTTACATTCGTAAGCGATGTAGTTCACATCTACCTAAATCAAGTTCTGATTGGGTCCGGTACATTAGATGACGGTATATACTATTGAATCAAGCTCAGGTTTTCAATGTCCAGAACACACTCAAAAGAAAGTTTCCAGAAATAAATCAGGCATTCTTATGGCATTGTAGACTAGGTCACATCAATGAAACAAGGTTGACGAAATTACATAGAGAAGGATATTTGAATCCGTTTGAATATCAATATTATGCTACTTGTGAATCTTGATGACAAAGACTCCATTTACTGGACACGGAGTAAGAGCGAGCGAGCTCTTGGGACTCGTACACAGTGACGTGTGTGGTCCAATGTCTACACATGCGCGAGGTAGTTATTCCTACTTCATTACTTTTACGGATGATTTCTCTAGGTATGGATATATCTTCTTAATGAAGCATAAATCCGAGGCCTTTGAGAAATTCCGAGAATACAAGAATGAAGTGGAAAAACAGACAGGCAAAAGTATCAAGATACTGAGATCTGATCGAGGTGGTGAATACTTAAGTGCCGAGTTCCTGGGATACTTAAAAGATAATGGAATTCTCTCTTAGCTTACTCCTCCATACACACCACAACACAATGGTGTATCAGAAAGGAGGAATCGAACCCTATTGGATATGGTTCGTTCCATGATGAGTAAGGCTGAGTTACCGCGATCTTTCTGGGGTTATGCACTAGAATCAGCTGCATATCATTTGAACCAGGTTCCAACCAAGACTGTGCCTACCACACCATATTAGATGTGGAGTGGGAAGAAACACTGTCTTAAACACTTTAGGACATGGGGATGTCCAGCTTTTGTAAAAAAGTACCATCCGGACAAGCTCAAGGCACGCTCAGTACAGTGTAAGTTTGTGGGATATCCAAAGAACTCCAAGGGATATTATTTCTATTACGCAGAGGAACAAAAGGTTTTTGTTTCTCGTCATGCCCACTTCTTAGAAACTGAATTTTTAGAAAATCAGAAGAGTGGGAGCACAATAGAACTGGAAGAAATTCTAGAACCACAAGCTGTTACTGAAAGTTTGGTAGAACAAGAAGTTTCAGAAGAAAGGGACATACCAGCGCCTATCGCAGAAGTAGTAGGCAGTCTCATCCGCCCGAGACATACTACGGTTTTCTCATAGACGGGGATCGAGAAGATTGCATCATTGATAGTGATGACCCTACTAGCTTCCAGCAAGCCATTCAGAGCAGCGACTCGGTAAAATGGCTGGATGCAATGCGGACCGAAATGGAGTCCATGTACACTAACAAAGTATGGACTTTGGACATTGCTCCAGATGGGGTAAAACCCATAGGATGCAAGTGGATCTTCAGAAAGAAGATTGGTGTAGATGGACAGGTTGAAACCTATAAGGCTAGACTTGTTGCAAAGGGTTTTCGTCAAAGACCTGGTTTGGACTATGACGATACCTTTTCTCCAGTGGCTATGCTCAAATCCATTCGGGTCCTTCTTGCCATTGCTGCCTTCCACGATTATGAAATCTGGCAGATGGACGTAAAGACGGCCTTTCTAAATGGTAATTTGGAAGAGTGCGTCTATATGGATCAGCCAGAGGGATTCATTCAGAGTGGGAGTAGCGGTAAAGTGTGCAAGTTGCTTAAGTCCATTTATGGACTAAAGTAGGCATCGCGGAGTTGGAACATCTGTTTTGATGATACTGTCAAAGAATTCGACTTTATCAAGAATCCAGATGAACCATGCATATACAGTAAGATTGTAGGGAGAGGTGTAGTATTTCCCGTCTTGTACGTGGATGACATTCTTCTAATAGGAAATGATATTCCTATGCTACAGTCAGTCAAAAGATTCTTGTCACAGAAGTTCTCCATGAAGGACCTGGGTGATGCCACCTACATTCTGGGGATCCAAATCTATCGTGATAGATCAAAGAGGATATTAGGACTTTCGCAGTCCAGGTACATAGACGCCATATTGAAAAGATTCAGTATGGAAGATTCTAAGCGCGGTAACCTGCCGGCTTGTCACGGAATCAACCTCTCCAAAGAGATATCTCCCAAGACTGATTTGGAAAGGGATCGCATGTCGATTATACCCTACGCTTCTGCGGTAGGCTCTATAATGTATGCGATGTTATGTACCAGACCAGATGTAGCATACGCATTGAGCGTTGTAAGCCAGTATCAAGCAAACCCAGGGGAGAAGCACTGGATAGCAGTAAAGAACATTCTCAAGTACCTGAGGAGGACTAAGGAGATGTTCTTGGTGTACGGCGGAAAAGACCTCCAGATCGAGGCCTTTGCCGACTCCAGCTTCCAGAGTGACAAGGATGACTCCAAGTCCATGTCGGGTTATGTCTTTACCTTCAATGGAGGGGCGGTCTGTTGGAAGAGTTCCAAGCAGGACACCGTTGCTGACTCAACGATGGAAGCAGAGTACATAGCTGCTTGCGATGTCGCAAAAGAAGCTGTCTGGATGAAGAAGTTCCTCACAGAACTTCAGGTGGTCCCTACCAGTGTTAATCCAATACCTCTGTATTGGGACAACAACGGTGCTATAGCTTTAGTGAAGGAACCCAGGTCCCATCAGAAGTCCAGACACATCTTAAGGCGGTATCACCTGATCAGGAAGATCATATATCGCCAGGAGATCGAGGTAAAGAGAGTAGATACAGAGAATAACACTGCTGATCCATTCACAAAGGCCATTCCTCAGACGCAGTTCGAGAGGCTATTCGAGATGATAGGTCTGCGATATGCCAGTACATGGCCCTAGTGAAAGTGGGAGATTGTTAGTGTTTATGCCCTAGAGGCCATTACTGTATCATACTAGTTTGTATATTACTTAATGGAAGCTTGGGATATTCACAATTGTATTGACAGTCTTGATAAAAATGGTAGTATGCTACTTGGTTTAAGTCTACTTTAATATGTGCATATGTTTCTTTTAACGTATCGCTTATACATATTAGTAGAGCCCTTAGGATCTTTGCCTGATTACCAGCGTTGTGATGGCAGTCACACTAGTGGGGGCTGGGTAGTCTATAAGCAACATCCTATACAGGTCCCTAGTCGTAGGATTATCGAGACAGGGCATCGATACTCCAGAGTAGACTAGTGTATACGCTTCTCATCCCAGTTGGGGAGATGGTCTGTCCCACAGCCATCAGTACGTCGTACTGGAGATAGTATGCAGGTGCTCGTTAGGTTACGGGTACACCGGACAGGACTCGCCGGGAACTGCAGGTTGGATTTATACCCATCGTCAGATAGCAGTTCCCAGGTGACATGAGTACAGCTTAGTCCGTCGACTTAATACTGCTACTTCGCCTCGGGTGTGTTCCTGTAAGTCCACGATAGCGCCCCGGCCATTTAACAGACGCCAAATACGGAACAAAAACTTTTACAACTGGCGCTATCGCGTACTACAACCCGGATCTGCCATTAAAGCTAAACTAACAAATTACAAAGTGGGTAGAAATGTTATACCGAACGATCCGAGTCTTTCGGTCTTCAACCATCATCCCACGCTTTGTTGCGGCTGGCTCCGATCTCCTCGATCTCCAGTCTTCTCGTCCAGGTGGCACCACGTCGACGGATCTTTAAACGAGCTCCCGCCTCTGAACCGAGGCAACTCGGTCGTCAAGTTTGCTAAAAGAGACGACCAAGATGTTGTAGAGAATGAGTAGAACACTTTGTCTCGTTACGTCCAAAGCTATGGATGAACGGTTAATGAAGTTGCCTTTTGAATCGGGTAAATGAGAAAATGAGTATACAAATTATCATGAACCAAAACTATATCTTTTTTCCAACAACCATTATCTCTCTCTCACTCATGGGCCGGCCATATATAGGAGAGGGGGGTGAGTGTAGGAGGGGGAGTGGTGACCACAAAGCAAAAGAAAGAAGGAGTCACAATAACACCTTGTATGAACATAATTAATGCAAATGATGAATCAGTAACCCTAGTCATCAAACATCATTAAATGCACTAATGAGTCACAAAGATGCATGAACCTAGTCACCACCTTCTAGAAGCCTCTAGAAACTTCCACACTCATCTCAAGAAAAGATAAATCCGTATTTAACCGAATGTTAAATACGGGCGATACAAAACTGGAAACTGGCAACTTCCAAAAGTGATCCTGAAACGAATTTCAGGATAACCCCGTATCAGTATAAACATACCCGTATTTGTATTACGACCGAATACAAATATATCTGAGACAAAGATATTATATCTACACAGCATAATACTCGGATCCGGCTTAAACCAAAGCCGACCAGTATTATCTGCCCGAAAAACGACACGTGCGAAAATGCACGTACATTTTCCGAACCCTACCATAAAACCATACGGCCTCTACAACGTTTCGCCCAAACTTGGGAAAGTGTCTGTGGGGGACTCTAATGGCTCATCAACACACTGGCACTGGATATAACCTCTAGCACGTCAGAGGTACAAGCTGTACGTAACGTTTGCCTATGTATTGATCGAAAGGAAAGCTGACGAGCGAACTCATCCAGAAAACCCTACTGAGCCTAACAGTGACAATATACATACAGTACGGTCCGTTCGTCTATGAGTATCGCATATCGGCCTAGTGGCTGGTAACGTCAGACCCCCAATAGCAGTATAAGTCGTGTCAGAGAGTGGCCCAGAACACCCTGAGATACCACTGGAGTACCTACCAGTAAATCTCCTGCTTCAGCCGAGGGCTTTGTGTAATGGCTCTCCTAGACACAGTGCGATCTCACCCCCAATACCGGGAGAGACGAACCCCCTGCCGATCCGCTCACTTGCCTCCATGTGGCTCGGGACTGTACCCAAAAAAGACCTGTTTGCACGACTCCTTTGAGTCGTGGTAGGGTAGAAATCAAAGCACAGTGGGAACTCACACGAGACAAATGACGACCTCAGGTCGATGAACTAACCTGTACACATGTCACCGTAGAACTGCTATCTGACGATATGTATAATACCAACTAGTATGTTCCCGGCGAGTCCTGTCCGGTGTACTCATAACCCAATGAGGACCTGTATACATCTTAGGTGAACTGTCTGACACCAATGGCTTGTGAGACCGGCCATTGCCCCTCGTCGGGGTCTCGACTGTATACACTAGTCTACTCTGGAGTATCGATGCCCCGTCGCGAAACTCCCACGACTAGGGACACTTTAAGGATGTACTTACAGACCCCAGCTCTCACGTATATGATCGCCATCATACTGCTGGTAGTCAAGCAAGAATCCTATGGGCTCTATCATCATGCAATAGTGAACTAAAGCATGTATACAATGATAAAGACAAAACAGATAGCAAACTATCATCTCGAGCAAGACTGTCATCTCGGTATAGGTCCTGCCTCAATCATTGCAATCATGTACCTGCGATCCAATAATTGACTTTGAGGGCACTATCTCCAACAATCTCCCACTTGCACTTAAGGCTAATTATTGTGATGTTGCATACTCACAGCCCGTGTGATACCGAACATCCAACTCCTCTACTAATCAGTTTCACAAAGCTAGTTTGTAAAACTCTTGTGTTCGAGAAATAGCCCCAGTGAGTGGATCCACCCTGATGTTTCTTTCTATGTCTCTCTTAATCTTAAGTTCGCGGAGAAAACCATCTCCCGAATCGAGTAATTCCTGTCTTAGAATATGTTTGAATATCTGATGGGACCTAGTTCATAAATGAACTCCAAATCCAAACTTTTGAGACTGTATCGATAACTGAACCTAATCAGTATCTAGCACCAAGCCTCCCACAGTATCCTCTTGGACCACCTGTCCATAATACTGTCCCTCGTCAGAGAGAAAACTATAACTCTGACAATCACTCTGTCATCCATGTCACCTTTGAAGCCTGGAATGATAATCGTCTCCCGAAGGAGGCTGCCGTCATCAAATCCGTAGAACATGCACTTATGTTCTAAAACTGCTTCCTTATGTTTCTTCAGGATTGGATTAATATAAACTTACCACATCAAGTGCAATAACAACATCTGGTGTGGTACTTGACATCTCATGATCGACTCAATTGCCTAAGCAAGTGATCTGTTAATCATGCACTTCCCTCTCTTTTTTTAGTCTCTAAGACACCTTTAGAGAGGTTGAATGCATCACCTGCAGGTACACCACCATGTCAGGAGCCATCTATTCTAAAATACTATTAGAATATTGTCAAAGTACCCATATTGGGAAACTACCCAAATCTAGATCTAATACCATAGATCTAGTAACCAGAATGTCAGATACTATATTCATATCCTTTATGGAGAAACAACTGTGTGACTACCACAGTACAACCTGTTAGTTATATGTATGCCCTAGAGGCCATTACTGTACATTGGATGTATATTGTAGTGGATGCTGGGACATATATAGGGAGGACTTTCTTGCTCGACATGATAGTATGCTATCTGGTTGCACTTTACCTTAACGTGTATACTGATTGTCTCTCTGTTACATGTTGGTAAAGCCCTTAGGATCTGTACTTGACTACCTGGACTATGATGCGGATCATACTAGTGGGGACATGGTAGTCCATAAGTACATCCTTCAAAGTCCCTAGTCGTGGGTGTATCGAGACGGGGCATCGATATACCAGAGTAGACTAGCGTGTACCTTCTCGACCCATACAGATGGGCGATGGATGATCCCATATCCATTGGTGTTTGACATCAGAGATGATATACGGGTGCTCAGTAGAGACTGGGTACACTGGACGGACTCGCCGAGAACTCCCAGATGGTATTATACCTCACGTCAGATGGCAGTTCTCTGGTGACACTGGTACAGAGTAGTCTGTTAACCCGAGATCGTCATAGAGTCTTGTGTGGTTCCCACTGTGCTTTGATTTCCATCTTACCACGTCCAAGAGGGCGTGCAAAACGGTGGTTTTTGGGTACAGTCCCGAGTCACATGGAGGCAATGAGCGATAGGAGGGGATTCGTCTCTCCTGGTATAGGGGGTTGATGTTGCGCTGTGTTCGATTGGCTATAACAGGAAATCCCTGGCCAGGGTTGCTGAGATTTACTGGTAAGTGTTACCAGTAGTTTCTCGAACAGTTATAGACCTCATATCGACACGACTTATCGAGCTATTGGGGTCTGACGTTTACCACCCCTAGGCGAGATATGCGACATATCAGACGATCAGACTGGACTGTACGGTAGTGTTACTGGTCGGATTCACTGGAGTGTGAGCGGGCTTGCTCGTCGATCTTCAGATCGCTCAATACCCGGGTGGCCGTTACGTTTAGCAGACCGCTTGCGGCTTGTGGGTGTTTGATATGATCATCATCTGCTACCGGCGTATTGACGAGTCTTTAGAGTCCTACACAGAGGTTTCCTGGCTCAAGCGAAACGAAATAGGAGCGCATATGAGATATGTGCGGGACCGAGAATAATGCGTGTATGTGATACCGCATTCCATTCTCGGGATGAATATATCGGAAAGGTTGTATGCGATATAACCTAGTTATCGATTCAAGCGTTGATTCGATAAACCGATACATTGAATATTAGTCGGTTGTGTGCGACATGACCGGATCATTGAATCAAGTGTTGATTTAATGATTTAATGCATAATTATATATTTGATATATTACTTTGCACTAACTAGTATTGGTTCACTTTAAACGGATTTTCTCACTTGTTTTGTGCACATTGTATATGTGATATACTTTTGTACACTTGTATGTATCATGTTTGATGATGCATGCTAACTTGTGTTTTGTGTAAAGTTTAAACCATGGTTATGTAATGGTTAGGGTTTTCATTTTCATATCTATTTATTTATTTGTTTATTCATTTTGGAAAATGATAAACATAAAGCAAAATGGTGGCTTTATTTGGAAGCTTGTTGAAGCTTCATGAAGACTTTGACCAAAGTGACCATTTTGTCTCATGCTTAACCCTAACCACTCCATTAACCCTAGTTTAATCTCTACACTTGACCATGGTTGTTGATGATAAGTATTCTTTTATTTTCTATTTTCTAATTAACTTATCATAACAATTTCCTTCTTCTTCTTCCATTTCTTCAAGTGAAGAAAGCTTGCCCCATCAATGGCAAGTGATGGAAATGAGTGAGAAATCCAAAACTAAAGTCTACCCACTTCCTATTTCTTCATCCTCTACCTCTTGCCAAGTAGTAGAGTGTGTTTCCTTCATAAGTTTTCAAGACTTGGTGAAGGTAGAGCTTGATTTAGCGATGTCTCGACGTAGGTCATCTTCGGCATGGACATCGACGACCTAGCTTGCCCATTCTCCGACGAAGCCGACGCGAGAGCCCGGATTCTTTTTGGACAGCGGAGAGGACTTCGTTGCGGAGCTATGGAGGTGGAGCACCGGATCTACAAAGGTTGTATTTCCGTATTCTCATTAGTTAATTTGTTAACTAGTTCTTTTTCGCCTAGACATCTAGTTATCGATCCGTAGTTTAGGGTTTGTAGGCACCGTAAAATTTGAAAATGGCATGTTCGATGCCTTGTGAGACCTCTTGGGAGTGCCTAGGAACCCTACAGTGGTATCAGAGCCTAGCTAGAGCCTTAGGCGATCGGTAGACGAAGTTAGAGATCCGATCGAACCGCGAAACCCCAAGCAAAATCGCTCTCTGTACTTTTTCCAAAACTGTTGTATTTTGTGAATTAAAAATATGCAGAAAAATAAGCAGGAAAAACTAAGAATTACTGTGAAGTTTGGTCGACTAATTCAATAATTGGAGCGCGGATCCGCGGCCAAACCAGGGGTTTGGCGGCGCTTCCGCGGCCAAAAATTTCGACTTAGTCCCTCAAATTTCATATATTTATTCTTAGGTCCTTTCTTGGCAATTTTTGATGTGAATTTTTTAATTCCACTCAGGTGTTGAGTTTTCTAGGGTTTTATTGGGGATTCGTTAATTTGATCGGATAATTTAACTTTGTTTATGTTTTTCCGGATATTTTAGAATATGTTAAAAAGTTCGACCGGATATAAATACCCAATTTTTCCCCTGTCGGGAAATTTCCAAGTGTTGGATTTTTCCGTTGTTTAACGACGTTCTAAGTAGTGTAAGTAACGCGATGGACCCTCTAGAAGACAACAAACCTTAACTCGATTATGTGACCGTCTTGAACTGCCCTTTGAACCTTCGGGTTTGGGGCAGTACGGCGTGTCATATGTGAGGCGTTGGCTTGACCCTTCTACGGCTGGACCGTTGGTACCGAGGCACGAACGGAATGTTGTTAGACTTATTTCATGTATTGAGCTGTATCGGGAAAACCTGGGTGTTTGACTATTCGATCGAAAAGTTTAACATTTTCTATTTATCCGGAATGTGATACAATAATTGGAATTCACAAGTAGTTATGTGATAACTAAATGAATGTTATAAACACAGCAGTTTAGTCTCACTTGATCGGTTGCCACGGAATTTTGATGTGATCAAAAGTCCGTCGCAATCACGTAGCGTACGCGGATACTCGCCGGATAAACTTAATAGACAGCCTCACTCCATAGCCCCGACCAAGTGACTGTAGGAGAACCCCGTCGCCAAAAGCATCCGTTCGGGTGCTCGCGGTAGCGGTGTTCCGCCTTGGTGCACTTCGTCGACGGTATCGGGGGTGCGGCCACCTACTAAAGTTTGCGACGAGTATTCGATCAGGATGTCGGGAATCTTGTTGAATTGCCCGACTTGATATTGAAAAGTGTTTTCGATTTTGAGACTAAAATGCGGGGTTTATAATTGTTAGGCATGTGATGTCTAAGGTATTCATTTGATTAGGCATGCGATGTCTATGCAGATTGCGGATTCCAGCTGTTGTAGTTTTACACTTTCTTTTCTGTGACCGTAAGTGTAATATGTGATATCGCCGGTTTCGTTGCTATATGTCAACGACAATCGGGATGCGCATATTTACTTACGTTGATGACATGTGATGTTATGTGTTGCTAGATATGTTATATTGGATCGTCGTGTTTGAATAGCCGGGGGTTTTTATGTGAGATGAGTGTTTTTCATTTTCAATCATGTAAAAACTTGTTTATAATATTCTTTTATTGGGGCACTTCCAGGTTGCGGAAGATGTCACCTTTTGTATATTATTTACTTTTCCGCACTAGGATAGACCCAAGGAGGAGGGCACAAGTAACCGGGTTCTGGAGTCCAGTGGGAGACCAACTCGAGGAGACGGGTCCGGGTCTCCTAACTCCAGAATTGGTAGGGTTGCTTGCCGCTCTCGTAGGGGTCTAGGGGTGTGGGTTTGGCTATTCATCGCGACCGTGGAATCCGTGTTTTATACTGGCTCGTATTGAAAACACGGACGTCCTAGAATATCCAATATTTCATTTGATTCTTCTGCTGCGATATCTGTGATGTGATCATGTGATGTTCTGTGATAGATACTGTATATAGTATATATGATATATTATATAGACGTTACTTATGTTTTACACCCGCACTAGCCCTGCCCCGCTCTGCCGTTAGTTACCTAACCTAACGGTGCACGAGGGGACATCGAGGCGAATGCGGATGGCATAAGTGTACGTCGTATTTATCTGTGATGTTTAGGTAATTAAATGATGGGACTTCATTAATGTGATTAATGAAAGTAAAAGAAACCTAAGATGTTGTAGAATCGAATTTCAAAATAAAACAGGTAGCTACATTTTTTGCTTTGCACAGCGGTATATGTGATATATCCTGCACCTTATTCGATGAGGAAAGGACCGAGATCCCTTCACCGGGAGTGACTCCTTTAGCAATAACTGGCAGATGCTACACACTCGGTTTGTCTTTTGATTGCTTTTAAGAGTTCTGCTTTGCACAGTGATATATATGATATATCCCGCACCTCATTCGACGAGGAAAGGACCGACGATCCCTTCACCGGGAGTGATTCCTTTAGCAAAACTAGAAAAGCCTCAAAAGCACTCCATTTTTAAAATCATTTGATTCTACAACGATATAAAGTTCATTACGCAAAAGGTTTTCTTAAAAACCTGACGTAGCCCTCCGTCATTTCAGATAAGTCCTAGTTAGTATTCGTGCTGCGTTTGTTGACTCAGTCAAGGCGTAGTGTGCGGTAGCTGATTAGTGCTTATCTGCAAAGCATATGATGCGATTGGATTAGGGTAGTCGTGCGGCCTTGTTGACTCAGTCAAGGGTCGTGCGGATGGGTTTAATTCAATCGAGAAATGACGGGTTGAACTTTACTTGTGGTCTATGATTTGTTGACTCTGTCAAGGTCATAGATCGCTTGGGGCAAAATATTATCGGGAATTTCAAGTGTTGAAATTTGCAATGAGATTGCATACCTCCTATGAGATAGTTGGATCCCGATACCCGCTGCGAGTAAGAGTTACTCCTGGGAGAGTTTTATACATTACAATTAGCCGATCAAGTAGGTGTCTAGAAAGGTGTCAACGGGGTTACGCCTCTGGAAAAACGAGGTTTACATTAATTAGGTTCGTGCGAAAGCACGGGGGACCTCCCTCAAAGTACCGACACTGGCCTGGCTGAAAGATTGGCGAACTTGTAGTGTGTAATTAATCCCGGCTAGTCTTTCCTTTTAGGGTTTGAAGGAAGGTTTGATAAAAAGCAGTGGGAGCCATCCTGATTAGATAAAATAATAACCAATCTATTCTTGCAAGAGCGCACGCTGAGTGTTTTCTTCTCTCTCTCTCCAGGTAGCGACCATATCACGCCTTAATCAAGATAATAATACGGATTTTTGACCGAACCCGCTTGTTATACTGAGCTGGGGAACGTTGGTCCCGCTCCAACTTATAATTGTTATAAGACAGAGCAGGAAATTGGGGAATACCAGATTTCCCGTGCCGCCCAAACGAAGAGAGTGCATGCTGATGCATCATCTTCGGGTGTGTTCGTTACAAAGAACTGTTTCTCTGTATCCTCTACATCCTTGGTATATGATACCGGATCAGGATCCCAGATATGTAATCAATTACATAGGGTTACAGAAAGGTAGAGAACTGAGAACGGGTGATAAGTTTCATGAGGCAGAAAACGGGGCAAGTGTTGCAGCCAAGTCTGTTGGTCACTGTCACCCTGTATTACCAATATATTGATTCTGAATGAATGTTATTAGATACCGAACCTGTTATGCAAAATCATATCTGTCTCTTTATTAGTAAAGAAACGATATAATTTTGTATTATTGGATAATGTTTTGAACATTTTCTATATCAAAAGTTGATCGGTTCAGGCACGTTATCTAAAAGCATTAATGTTCTAAATCAAACTACAGTTCTTAGTATACGGAACACACACAAGAGGAAGAGTTCAGAAATGAACGAGTCCTTCTTGAGGCATTGTAGACTAGGTCATATCAATGTGACCCGACTAGCTGTAGTTACATTTAGATGCATTTTTAAATCAGTTTGAATTTACATCTTGTGAAACTCGCCAGTCATGTCACAAAGATATGATGACCACAGCTCTGTTTATTGGAAACAGAGAAAGAGTTAGTAAACTCTTGGGATGATACATGTTGATCTATGTAAGGTCCCCTGTCTACACATGCCAAGACCGGTTCTTTATACTTCATTACATTCTCTTATAATCTCTCAAGATTCAGACATATGTTCCTGTTGAAACATGAGTCCGAGCCTTTTGAGATATTCACAGAATATAAGCGAGAAGTAGAGAACCAAAATCCGGGTATAAGTATTATGTTCTATGATGAGATCAGGGAGGAGAATACTTGTGCATGGAATTCCTGGACTATTCTAAAGGAGAATGAGATTCTCTCTCAGCATTACTCCTCTGTATACACCATAGCACGATGGTGTATTGGGGTGGAGCAATCACACCCTATATAATAAGGTGTGCTCTATGATGAGTACTACTGAGTTACCTTTTTCCTTTTTGGGAGTTATGCGCTTGAGAAGCTGCATACCTATTGAATAGGGTTCAAATCAAATCAGTTGCCTATCACTTCATATGTGATATGGAATGGGAAGAGCCCATGTCTTAAGCTAGTTAAGATTTAGGGTTGTCCGGCCTATGTCTAAAAGCAAAATCCGGACAAGCTCGAGGCAAGGTTAGTTATATAGAACTGGAAAGGTTCCAGCTATACAAACTGCAGCTGATGATTTGAAAGAACCAAAAGATTCAATAGTTACCAACGAACCTCAACCTCTCCGCCGATCTAGTAGGGTTCCTCACCCACCTGAGAGATACTTCGGTTTCTCTATGACAGTGGGAGCGAGGATTGCATCATGAGATGATGACCCAACTAGTTTCGAGCTGGCCATCTGGAGTGGGACTCTGTAAGAATGGCTGGATGCTTAGCGATCTGAGATGGAATCCATGTACACCAACAAAGTATGGACTTTGGTTGCAATATCTGAAGGGTTAAATCCCCATCAGGAGCAAGTATATCTTGAGAAGATTACTTGGTGTAGATGGAAAAGTTGAGACTTTCAAAGCTAGACTTGTTAAAGCTTTTTCGTCATCGACCAGGCGTGGATTATGATGAAACCTTTTTCAAGTGGCTATGCTTAAGTCCATTCAGATCCTACTTGCCACGGCTACATACCATGACTACGATCTCTGGTGGTTGGGTGTCATGACTGCTTTTCTAAATGATGTTTTAGAAGAGTGCGTCTATAAGTACACAGCCAGAGGGCTTCGTAGACAGTGGGAGCAGCGGAAACGTGTGCAAGATGCTTTATAGGATAAAGCAGGCATCGCGGAGTTGGAACATCTGTTATGATGAATTAGTCAAAGAGTTTGACATCATCAAAATGGTAGATGAACCTTGTATAAACAAAAAGGTAGTAGGGAGTATTGTGACATTTCTCGTAGAGTACGTGGATGACATACTCTTGATAGGGAAGGAGTTTCCTATGCTATGCTCGGTCAATCTCCGTTTATCACATTGATTCTCCATATAGGATCATAATGATACCTACTAACTCCTGGATTTTGGATCTATGAGATAGATCTAAATGGATGTTAGGATTCTCACTAGTTGTAGTGAGATGGTATCAATCGATCCTGGGGAGAATCACTGGAAGGGTTCCAGGGTGATAAAGACGACTGAGTGTCAGTCACAGGCATTGTCTTTACCCTCAGTAAAGGGACGGTATGTTGGAAGAGTTCCAAGCTAGATACCGTGACATACTAGACGATAAAGGCAGAATACATCGCTACTAAAGATGCTACCAAAGAGGCTGTTTGGGTGTATATTGGTTCATGAGATGAACTATGTTCCTCCCATTGTGTGACAATGGAGTTGTGGCTTATGCCAAGGAACGCAGGTCCCATCAGTGATCCAGACATATTCTAAGGCAGTATCACTTGATCATGGAGATGGTTGATCTCTAAGGGATCGAGGTTAGGAGAGCAGACTCAGAGGACAACGCGGCGGATCCACTCACGAAAGGCCTATTCCCAGAGAGAGACTATTATGGGATGGTTGAGTATGAGATACTACAACCACAGCTACAGATGACCCTAGTGCAAGTGGGAGATTGTTAGTTATATGTATGCTCTAGAGGCCATTACTGTACATTGGATGTATATTGTAGTGGATGCTGGGACATATATAGGGAGGACTTTCTTGCTCGACATGATAGTATGCTATCTGGTTGCACTTTACCTTAACGTGTATACTGATTGTCTCCCTGTTACATGTTGGTAAAGCCCTTAGGATCTGTACTTGACTATCTGGACTATGATGCGGATCATACTAGTGGGGACATGGTAGTCCATAAGTACATCCTTCAAAGTCCCTAGTCATGGGTGTATCGAGACGGGGCATCGATATACCAGAGTAGACTAGCGTGTACCTTCTCGACCCATACAGATGGGCGATGGATGATCCCATATCCATTAGTGTTTGACATCAGAGATGATATACGGGTGCTCAGTAGAGACTGGGTACACTGGACGGACTCGCCGAGAACTCCCAGATGGTATTATACCTCACGTCAGATGGCAGTTCTCTGGTGACACTGGTACAGAGTAGTCTGTTGACCCGAGATCGTCATAGAGTCTTGTGTGGTTCCCACTGTGCTTTGATTTCCATCTTACCACGTCCAAGAGGGCGTGCAAAACGGTGGTTTTTGGGTACAGTCCCGAGTCACATGGAGGCAATGAGCGATAGGAGGGGATTCGTCTCTCCCGGTATAGGGGGTTGATGTTGCGCTGTGTTCGATTGGCTATAACAGGAAATCCCTGGCCAGGGTTGCTGAGATTTACTGGTAAGTGTTACCAGTAGTTTCTCGAACAGTTATAGACCTCATATCGACACGACTTATCGAGCTATTGGGGTCTGACGTTTACCACCCCTAGGCGAGATATGCGACATATCAGACGATCAGACCGGACTGTAGGTAGTGTTACTGGTCGGATTCACTGGAGTGTGAGCGGGCTTGCTCGTCGATCTTCAGATCGCTCAATACCCGGGTGGCCGTTACGTTTAGCAGACCGCTTGCGGCTTGTGGGTGTTTGATATGATCATCATCTGCTACCGGCGTATTGACGAGTCTTTAGAGTCCTACACAGAGGTTTCCTGGCTCAAGCGAAACGAAATAGGAGCGCATATGAGATATGTGCGGGACCGAGAATAATGCATGTATGTGATACCGCATTCCATTCTCGGGATGAATATATCGGAAAGGTTGTATGCGATATAACCTAGTTATCGATTCAAGCGTTGATTCGATAAACCGATACATTGAATACTAGTCGGTTGTGTGCGACATGACCGGATCATTGAATCAAGTGTTGATTTAATGATTTAATGCATAATTATATATTTGATATATTACTTTGCACTAACTAGTATTGGTTCACTTTAAACGGATTTTCTCACTTGTTTTGTGCACATTGTATATGTGATATACTTTTGTACACTTGTATGTATCATGTTTGATGATGCATGCTAACTTGTGTTTTGTGTAAAGTTTAAACCATGGTTATGTAATGGTTAGGGTTTTCATTTTCATATCTATTTATTTATTTGTTTATTCATTTTGGAAAATGATAAACATAAAGCAAAATGGTGGCTTTATTTGGAAGCTTGTTGAAGCTTCATGAAGACTTTGACCAAAGTGACCATTTTGTCTCATGCTTAACCCTAACCACTCCATTAACCCTAGTTTAATCTCTACACTTGACCATGGTTGTTGATGATAAGTATTCTTTTATTTTCTATTTTCTAATTAACTTATCATAACAATTTCCTTCTTCTTCTTCCATTTCTTCAAGTGAAGAAAGCTTGCCCCATCAATGGCAAGTGATGGAAATGAGTGAGAAATCCAAAACTAAAGTCTACCCACTTCCTATTTCTTCATCCTCTACCTCTTGCCAAGTAGTAGAGTGTGTTTCCTTCACAAGTTTTCAAGACTTGGTGAAGGTAGAGCTTGATTTAGCGATGCCTCGACGTAGATCATCTTCGGCATGGACATCGACGACCTAGCTTGCCCATTCTCCGACGAAGCCGCCGCGAGAGCCCGGATTCTTTTTGGACAGCGGAGAGGACTTCGTTGCGGAGCTATGGAGGTGGAGCACCGGATCGACAAAGGTTGTATTTCCGTATTCTCATTAGTTAATTTGTTAACTAGTTCTTTTTCGCCTAGACATCTAGTTATCGATCCGTAGTTTAGGGTTTGTAGGCACCGTAAAATTTGAAAATGGCATGTTCGATGCCTTGTGAGACCTGTTGGGAGTGCCTAGGAACCCTACACAACCGATCGTAGTATAGGAATTTTACTTCCTACTCTGTGTATATCATCCAAATACCAGGACATCACACTCTACTACCTTCTCAACAGATCCATCCCCTATTCTGATGAAGTCAAAGCCATGACTGTCACATCAAAAATAGATGATCTACCTCCACAATAACTGCTGAAGTCTATAAATAGACATAAGCTACATACCCACTATGCTTCCGCTGCTCCCACTGACTACGATAACCCTCTGGCAGAATAATATATACGTACACTTCTAAAGCTAGTTTAGAATGATGCTATACTTATTCTTCTGCCGGGTCTCATTGTCTGGAACAACAGTAGTGTCAAGTCTGGGTAAACAAGAACCTCCCTGTCACCGTCCTTGAGGCTACCGGAGTACCTCTCGGGTGTCTGAGGTTACCCACCATATCTGCGGAGTGGCTATTGGAATGTCAAACCTAATTAAATATATAGGTCCTATTAAATTTTCCGTAATCGTTTGCGGTTCTGGAATCACTTCCAGTTCTACCATACTCCTACTACTGTTTTCTGAAAAATTCCATTTTAATAAAACTGTGGCGAGTCAAGAACAATATCACTATTGATCTTCCAGATGGTAGAAGTGTCAACCCTCGTCAAAGCCAGGGTTAATCCACAAACAGCCATTACAGAAATGTGCCTTGAGATATCCAGTGTTTGGTTTTAAGCATAAGCTGGACAACTCCCCATATCTTAACATCGTTAAGATATAAACCATTCTATATGCAATATAGAAATAGAGGCACTAATTTAATTGGAACCAGATTCAAATCTTGCAGCTGTTTCCAGTGCATATCAACTTAATAGAGAGAAGCTAATCAGCATTACTCAACTTAGGAATATATCCAATTATGAGTAATCTGAAAGAGAAACAAGTTTCTCAAAAACCATTACTATCATCTGAATACCAATCACAAGAATCTACATCTTCGATCTCTTTGAAGAATCCCGATACTTGCGATACCTGGTTCTCTACTTTATTCTTATACCTATAACTTCTCAAAACTTAGACATTGTATTTCTACGAAACACTTGTCTAAAAAACTAGAGAAGTTACAAGTAAACAGAAGAGAGTACAAGGACCTACCCCTTTGTCCTAACGGACATTGGACAACATACAATACTCTGTATAAGTCCGCTGAGTTTGAATAACTCTAAACCTGTGCATCTTAGGTTGAAAACTGTACTTATGATTAAGAACTACTCCGTTGTTCAATGCTCCTTACTTAATCGTCAACTGATATAGGTAAATGTCACGGACATAATTTCAAAAAGTTATATCTCACTTTATATAAAAATAAACGTACAGATATATCATTTTGAAATTGGTGCACAACAACGGATACTCAAAACCAAATACATGTCGTCCGGCAAAAACCCAGGCGACTTCCTCAAATATCACCAATTACAACGAATTCCGATATAATGAGGATGATCACCTTATTCCCAATAAGTTTCTCCCACTCATCATCTGTAAAACCATACAGATGTGAGAATCATACTTGGTAAATACATACCCTGGAGTAAGCATCTAATCGGGAAATCAGTTTTCCTTTAACAATGCACAGAGTAACTGAAACATGAAAATGTTTCGTAGGGGTATCCTGGTATTTCTAGTAACGCCTCTTCCATAATCCTATTCATGACTTTAACAGTATATATCTTTGCCATCTCTCCAAATTCCTTTATTTGTCTTTAGTCGTTACCTTCTGTACACCTTCGTTAGGCTTAATGGTTTTCTTCCTTCCCTACCGTTCGGCACCAGCCTATGGTTTGGAAGAAGACTATCCAGTAAGCATAATAGGTGTACTCTCTTAATCCTAGGAGTACTCGCAACTTAAGAGAAGGTGATGATAAAATACAACTGAATAATACCTTATTCTATTTCTCCCGAACTGAGGAAAAAGCAAAGGTGAAATAGGAGTGGAGATGAAGTACGTGGTTTGGTCGTGAATGATAACAGTCGCAATTTACTTTGCCCTCTTTCTAATCCCTTTATTTTGTCTTTTAGTTATTTCTTTCTGTACACCCTACTTAGGCTAATTGGTTTTCTTCATTCCCTACCTTTCGGCACCAGCCTATGGTTTGGAATAAGACTATCCAATAAGCGTAATAGGTGTACTCTCCTAAACTAAGGAGCCCTCGCAACCTGAGAGAAGGTGATAATAAAAGACAACTGAATAAACCAATTCTATTTCTCCTGAACCTGGATCCATCCTCGAAGAAGTCCCTTCGAATTCGTATATAACCATACGATGGATCTATCCAATGGAAGTGGATGTCCGTAGTAATACGGGGTGTTCTGAGAAATACAAAGGGTAAAAGAAGGAGCGGCAATGACTTATGCAACTCAGACAATCCAAAAGCCAGTATTGTAAGAAGGTTCGGTCAACTTGATCACTGAGTCATAGTCTAGGGTCGGTCAATGGTCGCTTCCAAAGAGAGAGAAAAGAAACACTCTGCGTGCACTCTAACCTAGATCAGAATGGTTATCATTTTATCTAATCAGGAAAGCTCCCACGGTAATCTCAAATTCTCCTCCAAACCTGAAAGAAGAATTAGTCGGGATCACCCGAAGAGTAAACTAACTCATCAGTGAGAATCGGGATCCAACTATCATCGCATGATAACTTGATGGAAGCCACTCATGTTATCACACTCCAGAAGGTATGCGCATGCCTGGCAAGTTTGCTGTTTGTTTGAAACTCCCGATATGATTTTTGCCTCATGCTCTTATGACCTTGACTTTAGTCAACAAATCATAAGTCACATGTCAAGTTCTACCCGTCATTGTCCAGGTTGATTTGAACCCACTCGTACATACCCTTGGCTTTAGTCAACAAGGTAATACGACTGTCCCAAACCAACGCATCTATCTATGCAACAGATGAATACCCAGCGGCTACCAAACACTATGCCTTGACTTTAGTCAACAAACATAGCTTGAATACTACTGACCACCCATAAGATACGACGGAGGGCTACGACTGGTTTTTGGCGAAAAACCTTTAACGTAATGAACTTGATCTCGTTGAAGGAACCTGATAGCTTTTTATAAAAATATAGTGGCGAAAAACCTTTGCTAAAGAGGTCACTCCCGGTGAAGGGATCTCGGCCCTTTCCTCATGGAATGAGGTGCAGGATATTCCAACTGAATACCGCGATGCAAAGCAACTTGTAATCGACTATATTGAAGTTACTACCCTGACGTAAACTTCTGCCCAAGGGGTCACTCCCGGTGATGGGATCTCGGCCCTTGCCTCGTCGAATGAGGTGCAAGATATTCCAACTAAATATCACTGTGCAAAACAAAAAGAAACGTCTTTATAATAACACTTTTAAAATTTGTTCCAACAACATCAAATATAGGTTTGCTTTATCTTGCATTGATAAGAATCAATGCAGTCCCATCAATCAATCACACCAGAAAAGAACGAAAATAAAATGTACGTATATGCCATCCGCATTCGTCACTGGGTCCCGTCATCACCCGTTAGGTTACTTAACTAACGACAGAGCGGGGGCTGGACTAGCGCGAGTGTAAAACATATACAACATCTAATAGTATATATACCAATATACAATAATCGCTCCAGGCGTGATAATATGCAACATTACAGAAAAGTAATAAGCATCACAGAACAATACAGATAATTTGGGATCCCCGGGTTTCATAGAGCCGCTGCTGAAACCCGAGGTTCCCCTGGTCGTGTGGATAGCCTGTGCAATGAAACCTAGACCCCTGCGGGTGTGGCAAGTTACCTGCCAAAACCTGAAGCGAGGTAGTCCACACAACATAGTGAATGGAACACCCAGTACTTCACGGAATCCGGTAAATTGAGCACCCCTCCTTGGGTCAACCTGTACCCCTTACGAGTGCGGCGAATAGTCTGCCAATTCTAGAGTGAGGCCCCTCTGCCTCTCAAAGCCATGAGATACGGACCCGTTGCCCTCCAGAACCCGGCTATTCGTGCACTCCTTCACGAGATAAACCTAGTATAGAAAAAAATATGTACAACGGGTACATCGACCTCTGCCCGGTCGTTCCCCAAAAGAATATTATACAAACAGGCAGTGACGGCAGTCCACTTGTTGGACGCTCGCCCCGCAATATCAAATGTACAAATAAATCCAAATTGCACTATCATTGTACACTGCTATCCACCACGACATATCCGCAACATCACAGCACAACACAGAACATCAACGCGAATGTCACGTTCGCAAACCCGTCTAAAAGAACTATAGCAATTAGACGCGGTTTACCGCTCAAATGACATTCCCGGTCGGAGATATAAAGTAAGTACTGTAAACTAACACGTTTAAATTTCGATCGACAAAATATCCCAAAGTGGGCCCCACAAACATCTGCTGTACAGTAACAAAATCTGGGCCCAAAATAACAGTACCTGAAACCATAATTTCCCAATTTGAAGCTCTCTGGAAAAATTGGAGCACTGTTCCCACAAAGTCGCCGCGGTTCCGCGGTGGTCATGTGGGATCACGTGCCCAAATTTTCCCAGAATGCTTAGAAAACCCTGCACGCTTTTCTGTGATATGCAAAATTATTTTTAGGCCCTTTAAAAAATCGACAGAAACTTGTGTGCTGAAAATTGTGATTTCGGAAATTCCGTTTGATCGATCTTTTAAACGCGTTAGCACAAGTTAATAAAGCTTAATGGTGAGGCTCTGATCCCACTGTAATTCCACGGTAGCGCCCCGGCCATCTAACAGACGCCAAATACGGAACAAAAACTTTTACAACTGGCGCTATCGCGTACTATAACCCGGATCTGCCAATAAAGCTAAACTAACAAATTACAAAGTGGGTAGAAATGTTATACCGAACGATCCGAGTCCTTCGGTCTTCAACCATCATCCCACGCTTTGTTGCGGCTGCTCCGATCTCCTCGATCTCCAGTCTTCTCGTCCAGGTGGCACCACGTCGACGGATCTTTAAACGGGCTCCCGCCTCTGAACCGAGGCAACTCGGTCGTCAAGTTTGCTAAAAGAGACGACCAAGATGTTGTAGAGAATGAGTAGAACATTTTGTCTCGTTACGTCCAAAGCTATGGACGAATGGTTAATGAAGTTGCCTTTTGAATCGGGTAAATGAGAAAATGAGTATACAAATTATCATGAACCAAAACTATATCTTTTTTCTAACAACCATTATCTCTCTCTCACTCATGGGCCGGCCATATATAGGAGAGGGGGTGAGTGTAGGAGGAGGGAGTGGTGACCACAAAGCAAAAGAAAGAAGGAGTCACAATAACACCTTGTATGAACACAATTAATGCAAATGATGAATCATTAACCCTAGTCATCAAACATCATTAAATGCACTAATGAGTCACAAAGATGCATGAACCTAGTCACCACCTTCTAGAAGCCTCTAGAAACTTCCACACTCATCTCAAGAAAAGATAAATCCGTATTTAACCGAATGTTAAATACGGGCGATACAAAACTGGAAACTGGCAACTTCCAAAAGTGATCCTGAAACGAATTTCAGGATAACCCCGTATCAGTATAAACATACCCGCAGTATAAACATACCCGCATTTGTATTACGACCGAATACAAATGCATCTGAGACAAAGATATTATATCTACACAGCATAATACTCGGATCCGGCTTAAACCAAAGCCGACCAGTATTATCTTCCCGAAAAACGACACGTGCGAAAACGCACATGCATTTTCCGAACCCTGCCATAAAACCATACGGCCTCTACAACGTTTCGCCCGAACTTGGGAAAGTGTCTGTGGGGGACTCTAATGACTCATCAACACACTGGTACTGGATATAACCTCTAGCATGTCAGAGGTACAAGCTGTACGTAACGTTTGCCTATGTATTGATCGAAAGGGAAGCTGACGAGCGAACTCATCCAGAAAACCCTACTGAGCCTAACAGTGACAATATACATACAGTTCGGTCCGTTCGTCTATGAGTATCGCATATCGGCCTAGTGGCTGGTAACGTCAGACCCCCAATAGCAGTATAAGTCGTGTCAGAGTGGCCCAGAACACTCTGAGATACTACTGGATTACCTACCAGTAAATCTCCTGCCTCGGCCGAGGGCTTTATGTAATGGCTCTCCTAGACACAGCGCGATCTCACCCCCAATACCGGGAGAGACGAACCCCCTGCCGATCCGCTCACCTGCCTCCATGTGGCTCGGGACTGTACCCAAAAAAGACCTGTTTGCACGACTCCTTTGAGCCGTGGTAGGGTAGAAATCAAAACACAGTGGGAACTCACACGAGACAAATGACGACCTCAGGTCGATGAACTAACCTGTACACATGTCACCAGGGAACTGCTATCTGACGATATGTATAATACCAACTAGCATATTCCCGGCGAGTCCTGTCCGGTGTACTCATAACCCAATGAGCACCTGTATACATCTTAGGTGAACTGTCTGACACCAATGGCTTGTGAGACCGGCCATTGCCCCTCGTCGGGGTCTCGATTGTATACACTAGTCTACTCTGGAGTATCGATGCCCTGTCTCGAAACTCCCACGACTAGAGACACTTTAAGGATGTGCTTACAGACCCCAGCTCCCACGTATATGATCGCCATCATACTGCTGGTAGTCAAGCAAGAATCCTATAGGCTCTATCATCATGCAATAGTGAACTAAAGCATGTATACGATGATAAAGACAAAACAGATAGCAAACTATCATCTCTGGCAAGACTGTCATCTCCGTATAGGTCCTGCCTCAATCATTGCAATCACGTACCTGCGATCCAATAATTGACTTTGAGGGCACTATCTCCAACAGTTCCCACTGTACTTAGATTACTACCCTACTACGGCTCAAAGAAGTCGTGCAAACAGGTAGTAGTTGGGTGCAGTCCCGAAGCACTTGGAGGCAGTGGCGGTTAGACAGGATTCGTCTCTCCCGGTATTTGGGGTTGATATCGCGCTGTGTATGGAGAGCCATTACGCAAAGGCCCTGGCCAGGGCAAGCGAGATTTACTGGTGGCTTCCAGTAGTTTCTCAGGGTGTAATGGGCTACACTCCGACACGACTTATACGGCTATTAGGGGTCTTACGTTTACCGCTCCCCTAGGCCCGATATGCGATAGTCCTAGACGAACAGACCGGACTGTATGGAGATTGTCACATCAGGCTCAGTAGGAGTTCGGATGGGTTTCTTATCGTCCTTCTTATCAACATCTACCTCGGGACCGTTACGTACAGCTAGTGCCGCTTGCGGTCTGTGGTTAACCCACTGCCAGCGTAGTGTCGAGTCTTTAGAGCCCCACACAGAGGGTTTCCCTGCTTCGGGCGAAACGATATAGAGGTCGATGGTTTTACGACAGGGTTCGGACGCATGCGTGTTTTTACGCATATACAATGTTCGGACAGTTTTTACTAGCGGGCTTTGGTTTAAGCCAGATTCTAGTATCGGATTATTGGATTTATACTGTCTAAAGTATTTCCGTGTTTTCACGGATAGGAGGGGCGTTCTCGTAATTTATCGAGAAGCTTCTAGAAGGATGATGACATGGAGGCTAAGGTGGCATTTGCATTTATTGGATTAATGAGTCATGATGTGATTCATCCATGGAGTTAATGATTCATTTATGATTTAAATGACTCATGAGATGAATCACTATGTGTATTAATGAAGCATGATGACACATTATTATTTGTTATTCATTTAATAATGTGTTATGCTTCATATATTCACAATGATATCATTATTCCTAAAGGATTCTCATTCTCACCTTCTCTCTCCTCAAGCTCTCTCTCTTCAAACCCAAACCCTAACCTCTCATTTGTTGAGATCAAGGGTTAGCAAGACTTATTAATCCCTAATCCTACTTTATATCCCTTAGGTTTCTTTGATTAGCACTTTTAGTAACCTAGTTACCTCAAGTTAGAGGTCAAGCTTGGAGTAGTAGCTCTCGGGTGGATCGTCTTTGACTCGAGGAGGCCGTTGAGGTGCCGACGTTCCATAGAGCCTACGAGGTGTGGAGGACAGCGATGAAGACCCGAAGGACAAGTAACGTGAGGTATAACTTCTAATCCGAGTAGTTAAACCTTTCGTAGTTTGCTAGTAATGGTTTAGACACGATCTGTATGCTCAAGTCCGTGTTACGAAGCTTTGATAATTGTTTTTCATATATTCCGCCTCCCCGCAAGCTCGTGGGGTGCGTGACATGGACTTACAGTTAATGGTCATGCGGGTGGGTTTAATTCAATTATGAAATGATGGGTGGAACTTGGCTAGCGCTTATGATTTGTTGACCATAGATAAGGTCATAAGTTGCTACGGGTAAGAACAGATATTAGGAATTTCAAGTGTTGAAATTTGCAATGAGATTGCATACCTTCTATGAGATAGTTGGATCCCGATACCCACTGCGAGTAAGTGTTACTCCTGGGAGAGTTTTTCACTTTACAATTAGTCGATCCAGTAGGTGTCTAAGAAAGGTGTTAACGGGGTTATGCCCCTGCGGAAACGAGGTTATTTAATTAATTCCATACGAAAGCATAGGGAGACTCCCTCGGAGTACCAATACCTGCCTGGCTGACCGATTGGCGAACTTGTAGGGTGTAATTAATCCCGGCTAATCTTACCTTTTATGGTTTGAAGGAAGATTTGATAAAAATAGTGGAAGCCATCCTGATTAGATAAGATAATAATCAATTTAATCTTGCAAAGAGCGCACGCTAAAACGTTTCCTTCCTTCTCTCCAGGTAGCGACCAATGACACGCCTTAATCAAGATAATAATATGGATGTATTGACCGAACCCACTTATTATACTAAGCTGGGGAACGTTGGTTCCGCTTTTTATCATGATTGTCATAAGTCTGAGCTAGGATTAGGGGAATATCAGGATTCCCATGCAACCCGAACGAAGAAATTGTTGCAGCTTATTCGGGTGTGTTCATTACCGAGAACCGTTTCTCAGTTTGCTCTACATCCTGGGTATTGGATACTGGATCAGGATTCCACGTCAGAGAACTGGGAGAGGGTGATATGTTTCTAAAACTAGGGAATGGAGCAATTGCTGCAGCCAAATCAGTTAGCGAATATCACCTGGTATTACCAAATAGTAATACAATGATTCTGAACGACTGTTATTACGTACCAAACATGATGTGCAATATTATATCAGTTTCTTTGTTGCATAAAGAAGGATATGATTTTGTATTGGAGGATAATGTTATGAACATTTTCCTAAATCAAGTGTTGATTGGGTTTGGTACGTTGTGTAATGGTATATACGTTCTAAATCAAACAACAGTTTTAAGCGTACAAAACACTCACAAGTGGGAAAGTTCTGAAATGAACGAAACCTTCTTGTGGCATTGTAGTCATATCAATGCGACAAGACTAGCCAAGTTGCATAAGGATGGATATTTAATTCCGTTTGAATTTACATCTTATGAAACTTGCGAGTCATGTCTCAAAGGCAAGATGACCAAAACTCCATTTTCTGGATACGGAGAAAGAGTTACTGAACTCTTGGGACTGATACATAGTGATGTATGTGGTCCTATGTCTACACATGCCAGGAATGGTTCTTCGTACTTCATTACATTCACCGATGATCTCTCAAGATACGGACATGTGTTCCTGATGAAACACAAATCTGAATCTTGTGAGATATTCAAGAAATATAAGTACAAAGTTGAAAACCAGAAGGGTAAAAGTATTAAAATCCTACGAGTTGATCGGGGAGGAGAATATTTGAGCATAGAATTCAGAGACTACTTAAAAGAGAATGGGATTCTCTCTCAGCTTACTCCTCCGTATACACCACAGCACAATGAAATTTCAGAGCGGAGAAATCGCACCCTATTATATATGGTGTGCTCTATGATGAGTGTTGCCGAGTTACCTTTTTCGTTTTGGGGTTATGCACTTGAGATAACTGCATACCTATTGAATAGGATTCCGACATAAACCGTGCCTACCACTCCATATGAGATATGGAATGGGAAGAGACCATCTTTTAAATGAGTTAAGATATGGGGTTGTCCGGCCTATGTTAAAAAGCAAAATCCGGATAAGCTCGAGGCAAGGTCTGTTTTGTGCAAATTTGTGGGATATCCAAAGGATTCATATTAATATATCTTCTACCACACCGAGGAACAAAAAGTATTTGTTTCTCAATATGCGACCTTTTTAGAAAAGGAATTTCTTGTGAAAGAAATTTATGGTCATGAGGTAGAACTGGAAGATGTTCCAGCTGCACAAACTATAACTGACGATTTGGTAGAACCAGAGAATTCAATAGTCCCCAACAAACCTCAGCCACTCCGCAGATCTAGTAGGGTTTCTCATCCACCTGGGAGATACTTTGGTTTTCTCATAGACGGTGGGAGTGAGGATTGCATCATGGAAGATGATGACCCAACTAGTTTCGAGCAAGCCATCACAAGTGGTGACTCTGTGAAATGGCTGGATGCTATGCGATATGAGATGGAATCCATGTACACCAACAAAGTATGGACTTTGGAAGTTGCTCCTGAAGGGGTAAAACCCATTGGGAGCAAGTGGATCTTTAAGAAGAAAATTGGTGTAGATGGAAAAGTTGAGACTTTCAAAGCTAGACTTATAGCAAAAGGTTTTCGTCAACGACCGGGTGTCGACTATGATGGAACCTTTTCTCCAGTGGCTATGCTTAAGTCCATCAGGATCCTACTTGCCATTGTTGCATACCATGACTACGAAATCTGGCAGATGGACGTCAAGACCGCTTTTCTAAATAGTGATTTAGAAGAGAGCGTGTATATGACATAGCCATAGGGCTTCGTAGACAGTGGGAGCAGCGGAAGCGTGTGCAAGCTGTTTAAATCAATCTACGGATTAAAGCAGGCATCGCGGAGCTGGAACATCTGTTTCGATGAAGCTATCAAAGAGTTTGACTTCATCAAAAACGTAGATGAACCTTGTATATACAAAAAGGTTGTAGAGAGTAAGGTTGTCTTTCTCGTATTATACGTGGATGACATACTCTTGATAGGAAATGATGTTCCTATGCTACATTCGGTCAAGCTCTTCTTATCACACAAGTTCTCCATGAAAGATCTAGGTGATACCTTCTACTTCCTGGGGATAAAGATCTATAGAGATAGATCTAAGAGGATGTTGGGATTGTCCCAATCCAGGTATATTGACACCATACTAAAGAGGTTTAGTATGGAAGATTCTAAGCGTGGTAATTTACCCGCTTGTTCAAGAATCACTCTCTCCAAAGAGATGTCTCGCAAGACTGATTTGGAGAGGGCTCGCATACAATGGATACCCTATGCTTCGGCAGTCGAGTATATCATGTATGTGATGTTATGTACCAGACCGGATGTAGCTTACTCACTAAGTGTAGTGAGTAGGTATCAGTCAGATCCTGTGGAAAGCCACTGGACAGCTGTGAAGCACATTCTTAAGCACTTGAGAAGGACTAAAGAAATATTCTTGGTGTATGGTAACGGTGAACTCCAAGTGGATTCCTTTACCAATTCGAGCTTCTAGAGTGATAAAGACGACAGTAAGTCAGTCTCGGGTTTTTTCTTCACCCTCAATGGAGGGGTGGTATGTTGGAAGAGTTCCAAGTAAGATACCGTAGCAGACTCGACGATGGAGGCTGAATACATCGCTGACAACGATGCTGCCAAAGAGACTGTCTGGATGAATAAGTTCATAGCTGCACTTGGTGTGGTTCCATCCATTGAGCATCCAATACCTGTGTATTGTTATAACAATGGAGCTGTGGCTTTGGCTAAGGAACCCCAGTCCTATCAACGATCCAGACATATTCTTTGGCGGTATCACCTGATCCGGGAGATGGTAGATTGACGGGAGATTGAGGTCAGGAGAGTTGATACGAAGGACAACGTAGCGGATCCACTTACGAAGGCCCTCCCCAAGACGCAGTTTGAGAGACTTTTTGGTATGTTGGGTATGAGATACTACAACGAATGGCCTTAGTGTAAGTGGGAGATTGTTAGGAATATGTATGCCCTAGAGGCCATTATTGTATGATATAATGGATGCTTGGACATATATATAGAGGAATTTCTTGTTCGACATGATAGTATGCTATCTGGTTGCACTTTATCTTAACATGTATATTTGTATTATTATATTGTCTCTCAGATACATGTTGATAAAGCCCTTAGGATGTTTGCTTGACTATCAGGACTATGATGCAGATCATACTACTCGGACTTATGTAGTCTACAAGCACATCCTTTAACTGTTCCTAGTCGAGGGAGTATCGAGACATGGCATCGATATTCCAGAGTAGACTAGTGTGTACGTTTCTTGACCCTGTAGGGGGCGATGGTTGATCCCATAACCTTTGGTGTTTGACATCAAAGATTGTACACAGGTGCTCATTTGAGAATGAATACACTGAACATGACTCGCCGAGAACTCCTAGATGGTACCATACCTATCGTCAGATAGCAGTTCTCTGGTGAAACTGGTACAGGTTAGTCTGTAGACCCATGATCGTCATAGTGTCTTGTGTGGATCCCACCGTGCTTTAATTTCCTCCCTACCACGGCTCAAAGGAGTCGTGTAAACAGGTGGATTTTGTGTACAGTCTCGAGTTACATGGAGGCAGTGAGCGATAGGAGGGGTTTCGTCTCTCCCGGTATTGGGAGTTGATGTTGCGCTATGCTCGATTGTCTATAACAGTAAGTCTCTGGCCAGGGCTGATGAGATTTACTGGTAATTATTATCGGTAGTTTCTCGAACCATTATGAGCCATACATCAGCATGACTTATCAAGTTACTGTGGTCTGACGATTCCACCCCTAGACTCGATATGTGACATATTAGACGTAAAGACCGGACTGTACGGTAAGTGTTACTTATAGGATTTACGGGAGTTTAGACAAGCTTGCTTGTTGATCTTCTATTCGCTCAATACCTGGGTAGCCGTTATGTCCAGCTAGTACCGCTGACGGCTTGTGGGTGACAGATATGATCATCACCTACTGCTGGCATATTGACAAGGCTTTAGAGTCCCATACAGAGGTTCCATAGTTCAAGCGAAACGAAGTAGAGCACATATGTTGATATGTGCGAGGGGCCTGATTAAATACGTATGTGATCCTGTATTCTAATCTGGTGGTAATTTGATATCGGTTAGGTTATATGTGATATAACCGGACTATTGAATCAAGTGTTGATTTGATAGTGTGATATACAGATAAATGATATTAGTCGGTTATACGTGATATAACTGGATTATTGAATCAAGTGTTGATTTAATAATATGATATATATTTATATTTGATATAATTATATATTGCTCACTAATTATTTTCTTTTCTTAATATATATATATATTAATATATGTATATATGATATATGTGTGTGTATGTGTGTGTGTGTGTGTATTATGAAGTATGGTTGGATTTTCTATTTTGAGAAAATAGAAATGAGGTGGAAAATGGTGAGATATTTGTGGAATGGGTGAGGCATGGTTTTTTGCATTGTTTATTCATTTGTTTGCACTATTGAAGCATGGTGCATTATATGTATTGCATTATTTTTCATACTTCAATAAGTGAGCAAACACTTGAAAGCCATTCTACACTTGTTCATAGTGCTTGAGCTCATTTTTCTCTCTAGCTCTCTCCATCTTCTTCTTCCTCCTCCTTCAATCCCTAACCCTCACATGTGATGTGAATCATAGGGTTTTGGATAAATTCTAAGTGAGTTTAGAACCCCTATTTCACTATTCTACACTTGATTAGCACTTGAGTTTAGGATGTTTTCTTCACTAAAGAAATATTAGTGAAGAGGTAGCTCGTATTAGAGAAGTTTCGGGTGGATCATCTTCGATACGAAGGTCACGAAGCAAACTCGATCAGTTCTTCAAGTGGAGCCTAGAGGAGTCGTAGGGACTACTACCCGGAGCTATAGAAGAGAAAGACTTGGTCTACAAAGGTTGCAGTCTCCATCTCTTAGTGTAGTTCTTCTTTTATCATATGCTAAACCCTAATATTCTAGTTAGATCTTTGGATAGTGGAGCTTAGCACCATGGAAATTTTTAAAATTGCTTGCTTGATGCCGGTTAAAATCTTGTGGTGGTGCTATGGTACACTTTCGTATACATACCCGTATTCGTATCAAAATACGAATACCCAAAGAGATAGAATAATACAATGAACATAATACTAGTATATACATATCGAAATATATATATATATATATATATGTAAATTATTAAATCAATACTTGATTTAATAATCCGGATTAATCCTAAGCCTACTAGTATTACCATCCGTCCGATTAAAGTCCGTGTAGCTAGTACACATATTTAATCGGAACCCTGCACGTATTAAAATACGGTCACTACATCATTTCTCCTGAACCAAAGAAACCCTCTGTGTAGGACTCTAAAAACTCAACAGTACATTGGCAGGGAGTTACTAAATAAATTCATAACCACAAGCACGCCAGTGGCACTAACTGTACGTAACGGCTACCTAGGTATCTGTCGAAAAGGAAGGTCGACAAGAAAGCTCATCCGAACCCCTACCGAGCCTATCTGTGACAATCTCTGTACAATCCGGTCTTTTCGTCTAAGAGTATCGCATACCGGTTTTAGGGGGTGGTAAACGTCATACCCTAATAGCCCGATAATTCGTGCTGATATGGCGCAGGTCCATTCTGAGAAACTGCTGATCTAACTATCAGTAAATCTCATCGGCCAAAGTCTTATGGTGATGGCCAACTGAAAACAGTGCGACATCGACTCCTTATACCGGAAGAGACAAATTCCTAACAATCGCTAACTACCTTCATGTGGCTCGGGACTATACCCAACTAAAACCTGTTTCTATGACTCAGTAGAGCCGTGGTAGGATAGTAATCTAAGTACAGTGGGAACTCACACGAGACAAATAACGATCTCATGTTTAAAGACTAACCTGTACTCATGTCAGCTGAGAACAGCTATATGAATATATGTATAATACCATCTAGAAGTTCTCGGTGAGTCCGTCCAGTGTGCTCACCCCCAGTGAGTGTATACGATCTTAGGTGCCACACCTGTAGGACCAACCATTGCCCCTCGTCAGGGTCTAGAAACGTATACACCAGTCTACTTTGGAATATCGATGCACAGTCTCGATACTCTCACGACTATGGACATTTAAGAATGTGCTTATGGACTACCCAGCCCTCACATGTATGATTGCCATCATAACGCTGGTAGTCAAGCAATAATCCTACGAGCTTTATCAACATGTATTAACGATACGTAATAAATGGTAAAATGTATACACATGTTAAGATAAAGAAAAACCATATAGCATATTATCATATCGAGCAAGATTGTCCTGTACATACGTATGTCTAAGTATCCACTACACACACACACAATAATGGCCTCTAGGGCATACATATCCAACAATCTCCCACCTGCACTAAGGCTAGTTATTGGTGTACCGAGTACCCAACGTCTGCTCTAGGGCCCGTTGTTGGCGTATCGCATACCCAACTTCTCAAATAGTCGCTCGAATTGTGCTTGAGTGAGGGCCTTTCTGAATTGATCTGCTGTGTTTTCTTTTGTATATACTCTCAGGAGCCCGATCTCCCTGATCAGGTGATACCGTCTCAATATGTGTCTGGATATCTGATGGGACCGTGATTCGTTCGCTAAAACCATAACCCCATTATTATCGCAATATAAAGGTATTGGATCAACAATGGACGGAACCACCTCACTTAGTCGTTCCGCTCCCATGTAGTCCCCCTAATTGGTCGAGTAATCACCAACAGGCACACCCTGATTTTTCCACTCCAGCGTCCATGGACTAACGCCTGTGACTGGTCTGGAGCAGGCGAGTGTAGTAGGACGCCTTCTCCTAATACTGGTGGAGCCTATGAAAAGATAGATATACAGACACTATATTATAATATTCAAAATATATAGTATTAGAAAAATTTAAATTACAATCGTTATTTAAAATCTTTAGGCAATAACGATTATACCTGCCGTGTCTGGGATGGCGCTAGAACCGGCGACAGATGCCAGCCTGCCAGTATTATGCGTACCTGCAAACAATAAACTTTTAGATGATTCGATAGAATAAATTTAATAGATAACTAAAAAATCAATAGATAACTATATATTATGTGTTGGAGTGACTAGGGTAGGAGGATCTACTACCCTGCTAATAGGGGTAGGCAGTGGGTCATGTGGCGTTGCTGCTGCTGGGATGTTGGGGGGTCCTGTGGCGCTGGTAGGAAGGGCGTTGGTCAGGCCTGCTGCAGCTGCTGGGGTGCTAGTATAGGGGCACGGGTAGGGATAGGCGCTGCAGCAGGTACTGAGCTCCTGCCAATCTAGTCTAGATATTTTTTCTTATGACGTTTGGAGCCTGAGCCACAGCCTCCCATCAGACCCTACATATTTATCCAAATATTAAAAATTTACTTATAATCTTTATACAATTTAAAACATTTAGTTCAATTTCATTACTTATCATGTTTGTTCGGTACATTAGCTGAAGATTGGTTAAGTGGATTATCGAAATCTTGATCTGTGACGATCAATTGGCTGATGTCACGTCTTACTAACGTATTGGACGGCACAGAATAATTTGAATTGTTGGTACGTTGAATAGAAGGACTGAGACGTGTTATTGCATCTTTCTCGTCACTCTCATCTTCAGAGTCAGTCAACGTCGGCACATTATAATAATCTCTTAGTTTCTAACGACAAACAACACTCCAGTCAATCTTTTTCAAGTCCCGAGAATAATATATTTGTGTTGCCATCGAGGGAAAGATAAAGTTATTGTATGCATAGGCTGGCCGTTTGGTGTTTACCAAAATGAGTTTGTATTCATCGACCTTCATACCCCGTTCAGACTTGGTATAGTACCATCTCTATTAGAATATAAAAAAGGGGACATCCTTATGCATGTATGAGACTGCTATAACCTACTCAAGAACACCGCAGTAGGGATTTCCTCTGTCGTCGAAGGTTGCGACACCGCTACTTTGCGTAGCTCTAATACGTTCCGTTCATTCGATCTCAAATTTGTAGCTGGGAACCCCGTACCCGTTGTAAAACGTAGATGTAGTCGATGGACCGATTAAAAGGTCCTGATCCTCTCTATCTATCTCCTCTCTACGATTCATTTGTCCTTCAACTTCTTCTCTACACCAAGCGACGAAAGTGCGCCTCTATTCTTCTTCGATTGTATCATCCGACTATGTCGTAGGATCCGATCTCTTGAGTATAATTTTGTGCACTCTGTTCGTTAATTTACAATTATATCGGTTATATTATTTTTAATTTCAAACGGTTTAAATGGATGAAATTAGAAAAACTTACTCCGCATATTTAGCAAAACATTCGTTGTTTAGCAAGATGAACGCATACAAACCGCTAATGAGATTGTAAGATATGTTTTTTAGCCTTCTTACTCCAATTAGACCGTCAGGAACACGCGGCGATTTGTTTAGCTTCATCCTGATATCGTCATTCAGGAAACGAGCACAGAATGACGTGACTTCTTCCAAGAGATAACCTTTCACAATCGAACCTTCAGGACGATACTTGTTACGAATATAGCTTTTTAGAGTTAATAGATATCTGTTGAAAATAATAGATATTAATAATTCACGATAATGTTTTGCAATTTAAATGATTAATAATAAACATTTTCATATTTTTCGATGGGATACATCCAACGGTAATGCACCGGACTGCCAATCTTGACCTCGGTTGCCAAATAGACGGACATGTGAACAATAATGTCGAAAATAGAAGATGGAAAGATTGTTTCGAGTTTACAGAGGGTCAAAAGAATATCTTTTTCGATCTCTTCTATCTCATTGACGTTCACGTTTTTGAAACACAATTGGCGAAAGTACATGCAAAAGTTGTTAAGAATGAGACTAACTTCAGATTTTACCGATCCTCTGAGGCATAAAAGAAGAAGATGTTGCATTAATATGTGGTAGTCATGGCTCTTGAGTCCTACGATTTTTCCGTTTTCTACTTGTACCTATTTGAAAATGTTTGATGAGAAACCATCATGGACTTTCAATTCTTTCAACACCCGCAGAAACCGACGTTTCTCCTCTTTGTCCAGTTTGTAGATTGCTGGTGGGATCTCGTAATAACCCAGTTTACCAGCCACAGGCCAAGAATACAATTCTTCTTTAATAGACAAACCATTCAAATCCGTCAAATCACGACCGGCGTTGAGATTGTCCTTTGTTTTTCCATCCTTACACAGCATAAGATTGATGACGTGTTCAGGGACACCCTTCTTGATATGCATGACATCTAAATTGTAGCGCAGTGGTAGACCAGACTAGTACGGAAGTTGAAATAAACCACTTAGTTTCTTCCAACTGGTTAGGCATGGTATTGCATCTTTGTTTTGTTTCTTTTCGAATGTGATATTCTGATAAGCTTTCCATTGTTGCAATATGTCGTTACCGGACAATAGTTTAGGAGGCCTACCGGTCTCCGTCTTACCGTTGAACAATTTTTTATTTTTTCCGAATCTGTGAGTTATAGGCAAGAAACGTCGGTGACCTATAAACGACTATTTCCCGCTAAACTTTAAGCGTATGGCGCTTGTATGAATATAACAACAGGGGCATGCAAACTTATCTTGATTTGTCCACCTTAACAGTATGCTGTAGGCAGGAAAACCATTAATAGTTCACAATAAAGTAGCCCCCATCTAAAAAATTTTTTTTACCGTCTGCGTTATAGGTTCTCACGCCAGGTTCCCACAGTAATTTTAACTCATCGATCAAGGGTTGAAAGTACACGTCGATATTTTTTCCAGGCGACGAGAGACCGTCGATTAAAAGTGCCAACGTAAAATAAGACTGTGTCATAACCCTCCATGGCGGCAGGTTGCATATAATCACCATAGCAGGCCAAGTACTGTGAGTACGCACGCCGCGAACCATCTCAAATGAACTGAAACATTCGCTCGCAATTCCCAACCTTACATTATGATGGTCTATGCAGAATGAAGGATGCTTTTCATCTAAAACTTTCCACTATATCGAATCTCTGGGATAACTCATTTTTCCTTCTTCACGAGGTGCTTTATGGTGCCACTGCATTTCGGACGCCGTCTCCTCACACATAAATAACCGTTGCAGTCTCTGTATTAATAGAAAATGATGAAGAATTTTCATGGGCACATCACTCGACTGGGGGTCTATCTTAGGCTTGAATCGGCTGGTCCCGCACACGGGGCAGTTTCTGAGTGTGGCGTGTTCATTCCGGAACAAAACGCAATCATTCTCATATGCATGTATCTTATGATACTTCAAGCCGATATTTGTGATTATATTTTATGCCCCGTACCATCTCGATGACACTTCATTTCTGTCGGGAAAAGCTTCCTTCAGCAATTCAAGAAGATCAGTGAAAAACTGTTCACTCCATCTATTCTTGCTCTTGATATGGAAGAGACGTACAAGAAATGATAGTTTTGAAAACATTTTACAATTTGGATATAGCGGGATTCTAGAGTCAGCCTTGTACTTCTCTAATAACGTGAGTTCGGTGCTTTCTGTATCATAGGAAGTTCAGCGACATTTATAAGCACATCCATCTCATCGATCGGCGCGAATATAGTATATCTTCTTCGACGGCTTCATCTTCTTCAAACTGCCATTACTTTTCCTCCTCTTCTTCTACTATCTCTTGCCACTGTACGATTTCCATTTCGATGAATTCGTTTTCCATCTCTTGCACTGGCTGTTCCCCTCCGAAAGACGGCGCACAAGACTGCGATGTCTTGGGACTGAGATTCGGGGCAGATGCTAATTGGTGCTATCCGTCCACCTCTCCGAAGATGCCAAGTTGATTTATGGCACCATGTATCGAAGGTTTAAACGGATGCGACCGATGTAGCAGACTTCGTCAGATTCTCCCTCGTTTGAGGGGTTTTTGATTGTGGGGACGCTCTTCCCTGCAGGCGCAAGCCCCTGCAGTTAATTACGCTACCGCATTGCGGTAACAACTTTCTCCTTCTCCAGATGGTCACTTCGTGTCGTGGGTGTTTGTTTTGTGTTTTGTTGCCCGTGGATTGTTTACGGAGACTGAGTTATGTCGTCGCCCGTAGGGCGTGGACTAGTCCAAATCCGTGTTTATCTTAGATTTGGGTTTGGGGGTTTGGTTTGAGGATACGTCAGCCATACTTGAGGCTAAGATCAACTCAAACGTTTGTTAAGGATACGTTAGTCTAACTTTGAGACTAAGATCAACTTAACGGGATCGTTTAGATCCGACAAAGGAGCGTTTGGGCTCCATTGTTCCAGTTTAGGGACATGGTGGTCCATCGTATGTATGGCCGTCGGGACCCGTCACCTCTCTGACGACGTTGAAGGATTACAACGACGGATGTCAGAGGAGTTCAGGGATGTACCCTCAAACCAGGGTTAATTAGGGGGATTCATAGTCCAGTCTGTTTGAAGGTTTAAGGATACGTTAGCCATCTTTGAGGCTAAGATCAACTTAAACGGGACCATTTAGATCCGACAAAAGAGCATGCGGGGCTCTATTGTTCTAGTTTAAGGACATTGCGGTCCATGGGTAGTTTAAGGACGTTGCGGTCTATGGGTAGTTTAAGGACGTTGCGGTCCATTGTTAGTTTTAAGACATCTCGGTCGAGGTTAAGGACGTCGTAGTCCATGGGTTTAAGGACTCCATAGTCCGGTATGTGCTCTGGATGCTTCACACGGGTTCACTGCCGTGCTTGGCGAGGACCAGGCTCCGCTCTGGGCGTTTTCCGCGGGGTCAAAGAGTGACGTTATCCGCATTCCACGTAACCAGGAATTTTGCACTAGATGCTTCACACGGGTTCACTGCCGTGCTCGGCGAGGACTAGGCTCCGCTCTGGATGCTTCACACGGGTTCATTGCCGTGCTCTGCGAGGACCAGGATCCGCTCTGGACGTTTTCCACGGGGTCAAAGAGTGACGTTATCCGCGTTCCACGTAACCAGGAATTTTGCATTAGATGCTTCCCACGGGTTTAAGGACCCCACAGTCCATATCAATGTATGGTCGTCGGGACCCGTCACCTCTTTGAAGACATTGAGGGATTACAATGCCAAGTATCAAAGGAGTGAAGAGATGTACCCTAGAACCGGAATGGCTTAAATAGTCCTTGACCCAATTTGGGATCAAGACCGATTAATTATGTTATGAGCCCATTAGCCCAGTTAATTACGAATTGAAGACTCATGGCCTAGCTTGGGCTAAGTCCGATCATGTCTGGAATATTGGCTTCTTGTTGGTCCATTGAAGGAGAGGCTTTGCCTCTATCCATTTAGCCAATTGGGCCAAAGCCTAGTGTTAAACATTACAGAGCAATCAGTGTTGAACACTGGGAATGAGGTTGACAAGTTAGTGTTTAACACTAAAAGATAATTAGTGTTAAACACCAGCAACAAGGCTTTCAAATTATCATAAACACTAAAACAGATCAGTGTTGAACACTGGCAATGGAGATCTCAGATTAGTGTTAAATACTAAGGTAATCAGTGTTAAACACTGCGAATAAAGTTCTTTGATTAGTGTTGAACACTAAGGCCCAACAGTGTTTCAATACTGGATTCGAGAGTTCCAATTTAGTGTTAAACACTAAGGCAAGAGGGGTCACGTGGCAACACGTGAGAGCGCCCTCCCTTCATTTATTCTGCTGAGATTATCGCATCACGTGCCCTCACGTGAAGGGCATTTAAATGCTTATATGTTAAAGCTTCTGCCGAGGGTCACGTGGGTCACGTGGGGTGCTGCCTCAAAGGGGCTTTCTATAGATCTTTTGGGGGGGTCACGTGGTGATACGTGACCCTGCCTCTATGTATGTTGTTTAGAGGATCTGTTAATCTTTTCCAGGAATTAAATTCCTCGTAAGGTTAGACCCTGACAGTTATTTCAGAGGAATTATATTCCTACTTCCTTTTGAAGATTTATATTCTGAATAGAGTTGGACTCTGAATTTTCTGTAGGAATTAAATTCCTCATATATGTGAAGAACTAAATAGGGTTAAACCCTAATAAAAGCTTTTAAGGAATTAAATTCCCATTCTCTGTTAAATTATGATCAAGGGAATTAAATCCCCGCTGTTCCAACAGAACTAGGTTCTTAATTAGGGTTAAACCCTGTTTCTTTTTGTTCTGAAGGAATTAAATTCCCATAACACAGGGTCAAGCCCTAGTTTTATTTTAAAGGAATTAAATTCCTATAGTTCTTTGAGAATTAAATTCTCGTGCTTCCATTCCCTCTCTATGTTTTGGATCTGCATGGCAGGATCTCAACCCATTGAGAATTAAATTCTCAGATTCAAGGGGAGATGTGCACTTTGCAGATCCTCTATCAAAGAGAGAAGAAATATATTCTTCTGTTTTATATATCAGAGTTAAACTCTGTTGAGAATTAAATTCTCCTTTCTTTCAAGGAGCCTTCTCTTTCTTACCTAGGGTTTTCTTTTGCAGAAGATCCAAGTTCCTCGAGGTATCAAGGCTCTCTCCCTTTCTTCCCTCTGCGTATATGTTTTTTTTGTATCTCTTGGCTCCTATTTATAGGAGAAGCAGCCGAGTCAATTAGTTTTTGACGAATCTTCATTGAGAGATTTGATTTGCATCCATCATTCGTTCTGGACCTTTGGATTATTAGGTGAATTTTATTCACCATTGGATTTCAAATCCAGGGATTCCCCCTTGTTATTTCGGTTAGATTTAAAGGGGAAATCTTTCCAAACCCGAGATTTTCCCATAGATAGATGATATTTAACCATCTTTAAATTTTTAATTCGATTGGTTCCAGGTAATCGCTTTCCTTTGGAAAGATTTAAATCTTTTTCAGAATTTAATTCTGTTAGCAAAATGGGCTTTGCAAGCCGGTCACGTGTGACCACGTGACCCATGGTCACGTGTGGGCACGTGACCCTCTTTGGAATGAGCCTTCTTCTTTCTTTCTGCGCTTTGCTTTCTGTTCTCTGTTTAGCTGTCACGTGCCACCACGTGACAACTGGTCACGTGTAAGCACGTGACCCTGGCATGGAGCCTTCTTCTCGATTTAACCTGAGAATGAGCCTGATGTTTTGAGTGTCACGTGCCAACACGTGACCCTGGTCACGTGGGAGCACGTGACCTCTTCTGAAGCCTTTTTCTTGATTCGATCAGGGAACCGTTGTGTCTTTGCCGCTGCTTTTAAATGTCATGTGCCGACACATGACCCAGGTCACGTGGGAGCACGTGACCCTTTCTGAAGCCCCTTTCTTTGATGTATTTGGGAAACTGAATTTGCCTTGTCGATACTTTTAGGTGTCGCGTGCCCACACGTGACTGCTGGTCACGTGTAAGCACGTGACCCTTTTCTGAAGCTTTTCCCATAAGCTTTTCTGATTTTAAATCAGGAAACAAATGCCCCCACAGCGTTGTTCTCACGTGTCAGCACGTGAGTGCAACGCTGTCACCTTTTGTGACCGTTGGATTCCTTTAGGGATTTGGGGAGATGAAGCGTTTCCATCGCCTTCTATAAATACCACCGTCTCTTCCGAGGAGCCTTCACTTTGCTCATCTTCTTCTTCTGAGAACTTTTTCCTTGAGAATTTAATTCTCGCTTCCAGAGCTTAGTTCTCTGTCTTGAAACAATCTTCAGAGTTTAACTCTGTTCGAAAAGAATTCTTTCCCTCAGGTAATGTTTTTGGACAAACGATGGACCTTCACATTCCTCTGGATTTTAAATCCAAAACAAGGGTTTTTACCCTTTTTTCTTCATGTTTTTCCATAAGAACAGGAAACCGCTTAACTTTCAAATTGTAGATCTCTTAGGGTTTAGATGATCTTTGGGGAGATGATGATGGCGGTTCAGCTCCATGGAATTTAATTCCATCCAAAAATGTTTCCTGGGAATTTAATTCCCTTTTCTTAATAAGGAATTTAATTCCAATGAAGAACTCGATTTCTTCACACGGAGGCTTCCTGGGGTCTCTTGGCCCGAGGTTGTTTTTCTGCAATTAATGAAATAGGGGTTTTCTAATGATTCTCATGACTTTTATTTCAGGTATCATGGATGCCCATCTATATAGTCTTGACGAGATCATTTCCTACGGGAATATTCGTGCGCTGGGCCGCAGTCAGAACCAGGAGTTCACTGATGCTCAGTGTGCCGAGATCATGAGCCGCTTTGACGAGTACAACCATCGGCTACTCCCCCGTCGCTCTTCTCTTCTGAGGCTGATCGTGCTGGCGATCCGGGAGGCACTTCCTCTCTTTTGCACCGGCATACCGCTCGGGGCCTTGGACACTGCCGAGGATAAGGTGCATTCGGTGTACCTTATGGGCTTGATCTCAAAGAGGAGGCGAGATCACCTCATCGATCTTTTGCACCAGGCGTTCCAGCAGTCGGCCATACTTGCCGCCTATCGGAGGGTGGAGGACATTCGTGAGGACCCCGACGCTTGCGACCGCGAGAGGAAGCATACTCGGGAGGTTCGAAGTGCTTGGAGAATCTTAGACAAAGTTAATCTCGAGTTTCTCAACCCATGCCCCGCGTCTGAAGCTTTGCCATTGTAAAAGTTTTCTTTTTATTTTGTATGACCTTCTTGAAGTCTGGATGATAAGTTCTATTGTGTTTTTGTATGTTTGCATGCTTTTTTGTGGGATTTTATCATTTCCCTATTGTTGTTGCTGGTGCTTTTAATATGCATGGTGCTATTCTATTTTCTAGTGCACGTCAAATTTGGGCCTCACGTGTTCCGCACGTGGGATCATTTGATGGGACTGTTCACAAAATTTTCCATGCCGCATCTTTAGCGCGCAGTATCAGATGCAGAAAAGGAGCCTTGGAAATAGTTCCATCTCCTTGATTTTCGATGCCTTTCCTTTTTTGGGCCTTGGAAACAGCTTTCGTATGCAAGATTTTCCGCGCATAGCACTTAATGCACCTCTTTATATCTGAGGTAATGGCCTTCCTTTTCTCTTCACAGAGAACTTTTATTCCCATTTTGACGCGATTCAATTCGAGAATAACTAAGTGCCATGGCCTGCAATCGTTTACACGCCCGTCGACAGCCATGGGAAGTGCCTATCGAGGAGATGATTCCTCGCTTTGCTGCACGATTGGTGGACCCTCTCCTGACCGACGACGAATGTGACTCAGCGGCATACGAGCTCTCGACTCGTAGGGGGTCCCCTCTTCCAATGGGCTCTCTCTAGCTCCGAATGATTTTTGCTGCTGTGCTTGCCGACGTCCCTCCTCACCCGGCGGAGATGACCCTAGCGATGCTCGATGCGGCTGAAGAAAAGCTCGAGGGCTTTCATGAAGCGTGCCTGATTACTCAGGCTTTGAAAGATCGCTCAGTTCATCTTTTGAGCGAAATAAGAGCCCGACGGGCTGTTATGTCTGCTTTTGCATATGGCCATGGTGCCAATCGATGGGGAGAGACTTCTCGCGAGAACCGTCGCTTTGATGTGTTGGAGAGAGCAGAGAGAGAGATGGAGAACCTTGTTCTTTGTTTTGTTAACCCTTGTATTTCTGATCCCTAGTTTGGTGATCTTTTCCCACCAATGTAGTGTGTTTGAATCAATGTACTCCTTTAATCATGTAAGTCCACGTTAGCGCCCCGGCCGTCTACAGACGCCAAATGCGGAACAAAAACTTTTTAACTGGCGCTATCGTATACTTTAACCCGGATCTGCCATTATTGCTAAACTAACAAACTGTAAAGAGTGTAGAAAGGTTATACCGAACGATCCGAGTCCTTCGTTCTTTAACCATCATCCCACGCTCCGTCGCGGCTGCTCCGATCTCTTCGATCTCCGATCTGCTCGTCTAGGTGGCACCACATCACTGATTCTTTAAACGGGCTCCCGCCTCTAACTCGAGGCAACTCGGTCGTCAAGTTTGCTAAAAGAGACGACCAAGAATGATGTAGAGAATGAGTAGATGACTTTGTCTCACTTCGTCCAAAGCCGTGGACGATCGGTTAATGAAGTTGCCGAGGGAATCGGGTGATGGAATGAAATGAGCTGTGAATTCCATACACCCCAAAATCTATCATAATCTTTTCAAGTGAAACATCAAGTGAGAGAGTGTGAGGAGGGGCCGGCCATATATAGATGGAGGGAGGTGAGTGTAGGAGAGGGGAGAGTAACCTTAAGCAAAATATCATAATGTGAACACAAAAGAATATCTTAAGGAAAACAAGAATGTTTAGAAATCAAAGCATGAGTCATTATCCTTGTCACCATTTTCTAGAACCTTCTAGAACCTTCTAGAAGCATGACTCACCCTCATCCAAGAAAAGATAAATCCGTCTTTAACCGAATGTTAAAAGACGGCTGATAGAAAACTGGAAACTGGCAACTTCCAAAAGTGATCCTGAAACAACTTTCAGGATAACCCCGTATCTGTATAAATATACCCGCATTTGTATTACGACCGAATACAAATGCAACTGAGACAAAGATATTATATCTACTCAATATAATACTCGGATCCGGCTTAAACCAAAGCCGACCAGTATCATCTGCCCGAAAAATAACACGTGCGTAAACGCACGTGCATTTTCCGAACTCTGCCATAAAACCATACGGCCTCTACAACGTTTCGCCCGAACTTGGGAAACTGTCTGTGGGGGACTCTAATGACTCGTCAGTACCCTGGCAGTGGGTTTAACCACAAACCGTCAGCGGCACTAGCAATGCGTAACGGCTGCCCATGGACTGACCTCAAGGGAGGCCGATGAGCGAACTCATCCGGAAACCCTACTGAGCCTAACAGTGACAATGTATATACAGTCCGGTCCGTTCGTCTATGAGTATCGCATATCTGCCTAGGGGGCTAGTAACGTCAGACCCCCAATTGCAGTATAAATCGTGTCGGAGTGTAGCCCAATAACACCCTTCGATACTACTGGAGTACCTACCAGTAAATCTCCTGCCATGGCCATGGACTATGTGTAATGGCTCTCCTAGACATAGCACGACCTCGCCCCCAATACCGGGAGAGACGAATCCCCTGCCGATCCGCTCACATGCCTCCATATGGCTCGGGACTGTACCCAAAAGCTACCTGTTTGCACGACTCCTTTGAGCCATGGTAGGGTAGAAATCAAAGCACAGTGGGAACTCACACGAGACAAATGACGATCTCAGGTCGATGAACTAACCTGTACACATGTCACCAGGGAACTGCTATCTGACGATAGGTATAGTACTAACTAGCAGATTCCCGGCGAGTCCTGTCCGGTGTACTCATAACCCAATGAGCACCTGTATACATCTTAGGTGATCCAACCGACACCAGTGGCTTGTGAGACCGGCCACCGCCCCTCGTCGGGGTCTCGACTGTATACACTAGTCTACTCCGGAGTATCGATGCCCTGTCTCGAAACTCCCACGACTCGGGACCACAATTAAGGATATGCATATAAACTACCCAACTCTCACGTATATGATCGCCATCATACTGTTGGTAGTAAAGCAAGATCCTAAGGGCTCTATCAAAGTGCAACATGTAATCAGTCACCTGAACATGTACATGACTGATAAAGGTAAACCAGATAGCATACTATCATCTCGAGTAAGACTGTCCTACCGGCATAGGTCCTCCGCAATCATTGCAATCACGTACCTGCGATCCAATAATTGACTATGAGGGCACTATCTCCAACAATCTCCCACTTGCACTCAAGGCTAATTATTGCAATGTCGACTACTCACAGCCCGCGTGAAACCGAACATCCAACTCCTCTACTAATCAGTTTCACAAAGCCCGTTTGTAAAACTATTGTGTTCGAGAAATAGCCTCAGTGAGTGGATCCGCCTAGATGTTTCTTTCTATATCTCTCTTAATCTCAAGTTCGCGGAGAAAGCCATCTCCCGAATCGAGTAATACCTGTCTTAGAATATGTCTGGATATCTGATGGGACCTAGTTCATAAATGAACTCCAAATCCAAACTTCTTAGACTGTATCAATCACTGAACCTAATCAGTATCCGGCACCATGCCACCCACAGTATCCTCTTGGACCACCTGTCCATAATACTGTCCCTCTTCGTATAATACTGTCCCTCTTCGTCAGAGGGAAAAACTATAACTCTGACAATCACTCTGTCATCCATGTCACCTTTGAAGCCTGGAATGATGATCGTCTCCCGAAGGAGGCTGCCGTCATCAAATCCGTAGAACATGCACTTATGTTCTAAAACTGCTTCCTTATGTTTCTTCAGGATTGGATTAATACAAACTCATTGCATCTAGTGCAAAAACAACATCTGGTGTGGTACTTGACATCTCATGATTGACTCAATTGCCTAAGCAAGTGATCTGCCAATCATGCACTTCCCTCTCCCCTTTAGTCTATATGACACCTTTAGAGAGGGTGACTCCATCACCTGCAGGTACACCACCATGCTAGGAGTCAACTATTCTAAAAACCATTAGAATATCTGTCAAAGTACCCACATTGGGAAACTACCCAAATCCAGATCTAAAACCATAGATCTAGAAACCAGAATGTCAAATATTATATCCATATCCTGTCTGGAGAAACAACTGTGTGACGACCACAGTACAACCGATCGTAGTATAGGAATTTTACTTTCTACTCTGTGTATGTCATCCAAATACCATGACATCACACCCTACTACCTTCTTAACAGATCCATCCCCTATTCTGATTGAAGTCAAACCCATGACTGTCATATCAAAATTAGATGATCTATCTCCGCTATAACTGCTCTAGTCTATAAATAGACATAAGCATCTTGCCCACTATGCTTCCGTTTCTCCCACTGACTACGACAACCCTCCTACCGGGTCTCATAGCCTGGAACAACAGTAGTGTCAAGTCTGGGTAGATAAGAACCTCCATGTCACCGTCCTTGAGGCTACCGAAGTACCTCTCGGGTGTCTGAGGTTACCCACCATATCTGCGGAGTGGCTAATGGAATGTCAAACCTTATTGAATATACAGGTCCTATTAAATTTTCCGTAATCGTTCGCGGTTCTGGAATCACTTCCAGTTCTACCATACTCCCACTACTGTTTTCTGAAAAAGATCCATTTTACTAAAACTGTGGCGAGTCAAGAACAATATCACTATTGATCTTCCAAATGGTAGAATATCAACCCTCGTCATAGCCAGGGTCAACCCACAAACAGCCATTACAGAAACGTGCCCTGAGTTATCCAGAGTCTGGTTTTAAGCATAAGCTGGACAACTCCCCGTACCTTAACATCTTTTAAGGTACGAACTATTCTATATCCAATATAGAAACTTTGGCACTTATTTAATTGGAACCATATTCAAATCATGCAGCTGTCTCCAGTGCATATCAACTTAATGGAAAGAGGCTAATCAGCATTACTCAACTTAGGCATCCATCCAATTATGAGTAACCTGAAAGAGAAACACATTTCTCAAAACCATCACTATCATCTGAATACTAATCACAAGAATCTACATCTTCGATCTCTTTGAAGAATCCCGATACTTGTGATACCTGGTTCTCTACTTTATTCTTATACCCAAAACTTCTCAAAACTTAGACCTTGTATTTCTACGAAACACTTGTCTAAATACTAGAGAAGTTATAAGTAAATAGAACATAGTACGAGGACCTACCCCTTTGTCCTGATGGACACTTGGACAACATACAATACTCTGTATAAGTCCGCTGAGTTGAACAACTCAAAGCCTGTGCGTCATAGGTTGAAAACTGTACCCTGGCGATTTCCTCAAATATCACCAATTACAACGAATTCCGATATAATGAGGATAATCACCTAATTCCCAATAACTTACTCCTACTCATCATCTGTAAAACCATACAGATATGAGAATGAAACCTGGTAAATACATACCCTTGGAGTAAGTATCTAATCGGGAAAACAGTTTTCTTTTAACAATGCACTGAAACATGAAAATGTTTCGTAGGGGTATCCTGGTATTCATAGCAATGCCTCTTCCATAATCCAATTCATGACTTCAACCGTATATTTTATTGCCATCTCTCCAAATCCCTTTATTTGTCTTTTAGTCGTTACCTTCTGTACACCATCGTTAGGCTAAATGGTTTTCTTCCTTCCCTACCATTCGGCACCAGCCTATGGTTTGGAAGAAGACTATCCAGTAAGCATAATAGGTGTACCCTCCTAAACCAAGGAGTACTCGTATCTTGAAAGAAGGTGATGATAAAAGACAACTGAATAATACCTTATTCCTTTAAAGGTGAAATAGGAGTGGCGATGAAGTACGCGGTTTTGGTCGTGAATGATAACAGTCGCAATTTACTTTGCCCTCTTTCTAATCCCTTTATTTTGTCTTTACATATTACCTTCTGTACACCCTTCTTAGGCTAATTGGTTTTCTTCATTCCCTACCTTTCGGCACCTGCCTATGGTTTGGAATAAGACTATCCAATAAGCGTAATAGGTGTACTCTCCTAAACCAAGGAGCCCTCGCAACCTGAGAGAAGGTGATAATAAAAGACAACTGAATAAACCAATTCTATTTCTCCTGAACCTGGATCCATCCTCGAAGAAGTCCCTTCAAGTTCGTATATAACCATACGATGGATCTATCCAATGGAAGTGGATGTCCGTAGTAATACGGGTGTTCTGAGAAATTCAAAGGGTAGAAGAAGGAGTGACAATGACTTATGCAACATAGACAATCCAAAAGCCATTATTTTTAAGAAGGTTCGGTCAACTTGGTCACTGAGTCATAGTCTAGGGTCGGTCAAAGGTCACTGCCAAAGAGAGAGAGAAAAGAAACACTCTGCGTGCACTCTAACCTAGATCAGAATGGTCATCACTTTATCTAATCCGGAAACCTCCCACTGTCCTGTCAAATTCTCCTCCAAACCTGAAAGAAGAATCAATCGGGATCACCCGAAGAGTAAACCAACTCATCAGTGGGAATCGGGATCCAACTCTCATCGCATGATAACGTGACGGAATCCACTCGCGTTATCACACTCCAGAAGGTATGCGCATGCCTGGCAAGTTTCAGTTTCTTTAGAAACTCCCGATCTGATTTTTGCCCCATGCTCTTATAACCTTGGCTTTGGTCAAAATGTCATAAGTCACATGCCAAGTTCTACCCGTCACTATCTTGTCAATTTGAACCCACCCGCACATGCCCCTGACTTTGGCCAATCGGCAGAACGACTGTCCCAAACTAACTCATCTATCTATGCAACAATTGAAATACCCAGCAGCTACCAAACACTATGCCTTAACTTTGGCTAAAATACATAGCTTGAATACTACTGAATACTCAAAAGAAGTGACGGAGGGCTACGGCTGGTTTTTGGCGAAAAACCTTTAACGTAGTGAACTTGATATCGCTGAAAGAACTTGATAGCTTTTTAAAATATAGTGGCGAAAACCTTTTGCTAAAGAGGTCACTCCCGGTAAAGGGATCTCGGCTCTTTCCTCGTGGAATGAGGTGCAGGATATTCCACCGAATACCGCTATGCAATGCAACTTGTAATCGACTATAGTGAAGTTATTACCCTGACACAAACTTCTGCCCAAGGGGTCAGTCCCGGTGAAGGGATATCGGCCCTTGCCCCGTCGAATGAGGTGCAGGATATTCCACTGAATACCGCTATGCAAAACAAAAGGAAACGTCTTTGCAATAACACTTTTTAAATTTGTTCCAACAACTACAAACAGGTTTGTTTAACTTTATGCATTGATCAGAATCAACGCAGTCCCATCAATCAATCACATCAGAAAAGAACGAAAATAAAATGTACGTATATGCCATCCGCATTCGTCACTGGGTCCCGTCATCACCCGTTAGGTTACTTAACTAACGACAGAGCGGGGACTGGACTAGCGAGGGTGTAAAACATATACAACATCTAATAGTATATAAACCAATATACATAATCGCTCCAGGCGTGATAATATGCAACATTACAGAAAAGTAATAAGCATCACAGAACAATACAGATAATCTGGGATCCCCGGGTTTCACAGAGCCGCTGCTGAAACCCGACGTTCCCCTGTCGTGTGGATAGCCTGTGCAATGAAACCTAGACCCCTACGGGTGCGGCAAGTTACCCGCCAAAACCTGAAGCGAGGCAGCCCCCTACAGCATAGTGAATGGACCACCCAGCACTTCACGGAATCCGGTAATCTTGGGCACCCCTCCTTGGGTCAACCTGTACCCCCTATGAGTGCGGCGAATAGTCTGCCAATTCTAGAGTGGGACCCCTCTGCCTCTCAAAGCCATGAGATGCGGACCCGTTGCCCCCCAGAACCCGGCTATCCGTGCACTCCGTCGCGGGGTAAAACCTAGTACAGTAATGAAAAATAGTACAACAGGTACATCGACCGCAACCTGGTCGTGCCCCAAAAGAATATTATACAACAGGCAGTGACGGCAGTCCACAAGTTGGACGCTCGCCCCGCAATATCAAATGTACAAATAAATCCAAACTGCACTACCATTGCACACTGCTATCCACCACGACAAATCCGCAACATCACAGCACAACACAGAACATCAACGCGAATGTCACGTTCGCAAACCCGTCTAAAAGAACTATAGCAATCAGACGCGGTTTACCGATCAAATGACATTCCCGGTCGGAAATATAATGTAAGCACTGTAAACTAACATGTTTAAATTTCGATCGACTAAATATCACAAAGTGGGCCCCATGCAAATCTGGAGAACAGTAACAAAATCTGGGCCCAAAAGATATATACCAAAAACCCCAATTTCCAACATAGAATTCACTGTAGAAAATTGGCAAAGTGATGTCACTTTCCTGCGGCGGATCCGCGGCCAAACCCATGCTTGGGCCGCGGATCCGCGGCGGAACAGTGGAATTACTTGGTCGAATTTCTGCAGTATTCCTAAAAAACCCTGCTTGATTTTCTGGTATGGTCAAAATGACATTTGGACCAGTTTGAAAATTAACAGAAACTGTCAAATTGAAAAATTGCGATTTTTGATTTCCGGTTCGATCGATATTTTAAACGCGTTAGCACAAGTTAGTATAGCAAAATGGTGAGGCTCTGATACCAATGTAAGTCCACGTTAGCGCCCCGGCCGTCTACAGACGCCAAATGCGGAACAAAAACTTTTTAACTGGCGCTATCGTATACTTTAACCCGGATCTGCCATTATTACTAAACTAACAAACTGTAAAGAGTGTAGAAAGGTTATACCGAACGATCCGAGTCCTTCGTTCTTTAACCATCATCCCACGCTCCGTCGCGGCTGCTCCGATCTCTTCGATCTCCGATCTGCTCGTCCAGGTGGCACCACATCACTGATTCTTTAAACGGGCTCCCGCCTCTGACTCGAGGCAACTCGGTCGTCAAGTTTGCTAAAAGAGACGACCAAGAATGATGTAGAGAATGAGTAGATGACTTTGTCTCACTTCGTCCAAAGCCGTGGACGATCGGTTAATGAAGTTGCCGAGGGAATCGGGTGATGGAATGAAATGAGCTGTGAATTCCATACACCCCAAAATCTATCATAATCTTTTCAAGTGAAACATCAAGTGAGAGAGTGTGAGGAGGGGCCGGCCATATATAGATGGAGGGAGGTGAGTGTAGGAGAGGGGAGAGTAACCTTAAGCAAAATATCATAATGTGAACACAAAAGAATATCTTAAGGAAAACAAGAATGTTTAGAAATCAAAGCATGAGTCATTATCCTTGTCGCCATTTTCTAGAACCTTCTAGAAGCATGACTCACCCTCATCCAAGAAAAGATAAATCCGTCTTTAACCGAATGTTAAAAGACGGCTGATAGAAAACTGGAAACTGGCAACTTCCAAAAGTGATCCTGAAACAACTTTCAGGATAACCCCGTATCTGTATAAATATACCCGCATTTGTATTACGACCGAATACAAATGCAACTGAGACAAAGATATTATATCTACTCAATATAATACTCGGATCCGGCTTAAACCAAAGCCGACCAGTATCATCTGCCCGAAAAATAACACGTGCGTAAACGCACGTGCATTTTCCGAACTCTGCCATAAAACCATACGGCCTCTACAACGTTTCGCCCGAACTTGGAAAACTGTCTGTGGGGGACTCTAATGACTCGTCAGTACCCTGGCAGTGGGTTTAACCACAAACCGTCAGCGGCACTAGCAATGCGTAACGGCTGCCCATGGACTGACCTCAAGGGAGGCCGATGAGCGAACTCATCCGGAAACCCTACTGAGCCTAACAGTGACAATGTATATACAGTCCGGTCCGTTCGTCTATGAGTATCGCATATCTGCCTAGGGGGCTAGTAACGTCAGACCCCCAATAGCAGTATAAATCGTGTCGGAGTGTAGCCCAATAACACCCTTCGATACTACTGGAGTACCTACCAGTAAATCTCCTGCCATGGCCATGGACTATGTGTAATGGCTCTCCTAGACACAGCACGACCTCGCCCCCAATACCGGGAGAGACGAATCCCCTGCCGATCCGCTCACGTGCCTCCATATGGCTCGGGACTGTACCCAAAAGCTACCTGTTTGCACGACTCCTTTGAGCCGTGGTAGGGTAGAAATCAAAGCACAGTGGGGACTCACACGAGACAAATGACGACCTCAGGTCGATGAACTAACATGTACACATGTCACCAGGGAACTGCTATCTGACGATAGGTATAGTACTAACTAGCAGATTCCCGACGAGTCCTGTTCGGTGTACTCATAACCCAATGAGCACCTGTATACATCTTAGGTGATCCAACCGACACCAGTGGCTTGTGAGACCGGCCACCGCCCCTCGTCGGGGTCTCGACTGTATACACTAGTCTACTCCGGAGTATCGATGCCCTGTCTCGAAACTCCCACGACTAGGGACCACAATTAAGGATATGCATATAAACTACCCAACTCTCACGTATATGATCGCCATCATACTGTTGGTAGTAAAGTAAGATCCTAAGGGCTCTATCAAAGTGCAACATGTAATCAGTCACCTGAACATGTACACGACTGATAAAGGTAAACCAGATAGCATACTATCATCTCGAGTAAGACTGTCCTACCGGCATAGGTCTTCCGCAATCATTGCAATCACGTACCTGCGATCCAATAATTGACTATGAGGGCACTATCTCCAACAAATCATTGGTGGTTTGTATGCTTTCTGTTGAATTTTCATGCTTGTCAGATAGTCGTACGTGTGTCTTGCTTGCGTAAATGAGCCGTTTGTTTTTCTTTAATTACGAGCACCATCGTTACGTTGCATGCACATCAGTGCCTCAGGCAACATTTCCTTTTAAACATTCGTACAGTTGCAAATGCGTGCCTGATAGGATACAGATCAGAAACTTGCCACGTTATCTCCCGTATCGGGTGGTTTGCGCTGGCTTTAGATTGAGTATTGTTTGTCGAAGGGAGGTTTATAAATGAAGACATATTCTTCTCTTCAATGGTGTGTCCCCTTTTTATTGAATGTATTCTGAGGATAATTTATCTTGATCTCTTTGCAGGACAGTGATGGCTCAGGGTTCAGGGTTAAGATCTGCTTTCTAAGGCTTTTGCATCTTATGAGCCACGAGGGTCTCATAAAGAGTTTTTCTCCCTACAGGTCGAGAGGATCCCATAGGTGTAAGTTCTTCTTAGAGATCGTGAGGATTCTTAAGCGGACCTTCCCTTGAGAGTCGTAAGGATCTCACAAGGGAGTTTTTTCTTCCTTACAGGTCGTGAGGACCTGCAAGTGCTGGATGTGGTCACCGTTATCCGTGTTTCACGGGGTCAGAGGCTGCTCCAGGTATCGTAGTTTAAAGACGTCGCGGTCAAGGTTAAGGACCTCATAGTCCGTGGATTTAGGGACTCCACCGTCCGATGTTAGTTTTAAGACATCGCGGTCAAGGTTAAGGACCTCATAGTCCGTGGATTTAGGGACTCCACAGTCCGATATTAGTTTTAAGACATCGCGGTCAAGGTTAAGGACCTCATAGTCCGTGGATTTAGGGACTCCACAGTCCGATGTTAGTTTTAAGACATAGCGGTCGAGGTTAAGGACCTCATAGTCCGTGGATTTAGGGACTCCACAGTCCGGTGTTTGGTTGCAGGGACCCGTCACCTCTTTGAAGACGTTGAGGAATTACAACGCCAGGTATCAAAGGAGTGAAGAGATGTCCCCTTAAACCAAGGCAGAATCCGTAGGGAATCGGGGTGGTTGATCGTTAGTTTTAAGACATCACGGTCAAGGTTAAGGACGTCATAGTCCGTGGATTTTAAGGACTCCACAGTCCGGTATTTGCTCTGGATGCTTCACACGGGTTCACTGCCGTGCTTGGCGAGGACCAGGCTCCGCTCTGGATGCTTCACACGGGTTTACTGCCGTGCTCTGCGAGGACCAGGATCCGCTCTGGACGTTTTCCACGGGGTCAAAGAGTGACATTATCCGCGTTCCACGTAACCAGGAATTTTGCACTAGATGCTTCACACGGGTTCACTGCCGTGCTCGGCGAGGACTAGGCTCCGCTCTGGATGCTTCACACGGGTTCACTGCCGTGCTCTGCGAGGACCAGGATCCGCTCTGGACGTTTTCCACGGGGTCAAAGAGTGACATTATCCGCGTTCCACGTAACCAGGAATTTTGCACTAGATGCTTCACACGGGTTCACTGCCGTGCTCGGCGAGGACTAGGCTCCGCTCTGGACGTTTTCCACGGGGTCAAAGAGTGACATTATCCGCGTTCCACGTGACCAGGAATTTTGCACTAGATGCTTCACACGGGTTCACTGCCGCGCTCGGCGAGGACTAGGCTCCGCTCTGGATGCTTCATACGGGTTCACTGCCGTGCTCTGCGAGGACCAGGATCCGCTCTGGACGTTTTCCACGGGGTCAAAGAGTGACATTATCCGCATTCTACGTAACCAGGAATTTTGCACTAGATGCTTCACACGGGTTCACTGCCGTGCTCGGCGAGGACTAGGCTCCGCTCTGGATGCTTCACACGGGTTCACTGCCGTGCTCTGCGAGGACCAGGATCCGCTCTGGACGTTTTCCACGGGGTCAAAGAGTGACATTATCCGCGTTCCACGTAACTAGGAATTTTGCACTAGATGCTTCATACGGGTTCACTGCCGTGCTCGGCGAGGACTAGGCTCCGCTCTGGATGCTTCACACGGGTTCACTGCCGTGCTCTGCAAGGACCAGGATCCGCTCTGGACGTTTTCCACGGGGTCAAAGAGTGACATTATCCGCGTTCCACGTAACCAGGAATTTTGCACTAGATGCTTCACACGGGTTCACTGCCGTGCTCGGCGAGGACTAGGCTCCGCTCTGGATGCTTCACACGGGTTCACTGCCGTGCTCTGCGAGGACCAGGATCCGCTCTGGACGTTTTCCACGGGGTCAAAGAGTGACATTATCAGCGTTCCACGTAACCAGGAATTTTGCACTAGATGCTTCACACGGGTTCACTGCCGTGCTCGGCGAGGACTAGGCTCCACTCTGGATGCTTCACACGGGTTCACTGCCGTGCTCTGCGAGGACCAGGATCCGCTCTGGACGTTTTCCACGGGGTCAAAGAGTAACATTATCCGCGTTCCACGTAACCAAGAATTTTGCTGAATATATCCGCATTTCACGGAATGGAGGTTTGACTGTTGGCGATATGTATACCACCGAGCCATGGAACTGGGAGTTGCCGCTATTCCGCTTAGCTTGAAGTTGTGTCCGTCGTTACGAGACGAGTGTTGGGATGATCTCTAGGTCGCTTGTAGCCCGTCGAGATTTAGCTTCTTTCTTTGGTGAAACCTGGGGGGGAAGGTATGTTCCCTTTTCGTTTACGCCCTTAGATTGTGTACAGGGTGTGATGGAACATCACCTGTAAGGCATAAATTTTATTTTTATTTTATTTCTTTTTCGGCGATACTCTATCGTTTCAGCTTTTATATCGCGAAGGTCGCGATTGCCCCATCATTTCGGCTATTTTTCGCGGTGCCCAATCATTTCGGCTATTTATTTATTTTCTACTCGCCGCTTTTTATTGCGAGTTGCCCCATCGTTTCGGCTATTTTTCATGCATACATTTTTACTTGCTTCTTTTTTTGCAAGTTGCCCCATCATTTCGGCTATTTCGTAGGCATGTGTGGCTTGCTGGCTTTTTCGCCGCAAGCTTGGATTTTAGACACCGATTTCGGCATCAGCACCGCTGCAACTGGGATGTTGCCAGGAGCCAATCATCATTTGCCTCTGTCGATATTGAACAAAGGTGGCTTAGTAAACAGGGTTAAGGGTCCTGTCGACCAAGGCTTTTGACTTCATGAGCCGTAAGGGTCTCACAAAGGTATTTCTCCCTACAAGTCGTGGGGATCTTGCAGGTGTATTTTCTCCTTAGGGATCGTGAGGATTCCTAAGTGTATGTTCCTCTGCAAGTCGTAAGGATTCTACAAGAGGGCTTTCTCCTTATAGGTCGAGAGGACCTACAAGGGTTGCTCATCATATGGGCATATCCCTAGTCACGGGTGGGACTTTGCTGGGGAAATGTTTTTTCGCGCCCGTGGATTGTATACAAGGGTCAGTATTGAGTCCCTTATAGGGCAATATCGAAGGTTGTGGAGGATTTGCTTAAGAACAGGTTTAGGTTTCTGTAACTTAAGACTTTCAAATCTCATGAGCCGTGAGGGTCCCATAAGAGAATTCTTCTTACGAGTCGTAAGGATCTCGCAAGTGCATTTTCTCCTTAGGAATCATGAGGATCCCTAAGTGTGTTGCTCCTTTATGAGTCGTAAGGATCTCACGCAGGTGGTTTCTCTTTACAAGGTCGAGAGGACTCTGTAAGTGTCCTTTAACGAGGTTGCGCCCTTTCAGGTTTTCACAAACACTCGCCGGTAGTCCTGCTGTTTTTACTCACGGAGCCCTTTCAGGTTTTCATCCGTGCCCCTTTTGCTTATGGACATACCGTTTTTTTTTTATTCTTTTTCTCTTTTTTTTTTTACAAGGTCGCGCCCTTTCGGGTTTTCACGAACACTTGCCGGCAGCCCTGCTGTTGTTACTCACGGAGCCCTTTCGGGTTTTCATCCGTGCCCATTTTGCTTATGGACATACCGTTTTTTTTATTTTATTTTTTTTTATCTCGTCAGCCTAAGGATGCTGCGGTAGTAGTTTAGGGACGTTTCGGTCCGTCGTTAGTTTAAAGACGTTTCGGTCCGTCGTTAGTTTAAAGACATTTCGGTCCATCGATAGTTTTAAGGACGTTTCGGTCCGTTGTTAGTTTAAGGACGTTTCGGTCCATCGTTAGTTTAAGGACGTTTCGGTCCATCGGTAGTTTAAGGACGTTTCGGTCCGTCGGTAGTTTAAGGACGTTCGGTCCATCGTTATTTTAAGGACGTTTCGGTCCGTCGGTAGTTTAAGGACGTTTCGGTCCATCGGTATGGGAAGGCCGGCTGCTGCTTGTAAAGTCTGAGCCTAGGAAGATAGCGAGCGGACATAGTCGTCGTCATCTATCATTGACCCAGGCTGTGACTTATTAAGCGTAGTATTTCTTTAAGAAGCGGCCGTTTATTGTCCTGAAAGGCCTTTCACCGTGCATGTCCATGAGTAGGTAGGCTCCACCCTGGTAGACCTTGTCTATGATGTACGGGCCTTCATAGTTTGGCTCAAATTTTCCTCGCTTGGCACGATTGGGGATCATAGGTCTTTTGACCACTAGTACGAGTTCGCCTTGGCGGAATGTCCTCGGCCTGGTCAATCTTTCGTACGAGCGCGTCATCTTTGCTTTGTAGGCCTCTAGATGTTGTTGCGCTATGAGCCGGGTTTCGTCGAGGGCATCAAGCTCCTCAAGCCGAAGGTGAGCATTTTCTTCATTCGTCAGCTCGTGGTGGACTGCTACTCGTAGAGAGGGTAACTCTATCTCGAGGGGGAGCACTGCTTCCGTCCCAAATACCAACGCGTACGGCGTTGTGTTCGTGGCCGTCTTGAATGTAGTTCGATAAGCCCAAAGGGCTTCTTGCAGCCTTTCGTGCCAGTCTCTCTTATTCCTGGAAACGGTCTTTTTTATGATCTTCGTCAAGGTCTTATTGAAGGCCTCGGCCAGACCGTTAGCTCGTGGATTGTAAACCGAAGAATATCTCCAGTCTATATTGTGCTGCTGTGCGAAGCGGCTAATCTTATGACTTCGGTAGGCCGGCCCATTATCGGAGATAATCCGCCGTGGAGTTCCGAACCGATAGATGACGTGCGTCTTGAAGAAATGGAGGATATTCTCCGTCTTCACTTCCCTCAGTGGTACTGCTTCTGCCCATTTGGAGAAGTAATCAGTTGTCGCCAGGATAAAACGGTGTCCCCGGGATGATGCTGGCTCAATGGGGCCGACTATGTCAGTCCCTCACATTTCGAACGGCCAGCTAGCCACCGTTGGGTGCAGTGGATTCGGATGTTGGTGGATGAAGTCTCCATGAATCTGGCATGAGTGGCATTGCTTCGCATACTCGAGGCAGTCCTGGATCATCGTGGGCCAGTAGTAACCCATCCGTTTAATTTTTAACTTCATCTTTGGGCCTGCTTGGTGAGAACCGCAAAGTCCGTCATGAACTTCTTGAATGACTCTTTCTGCTTCGTCAGGTCCTAAGCATCTCAGCCATAGAGAATCAAACGATCTCTTGTATAGAATATCGTTGACGAAAGCGAAAGATAGAGCTCGTTTCATGAGCTGATGTCTTGAGGACGCTTCTTTGGGCATTCGGTGGGACTTAAAGTAGTCTATGAAGACTTCCCTCCAGTCTTCGGCCTTCTCATGGTCTTTTATTTGTAGGGTCGTCTGCTCAGTCGCTCCCTTCTCTTTATATAATTCCGGAGGTATTTCCGCCGGGGCGAGCACTCGACGGCTTTGTACCACGATTCTGACGTCATCGAGGTTCTCGTCAGCCAGTTCTTTAGCAAGTTTAGCCAACGCATCTGCTTTGCTGTTTTCCGCTCGCGGTATGTTCTCCAAAGTATAGGAGGGAATTTGGGTCAATAGTTGTTGCACCTTTTCGCCGTATTTCACCAACTCCGGTTTGCACGTTTGGTAGTCACCTTTTACTTGACTAACGACCAGTTGAGAATCCCCGTATATAAGGAGGTCTTCAATTCCCAGGTCGATGGCGATTTCGAGGCCTGCTATCAGAGCTTCGTATTCAGCTTCATTGTTTGTCCTCGGCTCTGTTAAGGAGAAGGCGAAGCGCATTATCCCTCCTTGTGGAGTTGCAAAGACGAGGCCTATCCCCGATTTGATCATTGGGATACCTTGTTTCTGTTTCTTTACGGAGGACGCTCCATCGAAATAGAGTTCCCATCGGGCGCTACCGCCGCCAATCGCATCAAATGCATGCTCGTCCGGCAAATCACAGTTCAGAGGAGAATCGGCCGGTATCGGGTGCTCAGCGAGGAAATCGGGAATGGCCTGGCCTTTCATTGCTTTGAGAGGTTGATACGTTATCGAGAACTCCATCAAGAGCAGGGCCCACTTAGCGAGTCGTCCCGTCAATATGGCTTTCGACATCAAGTATTTAAGGGGATCCACCTTTGAAATGAGACGGACTTCATGCGCCAACGCATAGTGCCTGAACTTTGTTATCGTGAAGATTAACGCCAAGCAATGTTTTTCAATGGGAGAGTAGTTGCTTTCTGCCCCCAGTAGAACTCGACTTAAGTAGTAGAGTGCCCTCTCTTTCCCCTGATCGTTCTCTTGTGCCCATAATGCGCCCAAGGGACCTTCGAGGGCGGTCATATAAAGAATGAGGGGTTTTCCCTTGACCGGCGCAGCCAACACCGGAGGGTTCTGCAGGTACTGCTTGATCTCGTCTAGTGCACCTTGACATTTGTGATCCCAAGCGAATGGAGTTCCCTTTTTCATCAGGTGGCTGTAAGGACGGCATTTGCCCGAAAGATTAGCGATAAACCGCCGGATGTATGCGAGCTTCCCTTGGAGAGACCGCAACTGCTTGAGGGTTCTTGGCGGAGGCATTTCCATGATCGCTTTGATCTTTGACGGATCTATTTCAATACCTCAGTGTCGAATGATGAATCCCAGAAATTTGCCCGAGGAGACTCCAAACGCGCATTTGAGGGGATTCATTTTCAAATTATATTGCCGAAGGCGTCGAAATACAGTCTCCAGATGCTTTAAATGATCTTCGTATGACATGCTCTTTACTACGAGGTCATCGATATAGCACTTGACGACGTCGTGTATGAGGTCATCAAAGATCTTTGTCATGGCCCTTTGATAGGTAGCGCCAGCGTTCTTTAGACCAAAGGGCATAACCCTGTAGCAGAATATACCCAAAGGGGTCCGGAAAGCGGTGTGCTTCTGGTCTTCGGGATGCATCTTTATCTGATTGTATCCTGACGAACCATCCATAAAGGAGAAAACCTCGTGAGTGGGCGTGTTATCTATCATTAGCTCGGTTACTGGCACTGGGAAATCATCCTTTGGACAGGCTTTATTGAGATCCCTGAAATCCACGCATATGCGTACCGTCCCATTCTTCTTCATTACCGGGACGATATTGGCGATCCAGTCGGGATATTGGACTTCTTGGTTAAATCCAGAATCGATCAGCTTCTTGACTTCGGCGTTGATGCTCATCTCAAGCTCGAGTCGCATCCTCCTTGGCGCCTGCTTGACTGGCTTGATATCTGGGGATATTGCTAATTTATGCACAGCAATCTCCGGATCTAATCCTGGCATCTCGGAGTAGTTCCACGCGAAGCAGTCTTTATGCCGTAGAAGCACGTTCTTTAACGCAGCCACCATTTCTTCGGATAGCAGCTCGCTGACAAATGTCGGTCGCGGGTCGTCTGCCGATCCCAACTCAATCTTCTTGAGGTTATCTGCAGTAGTATGTATACCATCTTCCAGTTCTTTCGGAGCGGGCGGAAATTCTGAGATCACCTCATCATCGCTGTTCTCAAAGCACCGGGGAAGGTCATCTACGTTCTCAGGCTCTTCTCTTAATATCGTAATCGTATAACAGGTGCGAACCCGCTCCCCGGACTGAGGTGGACCCGGTTCTGCTCTTGCGGCCTTGGGTTCATGCTTTTGTGGCGGCGTTACCCTCCAGCCGTCGGATAAAGCGAATCTGCCCTGTTGGTACTGGTCCTCGACCCAGTTCTTGAAGGTGAAGCAGTCTTCGGTAGGATGCCCTATGGCTCGGTGATAAGAGCAATAGCTCAGATGAGAAGCCTTGTTAGCTTGCTCAGGATGTCTAGACTCTGGAAGCGCGATCATTTGATGTTTTATAGCGAGCTTGAGTAACTTCTCCGCTCGGGGGAAGGAGTACGCTCGACTCATCTTCTTCATGAGGGACAAATCCGAGCCGTGCAACACCCGACCACGTAACCCTCTAATCCTGCGTCGTTGTTGTCGGCTCCTCTTTCCGCTTCTTTATTTATTTCCGTCTCTGCGTCGGGCCTTTCGTATAACGGATTGACGAGGATGAGCGTCTTTGTCTTTTGCAGCCTGTTGAAATAGACGTTGCGTCCTGGCCTTCTCGTAGATGGCCATTTCGCGGTTGTGGTCTTCCCGAGCTTTCTGACCCACTTTCCTGATAGGCTTGCCCATTCGTTCTTCAAACGACGGACTCGGCGCTTCAATCGCGGGGTCTAGTTTTGATGAGGGGTTGGCATCTCCCGACAGGGCGTCCTCTTCTTCATCAAAGGTATATATGGCGTAGCTACTGTGGGCCCGTTCCCATTTTCCGGCTCGCGCGTATCCAAGCCCGAGTGTTTCCATTTTCCCGTTGGGCAATTTGCGTTGAGTCCCGGGGACATCCCAAATCCTGTTGTAGAACCGAGCCTGCCGAACAGTCTGTTTTAAGGGTACTCCTTGGCGCTCCAATAGCTTCTTTAATCCATTTGTATAGTATCTAGGCAGACGGATGGGTTGGAGCCTGTCAAGTGTAGCATCCGCGCCATGCCAGATCGCTTTCTCTATTTTCGACTCTGAGGATCGGTAGAATAGGATCACCTTCTCACCCCTTTGCCTGGGAGGGACGTAAAATGTTTGCAGGTCCTGCACATTGTGAGCTTGAAGCGTGTCGAGATCCTTGTAGTGTTCTCGCGGTACCATGGTGATTTGCAAACTATGGTCATCGCCAGGGGGAGCTTGTATTGACAGCCGATTGGAGAACACAGCATTAACTTCATCTTCTGAATCACTTCCGAAGACCAACATGGGGGCGGGCGTCCCCAGGTTGTTGCGTTGAGATGGCCCTGCATAAACTATCTCTTCCTCTTCTTCGGTATCGCTCCCGAAAACAGGGATGGTGGCGGCGGTTTTGTTCTCCGGATTGCGACACCTTTCTGTATCCTCGAAATCCGGCAAAAAGCACTTCGCATCTTCGTATTTGCGGACTTCGTTCGCGGAAAATGGGTTTAGCTCTCCTGTTACAGTATACTCGAAACTATCCTTAAAGTATTTCATACACTGATGTTGTGTAGAAGGGATGATGTTGTACTCGTGTAGCCAAGGACGGCCGAGCAAGGCGTTGTAGCAGGTCTTGGCGTCGATGACATGGAATTTGATGTCTGTGACGAGAAGTCCAAAGCGTAATGTTAGTATCACAGATCCGAGAGTCCGTGACGATTGTGAATCGAAACCGGAGATAGTAATTTTGTCACGAGCGAGGTGTTGCACACTCATGCAGATTTCCTTCAACACCCGAACATTAAGGAGATTGACGGAGGATCCATTATCCACCAGGATCTTGCCTATCTTGATATCATAGCAGTATCCGGAGACATATAGGGGACGGTTGTGGTCGCACGTCCCGAGAAGGAGGTCTTCATCACCGAAAGTGATGTCGGCCGTATGCACTTCCTCCAGTTCATCCTTCATCTTTTCAGTGGCGAGGAAGGCTTGGAATTGCTCAGGTTCTTGTAACGCCTTAATTAGTGAGTCTCGCGCTTCTTTTGATAATAGGAGGGCATTGAGAATGCTAAGCTGAGAAGGTAGTTTTCTTAGGTGCGCTAGGATGTTATAGTCCACCTTATCCTTCCTAAGAGGGTCTTTGGCGGCCAGCTCTCTCATGACTTGGTCGTCTAAAGTGATATCTTCAGTGACCTTTTCCTTTCCCTTATCTTTTCTACTCATGGGCCCGAGATTCTTTTCTGGGAGTGTGCGATTGCGCAGCTGGATGTTCTCGCAGGCCTCCGATTTCTCCTCTTTCCCTAAAACGGACTCTTTAAAGAGAGGGCCCAGAGCCATTTCTTCATCAGAGTCGCTCCCAAAGGTGAGAACTTGTGACCCCCCGGCGTGAGCCATACAACAGTTGCCAGTAGTTCTGTTGTGCCCATCGACAGTGCTTCTTTGCTCCCGACGGATCTTGCGTTTCATGCGCTTAACGTGTTGCCGACGAGCAACATATCCTTGCCACCATATCTTAAAGGCGTCACACTCCTCCGTGGGGTGTGAGATTTTCCGATGATATGCGCAATAATCAGGGTGTCTCTCCACCCCATCATGTGTGTTTCCTTCCGAGGGTGGTAGCTTCATCCCCATTGACATGGCTTTGGCAAACCTTTTCCTCGTTTTGAATATCCTCTTGTCTACTTCGGATGCCTTTTGCTCTGGCAAAGGTAGTTCAACTCTTCCGTTCAGTCGCCTGCATTTGGTTCCTTCTGATGCTGCCTTCTCACGCTCCTGATCCGCTTTACTTTTTAGACGAATCTCGTCTAGAAAGGCATTGATCATTTCATTTGTCGGCCCCGCACGCTCTGGTTCAGGCTCTGTCTCCAGCTTCTTAGTGCCAGGAGCTTTCTCATCATCGGTAAACGAGTGGGAGATTACATTACAACTTGCCACATACCCTTCGGATTCATCCGACGAGCTCTCTCCATCATCTCTCTCTTGAAAGATGTGGCTGAGAAACTCTTGCAGTGTGACAGGAGTTCGCGCCTTTTGATTGTATTCTTCCACCGTGTCGATTTGCTTCTGCAAGTTCGTGTGCTCGTCTCCAAGGTTCGCGGGCTTCTTGGATTTCTTCTTCTTTTTCTTCGAAGATTTTGACGGTTGGGCGTGAGTATTTGGGCCCTTATCACGAGCCTCCATAGTTGTGCGGGGCTTCAACATCCCTTCGATAATTTGAGGTTCAAGAGGGTCCTTCCATTCGATCGCAGGGCACGCATGAAGGTCTCTCAGCATTCTTTTGGTTTTAGTTGATAGCACGACCTCCCATGGAGCTTCTTCAATAAAGGAGCAGGTTGCCCCTGGTGTATCTGCTTTCTTAGGAGTATGCGGTTGTGGTAGATTCACCTTCCACTTTTCGGACAGTACAAACTTCCCCTGGAGGTATTGATCTTCAATCCATCCTTTGAAGATGAAGCAATCTTCAATCGGATGGCTTACCGTTTGATGGTAAGGGCAATAGTTAGGGTTATTCACCTCGGTGGGTTGCGGCGGTCGCCTTGGATTTGGCAGGCTTATAAGTCTGTTGAGTATTGCTAACTCGAATAACCGTTTCGTCTTGTCTCGTGGGAACGAGTAGGGACGTTTCATTTTCTCATTATAATACCGGCGTCTTTCTTCCAGTTGATCTGCCGGTTTCGGGGCGTTAGGTTGCTGCTGGGCATTCGCGACAAAGGTTGCCCTTCCTTTACCCTTGTCATTCCGAGGTTCTGACTTCGGGGCAGGTGGTCTATGACCCATCTGGTCCATCTGAGCCAACTTGTCGATTAAAGCCTGGAATGTGGTTGGCTTAAAGAACATCATAAACTGGGAGATAGTTGCGTGGGGGTCTAGGGTTCCCACGAACATGCCCACTGCGGGTGCCTCCTCAATGCGTTGTTCACATCTCGACCACAAGTTCCGCCAGCGTATAGCATACTGGACCCAGGTTTCGCCTGGTTTTACCCTGGCGTTAATCAATGCAGTTATTGGAGTGCGTTCGCTGGCACTTGCGAATCGCTGAGTGAATAACAACTCCATTTCAGCGAACGTTTTGATAGAATCGTTCGGGAGTTCCGAATACCATTCGAACGCAGTTTCTGATAAGCTGCCCACGAACTGGAGGAGCAACAGTTTATCATCACCGCCGGTGTTACCGCAGAGGGCCCGGAACTGGGCGACATGTTGATGGGGGTTGCCGGTCCCCTTGTACATGTGGAATTTTGGTATCGTATAGCCTTGCGGGTATTTGATTTGGTCGTACCAGCTTGGATACGGCCGCCCCGTTTTCACGACTTGACCAGTTGCCTCAGTCGCGTGATGAACCCGGATTTGCTGGGCTATATAGTCAACCAAGTCATCCTTAGAGATTGCCTCCTCCTTGGCCGTTGAGAGGGCTGGTGGTGGATTTGACGTTTCTCCTCGGTCGTCTTCAAGAACGATTGGGGGATCCTCGGCGGGTAAGTCCTGCTGGATCATCATTCCTATCATATCTTGGAAGAGAAGGCCCATACGTTGTATGTTGGCCGCTTGTTCAGCAGCCTCTTTGTCCTTTTTCTCCAGTATCCGGCAAAGGAATTCAGCGTCGGTTTCTTCCTCCTGGCGCGCATCCGAGGACGTTTCTGGGCTTTCCTTTGGCCCGGTAAGTGCGGCCATAGCATTCATCATTTCCTGAAACTTTTGTTGCTGCTCCTGGGCTTTCGTCACGGACCGGGTAAGCGGTCGGTGGCCTGTTGAAGTGCGGCTTTCCTCCTTTCCAGAGGCCATGTAAACAGTGTGCACCACCATGCCCCCAGACTTCGGGCGTCTGGGCTCAGTGCTTTTAACCGTCGTTGCAGGCTGGGGGATCTTCTCTGGCCTCCTCCTTTTATGAGCCATGGAGGTTGAGGGGGCCGTTGAGGTGGGCGTCCAGACAGCCTTTTGGGGTTTAGCCTGGTGACCAGCTTCCGGTTGGATTTTCAGCTTCTTGTGCTGGCGGGAGAAGTTTGGATCGATGATCGAGTCTCGGGCCTGCCGCCAAACCTTATAGATTTTGGAAGACAGCCGTTGAGGAGATCGAGGCTGTTCTGGTTTTATTCCTAAAACCTTTTTTAATGGGGGAGGAGACCTCTTCAGCACTGCAGTAGGAGAATTCCTTCGCACCTTGTTTAGCATTTCGAAGCTGTTCCCAGTTGGAACAGCAGCATTAACTTCTGCCATCGGGGTTGGTGGAGTTAGTCCCGAGGGGGAGTTGCCCCCAGCCCTCCTTACTCGGCGCCAGTGGCGACGTCGAGCGTGTCGAGCGGACGGCGCGGGTTCAGCGGTGAGAATAGCTCCGTCTTTCCCCCTGTGTAGGTGAGTGGTCGTTGCTGGTGTTAGCCTGTCAAAGACCGACGTCTTTTGCATGGCAGGAGCGGGAGCTGAAGCCGTTAATCTTGTAAAAACCGACTTCGTGGCCGGAGAGGCCGCCTTGGCGACTTCGGGGGCAGGAGCGGCCACTTTCTTAGAAGCAGTCTCCTCTGAGATTGTAGGCCCCATGATGCGTTCGCAGGATTTCTGGCCCAATCTAGAGAAGACCGAGGCGTTGACGTTGGGCGACTCGTTGAGAGGAGCCGCGGCAGGGGTAAGACGATCAAAGACCGACTTCTTGAGAGCTTCCTTTGTCAGCACCGGCGCCGTGAAGCTTGTTGGCGGGAGTATAGTCCCAAAAAACAATCCGGTAGTGGCCTGAGTCACCTGATCCACCGGCATTGTGAACAACGAAGCAGCTTGGGGTCCGTAGGCTATACCTCCTGGCGAGGTAAAGCGTTGGTCGCAATTGCAGTCTGAGCGGTTGGAGGATTTCGCAGAAGTGGAAGCCATCGATCCTTTGCTTTGTGCAACAAGAAAGACGCCAAGTTTTAGTATCTTGAAACCCAAGGGCAACCATTAGCGAACCACGATTGGTTCGCGAGTCACGACACACGAAGTGTGGAGTGGAAAGAGGAAAAGGTCCCACCGGACGTGCCAGAATCTGTTCCCCTCCGAAAGACGGCGCACAAGACTGCGATGTCTTGGCACTGAGATTCGGGGCAGATGCTAATTGGTGCTATCCGTCCACCTCTCCGAAGATGCCAAGTTGATTTATGGCACCATGTATCGAAGGTTTAAACGGATGCGTCTGATGTAGCAGACTTCGTCAGATTCTCCCTCGTTTGAGGGGTTTTTGATTGTGGGGACGCTCTTCCCTGCAGGCGCAAGCCCCTGCAGTTAATTACGCTACCGCATTGCGGTAACAACTTTCTCCTTCTCCAGATGGTCACTTCGTGTCGTGGGTGTTTGTTTTGTGTTTTGTTGCCCGTGGATTGTTTACGGAGACTGAGTTATGTCGTCGCCCGTAGAGCGTGGACTAGTCCAGATCCGTGTTTATCTTAGATTTGGGTTTGGGGGTTTGGTTTGAGGATACGTCAGCCATACTTGAGGCTAAGATCAACTCAAACGTTTGTTAAGGATACGTTAGTCTAACTTTGAGACTAAGATCAACTTAACGGGATCGTTTAGATCCGACAAAGGAGCGTTTGGGCTCCATTGTTCCAGTTTAGGGACATGGTGGTCCATCGTATGTATGGCCGTCGGGACCCGTCACCTCTCTGACGACGTTGAAGGATTACAACGACGGATGTCAGAGGAGTTCAGGGATGTACCCTCGAACCAGGGTTAATTGGGGGGATTCATAGTCCAGTCTGTTTGAAGGTTTAAGGATACGTTAGCCATCTTTGAGGCTAAGATCAACTTAAACGGGACCGTTTAGATCCGACAAAAGAGCATGCGGGGCTCTATTGTTCTAGTTTAAGGACATTGCGGTCCATGGGTAGTTTAAGGACGTTGCGGTCCATGGGTAGTTTAAGGACGTTGCGGTCCATGGGTAGTTTAAGGACGTTGCGGTCCATTGTTAGTTTTAAGACATCTCGGTCGAGGTTAAGGACGTCGTAGTCCATGGGTTTAAGGACTCCATAGTCCGGTATGTGCTCTGGATGCTTCACACGGGTTCACTGCCGTGCTTGGCGAGGACCAGGCTCCGCTCTGGGCGTTTTCCGCGGGGTCAAAGAGTGACGTTATCCGCGTTCCACGTAACCAGGAATTTTGCACTAGATGCTTCACACGGGTTCACTGCCGTGCTCGGCGAGGACTAGGCTCCGCTCTGGATGCTTCACACGGGTTCATTGCCGTGCTCTGCGAGGACCAGGATCCGCTCTGGACGTTTTCCACGGGGTCAAAGAGTGACGTTATCCGCGTTCCACGTAACCAGGAATTTTGCATTAGATGCTTCCCACGGGATTAAAGACCCCACAGTCCATATCAATGTGTGGTCGTCGGGACCCGCCACCTCTTTGAAGACATTGAGGGATTACAATGCCAAGTATCAAAGGAGTGAAGAGATGTACCATAGAACCGGAATGGCTTAAATAGTCCTTGACCCAATTTGGGATCAAGACCAATTAATTATGTTATGAGCCCATTAGCCCAGTTAATTACGAATTGAAGACTCATGGCCTAGCTTGGGCTAAGTCCGATCATGTCTGGAATATTGGCTTCTTGTTGGTCCATTGAAGGAGAGGCTTTGCCTCTATCCATTTAGCCAATTGGGCCAAAGCCTAGTGTTAAACACTACAGAGCAATCAGTGTTGAACACTGGGAATGAGGTTGACAAGTTAGTGTTTAACACTAAAAGATAATTGGTGTTAAACACCAGCAACAAGGCTTTCAAATTATCATAAACACTAAAACAGATCAGTGTTGAACACTGGCAATGGAGATCTCAGATTAGTGTTAAATACTAAGGTAATCGGTGTTAAACACTGCGAATAAATTTCTTTGATTAGTGTTGAACACTAAGGCCCAACAGTGTTTCAATACTGGATTCGAGAGTTCCAATTTAGTGTTAAACACTAAGGCAAGAGGGGTCACGTGGCAACACGTGAGAGCGCCCTCCCTTCATTTATTCTGCTGAGATTATTGCATCACGTGCCCTCACGTGAAGGGCATTTAAATGCTTATATGTTAAAGCTTCTGCCGAGGGTCACGTGGGTCACGTGGGGTGCTGCCTCAAAGGGGCTTTCTGTAGATCTCTTGGGGGGTCACGTGGTGACACGTGACCCTGCCTCTATGTATGTTGTTTAGAGGATCTGTTAATCTTTTCCAGGAATTAAATTTCTCGTAGGGTTAAACCCTGACAGTTATTTCAGAGGAATTAAATTCCTACTTCCTTTTGAAGATTTATATTCTGAATAGAGTTGGACTCTGAATTTTCTGTAGGAATTAAATTCCTCATATATGCGAAGAACTAAATAGGGTTAAACCCTAATAAAAGCTTTTAAGGAATTAAATTCCCATTCTCTGTTAAATTATGATCAAGGGAATTAAATCCCCGCTGTTCCAACAGAACTAGGTTCTTAATTAGGGTTAAACCCTGTTTCTTTTTGTTCTGAAGGAATTAAATTCCCATAACACAGGGTCAAGCCCTAGTTTTATTTTAAAGGAACTAAATTCCTATAGTTCTGTGAGAATTAAATTCTCGTGCTTCCATTCCCTCTCTATGTTTTGGATCTGCATGGCAGGATCTCAACCCATTGAGAATTAAATTCTCAGATTCAAGGGGAGATGTGCACTTTGCAGATCCTCTATCAAAGAGAGAAGAAATATATTCTTCTGTTTTATATATCAGAGTTAAACTCTGTTGAGAATTAAATTCTCCTTTCTTTCAAGGAGCCTTCCCTTTCTTACCTAGGGTTTTCTTTTGCAGAAGATCCAAGTTCCTCGAGGTATCAAGGCTCTCTCCCTTTCTTCCCTCTGCGTATATGTTTTTTTTGTATCTCTTGGCTCCTATTTATAGGAGAAGCAGCCGAGTTAATTAGTTTTTGACGAATCTTCATTGAGAGATTTGATTTGCATCCATCATTCGTTCTGGACCTTTGGATTATTAGGTGAATTTTATTCACCATTGGATTTCAAATCCAGGGATTCCCCCTTGTTATTTCGGTTAGATTTAAAGGGGAAATCTTTCCAAACCCGAGATTTTCCCATAGATAGATGATATTTAACCATCTTTAAATTTTTAATTCGATTGGTTCCAGGTAATCGCTTTCCTTTGGAAAGATTTAAATCTCTTTCAGAATTTAATTCTGTTAGCAAAATGGGCTTTGAAAGCCGGTCACGTGTGACCACGTGACCCATGGTCACATGTGGGCACGTGACCCTCTTCGGAATGAGCCTTCTTCTTTCTTTCTGCGCTTTGCTTTCTGTTCTCTGTTTAGCTGTCACGTGCCACCACGTGACAACTGGTCACGTGTGAGCACGTGGCCCTGGCATGGAGCCTTCTTCTCGATTTAACCGGAGAATGAGCCTGATGTTTTGAGTGTCACGTGCCAACACGTGACCCTGGTCACGTGGGAGCACGTGACCTCTTCTGAAGCCTTTTTCTTGATTCGATCAGGGAACCGTTGTGTCTTTGCCGCTGCTTTTAAATGTCACGTGCCGACACGTGACCCAGGTCACGTGGGAGCACGTGACCCTTTCTGAAGCCCCTTTCTTTGATGTATTTGGGAAGCTGAATTTGCCTTGTCGATACTTTTAGGTGTCGCGTGCCCACACGTGACTGCTAGTCACGTGTAAGCACGTGACCCTTTTCTGAAGCTTTTCCCATAAGCATTTCTGATTTTAAATCAGGAAACACTGGCCAAGTCTCATCTTCCGTTAGAACGGCTTCTTTTTCTCCGTGAAGTTCTCACGTAGTGTAATTTCTAACGAAACCGTTTTTCAAGATTTGTAACTCAATATCCGACTTTTTGAGCAATCGCTTGTTCATACATTTAGAGTAAAGACAATTGATTTCATGCTTTTTCGGTAACCTAAGACATGTGTAGGCAAAATTGGTGAAAAGGTAAACACCGTTAAGGAAAAATTCATTGGCTCTTGAGGGAACGTCGACGTACATCCAACTCTTGTCGTGGAGGTACGGGAATGCCATATTGGAACAATCCGGACGAAGCAAGGTTTTTATAGACAAGACTCATCGGATTAAGATTCCTTGACGGATACGCGATAGACGGGATACTAAGAAAGATTAAGTTTCAATTGACGAGTTGGTAAATTTAATTGACGACTTGGTTAATTTAAGTTTTAATTGACGATTTAGCTAAAAAGATTATCAGGACCGAGAGCAAATACTCATAGCTAGAAAGTTGGATTTTTCTTCCAAGAAAGATGATGATGATATTAAATATTATATATTGGATGTTGAGGGTAGCAGCTATCGTGGGTAAGGCTCCTATCACATTAAGAATGTATAAAGTATGCACCTATTCACTTATGTTGTTATCCGTTTCGAGAAAAGTTCAGCGGCACCTCCTCGCTGTTCTCCGAGTACAGTGTAATAGAAAAGCCGATCATTTCAATATTGTTAAACAGTATTGAAATGAACATCTAATATGTCGTTGCATACGGAGAACCGGCAGAAAGGTACCGATGAAATATCTTGAAACGAATGAAATACACAAGTGAATGTAGTTGTTTGCTTTATATATTCCTAATTTGTCCATACGGGACAAATCTATCGGTTATCATACGATTGAATATTCTCGTTATATAGACTACACGATAGTTGTTAGAACCGAACGACACCGTTTGATATTTAATAGGTTTCGTGTAGTTTTATATCACGACGAATATCGAACGTATGTGTAACACCCAGTACCTATTATACAGTCAAATACGATTTTAAATAAACTTTATTTATTCTAATTTATTTCTTTGTATTTTACATTCATTTTATATTTCCTCACATTGACCAAATTATGTTATTTTTATTACTTATTATTAATAAGGTTGATTTGTCACAAATTTTTATTATATTACATTTTAAAAACATACGTATTGATTTCCTAAGCCTACCATTTTATTATAACCAATTTCAATAATTCTATTTCCTAATTATAATAATTTTATCCCTAACCTATTGAAACCCTAATTTAGCACCTTGTATTTTTATCCGTATTTTAAATAGATATTTTCCTATTTTTCTTTTCTTTTTATTAAGCCCAAATCCCCTTTTCTTCCTCCTCCTCCATTTATCTTCCCTACCGTACAAAATCCTATACCCATGATTTTTCCCCTTCATGTTTTGATTCTGTATTAATGATGGGTATTTTGGTTTTAAATAGTAATCAATTTGTATTAATCATTTCCTTTATACCCACACTTTAATACCTTCTTAAATTATTTTATTTTTCCCATTAACAACAAGTCAATTCCCTCTTAAGTCTCATTTACATCCCTTATTAATTTCCAGTAAACCAATTTAAATCCTATTCTATCTAATCTAAACATATACTTTCTCACCTTTCAAATTCAAAAACTATTCTCATTTATTCCTTATTAATCAAAATCAATCTTCTCATTATATCCTAATAATTTCATTAAATCCATAATTAAAACCTAATTATTATATATTAATTTTTATACCTCTCTCCCTCCTCTCTCTCTCTCCCGTTCACTCTATCTCTCCTCTCGATCACTTACCTCCCTCTCTCCTCTGCCGCCTAACCCATAACCCCGCGACGAATCCATCATCGAGCAACCCACGCACCCGTCGCCTCCGATCCCCGATCTCGTTGCCGTTGACCTCCACACCCTTGTCACCGCCTCCATCTCCTTCTCTTCTTCCTCCTCTCCCATTCTTTTCCCGAGCTTCCCACCATAACCCCGACTGCACAATCCGAACCTAAACCGGAGCCCTAGCCTAACCCTAGCCCCTCACCGCCGATCGACTTCATCCCTTGCCGTCACCACTTCGCCATCTCCACGACCTTCCCTCTCTCCTCCCACCATCACCCGCAACTCAGCCACCACCCTTTCCTCCAACTTCTGCAACTCCGACCACGACCCAACGCCGCCGTCAAGATCGCTACCACCTCCTCACCACTGCCACCTCGACACTTCTGCACCGTCACTTCACCCTCCACCGCAACAGCTTGCCTCCCTCTCACTTCCAAACCCGGCCACCTTGTTGACGTTGTCGCCGTTGACTTGGCCACTGCACCTCGCTGCCACAATAGCTGTTCCGGCTCCCTCTAGCAGCCGTCGTTGCCATAGTCATCACTGTCGCCATAATTGTCGCTATCATCGAAGCCAAGTCGAGCCGGGCATTTCGTCGAGCACTTATAAACGTCGCAATCTCCGCTGTTCCATTCGCCGTCGTCGCCTTCCCTTGAGATCACCACCAGCGACCATCGCTAAGCCCGAGCCTAAGCTCCTTTCCGCTGCACCCGCCACCGTAGCCGCTGTCAGGCCGTCAAGTTCAAGCTCCAACGAGGATAAACCCTTGTCGTGTTTGCATCATGATCGCACCGTGCCGTTTCCGTTTCCGTAGATCACCGCTGTTGTCGCGTCGCTGCCGTATCGTCATCGATACATCGTCAGGTAAGTTCAAATACTTGCTTACATGCTATACTATGTTTATTTCGATTGTGTACGAAATATATTGAGAATTACTATCGCAATTTAATAATGAACCGTATATTAATCTTAGTACTAATGTTTGAGATATAATCAAGTCGAGAAGCTAGTGATAACGTTGTGAGAAAATTGTAGAATCAAATACTGTTTATTGGTTGAAACAAACGAGCGCTTCGGTTGCGAATCAAATGTTTATCATAGGTGCTCGATGAAAACCCTAAGCTAAAAACCATCTTAAAATGGTGGAACTTGGGTTTAATGGATTACTTTAGTGATAATGAAAACCATGTAAAGAGTTGGGTCGAAAATACGGACCCTAACACTGTGAAATGTCACCCCCTTTTAGATCTGCCAAATCTGAAGCTTTCCATACATGCAACTTGTGAAAATCATAGTAAATTAGATACACACCGAAAAATTGTGTTCGAGGGCTCGGATCTAAGCCGACTCGACAACCTAGAACCCCATATAATTTATATTGTGTTTCTATTTTAAAGCGGTGACGAAAACTATTCAGTAGTACGGCTCTGGACTGCAGTCCAGAGCAACACTGCTTGTCGACACCTGAAATGAAATGCTTTTACAACTCTGCGTGAAAATGATATTATGAGTAACCCTATACCGTTGCGAAGATTAATTTGTTAGATAAATATTTGAGATGGTTTCATTTGATTTTACCATCGTTTGCTATTTTAATCATATTTTAAATTATCAGTACATACTGCAGTCCCAAGCAGGGACATAACGTATATCCCGATATTAAATAATGTATAACTCTCAGTACGCAATGGATATTGTCGATCCGTCTGGTGCGTTAGAAACCTAACCGAGAAAACTAAATATCATCAAACTGTAATGTCGCCTAATTATGATCCAAACAGGGTGAAAACTGTGTTACGAAATGAACCTTCAGTTCAAGAACTGAATTTCCAGCAGAGAACACTTAAAAAGAAATGACTGTAATTCGCAAATTCGAAACCCGATCAACTTGAAATAAATTTCTTTGAATTTATTATTAAGTTTACTTTTTACCCCTTTTGCATCATTTTGCTTAATTCTGATCGTACGAGTTAATGTGATTTTTCTAAGTTCCTAAGACGCGTAATGACTTGTATTGCATATGATTTGTTTAGCGGTATAATTCACATATTTACCCAACTGCGATACCTCTAGCGATAGTGAACTTTCTTATTAATTCTCAGTGTATAATGCATTGTCGAACGTGAATATTGTCGGTTTTGATGTGTCAAGTACGCCAGTAAAAGTGAATGATTCGTTATAGTGAACAATACAGTGAATAGTGAATAAAACAGTGTTATTGATACATACTTGTACACAACTAGCCCATACTCATAGATAGTGAAACCTGGGGAAAAGGGAGAAATCGAAGTGGAAAGGAACTTGTATTTAGCGAAGTCAGTGATTTAGAGGATGATCATTCAAACATCGACTCTTATATATATTATGTTTGGACCTAGCGGTCCGGCTGACAGGGCTATGTCCCAGGCAACAGTGGGCCGTAGGCTCGGGTGCGTACGAGACCCTCGTTAAACATGATCATTCATTTCCGTAATTCGATTTCAAAAGTGACTTAGAGACCGATAGAGACATAGATCTTGCATTGCATTAATTATTTAACATATCGATTACCTGCATATATTATCTCCACCGTTATTACATTTATATCATGCCTCATTATTATTAACATAATATTGATATGGTGTCGTCCTGACGACCTGAGTATGCATGTTCAGTAATACAAGTGGATTCGCCTGATCTCGAGAAGACAGCGGAGATCCAGACTGGTGAACCAGTTGTATCTTTCCTTTGATATCCCTGGTTAATTACCCTCTTGTTTACTTCCATTACGCTCAGTTTCCTTTATATCCGATAGTTTTAGTGACTACATTCTATTTATCTGTGTTGTATTTTACTGATTACCACATAATGCTAGAATCCGAAATATGACTACGGCAGGATTTTCCTTGATCATAAGAGTATGGCTGGCCTAGTCACCCTCGTATTCTGTATTTTGGGAAGTGGGGCGTGACAGTATATTAACCGATAGACGGTAACTAAGTCGCGTTTTCATTTTCATATATGATTATCGACGAGAATATGAAAATTTCATATTATCATCGAGTATCATACACTTAGTTTAAGATTTAATTTGAATCAGTTTTACGTTTACATATCAATTTCAAGGTTTCAAAGTTTTTGGTTTAGGATCAAGTTATTAACAGTTATCTTAATCAAGTTTAATATTTTGGATATAGGGGTTTTCTTAATGAAGTTTGATATTTTGGATTTAAGATTGGTTTTACGGTGGGATTTGACAAGAATTCAATGCAGAGGAGAATGATGATGGATTAAAGTTTGGCCTTGTGTGTGTATGTGTGTGACTGTGACTGTGCGCGTGTGTCTAAGTGCGTGCACGCGCTTTTCACTAAAATATCCATAACTGTTGTTACTTTTCGCTAAGATACCCTTATATGTCGTTGATTTTTACTAAACTGCATAAACAAATATAAATAAACAATTCATCTTCTTAAATTATCTAAACTTGCTATAAATTTCTCTGTAATACCCTTAGCTATTGTTGGTTTTCCACTAAACTATCTTAAAATTTTACTTAAAACCCATCTTTTGCTCAATTTTACATTTTTACCGCTAAAATACCTTTACTATTGTTGCAATTTTACTAAAATACCCTTAACTACCATTGTTGTAATTTTACTCTAAAATACCTTAAGGCTTAGTCCTATCCCTAACCTCAACCCAAACCCTAGACCAAAACCTAACCGGCCCCTGACCCTCAACCCAAATCCAAACCTTAATCCTCAATCCAAACCCTAACTCTCGCCTAGCTACAGCATCACCCACACACCAACAAAACAACATTGCCACCAACAATATCAATTCAACCTACCTCTTCACCAGTAAACAACACCAAAAAAATTCAACACTAATAACACCAATTCAACAAAACAAAATTTAATTAATTTAAGGAAAAATATAATTAATAAAACCAAAATAACAAAAAATAAAACCTTACCATGAAGAGATCGGCAACGACCTTGCTCCGGCGAGCGTCCAGCAACGGTTAGGACTTCGATCGCGACTTGTGTTTCGATTCACGGCTCTTGGCTTCGCGCCGGACTCGAACACGAAGGAGATACGGTTAGGGCTTCGAAGGGGATGGGCTACCGGAGGAGGCGGCGCCGGAGACAGAGGAGGCAGCGGCGGCCGAGGCGACGAGAGCGACTAAGGGAATTTGGCGCTCGCAACGAAATTTGGGGAAAAAGGAATTGATGAATATTGGGAAGGCTATTAGGATTTTATCTTCAGTGCATTGTGGGGCCGTCACTTATTTGATTTGGTAACGGTTCGAAAAGTTACCAAAACCTTTAAACCGTTACTATAAATTAGGCAACGGTTGTAATTGTACTCAAATCTCCATTACCAAAACTCATATCTGTAGCAATGCGAGACTTGATGTTTGAGCAATACATATTTCTCGCTCTCTTCTTGTTGATCCTCTTAGAAGTAGCAGCTGTCCAGACTAAACACTCATCTCGATTCAATTTAATTATAAGCATTTCTAATGATCTATATTTGTCATTAAAGATTTTTTCTTTACGCACTTTTCAAATAGAGTATTTTATTAAAAGACCCCACATATTTCACTGCTTACTAAAAAGCCTATTCATGCTTCATATTTACTTTTAAAAGTCTATATATTTAAATTGAACTAAAAAAACCCCCTCACTAGTTTCCATCAAAATTTAGCGTATTACGAAGATGGGGCTGGAATTTATATTTGAGCTGTTCTCTGAACTTCTAGGTATTTATTAGTAGATCTTTCTCTCATAAAAAAACCGACATTCACGCTTAGTTGAAAATTAGGATTTAACGCAACTAAAAAATCGTTCTCCTTTCAAATGAGCTTGCCCATGAACTCGAAACCTGCAATTGAAGGGACAACGACACAAGACAAGCTCGATGTTGGAGAAAGTTGAGATAGATGAGCCGGTTTCCATAATCAATTTGAGAGATCTTTGATCGAAATCCTAATCATAAAGCCAATTTGACGGAAAAATTTAAGAAAAGAAACAGGGTTGTAAAGGCTTTAAAAGTCTAACCCGATACTTACTATTAACCTTCTAACGGAGTAATGTAAAATACTAAAAAGAATCTCTTTTTGGCTTGTTAGGAGGCTTTTTAGTAAAATTCACATGTATGATGGGTCTTTTAAGCTTCCAATAAACCAAAAAAACAGCAGAGATCGACTAAGGTATTCCTCAATCCTTGGTCCTCTCCACCTATACAAGAGGTCCTCAAAGACCCTCATAGGATGATGAAAGAGTCGGGCACCACTCCACCACCCCATAGTCTATAGAACCTATTTCATACTAGACACGTACATAACTAGGCACGATAAGAACATTTTATTCACCGTTCGACACAGACCATATAGGCCGATCCATTTATTCTTAAAAATATTATCCCTAATCATTTATTACTTATATGTATGTATATGTGTGTGTGTATACATATATGTGAGAATAATAAAGGAAAGATGCTATAGGAGGGAATTTCCTTCTATGACGTCGAAAAAATACAATCTCCATCGTTTTTTCCGACGATCGGCATCCATCATCTTTATCGTTATTATCTAAGATATGGGTACACCAAATTTCATTTTCTTCTACAACTTTTTCACCGTTGAATTAGTGGGTTCAAAATTAACGGTTTACTGACAATAGAACTTTTTACATTGCTAAATCAACGGTGAAAAAGTTGTAGAATCACATGAAATTTGGTGTACCCACATCTTGTTAGATGATAACGATGAGGATGATAGAGTCCGATTGTCGGAAAACACGATGGAGGGTGTATTTTTTGGACGATGAAATTCTTTCCTATGGCCTTTTTTCTCAAATATTCTCTCTCTCTCTCTCTCTCTCTCTATATATATATATAAATGCTTTTTCTGCCAGCTACAGTGGTCTATAGAGAGCAGAAAGTGCGTGCACAAAAGGTATATTACTGTGAGGGTTGGACGTACAAAATAGAAGAGTGGTTGAGGATTTTGTGGTCCTATTAGCTAGCTCTACCAGGACTAAAGATCAAGCTGCAGTGTTCAGATGCAAATATATAGCTTCCTTCAAGCAACCCATCCAAAGTAAACAACAGCTGAAGAAAACCAAGGAAAAAAATTGAAATGAAAGCCTCCCCCCACCCCCTCTCTCTCTGAATGAAAATTTTAAGAGAGAGATTCTTTTAGTTCATGAGAGCAGTACCAACAATAAATGCAGCAGTATGCGGTATCATCATCAGTATAAGTAGTGCCGGGAATCTTTCCTTGCTTTCTTATATGGCGTGTGAGAGAGCATGCATGCATTAATATTTACGGATAGCTCTCACGATTCGAATTCCCTGTACCGATAAAAATCTGCAGATACAGATCAGTGTAGGAAAATTGGATATGGGCACGTAACCACAGTGTAAGATTGGGGCCGGCTCATGGGTTTTGTGTTGTGATGAAAAGACGAGATAGATTGGTGCATTGAAAATCAGTACAGCATATTGGAATCTCTAGATCTAGTGAGAAATTATTCGGTATGCCGGATACAATACAGCCGTGCAGGAGATAAAAAAAAAGGATGGGATTTTTCGGACACCATTGGACACTTTGTCTATATCTTTATTTCTTTTTATCTCGTGATCGGACACATATACTTACTTGGAAGAATTTTTCAGACCGAGAAGTTTAACATCTTCTCAGTGTGATGGGTCAAGAAAAATGGCTTCTAATAGAGATGTCCTTTACCTATCAGTAGGGTTGTCAAATGGGTCTGGTCGGGTCATAATAAGGCCGGGTCACGTTTGACCCAATCAAAGTCAGGTTTGGGTCGACCTGACCGTTTAATAATCGGATTAGTTTTTTAAGAACCATACCCAACTTATTTAATATCTAGATAGATCGGTTCCATCCGACCTGTTTAATATTCAGGTCGGGTCATCTCAGCTCGACCTAAGTTGATACATTACCTTTTTAATGTATTTAACAATACAAATTAGCTATTATAAATTTGGCTTATGAATAAATTTGCGGATCTTCAAACTATAGAACCCAAAATGCCAAAGAATAAGAAATAAGAGAGAAAATGAACGATTTGCATGGGGATGTATTGGGGTTATATGGATAATCGAAGCGGGTCATGATACATGATCTATATCCAACCCGTTTATTAAACGGGACAGGTCAAGTTAACCCGATTGAAAAATTAGCGGGTTCAGGTCGAGTTCAGGTCACATTTTTAGGTCGGGTTTAGATCGGATTATCAAGTTCAGGTATTTTGACATCCCTATTATAGGATAATGGTGGAGCGATCTCTAGATCGCCGATCAACACATGAAGATCCAGTCTGTAAGAGGATCTCATATAAACAACGGAAGCAAATAATACGATTAGTGTCCTATAAGCACTAAGATCTGCATACCTTTACAGGATAGTAGATCATCTGAATAACCGTTAGACCGCTGATCCATTCTCCATAGTTGTATTCTTTCTCGGATGGTCATGTGGGGATCAATCACGGTGTTACTCGGAAAGTCCCCTAATCCACTGCGGTTGTTAGAGATTTTGAGGAAGACAATCAAGAACCTTGGAATCCTAATCTCCATGGGTGATACTCTCATTGATTTCTCATCAATTGCATCATTCAACATAATTAGTGCAAATCCTGGTCTTTACTTATTGTATATATAGGTAGACAGGCAAACAGATGATTGAGATTGTATTGGGCTCAAACCCTTTAATAGGGTTGAAACATCTCCTAGGTTGACCCCATTATAGATCTCGAGTCCGATTTGGACTTGGCTTCCCATAACGGGTCATGTCGATCGACCCCTAGACCCTCCTACTCGAATGGTGGGGCCATTGGGCTGGCCCGACTAGGCCCAATGACAACATACTCCCACTTGTACAATCAAGTAGGCCCCGTCATTTCTGCTCAGCTCTATAAGTTCTTTCCATGTCAATCCTATCCATACAATATCAATACTAGTGCTGCCGTGCAACCATCGATACCTGCAATTGGGTAGCACTGCAGCAAGATCTGTTAAGACCGATACAAGGATCTTCCTATGAACAAACAATATTATGTAAAACTCGAATATCGTGCACCCCAGTTCTAATTAGAAAGTCATGTCTTCTTAAATACCTCCAATCTTTCAAAGAGCGTATTCAAACACCTAGGTAATCCTTGGATTTACCACACTCTAATGCCGCCTCATAGGCTCATGTAAGCACGTTGTGCAATCAAAGAGATATATCCGATTGATCATCCTCTCGACTCGTCAAGTTGGGTCTACTGCTCTCCAGCTTTTCTGACACTATCCACTTTGTACGGTATGGTAATTATCGTACTATTATGATAGCAGCCAAAGTAGCGGACACTTGCAAATTTTCTTTCTTGACAATCAAAGTCACTAATGGTACGGTTGATCATGTCATTTCTTATAATGCCGATCAGTGAGGGCTCACATAGTCAGGGAGATGAGATCGATCCCTGAACCTCCTCTAGTTGCTAGCATGCGTCATATGGAAAACACACTATGATCTACTTCTCTCTCATGAGAGCATACATCAAATTAATACCATACAGATTCCAAGTCCCATCGCCCCGCGACGTACTCGGTAGCCACATTCCAAATGTGCCAGGATCCATATCAGCAAGATCGAGTCCCAGCTCAACTTTGTGAGATCCGTAATCTTGCTTCACAACAGGTAGTTATATAATAGAATGTAGGGCAATTCCATTACGCTAAAGACTCACAGAGGTTTCGGCTGATCCTTATCTCTGGACAGGGTCGTTTGAATGCTCCCACTGTCGCGCACATCCCAAAACCGAATCAGTGTGCAGTCGCTATCCTGCTCAGCACCGGAAAGAGTAAACTTTCACACCTCACATACCTCCAAGTATCAAAGGGATCGCTCGTGCGAGAGCCGATCTTACCTGCCGACGTATCTTCTAATAAAAAGAATGCGAATAAATGTATAAACACATATATACTCTTATTACTCCATGCTTAAAAATCAAGCAACAAAATACAACACTCTACCCAAAACGAAATATAATCGATCATCAAATATAAATATTGACAATTAATCGTACACTGTAAGTAAGCCACAGTCTATAAACCGATGTCTAAAAGATAAGTATAAATTTCAAGCTAATATAGTGTATCGTTACTATAGCGCTACCATTACGCTCTCACGTTCTAAACAGAGAGATACTCGGCTATCCTTTCAGTCAGTGGATCTTAGATCACCTGACTCTTACAGAGACACTCTAGCTCGATTTTCTGTCTTCTATTGTTTCTCGATAAAATGGTAATAAATCTCCATGTGGGACAATCCTTTCATAATATATAGGATAGTCTGAATATGCTATCGCCGACCTCCTGCTGCAATAGAGAGAGAATCCTTTTCTCTCGCGTATAGAATCACGCGCACATTCCTATTGGAACTCCTCAGCTATAGCAGTATCCTTGACCATTTTCGAAAAAGCCACATATTTCAGTCTCCATGGAGAAATTGGCTCTACAGTTCTGCTGTCATTGCTCAACATAATGGCCATGATATGGAGCAAGAAAGCATTCCTAGACGACGTTCGTCTTTTTTGATCGCCAATCTATTTGGCATTCAAGAACTATTACGAGCGGATATTTGATCTTTTATAGTACAAGGTCTTGTGGATCATCCCACGTATCAAAAGATCCTTTCATATCATCCTAACTAGACATGTATACCACGGATATTAAGTCCAAAAACAAAGTACGTGTCGTGTCAAGTATATACTAAATATATAAGACGACCAGCCATGCAAAATAAAACTAACAATATTTTTCTCCACTGATCAAGAATCATTAGAAAAAAGATCAAGGCTATGAATATACCATCGACTACTGAGACAAGAATCGAAAAGTGATCGTGCGGTTCAAATTGCTCTAAGACCCATACACGTAAATCTTCCAAGATAAACATAGAATGTTCTTAAACTGTTCGCTGGAAAACTGGATCTCCAAACATGATCTAAACTTTCAGATGTTCTCAAACACGACTGTGGAGGACAACCATTTCGAAAGTGGTATTATATCTCTAAGTCATTTTTGGTCATTTCAACATTGTTAACATGATAATATCTCAAAACTTACAATTATCATATTCAATATCGTTAATCCATAACTATATATACGGATTAATAATATCAAACATTCAACTACTTTGATGACTATTTCAGTCATAAATTGGTTTCGAAAAACCGCAGGTAGCTCTCATAGATCTTCTTATCAAAGTCTCTTACGTGAAATACAGTCTAAGTCTACTTAGACCGGCTTAAGATCTTCAAATGTAACAATTCGTTGGGAAAGATGAATAGACGCAATCATTGCATCAAGAAAGAATGTCTCCTAATCTGTCCATTCTTAGACAGAATATTCTTAGACAGAATCTTTCATCACAAAACATGCCTTGCATTTTTCGACAACAGCCTCCTTCCGCGTGACTTCGGAAAATCTAATTTTCAACAAAGTCTGGCGTCTGATAGGAAAGTCGATCAAGTTCCATCCATACCTGATTCTCTACACTGACTCTTTCATCTATCTATTGCTATTATTCACTACCTTAGCAATAGACCCTTAAGTAGCATGGTTACTTGACTTGGATTCCACAAGCGATGCCATCATGAATGCTTTCTCTTGATATCAAAATATTTCTGAGATGTTATTCTACAGGAATTATGAGGATTCGAGTTTCTGTGATTGGCTCAAAACCATCACCATGAATCTCGCCACTATTTACCTTAACTGATTGAGAAAAACCGATTTCTTTTGCGTTAGCTGACAAAATCTTCCACTGTCCCTAGCTGTCGAAGAAAACTATTTTCTTCTATGCTATGAAACAAGGAGGTTTCTATAAGTCTTTAATTGCTAGAGAAAACCATTTCTCCCATATTAGTTGACTGATAGGGCTCCCACTGTTCCCAGCCGTTGGAAGAAAATATAATCATTTTGCGCCGGCGGATTAAGAAGCTTATATGCTTCGTAAGAACCTAAATCCTAACCTACTTTGCCTTTCACGGTTCCTTCTGAGGAACTCAACTTCGCACGACCCATTGCAGCCATCATTCAAACGTACTAGCCTATGAATACATGTCCCTTCGAGTTTCTCAAGAGCCCAACTTCTCATACAAATGCGAGATGGTAAATATATTAAAGTATATGTAATATAGGTGTAAGTGTCCTTCTTGGACTCTCGCCCGTCCATTTCTAATAGGTACTGAATTACTAAATTGTGAAGATATACGGTTGAGAAATATGAGCAGCTTTCCAGAACGTATCTTTCCAAAACGATATAGGAAGATTGGCTTGCGCCATCACGTTTCTCACCATACTTAAAATATCTTATTTCATCTGCCCGCAATACCGTTTTGTCGCAATGCATGGGATCATCAGCTTTTTGACAATTCCATATTCTCATACACTTTCCAAACTTGCTCAAATTAATACTCGTGACTTGAGTTCAGTTTCCAAACCGATTAATCAAATACGCACATCTTAGTATGCAAAAATTCATTACTCCACCGATGTAGCGGTCGATTCAAATTGACGCTTCAGTTCTGTGTGAATATACCGGCCATGAGTCGAGAAATCATTTGTGAGATTTAAAATAGATAATACTAACATATGCCTTCACATTAATTTGGTCTGCGTTTGTTAGAGTAAATTAATTACAATGAACATTTAATGATTTTACTTTATATAGTAAAAGCACATAAGTAATGTCTACATGTGGATAAGTGACATTCTGTCTAAGTGCCAATCAAGTCAACCTGCATGGTCAGTCAACCCAGATGGTGAATTTGACCAACTACTTATTGACCTAATCTATAATGTCACATTGACACTTATAGAAACGTCAACCCGTAAAACCATAAAACACATAAGAGACAAAAATGTTTCACCTAAGTCCTTAACAAAACTATTTTAACTGATAGGGAAGTTATTTATTAGACAATCATATACATCTAAATGCAGAACTAAACTCATATATATCTGACACACGAATCGCTTCCATAAACCTAATCGCTTGTGGCGACTAACTGCTTCAACTCAATCCAATGATGTGCGAAACTGTTCATACTCCTATAGTCAAAACACTTTGTGACTTGTTCTTTTCATTATTACCATCTTGCTTCTCCTTATAAGATCACTTAACTTTCGATGCGTTATTTTATGTTTTTCATAACTCAAATGAAGTGCACGCTCGTTTAGAGCACAAATCCTTATGCGCTGAATACTTCACCGACACATAAGTAGCGCTCATGATTTATCACCCGCAGTGGCGTAATCATTAGCTTTAGTTATCCAAACGTACAGGCAAACGTCATTACATTCGCTTTCCGGATAACTAACCGCTTTGATAGAAAAACATATAAAACCGCTAATGTTGTTGCTCGATAGATAGACTGGTGCAGCACACCTGCTCAACAGGAAAGTAGAACGACATGTTTCGTTCAACAGACAAACTGCAGCAGTATTGTACGCTCAACGATCTAATTGGAGCTATAAACTAAAAGTGATATACTTAAACTAATAAACAAACAATTGAGGTGTCATTACTACACGACACATCCCGCAATTTACTTTGCACATCGATAACAAAATATCTAGTGCACAAGATATCGCTCCGCAAATCATGCAGTCGTTTGGTGCATAGATAATCGTATACCTGTTGCACTCATACATTGCGTTGGCTTAGCAATCTAGAAAAGAAATTCTACGACTACTAATGACTTTGTTATGTTAAAAAAACATTTGATACGTTCAGCTTCTAATGATTCCCGCATCTCAGTGGTGTTGCGTCATGAAACACTGCCAGCTTATCACTAGCATATGACCCTTCGACTTATCCATGAAACACTATCGACAAAAAAAATCTATTTACACATTTTAAAGATTCGTTAAGATTCTAATCATTTCTACTTTGGAGTAATTAACAGCACTAATTAATGAAAGAGAAACTAGGCGATTCTAGAACTACATTCTATAGGATATAAAAATAAAAATGTTCTATAGATATCCGTTAAAGTTATAGAATCTCGATTTCAAAGATGAGTTTAAATTGGTAATAACATCCATTACTTCACGCGAAATCTCCCACTTGAAATATTTAGTGTTAGGAGATATAATTTTAATTATTTCACTATCTTAATTAACAACAATAAATTCAAAATTTTAGGTGTTAACTATATTCTCAGATCGAAGCGCACCTGTGTGTGCTCCCACTGAAACCGACTATCACATACAACCCTGAGTTGTTTAGGATTAAAAATAAATATTATTTTGGCATCAAAAATTAATTTTATTCGGCTCATATTAGCCAAAATATGTCCCAAATTCCTCAAAATAATTTCTGAAATTTTCATGATTTTTCTGTAATTTTTCTGAATTTTTTCCCGATTTAACAAAAATAAAACTCAGGAAAAAAACATTCAAAAAATAGCCCAGGCCCCTTGGGCCCAGGTTTACTGGGCTTTTAGACCCAGGTCTGAGCCGCCGGTACAGAGCCAGGCTCCGGTCCGAGCCGAGCCGGCGAATCCTGATAGGCTCAGCCCGAACCGAGCTGGCCTTTCAGGTTCGGCTCCATCCAAGCCGAGCCGATCTGAGATGGCTGGCTCAGGTCGAGCTAAGCCGATCCGCCTGTCTGGCTCGAGCCGAGCCGAGCCATTCCGGCCGGCTCTGGCTCAAGCCTAGCTCAGCCGAGCCGCTGGCTTTGGCTTAGGCAGTGCGAGAGCAGATTTTTTTTATAAAAATAATTAAAAGAACTTTATTAAATTCAATACACACTTTTAAAATCGCTAAATGTTTAAAGAATTCTTTTAATTCTTTTTTATTAAATATAAAGATTTAATTACTCTATAAAATTTCATAAATCTTTTCCAAAATTTAAAAAAAAAATTATCTCATCTTTTCAAAAAATCTCTTGCAAATTAAAAATTTTTAGAAAAAATCCCTTAATTTTGCACAAAATTTGCAAAAATCTAAATAATTTTAAAAATAAACACTACTACAAATAAAGGTTGCTCCTACGGATAAATCCGTAGGGGCAACTCACTGCCCCTACGGATTTATCCGTAGGGGCGAAAAAATACCCCGCAGGTGCAAAGGCCGCAGGTGCAAGTTGAAGCCCTGAACTTGCCCCTACGGGCAAATTCTTGCCCCTACGGATATCTGTGTAGGTCCTGTTGCCCCTACGGAGTAATCCGTAGGGTAAAAGAAGTTATATTATTTATGATTTTTTTTAATATATTGAATGTACCTACGGACATAATCGTAGGGCCATGCTATAACCCCTACGGATATCTGCGTAGGTACCGATCCGTAGGGGCCAAATATCAAGAATCCTGGTATTTTGCCCCTACGGATAAAGCCGTAGGGGCTATGTTGTGGCCCTACGGAGGTGTCCGTAGGGGCACTCCCAACCCCTGGTACTGCGATCAGGGGGGAAATATCAGTTACTGCTGATATTTTGCCTCTACGGATATAGCATATGTACCTACGGATTAATCCGTCGGTACACATTATCTGTAAAAATTTTTTAAAAAAATGGGCTGCTTGATTTTTTTCCTGCCCTGTGCACAATAATATATACATTAATCAAATATAAAATTAATCATCACACAACATATATCACAGTATTCATATTCACATCTCACACATATAATATACAAAAGAAACCAAAAAACTGAATATGATATAAATATAAACCAAAATCAATATCACCCAAAATGTTTCAAAATGTAGTACAATATGTATCATATAAATAAATACATGTTTCAAAAAATAAGAATCAAAATGCTAGCCTAGCTCGGTCCAGCTCCACCTCAGATAAACGCTAGAATCTTGCGCCTACCCCGTCGCGTCTGGACCTAACGTGTGCAATAAGCGTGTAAGAACTGTGTTTTATTCGAATTCTTATCATTATCGAGTTATTTCGAAACCCCATTTGGATATCTAGTTTGGAAAACTGTAGTTTATTTTAATTAGATATATACATGTATGATTAATAAAACCTAAGTCTACAACCAAATAAGCTCAGGTTACGTACTGATATTGGATATGTTGATATCTATTGTCATGACCCGAAAGTACGGAACATGACCGGCACTTAGACTACGAAACGTCTCGAGGTGTACGTAATTTAAGTAAGACGAAAAACCTAGAAATCCAAACCAAGAAAAGTAGTAGAGTGAAGGAAAATCAATTTAAATCAAGTAGTTTTAATAGCATAAACCGAATTATGCCTTTTTAAAAACATCAAATATTTCCTGAAATTTCGGCAGAGTCTCCTTTGTAAATACTGGCCCCCAACGGGATACAACATGAATAGTATACGAAATCAAAAAAAAGGCATCCCGAAGCGGGAGCTAGCTCTTCGTCAATCGACGGTCACAACCACACAAGCAATATAATATACAACGCCAAGGGCGAGAATCAAAACTCAAAAGGAAACGCAAAACAACAAGAATTCCACAGAAATATAACGCGCGACTCTAAGATCGAAAGAATAAACATCACTGGTCTCTATCTCAAATAAGTACATGTTTGGTTGATGGAAGTTCTAGATACAACAGAATAATGATATACAAGATATATAATGGGGGTACGATATAAGTAAACCCACCTACTAGCAAATCACCCGAAGAAAACTATGCCCGCAAGCCGTAATGAAACCTGTACGGCAAACCTGCAAGAAATTGGGGCACAACGGGGGTGAGTTGCCAACTCGTGAATAGAAAAACATCTACGAATAGGAATCGCATGTATGACGCAATACTAAGTCATACGATCAATATATATCCTCAAATATGTATATAACATGCAGCCTATAATAAAGGCTAGGGTAAATATCTAACCCGAGTGTAATCTCATGTGCCCGTTTCAGTGCCTCAGGTAGCAATATATCATATGAATGAGGTATGAATGCATGAAAACAGAATACATGTAAATGAAGAAACTGTTTTCATAATTTAATGTGATTTCCTTTGTATTTTTAAAATGAGGTATCATAATGAAATCAGCATAAAACAGTGCCTAGCATCGGTACAAAACGTAATCCCAATATCTCGATATCTCTGTATCACAGTCTCTGTACCTCAATATCTCGAAATCTCAATGTCTCAATCACAATATCTAAGGCGCCGTCAGTCCAGACCGGCCCCTACCATCCATCTCAAGACCACGACGGTATCCTCCGGATATCCGACGCGTCGGGTAATATCACCGGTAGGTAGTGCTCCCCTGCCAGGCTCACATCGTCATCATCACGCGCTTCTTGCCCCGGGGTACCTTACCGGGTCCACCATGTACCCGAAATGGTTCATCCAACTCCTCGAATCGGGTCTCGAAATCCATTAGCAAACTCAGGGTGGACGACTCATACATCATGGGAAAAACCGCGCTTTTCATTTAAAAAGAGAAAAAAGAAGTTTGTATATGTTTTTGCGGTTTTCCCCAAATCCAGAAAATCTAATGGAAATCCAAATCCAAAACCTCAATAGCACGTAAAAAGTGAATATATGCATGAGAATCCATGAATGCGGCATAACAATGAATAACGGTATGCATGAAGCGACAGTAATAACAACAATATCTAAGCTGGCATATAAGATAAGTACACTAATATCATGTCAAACTACTAGCTATCAAGCGAAGATAAGCAATAATATTTTCTAGGGTGTGCGTGACATGGCAATTACCGATGAAGATGTGTGTCAGCCGGCAAGTAAGGTGTACGTGGTACATACGCATCATCGGTAATGGTGCTGGTGTCCTAACAACATAATATCAACAATGCAATATGAAATAACAATGTAAGTATGCGATGCGGAGCGAGCAACCAAAATGAGCGGGAGCTAAATATTAAATAATGGTGCCATTTGAAATAACACGAATCGCGGGATTTTTGAAAATAGGGGCTACGGTGGTTTTTTAAGAAAGGATACGTCTTTTGAAATATCCGTAGATCCCTTGACCTATCTTTTAAAATAACCACGATCCGCTAGTTTTGAAATAGGTAGGAGTCAAATCTAATCTAACAACTACACTAAACTATATGGCTGAACTAACAAGCTGAACTACAGGTAAGGAAAACCGCCTATCATCTGAGTCGATACATATACATACCTGTATATGTATAGTCGGTGATCCTGCCTCAATAATATCACATCCGATACCATATCTATAATCAGGCATCCCAAGTCAAGAGTGCGGATCAATCATCAAGATATAGCTCGTACGTAAATCCGTCGTACGACATCCCCAAAATCTGGGTATGGGTCAATATCATATTCCTCACACCATTCCTCTAGTATCCTCTTTATTCAAGATCATAGTCTAGGGTACCGACCTATGTCTAGTACAATACTAATATCCTCAAGATACTCATGATCTGACTACTGATCGACAATCTCGTATAAACCGATATCATTAGCACATATCATCATCAAGGGGTATACATCGCCCAATACGGCCTAGTACCAATATCCTAGCATATCATATCTTATATCACGATCACATGTCGACCATTTTATTAATAACACTATTCACCCGTATCGTCGTCCCAAGATCCGCTAGAACACCAGGACGTACCTCAAGTACGAATCCTGCCATATCACCGATATCACAACCACAAAACAAATCTCATCGACTCAGCTCAATCCCAAGTATCATCCTCAAATCCGTATGTGAACACATAGTCCCATACCCATGTGAACACATAACTATAAAAAATCCCATGAGCACATATAAATAGGAATGTATGCAAGTATGTATGTGTGTATGTGTAGTGCAACACTACCCTAGGGTTCGCAACACTAAAATAATCCAACACACCAATATCCATCCTAAACATCGTTATTAATCCCAAATAACATATAATAATTGTTGGTGTGTATACGCATCCGTATACACCACCACGGACTGTGGGGGTGCTATACGCCATCCACCCGACTTCTCCCCGTAGATATAATTCTACTCACCTGGTCCTCGCACGTCGGTGCCGACGTCGCCACGCGCTTGCTTGTCGTCTCGAAGTCCACATGGGGTACATACATATCATAACGCACCGTATCGCATTAAAATCCGACTCATGACCAAAATGACTCACGAATCCCACATAGGTCAAAACCTATGGTTTGCTTTCACAAATCAACCCAAAAACCCTCGACGTCGGCGTACAAACGCTGATTAATCGAGAAAAACACCAAACGTATCAATCATGGTTTCAAAACTCACCAACTGTATAAGAAATAGGGATTAATTCGTCAAATCCATAAAATTAAACCAATCGTTTTATTTTCCAAAATCTAGTTATCACAAATTCCCATTTCGGTTCAAAACTTGATGTTTTAACCAATCTACAAATTTTAACGATTCAAATGGCCAAAATTCTCATTAAATAACATAATTAGGTCATACAATTCACTTTCATAAATTAAACTCATCAATTTGTATATATTCCAAATTCCTAGTTTGCAAAAATACCGATTTTAACTCTTTTTAAAGTAAAATTCACAATTTTACAATTAAGCTTGGTTTTGCATATACTAAAATATTAAACCACAATTTATAATGTTAATAATGCCATGAAACCCTAATTAGAATTTTATCTCACCAAAATATATATATTTTTAAAACCTAGTTTCCAATTTATATAATTATCACAATTTAAATTAACAAAAATGCAAACTAGCAACTAGATTTGATTTGGCATGCCCACTACATGTTAACTATATCACACAACCACAATCTCATCACTAAAAACTTAACTTGACTTTTGAAACCCTTCTCTTGAATTCACAAGTTTTAAATTTAGAACCTAATTAAGCATCTAATTTAGTCGAATTGAAGTATTAAAGCAACAATTTAACTATAGGGCAAAGATTTATACCTCACAATTTCAAAAGATCTAACATGAATCTAGCACCAAAATCTTGGCCTCCAAAATGAAAACTTTTCACCAAAATCCATGCTTGAGAGGCTAAGGAAAAATGGGTAGGAGTTAGATTTTGATTTTGTGGGGTTTTTTTGGTGGATTTTTGATGCATTTTGTGAGGATTTTTGATGAGGAATTGAGAGGGGAAATTGGGGGCTGTTGTAAAGGGAGGGCTCGGCCAGAAAATGGGGAGAAGAGGAGAGAGAGGGAGGTGGGAAAAATAGAGTCAAGTCCACACAAAAGTCAAAGCCCACTCACTTATCTATTTCTTTCATCTTTTCCTTTGTTTTCTTTTCTTTTCTTGGTGATTGGAGAGAGAGAGAGGGGGAGGGCTGTCATGGTGGGGCCGGCCACATGGGCGGCGGGGAAGAAAGGGTGAGGTGTGGGTATGCGGGTTAGGGAAAAAGATAAATGTATTACCCCAATTCCCATTAACACTAATTTCACCGGAAAAAGCCTTTTTCTTCGATATTTTTCTAAACCGTTTTGGCAAACCATTTCATTTCAAAAATCACATGATAAAATTTTATTTAATGTGTTATGATGCACAAAAATTGTTTCAAATCATTCTAATTTGTAATTTTCCCTAATTAAATGTATTACTGACGGCTTAAAATAATATTAAAATAATTAATTTCGGAAAATTTTTCAGAAATTTTGAAATTTCACCAGTGGCTCAATAAACACTAAATACTAGCAATTTCATAGCTAGAATATGTATATTTAATTTTATAATAAAAATATTTGTATTTTGATTTTTTACAGAAAACTCCCTTATTTTACCGTTTTTTTTCGAAATTTCACCGAAACGATTTTCAAAACGTTACAATCTTCCCCCCTTAAAGAAATTCGGTCCCCGAATTTAAATTAAAATTTCCCCCAAATACTAAAATATTTCATCCAAAACCATCAAATCGCATGGGCTCCGAAATCATAAATACATAAAACAAATCGTAGCGCAACGCATGCGCATGAAAAAAATGAGCCTATAACTCAAAATCAGACTCCATCCAGCATCCCGCAATCATCGGAGTCATGGAGAAGACATCAATGTCAAGATCTAATATGAAAACCAACATGATATACATCGTTAAAACATCTGGAAGCAATGCATGCCAAATTTTCTTCAAATCGCTGTGCGATGCTCGCAGCACTGCACAGTGGAGGACGTCTATTGTAAGAAAATAACTACATATATATATATATATATATATCATTTGTTTAATATGTACGTTCCGCAGTTTTGGAAACAATTTTGAAGGGTCTCCTTGTTTTAAACATTTCGTGTCATATCAGACACGTAGGTAAATACTGAGACTATAGCTCGCTTTTTGGAAATCCCTTCAATAACTATTAATGCATGCAAAATATATTCAGGTACTGTCCTCTGACTAGTCCTGCTCAGTACAAAAACTCATAGCAATCATCATAAAAACGTATTGTTCTATAAGAAAAATCAATCCCAAAATACGCGTATGCATACTACGTGTGTCTGGTGCGCACGGAAATCAAAATCCAAATATGTGCCATACATATGCACAGAAACAACATCCAAGTGCATCAGGTGTGCACGAAACATCTGTCGTAGGCAACATGTGTGCCTGACGGCAAAATCAGGTGCATCTGACATGCACGAACAATCTCGATTTAGTGCATCTGGTGTGCACCAAAATCACACTTCAAAACATGCGCCCAACATGCACGAAAATCCAAATCAGGTGCATCCATCGTGCACGAAATCATGAAATCCAATATCAAGTGCCGAACATGCGCAAAATCAAATCAGGTGCATAAGGTGCACAAAAAAAATATCGAACATCACCATCGAAATCAAAGTCCAGGGCACCTAAATGCACAACATACGTAACACTGCACTGCAAGCATATATGAACTATACCGCGTGCAAAAACCAAATCGTGTGCGTATATACGCACAAAATCAACTCAAATGCCTAAAACCGTAAAATCACAAACATGTGAAACCAAGCACGGAAACGATATCAAGTGCAACACTATGCAAAGATCGTAAATCCTCAATCATCAAAATCAAATCATGCGAATAAATCACCCAAAATATCGAAATCAATAATGGCGGAATAGTCTCCGCTCAAGCACTTCCTCTAAGAACCTCTGGCCAATTGTCGTGATCACTCATAGCATGTCTCGTCGACGATCCTGAACTCTTGCCTGCCGGTGTACGTAACATGACCACTCCTGGGTCCAAGTCTTCTCGTAATTCATTCCAGAAAGGTCCTGTCGAAATCTCTCCCAAATCTCGTCTCAGCCGAACTGTCCGGAAGTCAGCGTCCCTTACCTATATCTGCATCTTGCTCTGGAACGACTGCATACTCATCGCGACTCCTTCTGGAAGGTAAATCTAAGTACCATGCCTCGGCATGCGCATCGCATCTCTGATGTCGGCGGAGTGGAACGTCATCTCATCTAGATCTGGTACGAACCTCTTACTTCACTTTTCTCTAATGTCGTCTTCTTTGGACTCGTCTCGTCGCGGCTGCATGGACTGAGCTCCAACGGCTATCCTCGTATCTGGAGTCTCCCAAGAAATGCATCTCACACCTAGCATCTGAATTAAGTCGAGCCATCCGATCGAGTCGTCAAAACCTCATAATCCCCCAAGAGCTCAACATCTTGGGCACAGTTTAATAGTATCGAGTACATACCACAGCATCGGTGGTCCAGCCGTAGAAGGGCAAACCCAAGCCTCACTAATGGCGCCGTAGAACTGCCGCAAACCCGAAGGTTCAAATGCTTTCACACGGTCATTAAGTCGAGTTAGGGTTTCATTCATCTAGAGGGACCATAGAATTTCCTGCATGTCTTTCCGACTACTTTAAACTTAGAATAATAGGTTTCTGACATTCGATCGTCTCTGTCGACTCTCAACGTCTCCGCGTGAAGTCGTCTCTAGCTGGAATCAATCTATCTGATGACCTCTCATCGGGTAGGCGAACGAACCACATGTCCTAGTCATTCATCCTCGGGTGACTAGCGACCTTCTATCATCTCTTAGTACAACCTGTACTGTAATAGCTCCAACATATGGGGCGATATCTCGTCACTCACAGCAACAACTGGCTCACTCGTCTGCACGCTGAACAGTGCCTCAATCATCATGAGTAAGCAATACACCAACGGTCATCAAAATCTGGCTGGCCTCTATCATTGGCTCAATCCTCTAGTGTCGATCAGCACATCCAAGTAACCTCATAAAGGCGATCCGCCAAACGCTCGTGGCGCGGAAACACAGTAAAAAAACACATCTCCGCAATCGTGTGTCGCCGGAATTTCGCCCTGGTCAGTCCTCGTTCATGACGAGCTCGTGCTGACCGCAACTCTAGCCGTAGCTCTCCCTGCCCGTAATCGTGGCAGTAAAACCATAACTGGTACTGATGAGGCTAGATCAGAATGAATATAATACTGAGCAAAGAAATGTACATCCTAAGGCTCCTTAAGTGGAGTGGCGTGTCGTAAGTATGCCGCGGAACATACCCACGGTACGTCACTCTACTTTAGTCACATATTCCATCAACCAAGGGTCATCCTACACTCCGAAGGTAAAACCTAACGCTTTGATACCAACTTTGTCATGACCCGAAAGTACGGAACATGACCGGCACTTAGACTACGAAACGTCTCGAGGCGTACGTAATTTAAGTAAGCCGAAAAACCCAGAAATCCAAACCAAGAAAAGTAGTAGAGTGAAGGAAAACCAATTTAAATCAAGTAGTTTTAATAGCATAAGCCGAATTATGCCTTTTTAAAAACATCAAATATTTCCTGAAAATTTCGGCAGAGTCTCTTTTGTAAATACTGGCCCCCAACGGGATACAACATGAACAGTATACGAAATCAAAAAAAAGGCATCCCCAAGCGGGAGCTAGCTCTTCGTCAATCGACGGTCACAACCACACAAGCAATATAATATACAACGCCAATGAGGTATCATAATGAAATCAGCATAAAACAGTGCCTAGCATCGGCACAAAACGTAATCCCAATATCTCGATATCTCTGTATCACAGTCTCTGTACCTCAATATCTCGAAATCTCAATGTCTCAATCACAATATCTAGGGCGCCGTCAGTCCAGACCGGCCCCTACCATCCATCTCAAGACCACGACGGTATCCTCCGGATATCCGACGCGTCGGGTAATATCACCGGAAGGTAGTGCTCCCCTGCCAGGCTTACATCGTCATCATCACGAGCTTCTTACCCCGGGGTACCTTACCGGGTTCACCATGTACCCGAAACGGTTCATCCAACTCCTCGAATCGGGTCTCGAAATCTATCAGCAAACTTATGGTGGACGACTCATACATCATGGGAAAAACCGCGCTTTTCATTTAAAAAGAGAAAGAAGAAATTTGTATATGTTTTGCGGTTTTCCCCAAATCCAGAAAATCTCATGGAAACCCGAATCCAAAACCTCAATAGCACGTAAAAAGTGAATATATGCATGAGAATCCATGAATACGGCATAACAATGAATAACGGTATGCATGAAGCGACAGTAATAACTACAATATCTAAGCCGGTATATAAGGTAAGTACACTAATATCATGTCAAACTACTAGCTATCAAGCGAAGATAAGCAATAATATTTTCTAGGGTGTGCGTGACATGGCAATTACCGATGAAGATGTGTGTGAGCCGGCAAGTAAGTGTACGTGGTATATACGCATCATCGGTAATGGTGCTGGTGTCCTAACAACATAATATCAACAATGCAATATGAAATAACAATGTAAGTATGCGATGCGGAGCGAGCAACCAAAATGAGCGGGAGCTAAATATTAAACAATGGTGCCATTTGAAATAACACGAATCGCGGGGTTTTGAAAATAGGGGCTACGGTGGTTTTTTAAGAAAGGATACGTCTTTTGAAATATCCGTAGATCCCTTGACCTATCTTTTAAAATAACCACGATCCGCTAGTTTTGAAATAGGTAGGAGTCAAATCTAATCTAACAACTATACTAAACTATACGGCTGAACTAACAAGCTGAACTACAGGTAAGGAAACCGCCTATCATCTGAGTCGATACATATACATACCTGTATATGTATAGTCGGTGATCCTGCCTCAATAATATCACATCCGATACCATATCTATAATCAGGCATCCCAAGTCAAGAGTGTGGATCAATCATCAAGATATAGCTCGTACGTAAATCCGTCGTACGGCATCCCCAAATCTGGGTATGGGTCAATATCATATTCCTCACACCATTCCTCTAGTATCCTCTTTATTCAAGATCATAGTCTAGGGTACTGACCTATATCTAGTACAATACTAATATCCTCAAGATACTCATGATCTGACTACTGATCGACAATCTCGTACAAACCGATATCATTAGCACATATCATCATCAAGGGGTATACATCGCCCAATACGGCCTAGTACCAATATCCTAGCATATCATATCTTATATCACGATCACATGTCGACCATTTTATTAATAACACTATTCACATGTATCGTTGTCCTAAGATCCGCTAGAACACCAGGACGTACCTCAAGTACGAATCCTGCCATATCACCGATATCACAACCACAAAACAAATCTCATCGACTCAGCTCAATCCCAAGTATCATCCTCAAATCCGTATGTGAACACATAGTCCCATACCCATGTGAACACATAACTATAAAGAATCCCATGAGCACATATAAATAGGAATGTATGCAAGTATGTATGTGTGTATGTGTAGTGCAACACTACCCTAGGGTTTGTAAGTCTACGGTAGCGTCCCGGCCGTCTACAGACGCCAAATGCGGAACAAAACTTTTTAACTGGCGCTATCGTATACTTTCACCCGGATCTGCCATTATTGCTAAACTAACAAACTGTAAAGAGTGTAGAAAGGTTATACCGAACGATCCGAGTCCTTCGTTCTTTAACCATCATCCCACGCTCCGTTGCGGCTGCTCCGATCTCTTCGATCTCCTATCTGCTCGTCCAGGTGGCACCACGTCAACGATTCTTTAAACGGGCTCCCGCCTCTGACTTGAGGCAACTCGGTCGTCAAGTTTGCTAAAAGAGACGACCAAGAATGATGTAGAGAATGAGTAGATGACTTTGTCTCACTTCGTCCAAATCCGTGGACGATCGGTTAATGAAGTTGCCGAGGGAATCGGGTGATGGAATGAAATGAGCTTTGAATTCCATACACCGAAAACTATCATAATCTTTTGCAACCAAATGAAAACTTCAAGTGTGTGAGGAGAAGGAGAGGGGGCCGGCCACTTATATGGAGGAGGAGGGTGAGTATAGGAGCAATCAAGGAGGTGACCATAATAAGAAGCTTATCCTTACAAAATATCAAGAACAAATATCTTAAGGAAAACAAGAATCATTGAAATCAAAGCATGAGTCATAATCCTTGTCACCACTTTCTAGAAACTTCTAGAACCTTCTAGAAGCATGACTCACCCTCATCTCAAGAAAAGATAAATCCGCCTTTAACCGAATGTTAAAAGACGGCTGATAGAAAACTGGAAACTGGCAACTTCCAAAAGTGATCCTGAAACAACTTTCAGGATAACCCCGTAACTGTATAAATATACCCTCATTTGTATTACGACCGAATACAAATGCAACTGAGACAAAGATATTATACCTACTCAATATAATACTCGGATCCGGCTTAAACCAAAGCCGACCAGTATCATCTGCCCGAAAAATAACACGTGCGTAAACGCACGTGCATTTTTTGAACCCTGCCATAAAACCATACGGCCTCTACAACGTTTCGCCCGAACTTGGGAAACTGTCTGTGGGGGACTCTAATGACTCGTCAGTACCTTGGTAGTGGGTTTAACCACAAACCGTCAGCGGCACTAGCAATGCGTAACGGCTGCCCATGGACTGACCTCAAGGGAGGCTGATGAGCGAACTCATCCAAAAACCCTACTGAGCCTAACAGTGACAATGTATATACAGTCCGGTCCGTTCGTCTATGAGTATCGCATATCTGCCTTGGGGGCTAGCAACGTCAGACCCCCAATAGCAGTATAAGTCGTGTCGGAGTGAAGCCCAATAACACCCTGAGATACTACTGGAGTACCTACCAGTAAATCTCCTGCCACGGCCGTGGGCTTTGTGTAATGGCTCTTTTAGACACAGCACGATCTCGCCCCCAATACCGGGAGAGACGAATCCCCTGCCGATCCGCTCACGTGCCACTATATGGCTCGGGACTGTACCCAAAAACTACCTGTTTGCACGACTCCTTTGAGCCGTGGTAGGGTAGAAATCAAAGCACAGTGGGAACTCACACGAGACAAATGACGACCTCAGGTCGATGAACTAACCTGTACACATGTCACCAGGGAACTGCTATCTGACGATAGATATAGTACTAACTAGCAGATTCCCGGCGAGTCCTGTCCGGTGTACTCATAACCCAATGAGCACCTGTATACATCTTAGGTGATCCAACTGACACCAGTGGCTTGTGAGACCGGCCAACGCCCCTCGTCGGGGTCTCGACTGTACACACTAGTCTACTCCGGAGTATCGATGCCCTGTCTCGAAACTCCCATGACTAGGGACCACAATTAAGGATATGCATATAAACTACCCAACTCTCACGTATATGATCGCCATCATACTGTTGGTAGTAAAGCAAGATCCTAAAGGCTCTATCAAAGTGTAACATGTAATCAGTCACCTGAACATGTACATGACTGATAAAGGCAAACCAGATAGCATACTATCATCTCGAGTAAGACTGTCCTACCGGTATAGGTCCTCCGTAATCATTGCAATCACGTACCTGCGATCCAATAATTGACTATGAGGGCACTATCTCCAACAATCTCCCACTTGCACTCAAGGCTAATTATTGCAATGTCGACTACTCACAGCCCGTGTGAAACCGAACATCCAACTCCTCTACTAATCAGTTTCACAAAGCCCGTTTGTAAAACTATTGTGTTCGAGAAATAGCCTCAGTGAGTGGATCCGCCTAGATGTTTCTTTCTATATCTCTCTAAATCTCAAGTTCGCGGAGAAAGCCATCTCCCGAATTGAGTAATACCTGTCTTAGAATATGTCTGGATTTCTGATGGGACCTAGTTCATAAATGAACTCCAAATCCAAACTTCTTAGACTGTATCGATCACTGAACCTAATCAGTATCCGGCACCATGCCTCCCACAGTATTTTCTTGGACCACCTGTCCATAATACTGTCCCTCGTCAGAGAGAAAACTATAACTCTGACAATCTCTCTGTCAACCATGTCACCTTTGAAGCCTGGAATGATAATCGTCTCCCGAAGGAGGCTGCTATTATCAAATCCGTAGAACATGTACTTATGTTCTAAAACTGCTTCCTTATGTTTCTCCAGGATTGGATTAATACAAACTCATTGCATCTAGTGCAAAAACAACATTTGGTGTGGTACTTGACATCTCATGATTGACTCAATTGCCTAAGCAAGTGATCTGTCAATCATGCACATCCCTCTCCCCTTTAGTCTATACGACACCTTTAGAGAGGGTGACTCCATCACCTACAGGTACACCACCATGCTAGGAGTCAACTATTCTAAAAACCATTAGAATATCTGTCAAAGTACCCACATTGGGAAACTACCCAAATCCAGATCTAAAACCATAGATCTAGAAACCAGAATGTCAAATATTATATCCATATCCTGTCTGGAGAAACAACTGTGTGACGACCATAGTACAACCGATCGTAGTATAGGAATTTTACTTCCTACTCTGTGTATGTCATCCAGATATCATGACATCACACCCTACTACCTTCTTAACAGATCTATCCCTTATTCTGATTGAAGTCAAAACCATGACCGTCACATCAAAAATAGATGATCTATCTCCGCTATAACTGCTCTAGTCTATAAATAAACATAAGCATCTTGCCCACTATGCTTCCGCCGCTCCCACTGACTACGACAACCCTCCTATCGGGTCTCATAGCCTGGAACAACAGTAGTGTCAGGTCTGGGTAGATAAGAACCTCCCTGTCACCGTCCTTGAGCCTACCGAAGTACCTCTCGGGTGTCTGAGGTTACCCACCATATCTGCGGAGTGGCTAATGGAATGTCAAACCTGATTGAATATATAGGTCCTATTAAATTTTCCGTAATCGTTCGCGGTTCTGGAATCACTTCCAGTTCTACCATACTCCCACTACCGTTTTATGAAAAAGATCCATTTTTACTAAAACTGTGGCGAGTCAAGAACAATATCACTATTGATCTTCCAAATGGTAGAATATCAACCCTCGTCATAGCCAGGGTCAACCCACAAACAGCCATTACAGAAACGTGCCCTGAGTTATCCAGAGTCTGGTTTTAAGCATAAGCTGGACAACTCCCCGTACCTTAACATCTTTTAAGGTACGAACTATTCTATATCCAATACAGAAACTTTGGCACTTATTTAATTGGAACCAGATTCAAATCATGCAGCTGTCTCCAGTGCATATCAACTTAATGGAAAAAGGCTAATCAGTATTACTCAACTTAGGAATTCATCCAATTATGAGTAACCTGAAAGAGAAACACGTTTCTCAAAACCATCACTATCATCTGAATACCAATCACAAGAATCTACATCTTCGATCTCTTTGAAGAATCCCGATACTTGTGACACCTGGTTCTCTACTTTATTCTTATACCCACAACTTCTCAAAACTTAGACCTTGTATTTCTACGAAACACTTATCTAAATACTAGATAAGTTATAAGTAAACAGAACATAGTAGGAGGACCTACCCTTTTGTCCTGATGGACACTGGACAACATACAATACTCTGTATAAGTCCGTTGAGTTAAACAACTCAAAATCTGTGCGTCGTAGGTTGAAAACTGTACCCTGGCGATTTCCTCAAATATCACCAATTACAACGAATTCCGATATAATGAGGATAATCACCTAATTCCCAATAACTTACTCCCACTCATCATCTGTAAAACCATACAGATATGAGAATGAAACCTGGTAAATACATACCCTTGGAGTAAGTGTCTAATCAGGAAAACAGTTTTTCTTTAACAATGCACTGAAACATGAAAATGTTTCGTAGGGGTATCCTGGTATTCATAGTAATGCCTCTTCCATAATCCAATTCATGACTTCAACCGTATATTTTATTGCCATCTCTCCAAATCCCTTTATTTGTCTTTAGTCGTTACCTTCTGTACACCATCGTTAGGCTAAATAGTTTTCTTCCTTCCCTACCGTTCGGCACCAGCCTATGGTTTGGAAGAAGACTATCCAGTAAGCATAATAGGTGTACCCTCCTAAACCAAGGAGTACTCGTATCTTGAGAGAAGGTGATGATAAAAGACAACTGAATAATACCTTATTCCTTTAAAGGTGAAATAGGAGTGGCGACGATGTACGCGGTTTGGTCGTGAATGATAGCAGTCGCAATTTACTTTGCCCTCTTTCTAATCCCTTTATTTTGTCTTTACATATTACCTTCTGCACACCCTGCTTAGGCTAATTGGTTTTCTTCATTCCCTACCTTTCGGCACCTGCCTATGGTTTGGAATAAGACTATCCAATAAGCGTAATAGGTGTACTCTCCTAAACCAAGGGGCCCTCGCAACCTGAGAGAAGGTGATAATAAAAGACAACTGAATAAACCAATTCTATTTCTCCTGAACCTGGATCCATCCTCGAAGAAGTCCATTCGAGTTCGTATATAACCATACGATGGATCTATCCAATGGAAGTGGATGTCCGTCGTAATATGGGTGTTCTGAGAAATGCAAAGGGTAGAAGAAGGAGTGGCAATGACTTATGAAACATAGACAATCCAAAAGCCAGTATTTCAAGAAGGTTCGGTCAACTTGGTCACCGAGTCAAAGTCTAGGGTCGGTCAAAGGTCGCTGCCAAAGAGAGAGAGAAAAGAAACACTCTGCGTGCACTCTAACCTAGATCAGAATGGTTATCACATTATCTAATCTGGAAACCTCCCACTGTCCTGTCAAATTCTCCTCCAAACCTAAAGAAGAATCAATCGGGATCACCCGAAGAGTAAACCAACTCATCAGTGGGAATCGGAATCCAACTCTCATCGCATGATAACGTGATGGAATGCATCCACGTTACTCATACTCCAGAAGGTATGCGCATACTTGGCAAGTTTCAGTTTCTTTAGAAACTCCCGATACGATTTTTGCCCCATGCTCTTATAACCTTGGCTTTGGTCAAAATGTCATAAGTCACATGCCAAGTTCTACCCGTCACTATCTTGTCAATTTGAACCCACCCGCACATGCCCCTGACTTTGGCCAATCGGCAGAACGACTGTCCCAAACTAACTCATCTATCTATGCAACAATTGAATACCCAGCAGCTACCAAACACTATGCCTTAACTTTGGCTAAAATACATAACTTGAATACTACTGAATACTCAAAAGAAGTGACGGAGGGCTACGGCTGGTTTTTGGCGAAAAAACCTTTAACGTAGTGAACTTGATATCGCTGAAGGAACCTGATAGCTTTTTAAAATATAGTGGCGAAAACCTTTTGCTAAAGAGGTCACTCCCGGTAAAGGGATCTCGGCTCTTTCCTCGTGGAATGAGGTGCAGGATATTCCACTGAATACCGCGGTGCAAAGCAACTTGTAATCGACTATAGTGAAGTTATTACCCTGACGCAAACTTCTGCCCAAGGGGTCAGTCCCGGTGAAGGGATATCAGCCCATGCCCCGTCGAATGAGGTGCAGAATATTCCACTGAATACCGCTATGCAAAACAAAAGGAAACGTCTTTGCAATAACACTTTTTAAATTTGTTCCAACAACTGTAAACAGGTTTGCTTTACTTTGCATTGATCAGAATCAACGCAGTCCCATCAATAATCACACCAGAAAAGAATGAAAATAAAATGTACGTATATGCCATCCGCATTCGTCACTGGGTCCCGTCATTACCCGTTAGGTTACTTAACTAACGACAGAGCGGGGACTGGACTAGCGCGGATGTAAAACATATACAGCATCTAATAGTATATAAACCAATATACAATAATCGCTCCAGGCGTTATAATATGCAACATTACAGAAAAGTAATAAGCATCACAGAACAATACAGATATCTGGGATCCCCGGGTTTCACAGAGCCGCTGCTGAAACCCGACGTTCCCCTGTCGTGTGGATAGCCTGTGCAATGAAACCTAGACCCCTACGGGTGCGGAAAGTTACCCGCCAAAACCTGAAGCGAGGCAGTCCCCTACAGCAAAGTGAATGGACCACCCAGCACTTCACGGAATCCGGTAATCTTGGGCACCCCTCCTTGGGTCAACCTGTACCCCCTACGAGTGCGGCGAATATTCTGCCAATTCTAGAGTGGGACCCCTCTACCTCTCAAAGCCATGAGATGCGGACCCGTTGCCCCCAGAACCCGGCTATCCGTGCACTCCGTCGCGGGGCAAAACCTAGTACAGTAATGAAAAATAGTACAATAGGTACATCGACCGCGACCTGGTCGTGCCCCAAAAGAATATTATACAACAGGCAGTGACGGCAGTCCACATGTTGGACGCTCGCCCCGCAATATCAAATGTACAAATAAACTCAAAATGCACTATCATTGCACACTGCTATCCACCACGACAAATCCGCAACATCACAGCACAACACAGAACATCAACGCGAATGTCACGTTCGCAAACCCGTCTAAAAGAGTTATAGCAATCAGACGCGGTTTACCGATCAAATGACATTCCCGGTCGGAGATATAATGTAAGCACTGTAAACTAACATGTTTAAATTTCGATCGACTAAATATCACAAAGTGGGCCCCACGCAAATCTGTTGAACAGTAACAAAATCTGGGCCCAAAAGATATATACCAAAAACCCCAATTTCCAGAGTAGAACACACTGTACAAATTTGGGAGCATGATCTTACCAAATGGCCGCGGATGCGCGGCCAAACCATGGGTTTGGCCGCATTTCCGCGGCGGTTTGGTGGAATCACGTGCCCAAATTTTGTCGGTGCTCTTATAAAACCCTGCACAGATTTCTGTGATATGTGGAATATTTTTAGGACACCATTTAAAATCAACAGAAACTGTCAAATTGAAAAAATGCGGTTTTTGATTTCTGGTTCGATCGATATTTTAAACGCGTTAGCACAAGTTAGTATAGAAAAATGGTGAGGCTCTGATACCAATGTAAGTCTACGGTAGCGCCCCGGCCGTCTACAGACGCCAAATGCGGAACAAAACTTTTTAACTGGCGCTATCGTATACTTTCACCCGGATCTGCCATTATTACTAAACTAACAAACTGTAAAGAGTGTAGAAAGCTTATACCGAATGATCCGAGTCCTTCGTTCTTTAACCATCATCCCACGCTCCGTTGCGGCTGCTCCGATCTCTTCGATCTCCTATCTGCTCGTCCAGGTAGCACCACGTCAACGATTCTTTAAACGGGCTCCCACCTCTGACTTGAGGCAACTCGGTCGTCAAGTTTGCTAAAAGAGACGACCAAGAATGATGTAGAGAATGAGTAGATGACTCTGTCTCACTTCGTCCAAATCCGTGGACGATCGGTTAATGAAGTTGCCGAGGGAATCGGGTGATGGAATGAAATGAGCTTTGAATTCCATACACCGAAAACTATCATAATCTTTTGCAACCAAATGAAAACTTCAAGTGTGTGAGGAGGAGGAGAGGGGGCCGGCCACTTATATGGAGGAGGAGGGTGAGTGTAGGAGCAATCAAGGAGGTGACCATAATAAGAAGCTTATCCTCACAAAATATCAAGAACAAATATCTTGAGGAAAACAAGAATCATTGAAATTAAAGCATGAGTCATAATCCTTGTCACCACTTTCTAGAAACTTCTAGAACCTTCTAGAAGCATGACTCACCCTTATCTCAAGAAAAGATAAATCCGCCTTTAACCGAATGTTAAAAGACGGCTGATAGAAAACTGGAAACTGGCAACTTCCAAAAGTGATCCTGAAACAACTTTCAGGATAACCCCGTAACTGTATAAATATACCCGCATTTGTATTACGACCGAATACAAATGCAACTGAGACAAAGATATTATATCTACTCAATATAATACTCGGATCCGGCTTAAACCAAAGCCGACCAGTATCATCTGCCCGAAAAATAACACGTGCGTAAACGCACGTACATTTTCCGAACCCTGCCATAAAACCATACGGCCTCTACAACGTTTCGCCCGAACTTGGAAAACTGTCTGTGGGGGACTCTAATGACTCGTCAGTACCCTGGTAGTGGGTTTAACCAAAAACCGTCAGCGGCACAAGCAATGCGTAACGGCTGCCTATGGACTGACCTCAAGGGAGGCTGATGAGCGAACTCATCCTGAAACCCTACTGAGCCTAACAGTGACAATGTATATACAGTCCGGTCCGTTCGTCTATGAGTATCGCATATCTGCCTAGGGGGCTAGCAACGTCAGACCCCCAATAGCAGTATAAGTCGTGTCGGAGTGAAGCCCAATAACACCCTGAGATACTACTGGAGTACCTACCAGTAAATCTCCTGCCACGGCCGTGGGCTTTGTGTAATGGCTCTCCTAGACACAGCACGATCTCGCCCCCAATACCGGGAGAGACGAATCCCCTGCCGATCCGCTCACGTGCCTCCATATGGCTCGGGACTGTACCCAAAAACTACCTGTTTGCACGACTCTTTTGATCCGTGGTAGGGTAGAAATCAAAGCACAGTGGGAACTCACACGAGACAAATGACGACCTCAGGTCGATGAACTAACCTGTACACATGTCACCAGGGAACTGCTATCTGACGATAGATATAGTACTAACTAGCAGATTCCCGGCGAGTCCTGTCCGGTGTACTCATAACCCAATGAGCACCTGTATACATTTTAGGTGATCCAACTGACACCAGTGGCTTGTGAGACCGGCCACCGCCCCTCGTCGGGGTCTCGACTGTACACACTAGTCTACTCCGGAGTATCGATGCCCTGTCTCGAAACTCCCATGATTAGGGACCACAATTAAGGATATGCATATAAACTACCCAACTCTCACGTATATGATCGCCATCATACTGTTGGTAGTAAAGCAAGATCCTAAGGGCTCTATCAAAGTGTAACATGTAATCAGTCACTTGAACATGTACACGACTGATAAAGGCAAACCAGATAGCATACTATCATCTCGAGTAAGACTGTCCTACCGGTATAGGTCCTCCGCAATCATTGCAATCACGTACCTGCGATCCAATAATTGACTATGAGGGCACTATCTCCAACAGGGTTCACAACACTAAAATAATCCAACACACCAATATCCATCCTAAACATCGTTATTAATCCCAAATAACATATAATAATTGTTGGTGTGTATACGCATCCGTATACACCACCACGGACTGTGAGGGTGCTATACGCCATCCACCCGACTTCTCCCCGTAGATACAAATCTACTTACCTGGTACTCGCTCGTCGGTGCCGACGTCGCCACGCGCTTGCTTGTCGTCTCGAAGTCCACATGGGGTACCTACATATCATAACGCACCGTATCGCATTAAAATCCGACTCATGACCAAAACGACTCACGAATCCCATATAGGTCAAAACCTATGGTTTGCTTTCACAAATCAACCCAAAAACCCTCGATGTGGGCGTACAAACGCCGATTAATCGAGAAAAACACCAAACGTACCAATCATGGTTTCAAAACTCACTAACTGTATAAGAAATAGGGATTAATTCATCAAATCCATAAAATTAAACCAATCGTTTTATTTTCCAAAATCTAGTTATCACAAATTCCCATTTCGGTTCAAAACTTGATGTTTTAACCAATCTACAAATTTTAACGATTCAAATGGCCAAAATACTCATTAAATAACATAATTAGGTCATACAAATCACTTTCATAAATTAAACTCATCAATTTGTATATATTCCAAATTCCTAGTTTGCAAAAATACCGATTTTAACTCTTTTTAAAGTAAAATTCACAATTTTACAATTAAGCTTGGTTTTGCATATACTAAAATATTAAACCACAATTTATAATGTTAATAATGCTATGAAACCCTAATTAGAATTTTATCTCACCAATATATATATTTTTAAAACCTAGTTTCCAATTTATATAATTATCACAATTTAAATTAACAAAAATGCAAACTAGCAACTAGATTTGATTTGGCATGCCTACTACATGTTAACTATATCACACAACCACAATCTCATCACTAAAAACTTAACTTGACTTTTGAAACCCTTCTCTTGAATTCACAAGTTTTAAATTTAGAACCTAATTAAGCATCTAATTTAGTCGAATTGAAGTATTAAAGCAACAATTTAACTATAGGGCAAAGATTTATACCTCATAATTTCAAGAGATCTAACATGAATCTAGCACCAAAATCTTGGCCTCCAAAATGAAAACTTTTCACCAAAATCCATGCTTGAGAGGCTAAGGAAAAATGGGTAGGAGTTAGATTTTGATTTTGTGGGATTTTTTTGATGGATTTTTGATGCATTTTGTGGGGATTTTTGATGAGGAATTGAGAGGGGAAATTGGGGGCTGTTGTAGAGGGAGGGCTCAGCCAGAAAATGGGGAGGAGAGGAGAGAGAGGGAGGTGGGGAAAATAGAGTCAAGTCCACACAAAAGTCAAAGCCCACGCACTTATCTATTTCTTTCATCTTTTCCTTTGTTTTCTTTTCTTTTCTTGGTGATTGGAGAGAGAGAGAGGGGGAGGGCTGTCATGGTGGGGCCGGCCACATGGGGAGGGGAAGAAAGGGTGAGGTGTGGGTGTGTGGGTTAGGAAAAAAGATAAATGTATTACCCCAATTCCCATTAACACTAATTTCACCGGAAAAAGCCTTTTTCTTCGATATTTTTCTAAACCGTTTTGGCAAACCATTTCATTTCAAAAACCATATGATAAAATTTTATTTAATGTGTTATGATGCACAAAAATTGTTTCAAATCATTCTAATTTGTAATTTTCCCTAATTAAATGTATTACTGACGGCTTAAAATAATATTAAAATAATTAATTTCGGAAAATTTTTCAGAAATTTTGAAATTTCACCAGTGGCTCAATAAACACCAAATACTAGCAATTTCATAGCTAGAATATGTATATTTAATTTTATAATAAAAATATTTGTATTTTGACTTTTTACAGAAAACCCTCTTATTTTACCTTTTTTTTCGAAATTTCACCGAAACGATTTTCAAAACGTTACATCTATAATATGACATGATATTTTACTATTAAATAGTATACATACCAGTATCTCCTTCAACTCCTGAACGATGGCCTTCAAGCTCTCCAGTTCCTGCTGGATACGTCGCTCACTGGAGACGGAGGAAGTAACCGCCGGGATGGAGTCCAACCTCATATGGGCCCTGCTAGAGCCCAGTCCTCGGCCTCTCTCCCAACCTCCGTGGTGCCGTCCGTGTGCGGCGTCCAGGACTGGGGTCAGCAGCCTCGAATGCTGCCTTCCCCCTAGCAACTGTCAGAACATTATATTTAGCACATACTGGTCTATAATATTGACAAGAAATACCAAAATCAACAAATTCAAAGCCTTACCTACAGAGATAGAAGATGTGCTCCTCTGGTATCTACATGTATCAAAATTTGAATAATATTAATTAATTTCAGTATATACATATTAACAAGGTAAACTCGCATATAGCGCTGCTTACACATAAGACAGGGAGTGAACAAGCTCTTGTAGATCATCAAGTGCAAATCTAATCTCATCAAGCAGCCCATGATAATGAGTTGGACGACTAAACAAGGTCCACGACTTACAATCATTCCTGCATGCGATCACATATAAAAATCATAGTTTCTAGGATGACAAATTTTATTGTCAACTACTGTCACCACCTACAGCTAGACAATAATAAAAATTACTAAGTAAGAGCAAAAAGAATGTGTGTATATTTATGATATAGCATTCTAAATCAATATACATGCCCTATATGATATATAAACATACCTGGAGGAACGGGAGTGGCATCTGTCCCTGATATGGACGCATCACCAACAACTAGACAATCAAACATTGACAATATAAATAATTTTGACATAAACAGGCATGGATATCTATAATATTACATTCAAAATGGATATTAGAGAGCGCACCTGCAATGAGAAGTGATAAAAGTATCACCCAACAAGCGTGTAATTTACAGAATCAGTTGAGACACTTGAAAGTCATAGAAGAACCTGACCTGCACAAATCTGATGTATGCTTTCCATTGGACACTAAGAAGTCTCTAAAGGGAAAAGCCAATGTGAAAGTCATCATTAGTTCATATCAGAAGATTGATGCTGAAATAGAGAACAATGAATGCCATTTTCTTCTTCTTCTGCCACATTACTATCTTCTCCTTCTTCTTCTGCCACATTACTGTCTTCTCCTTCTTATTATGTGCGCGTGCAAATTCAATGACTATATTGAGAATATGGATTAATAGTGGGTAGGAAAAGTATTTCTCAAATGGCTTTTGCGTCTAAAAACCATAAACTACTAAGTAATAGCATACATAATTTTTTTAGTATAAAGGATGTTATTTTAAGTTTTCCCTTATAGTGATATGATCTAACTGCCTTTATAAACTATAAGTGTGCAGAAAATTATGATAAGAAACCATAAGAAAGGGTAGTAGCCATGCATAACCTTGAATCTACATACCAAATCATGCACAAGCATGCAATTATTGTTACCTTGCCTTGGAATATAAAATATCTTGGAAGACTATAAGCGAGCATTTAAATCTTGATAACTTTTGACTTCAACATATATTTTTCTCAAGTACCATGAAATATACTTCCTCCGTATAAACCGTTTTCAGGAAGATGAATTAACAATGACAAATTATCCATTGTGGCTCACTAGGTTAGCATTTTCTCTTCTATTGACCATCTTGCTAATCTGTTTGGTAAATTTATTCGGAACCGGCTGCGAATCATTAAAAGATATGCATAAGAAAGGAAGCTAAAATACAGAAATATAGCATACCGATACATCGAAACTTCAAAGTTGCGATGACAACCCAGAGATATTTATTTCTACACACGTGGTGCGCGTGCGAATGCGTCAGGCATCATGGACAAATATTTGAGAACATGCAAAGTATTATTAGTATAAAGTAATTAAAACTTTTAAACACCTTAGGTAGTTATTTTCTTAGTTGATGCAATCATATCATGAGAACTAAATTTAAGCTATTATACATATGCATATGTATTTTTCTAATCTAATATCACACACACACACACACACACACACACACACACACACACAGAGAGAGAGAACACCAGTTTGGTAGAGAAATCAGGTAGCAGGACCCTGAAGAAATGGAGTCTTATCATGGATGATGATGATGAGCAATGCTATGGACTCCATTTCTTCAGGGTCCTGCTACCTGATTTCTCTACCAAACTGGTGTTCTCTGTGTGTGTGTGTGTGTGTGTGTGTGTGTGTGTGTGATATATTAGATTAGAAAAATACATATGCATATATATAGTAGCTTAAATTTAGTTCTCATGATATGATTGCATCAACTAAGAAAATATCTACCCAAGGTGTTTAAAAGCTTTAATTACTTTATACTAATAATACTTTGCATGTTCTCAAATATTTGTCCATGATGCCTGACGCATTCGCACGCGCACCACGTGTGTAGAAATAAATATCTCTGGGTTGTCATCGCAACTTTGAAGTTTCGATGTATCGATATGCTATATTTCTGTATTTTAGCTTCCTTTCTTATGCATGTCTTTTAATGATTCGCAGCCGGTTCCGAATAAATTTACTAAGCATATTAGCAAAATGGTCAAGAGAAGAGAAAAGGCTAACCTAGTGAGCCACAATGGCAAAATATGGCATGTTGATCTTCACATCGAGAACAAAGTTGCTTCCATGAGTGGAGATGGGTGGCATGAATTTATAGTAGCCAATAATCTGCAAACTGGGCATTTTTTGGTTTTCAAATACAAAGGCAATATGGTGTTTAGCTTCAAAGAACTTGCCAGAAAACAAAATTCTCTGCTTCTAAAAGATCTTTGAAGAAAAAGAAGAAGGCCCAGGATTCATATGTGGATATTCTTGAAGACTCTGGTAGGCTATAAATTTCATTGATTTTGTTGTTGCTGTTTGATTTTAATTTTTGATTTTATTTGGTTTAATTAAACTTAATTGCAGTTTCAGATGGATTAGACGAAGATAATGAGAATACGGCATCGAAGAAGAGGAAAAGGATGTATGGATGCTGCAAAAGTATATGTCTCGGCAAATGGTAAGTAATTTATCGATCACGACATTGACCCATTTTGTATATAGGTCACTGTTTTTCTTTTGTTTAAAAAAAATTTGGGTGTGCTATTCTACTATCTACAATTAAAAAAAAGGTAGACATAAAGATCAAAGTGCAATTTTTGAAATGAGTGTGTTATTCTACTATCTACAATTTCTATTTTCTTCTCTCTATTTCTTTTATAATCAATCTCCATGACTATTACCATGACTCTCGACTAACAAAGGTGGCTTTTCGTCCTCGGTAGTTTGATAATTGATGGAGGATATAAACTTTTGACGACACCTAACAAAAAGTGGACCCTCTTTTCTTTATTAATTCACTTCTTGTGTGTGTGTTTGTTTTTTTGGAATTAAAGGTTATTGATTTTAGAAAGACCTGAAGATATATATATATATATATATATATATATATATATATATATATATATATATATATATGTTGAATATATGTAGGGTGATATGCATGATCACAAGATCTTGGTGGAGGCAATAAAAAAAGTTGATGTGGTGATCTCTATGCTGGGCTACAAATATCATGAGCAGTTGGTTGATCATAAGTGCATGCTGCGTGAATAAATATTGTGTTAATTCCAAACTAAATACAAATATAAAAATTATATAGTATTCAATTTGATTTCAAACAAGTACCAAATAAGAATTTATTGTACAGGTCCACGACTTACAATCATTCCCGCATGCGAGCACATATAAAAATCATAGTTTCTAGGATGACAAATTTTATTGTCAACTACTGTCACCACCTACAGCTAGACAAAAATAAAAATTACTATCTAAATAAGAGCAAAAGGAATGTGTGTATATTTATGATATAGCATTCTAAATCAATATACATGCACTATATGATATTTAAACATACCTGGAGGAGCGGGAGTGGCCTCTGTCCCTGATATGGACGCATCACCAACAATTAGACAATCAAACATTGACAATATAAGTAATTTTGATATAAACAGGCATGAATATCTATAATATTACATTCAAAATGGATATTAGAGAGCGCACCTGCAGTGAGAAGTGGTAAAAGTATCACCCAACTAGGGTGTAATTTACAGAATTAGTTGAAACTCTTGAAAGTCATAGAAGAACCTGACCTGCACAAATCTGATGTATACTTTCCATTGGACACTAAGAAGTCTCTAAAACGAAAAGCCAATGTGAAAGCCATCATTAGTTCATATCAGAAGATTGATGCTAAAACAGAGAACAAGGAATGTCATTTTCTTCTTCTTCTGCCACATTACTGTCTTCTCCTTCTTCTTCTACCACATTACTGTCTTCTCCTTATTATGTGCGCGTGCAAATTCAATGAAAGCAGAAACTCCAGTGACAAACTTACGTTGTTGCCAATTCACATACATCTAGTCCTTAACCCTGACGTACTCATGGGCCATGTTAGACTGTATCATATAAATTGTAGGTTATGATGACTATATTGAGAAATCTAAGAACGGGATGGTTACTGACAAAGAAGAAAATCCGTGTATATGCTTTGTATGTGCGTTTGTCGTTGAAAAGAATAAATTATCGATAATTAAAGTTAGATTTGAGGATACCCATGTATGAGTTGTATTATATATATGTGTGTTTCGATTTATGATTTCGCTTAAGTGTAGGGTTGTTTTTACTTAAAGAAGTATCACTATCTACTATATATAAAAAAAATGTAGCAAACTAGGACTAGAACTCATTTAACATTATCAACTAGTGAGATTTCAATGTCGAAAACTCCCTAAAGAGGAAAATTACTAAAAGGAAAAGACTCTTTGAACAAAACGCATCCACTAGCAATAAAAGAGATTGTATCATGCTTTAGTACCAACACACAAGCACCTACATCTTGCTATGATCATAACAACATCATGATGATTTGTCAATTGCCTTGCTCATATTATGAAATTATGAACACCAAAACTCTAATCAAATCTCCATCTCAATAATTAAGCCGACAAAGGGAAAAATAATAACCAAAAAGAAAAGAGAGTCTTAATTTGCATGCCCAAAATTTCATGATAGACAGAGACCAGGAGAAAAGGAGAGAGAGGAGAGAAAATATCACAAGCAATGAAAAAAGTTGGGAAGGAGTTGAACATCATCTTTGTAACTTGTAATATGTGGCCATTTATCATCGATATCTAAGCTTTTCTTTATCAATGTAGAATCATTGAGTTTAGAAGAAGATTCAAAATTAATATACTTTAAGAAGTTTTACCACCGGCTATTCGTCTAACATCCAGTCTTTGGTGTCACACAAAATTCTTGAATCAATATAATCCTGAGACTCGATCAAGATTCTCTGGACTAAAAAATTCCAAGGAATTGCTATTTGAATTACGTTAATTTGGAACACGTTTGTATGATTGAAGCTAAGAAACAAATATATTTCCATATTATATCATGCATTGTTTTATCAAAAATAATTTTATCGCATACCTAGCTATGTGCTGAAGTAGGCTATATATCTCAACAGAGAGAGAAATTTAAAACCAATATGCCACGAATATTGAGATTGTAAATATATATATATATATAAGTAGACATTTGAATCTAGACAAATAGAAAACAAAACTTTAGTGCTCCCTTGTCTCTTATCAAAATCATTAGAAATGTTCATTTTTTGGGGCTCAAAATTTCCTTCACAAGCTTTAAAAGAAACCTAGAAAAATTCTCACCCCCCTGCCGCAACCCCCTGCCCCAACCCTAACCCTAACCCTAACCCCAACCCGAGCCCCAACCCCAGCCCTAGCCGCAGCCCGAGCCCGAGCCCCAACCCCAACCACAGCCCTAGCCGCAGCCCGAGCCCGAGCCCCAACCCTAACCACAGCCCTAGCCGCAGCCCGTGCCCCAGCCCCAACCCCAACCCTAGCCTTAGCCCCAGCCCTAGCCCCAGCCCGCAGCCCCAGCCCCACCCCCAATCAAAAATTTGAGTAATTGAAGAATTCCTTACCTGTGCAGAGGCGACGACGAGAACTCCGATGAGCTGGCGCTAGCGACGACGAAAGCAAGTGGTGGCTACGACGAAAGAAGGCGGTGGCTACGATGAATCGGCGGCGCTGGCGATGACCCCTACGACGAGAACGACGATCGATCGGCGGGAACGAGGGTTTGGGGATTTTTTGTTCGCGCGAGAATTGGGAATAATTAGCGTAGGGATCGATCTGAGCTTTTAACTTAAATCCCTATTTAGATGCCCCTACGGATAAGTCCGTAGGTTCTTGGTTTGCGGCTCCGTAGGAGCAAACAACAATTTAAAATTTAATAATTTTTATATAAATATGTAAGGACCGTAGGGACAACCGTATAGCCCTACGGATTAATCCGTATGGCTAAAATAAATCTGCTCCTACGGATTTCACTATCCGCAGGGGCAACCCCCTATTGTAGTAGTGAAAAAATTAAGGTTAGGGTTAGGGTGTTGCGATCATCGTCCGCATCGCCTTTTTACGACGATATTATCGCAAAGATGGCGGTCGCCGCCGACGCTACTTCATCGCGGCGCCATCTTCAGATGCAAAAATTAATTTTTATTGCCAAAAATTATGTCTTCCCAAATAAAAAAACATAAACTTTAATCTTTAAATTAGCCTCAAGGGACCGACAAACAAGAAAAATCGTGTTTTTATCATGCGCTTTCTATATATCTAACAAAAATATAATTAAAACAGAACTAATAAAAATACAATTTTTATGATCAAAACATAACCTAAACATGATTAATTTCGATAAACGGATCGGACATCCCTAATAACTCCGTTACCAATGTAGGATAATGGTGGAACGATCCATAGATCGCCGATCAAGTCATGAAGATCTGATCCGCACACAAGATGATCTCGTATAAATATCGGAAGCAAATAATACGATTAGTGTCCTACAAGCACTAAGATCTGCATACATTTACCGTCTAGTAGATCACCTGAATAACCGTTGGACCGCTGATCCGTTCTCCATAGTTGTTTTCTTCCTCGGATGGCCGTGCAAGGATCAATCACAATATTACTCAGAAAGTCCCATAATCTACCGCCGCTGTTAGAGATTTTGAGAAAGACAATCAAAAATCTTGGAATCCTAATCTCCATAGGTTGCACTATCATTGATTTCTCATCAATAGCATCATTCAACATGATTAGTGCAAACCCTAATCTCTATCTATTGTATATAGATAAAGGAGCAAACGGACGGTTTAGATTGCATCGGGTCTAAACTCTTTAATAGGGTTGATTAACCTCCTAGCTTGACCTCATCACCGAGCTTGAGCCCGTCTTGGGCTCGGTTTTCCAACCCCTAGACTAACCTAGGCCCAATGCCAAGACCTATCCATAGTCACATAATTCGCGAATTATTCGGCGAATTCGTAAATTATTCGGCGAATTCGCGTATTCTGTGACTGCCGATTAAATCTGCGAATTATTAGCCATCACCGAATACACCGAATTATTGCCGGATTATTCGCGAATTATTCCAAAAAAAGCGAATTATTCAAAAAACAGCAAATAATTCATGAAATCAAAATCCAGCGTCTCAAATATTAATTTTATATTAATTTTTTGCTCGAAATCCTTCCCGAACACTTGCCGAATCTTTCCCGAATACCTGCCGATTTTTTCCGAAGAGTTCTCCGAATCCGAATTTTCGACCTCACCGAATCACGAATTTGTGACTATTAACCTACCTATCAATGGAAGAATCCCATCAGCATCCCACCAAGGAGCCTATAGAAGGGAACGAACGTATGTATGTTTCCCCTTCTTATGCGCTTACAACAACATTGACTCTCACATGATCGATCATGCATGTTCTTGATGATCACGTTAATGAATGCACCAACTTGTGCTAAGTTTTAAATGATATCACACCCTATATAAATGTGATGCATGTGCTAACCCAAAAAAGCCTTGGTCTTAATTTCTACTGCAGCTAGCTTAGCTGCATTCAGAAAAAGATCACATGATTAGGTTTTCTTATTATATAATTGGACTGAGATTGAATTGGAGAAGAGCTATATGAAGAGAAGTTGAAGGCAACCCATGGGGTTTTGGCGATGAAATTATGGGAGAATTATTATTGCCATCAGCTACTCATGTGTTGGGCTGCTTCTTGTCTCCTTCTGGCTTTCAGTCCTATTTTTACACCGAGTTGTTAACTTGCAACTCACTGTTTCTATATTATATATATCACATATAAAATATATGTCAAGCTTTTTTTTTTCAAGGAAAAAGATAGGATAAGACATGCTACTCAATAAAATAAATAAAAAAATAAAATAATTACAAGACAAATCATATGCATCGAGGCAAACCATAAGTGTTTGAACTAATATCTTGGGATTTTATTTATGAAAGGATAACATATTCATTATTCTTCACACAAATGCAAGCACAAGATATCAGTTCTACACCACACAATTAGAAAATACTCGATACATCATATAAAAATTACAGATGCCAAAGAAAAGATTGCTATTATTTATATCAAACGTCAACGGCTGATAAAACTCCCTCTTTACTCCTGTCTTATCCAATAAACGAATACTATTAATAGTATTTTCATCAATAATAACATCGCAAGAAGTATCAATATTCATAATAGCATCATCATCATAATCATCAAGAGATTTGGTAGAGCAAGTTTCAGTAGAGCGTTTCGAACCCGATTTCTACTTAGTATTCTTGAGCGAAGAGGAGGATCCGCACGACAGAAAGAAATGTGTTGCGGAAAATACGATCACGAAGCAATAACAAACGATATAGAGAAGCAAACAAATAAACAAAAGCAATAGAAATAGAGCACAAGCCAAAAGACACAAAATTTACGTGGAAAACCCTTATGGGAAAAACCATGGATGAAGGAGAAGGTTTACTAATTGAACAAATAGGAATGATTACAATGGCGGATCAACTCTCCAAAATCCCCAACAAAGAACCCCAGCCTCCTCTCTCTTAATTCTAATTTCAAAAGGGTTAACTTAATTAGGGTTACAAACTACAATATATATAGTATAGGAAAATCAGAGTAGAACTAGGATTTCCAAATATCTGGCTCAAGACGACGGCAAATGTCTGAAAAAGGACTTGGCAGACGTCTGCCCAAAAGCTTTAGCAGATCTCAGAGAGTGTGCAGACGTCTGACGAAGAACATAGTAGACGTCTGCCTAAAAACAGAGCGCTGGTTAATGTCTGAAGAACAAGAGAGAAGACGTCTCTCGACTCTCTGTATGCATGTCTTCGAATATGTGTCAGACGTTTGAAGCTTACGCTTCATATGTCTTCCCCCTTGTTGTAGCTAAACCTGAAGCTGGAATACTTCGCGTAACACCGAATTGAACTGGGAAACTTCTAGAGATTGTGAATATGAGATAAACTCCAAAAATCTTCATCTTACCTTGCATTTACAACAAAACTCCTCCATAATATCAGCAGTAGCTCCGTCTTCTCCACAAAACCCCTAAAGGGTTCAATGAGTGTGACGCACTCCAATTAAGTTCAAGTAATGCTCAAACTTAACAAACGAAAGAGACTTAGTCAACATGTCTGCCAGATTAGCTGTACCAACTTTCTTTACAATTATCTCTTTCTCTTCAACGACATCCTGAACAAACCAATACCGAACGTCGATGTAATTCGTTCTGTCATGATGCATCTGGTCCTTTATCAAATGAATCACGTTTTGGATATCACAATAGACTATTATGATATCCTTTTGGATACCAAGTTCTGAAAATAGTCCTTTCAACCAGATTGCTTCCTTAACAGCCTCAATAACAGCCATATACTCTGCCTCCAATGTAAACAACGCTATCGTAGGCTGTAACGAAATACGCCAACTAATGGCACATTCTTCTAAAGAGAATATATAGTTGGAGATTGACCTTCGCCTGTCGAGCTCACTTGCATAGTCAGAATCGCTGAAACCAATCAAACTGTTACCGTTCCTTCCAAACTCCAACCCCACATCAGATGTACCTCGTAGGTATCGCAAAATCATTTTCACTGCTTTCTAATGGCCTTTATCAGGAGACGCTATATAGCGACTAACAACACTAACTGCATGTGAAATATCGGGTTGGGTACAAATCATGCCACACATAATGCTACCCACGACACTCGAATAAGAAACAAGCGACGTATACTTAATTTCTTCTTCAGTTTGCGGTGATAAACGAGTTGAAAGTTTGAAATGAGCTGCCAAAGGGGTACTTATTGATTTAGCGTCTATCACGCCAAAACGTTCCAAAACTTTCTCAACGTATCGCTGTTGAGACAAATAAAGTTTACCTCTCTTGCGATCGCGCTTAATTTCCATACCGAGAATTTTCTTTGCCTCTCTCAAATCTTTGGTCTCGAACTTGCCTTGCAACTATTTCTTAAGCTTCTGAATATCAACCATATACCATGTTACTATCAACATATCAACATAAATCAACAAGTATATGAAAGAACCATTAGCGAGCTTTTTGCAATAAATGCAATTGTCGCCCTTGCTTCTCGTAAACCTAATATCCATCACGAAGGAGTCAAATTTATTGTATCAACGTCTAAGCGACTGCTTCAGACCATGGAGAGACTTCTCTAACAAAAAAACATGGTCTTCCTTACTTTCAATTTTAAAACTATTGGGTTGTTACATGTAGATCTTCTTTAACAAACCACTATGCAAAAAAACGGCCTGAATATCAAGCTGCTTGAGCTCTAAATCTTGCATAGCTACTAACCTGAGCAAGACCCGAATAGACGTGTGTTTTACAATCGGAGAAAATACTTCATTGAAGTCCACTAGCCGAACCTGCGAATAAATTTTAGCTACCAACTGTGCCTTATATCGAGTATCTGCAATCCCATGATTTTCTTCCTTCTTTTTAAAATCCCATTTGCAGCCAACTACTTTCTTTTCTCCTTCGGGCTTAACGAGCTTCCATATTTGGTTCTTGTGAAGAGACACAATCTTTTCATTCATAGCGACTAGCCAACGAGCTGACTTGTCGGAAGAGATGGTTTCTTGATAATTTGTAGGTTCGCTACTATCAACTATTTCTGCAACGAACAACGCATATGCCACTAGATCATCGTATAGCCATATCTCTGTGACGGTATAATGTCCCTACGTTGTTGGTCTCGAACGAGTAGATACTGCTCATATTGATTTTCATCAGACGATGGTGAAGGAAAGATCTCCTACGAACCTGGGATTTCACTGACCTCAAATTCAATGCTCGGCTCGTCCTTCCTTGTATTGTCTTCAATCAGAGATTCTGCGTTCTTTGGCTTCAACATAGCAGACTCGTTAAAAGTGACATCTCCGCTAATAATAAAGTTTGGCGACTTATGATCTGGAAACCACAACCTATAGCCTTTAACCCCAGTAGCAAACCAAGAAAAATGCATTTCTTCGCTCGAGGATTTAACTTGCCTTCACGGTAATATGCATGTGCAGGACAACTAAACACTTTAAGTGTAAAATAATCGATGTGCTTCCTAGACCATAGCTGCTCCGGTGTTTTACTACCAACCGTTGTATGAGGCGATCGTTCACCATGTAGCAAGTCGTGTTCATCGTCTCTGCCCAAAACTCCTTGCCGAGCCTTGCATTAGATAACATGCACCGAGCTTTCTCCATAAAAGTCTGATTCATGCGCTCCACGACTCCATTTTGCCGTGGTGTGTGGAAAACGGTATGATACTGAACGATACCTTCGTTTTTGCAGAATTTATTGAAATCTCCACCACAAAATTTTAATTTGTTGTTCATACATAGTCTCTTGATCTGTTTGCATGTTTGCTTCCCAATCAATATCTTCCATTGCTTGAATATAAGAAATACATCACTCTTGTGCTTTAAGAAATAAATTCAAACCTTTCTCGAAAAATTATATGAAAGTAAGAAGATATTTTGCACTGCTTCCTTTGAAAGCAACTTGAGAGGGTCTCCAAAGATCCGAATGGAAAAAATCAAGAGTACCTTTTGTGTCGTACACTACCGAACTGAAATTAACTCGTTTCTGTTTCCCAAAGATGCAATGCTCACAGAACTCCATCTTCGATATACTTTGACCACAAAGTAAACCCTGCTTCGATAACTCAGTCATACCTCTCTCACTCATATTCCCGAGTCTCATGTGCCGTAATCTGTAACATCTGAATCTGACATAAAATTAGATGATGAAACCGCCGCCGACCCTGTAGTTGTCGAACTCTGCATCACATATAAGAACCTAATTTTCAATCCCTTCATAATAACGAGAGCACCTTTGATTACTTTCAAAACTTCACCTTTAACGGAAAACTTATAACCCTTAACGTCGAGTGTACCCAATGAGATGTGATTCTTCTTCTAGTCAGGTACATGCCTAACTTCCCCTAATGTTCTCACAACGCCGTCAAAGATCTTGATTTGGATCGTCTCCTTACTAATATCTCGACACGAACTATTGTTGCCCATCAAAACCACTCCACTGTAAACAGACTCATAGGTAGTGAACAAATCTCTATTAGGACACATATAGTAGGAACAACCTGAATCCGTAATCCATTCGTCCTTAGATCATGTATGTTGTCAAGAACCACAAGTAAATCTTCTTCTTTTTCTGTAATACTAGTTTCAGCTGAAAACTCCTTCTTCTGATTGTCTTCATACTTTTGCTTGTTCAACAATTTGAAATAATCGATTTTAAAGTGTATGCTCATTCTTCTTATAATAGTTGCAGGTCAAGTTCTTTTACTTGGACTTCGATCTTGATTTTTTCTTTCTACCTTCTGGATCTCTCTTCTCCGCTCGCTCGCAAACAAATAAGTCTGAAAATTGATCATTGCCTTCACTAGAAATTAACTCATAGTCGATTTTCTTGTTCATCAAATTTTCTTTGACATCTTTGATTGAAATAGTATCCCGTCCATAGATCATGGTGCCACGAAAGTACTTATAAGAGGGTGACAAAGAATATAACAATAAAAGTGCTTGATCTTCATCATTAATCTTAATATCGATCTTAGCTAGATCTGTAATGATTGAATTAAACTCACCGATGTGAGATTTAATAAGAGAGTCTTCTGACATACGAAGTGTATAGAGACGCTGCTTCAAAATGAGTCGATTTAAGACTTTTTCAAATATAATTCCTCTAATTTCAACCACAAACTTGTTGTCGTCTTCTTCACCAAAACTTCTTGCAAAACTTCGTTTTGCAAACATAATTGGATAGCCGTGATAGCCTTTTCATCCAACTCCTTCCATACTTCCTCCGTCATAGTGGAAGGCCTTGAATCCTTCCCAACAATCGCCTTCTTCAAATTATTTTGTATCAATACAGCAATCATACGAACTTGTCATAGACAAAAGGTTATAGTCCAATCAAACTTCTCAATATCGAACTTCATAATCGTTGGAGACATGATGTAGAATCAAAAGAAGACATCTTGAGAGCTTACAAACCCTAAAACTTTAAGATCACAATTTAAGAAGATGTGAAGAGGGCACAAGTATCATTATCCACCGTAAACTTAGATCCTGAGATCGAAGACCTAACGGTTTAAACAAAACACTAAATCTCCCAAACACAATGTAGCTCTGATATCAGTTTGTTGCCATAAAGACAATTATGAAGCAATAACAAACGATATAGAGAAGCAAGCAAATAAACAAAGACAATAAAAATATAGCACAAACCAAAAAATACAAAATTTACGTGGAAAAACTTTACAGGAAAAACTACGGGCGAAAGAGAAACTTTACTAATTGAACAAATATGAATGATTACAATGGTGGATCAACTCTCACAAAATACCTAACAAAAAACCCCAGCTTCTCTTTCTCAATTCTGATTTCAAAAGCGTTGACCCAATTAGACTTACAAACTATAATATATATAGTATAGACAAATGAACTAGGATTTCCAAATATCCGGCACAAGACGACTGCAGACGTCTGAAGAAGGACTTGACAGACATCTGCCCAAAAGCTTCAGTAGATCCCAGAGAATGCACAGAAGCACGTCTGCCCAAAAAAATAGTGCTTACTAACGTCTGAAAAATAAGAGAGGAGGTGTCTCTTGACTCTGTGTGTGCATGTCTTCGAATATGTATCAGACGTCTGAAGCTTACGCTTCAGACTTCTGCCGTCTTGCTGTAGCTGTCCTGAAGTTGGAATACTCCGTGTAATGCCGAATTGAACTGGCAAACTTCTAGGGATCGTGAATACGAGGTAAACTCCACAAAATGTTTACTAAAAAATGCATCAGTATGAAGATAAGGAGGAGATTGCTTGGTGATGCAGGACGGGACTACAAGGCTAACGAGCATGCAAATTAAGCGAGACAAGCACACAAAAGAAAAATCCGATAGTTGCGGAAAATAAAATAATATAAAATGTGACAAGCTAAATATCCACAATTAAACCTCTAATTTAAAGAGTTGAACCGTGTTGGTAGCAAATTATCTATCGAGTTTATATCAACTAAGCAATTGGTAAATAGATCCGAATATTATAATCCAAGGAAATTGGAATCAAGCAAGCTCAGTTTAGATAAATCTGGAACAGTGAAACTATTGAATGCCATATCCCACAAAACATATAGCAATTAATATCCTAATCTATTTTCCAATTAATTTGATAGCTTTATACCTCAGGTTTGATGCTGAAATGTTAATGGATCTTCTCAAGACCTCCAACACTTGCTTGCTGCGTCTTTTCCATGCTCAAAGATACAACTCTCGTCTTTGATATGCTCACAGAATCTCCAAGAGTCTTAGATCTTGGACGTCAGATCTGGATTGTTATTGTAGTCACGGCTTGATCAAAAACAATTCTGCGACCGGATTCAAAACAACGAAAATCGGGTGCCGTGGCTTAAATTCTTTAAAAAGGGTTTGCGGATCTTGTGACGGTGTTGGTGGTGAACGATAAATGATCGACCGCAGCCGATGAAAACTTTGACAGTAGACGAAGGGGTTTTTTCCGACCGTAGCCGAAGAACGGGGATCGAGCGCAACCGATCGATAACAAAACTCCTCAGAGATCTCGCAATTTTTAATAAAATTCTCCATCATTCATTCTCATTCTCGTCAAAAAAGGATTAGGTTTTCTTATATAGCAAAACCCTAACTTTAAATACAAAATAAAACCACATAAAATATAAAATTGCAAAATTAAAATAAAAAATAATAATAATCAAATATATCCTAAACAAATAAAATATTTGCTTATCGGTATCTCATCATTTAGCTGACGCAGGACGGAAACGATAGGGTTGCTAGATGTGCGTGCGCGGATGCAAAAAAGATCAATCAAACACGCAATTGATGCAAATGCAATTCTAGTGATACTCTAAATATGATGCAAAACAAACATATACGAGATCCAAATGTTGATAATTATGAGCAATAAATAATATAAAAGAGTAGCTAAAATTTGCAATTGAACTTTGGAAATAAAGCTATTGATTTCGTGTTAATATCGTATTAATCCACAAGTGTAATTAACTGACAGTCTTCGTTTGGATCCAAAACTATATTTTATAAAAATTCAGATTCAAAAAATCTAGGATATAGAATTCTAATCAGGGAACAACATATATGAGAATTAAACCCCAATCACTTAAGCAATTAATATCCACCTCTTTATCCTCGGAAAATCAACTCTATATGAGATAGCTTTGATGAATTAACCACTCTACTCCTTAGACTTTTTCAGTGAACTAAGAAAATTATTTCGTGCATTCCAAACAGAAGGAAAGTGGACACACACACACATATATAAACAAGATACCGACGGCGAGCCTTTGACGCTGACTGAATCTTGTTGGCAACTAAGCAACGACTTTTATCGGGATTGATCTTGATGGTTGTTGTCGACGGATCTCGTAACAATCGATGGAGGGTGACGAAGATGATGTCGATGACAATTAACGGCAGCCAATGAAGGAACTCCGACCGCAGCCAAAGATTTTTCGACCGTAGCAGAAGAATTGGGATCAGCCGCAGCCGATATCAAAACTCTTCTCAGAGATCTCAAAACACACAATTTTAATGGAAAATTTCAATATCATTTATCATTTATCAAAAAAGTTTCCAGGGTTGTCTTATTAGCAAAACCCTAACTTCAATTACAAATTAATACCACAAAAAATCTAAAATTTCAAAACTGAACTTAAAAAATAATAATAATCAAATATATCTTAAACAAATAAAATATTAGATTATTGGTCCTCATCATTCTCCCCTCAAAAGATTCACCACTTGGTGAATGATGGAAGGTCATAAAATTTTGACATGCATAGTAGCTAGGTCGAATCGATCTGTTCTCTCAGAATATAGGGATCGCAGTTGAAGTTTCGATCAAACTTCTCTAGGTGTAAGCGGAACTAGCTCTCAAGTATAACAGTAGAAAATTAATTGGCTCATGAAATGGATCAATTCTTCAACATGAAGACCATCAGAATAACTAAACTAGGTATTAGATCAAAATTTCTAAAAATATAATATGAATCTAAACATTGAGTGTTAATTTAATTACCCTCTAAATACTTTTATCAACACTCGTCTTCTGCTTTAAATTTTAGTTCGCTTGTAAATATTAGCTGTAGTTTTATAAAAATTATTAATTACAACTATCTACTGTCGGATCTCAATATGCAAGCACGCATATATTGTGAATGAAATACAGACTCGATGTAAATACATACCCTAAAGACATGACTCGAATGACTTGTACTAAAAGCTTTGGATAAGGAAAACATTAGTACTAATCACTTAAATAACCTATAGTTATGCAAAGATGACTGGTAGGACACATAACATAAAAAAAAAGTCCCAGAAAGTGTAATGTCTAGATGTGGATGAAAAACATATTGCAATAACTAGAAACATTACCTACATCTCTCTGCACTAGTGTGTCGATGGTCGTCCGATAGCATCAAAATCATTTGGATTCATCTGAAAAAAAGGAATGACATCTAAAGGGAATCCAATCGTGACACCGATCTCAGATGGAATATCGACAACACGAGGAAGATCAATAGGTATCATAAGGCTATCCTCAATAACGGACTGTGCAAACTAAATGAAAGTGTGATCTGACATGGGAGTAACCATAATTTTCTTAGATTTAGCTATGACATCACTAGACTCATCAAAAACGTGGGAAATTTCAGGATGAACTAGAGAATGAGTAGAACTCTTGATATGAACACTAGAAACTGGCTCTAGAAACTTCTGAAAGGCAACACGAGCAGTGCTGCCAATATTGGGTTTTTTTAAAACCTCGCATGGGGCACTATATTCCTCCACTATATATGGTTCAAAATTGTTGTGCGTGAAAGATGCTTTATTCGTAGGTGGCGAAAATGACTTTTTAAGAGCAGACTTGATTCGAACAAGAGATTACCTATTTATCAAAATATCTATTATTTCTTGTCAGGATTCAACGGGCTCTTGTATATAACTTTCAAATTGACGTTCAAGCATACTCCAATAAATTTTAGCTTCTCATTTTAATTTCCATTTAGCTATCCTCATCTTACGATAATCAGAAAAATTATGATAATCAAAATATTCGTCCATGTCAGCTAACCAGTCAACAATATGCAGCGGAATCTCTTTATCATAGAAATCATCTGGTTCAACTAACCATCTAACTTCGTTGCGGTTAAAAAAAAAAATAACCGTCTAACTTTATTTTTGGCATGTGTCATTTTTAGGGAGATACTTGTATTTAGAATAATTATCATAATCATAGTGGTGAGAATAACATTTATAAGAATCTCCATGATCATAATAATAATCCTGACGGTCATAAAAATAGTCACTTTGTACGGTAGTCCTAAAATTCCTATTACGATTAAACATGGTCTAACCTAGGCTATGATACCAAACTGATGCAGGACGGAAACGATAGGGCTCATAGCTGTGTGTGCGCGTATGCAAAAAAAAGACCAATCAAACAAGCAATTGATGCAAATGCAACTCTAGCGACACTCTGAATATGATGCAAAACAAACACATACGAGATCCAAAAGTCGATAATTATGAACAATAAATAATATAAATGAGTGGCTAAAATTTGCACTTGAACTTCGGAAATAAAGCTATTGATTTCGTGTTAATATCCGATTAATCCACAAGTATAATTAACTAACAATCTTTGTTTGGATCCAATAGAAATCAGAATCTCCTTCCCTCAGATGTTGTGCTCCGTCGATCTTGCAGCCAGCAGTGCTGTAACGGTTGAGATTTAAGATGAGGGTTGAGCGTGTGGGTCTCAATGGGTTGTTGGTTATTGTTGACGCCAAGTTATCTGCAAGGAAAGTCCCAGGGCGGGAAACCACCGTAGGACCCTCCGGCGATCAAATAAGTTCTGAGGAATATTGAGGCAGAATAGTAGCATGTTGGATTGAGTTCCACGTACTTGAGTCGTCTGGAATATGGGTTAATAAAGTGGTCACATGGAGCAAGCCGATACGAGATTCTCGCCGTCCGTTACGCCCCTACGTCATGTTCGCGTCGATGGCAGGATACGCCCATTAATGGTGAGATACGACCATTAATGGCGAGATACGCAAGCGTGGGATGCGGGACTTGGAGCGGCGTAGATCTCGTCGTGGATAGATACACGGAGCCGTTATGGGGCCGCTCGAGCTCTGTGCTCCCAACCAAATATAACACCCTAGTTTGTTATACCATGACTTGATTTGATTAATTAATATAGTGGATGGCTATTTCTTGATTTATTGTTGTTATGGGTGTGAATAGTGTAATTGGTATCTATATTTGCATCCCACCCGACCCGCTTACTGGAAACCCATCTTGATTTCTGTTTATAATTTATCCCGGCTAGTTATAAGAATCCGTACACCTTCTTGTTCTATATCCTGTTTACCCGTATCATATATTGGGCGTCTACATTGTTTTAATAATACAAATATAATCAAATAATATATTTTAAAAATACCTAGCATGATCTGTATCATACCTCTGACCATGTGGTTCCATTAGTACATCGTATTCTCATTCCGTTTATTGAAACGGACTCTTCTGGATCGCTACGTGCATTTTACGTGCATCCGTTCTTGGGGGTATACATTTTTATCAACCGGATATCTCATTATAGTTTTAACTTATCTGTATATCCTTTATATTTTAAAACTTCATTTTTAGACACAACCCGGGAATTTTTTTGGAGTACTTTTGTTTTAGCCTAAAAACTCAAGTTTATATATTATTATATTTTTAAACTAATTTTACTGTTCATTACTATTCTGTTCACTCACGTATAAATATATTATATATATATATATATATATATTATACTTTCTTTTCTCTCCCCGTTCTTTCTCCAATCTCATATCTCTCTCTCTTACATATATAAATATATATTATTTAATCCTATCCTAACAATCAATCCGTCTCTCTTTCTCTCTCTCTATCCGAATCCTCAATCACGCCTATAATCTCACCTGCCTCTCTCTCGTTTTTTTTTTCCACCAACCCACTCCGCCAATCACTCTCGCTCTCTGTCTCTCTCTCCATTTCTATATATTAATTAACCCCCCCCCCACACACAGAATCTCTTCCTTTCTCTCTCTCCTCCCACACTCTTTCTCCCTCCTCTTCTTTTCATTTCTTTCCCGCCTTTCTCGAGCATGAACCCACGCCCGAGCCGTCACTCTTGCCGCCGTACGCATCCGTCGTGGGATCCGTTCAGGCAAGTTTACCTTACTACATGCTATTTTAATACATGTATATTCCTATGAATAAAATATCACATGTTTACTGTATCGTGCATCCCTGTCATAATTTTACCGTTTTCCGATAGCCGTTCGTATCCGTATCACATATTATATGTCTAGTTACATGTCATGTCATATTATATCATGTTACCATTATATTAGTACCCCATGCTTGATAATGTACATCATGACTCATTGATCATGTCATGATATCATTACTTATTACTCGTGCATCCGTGCTTTTATCGTGACTCGACACTTACTACAGTTTTACTTTAGGCACCCGTGTGATATATATGCACTACCTGATATGACCTGATACACCACTGCTTGACTTGATACCTGATATTGTTTCTAATGCCGACAATCCTGACTTGCTGTCCCGACGGATATATCCTGTTGTCTATTCAGACAAAACCTGTACCTGCTTGATCCTGTGTTAGCATTAGCTCCAGATTTATCAATACCTGACTTGAACACATAACCTTGGGGGTAATGGGAAATCAATGATGAAACCTGACTTGTAACTCAACAGTTCGACGCTTATACTGATCAGTTTTACGGGCTAGGCCAGCTCCGGGATGCTGCTGCTGACATCATTCATCTGTACATGTTCCTGTTTATTGCCTAGCGACATGTCTCGATTTCAGCCCGAGAATCTGGACCGTAGTCCCGGGCACGCACGGGATACTATTGAGTTATATCGACGATTCCATTAAATTGATTTCACAAACTGTAGAATAGATAACCCGGTAGTTTAGTTCAGATTACTCATTGCACGTCACATATACTTATACTCTTCACTGTTCCATATCCGTGTTACTTGTTATACCCATATTATTGTTCATACTCATGCCTGCATATCTTGTTACCTCATGATTATATTCTATTATTTGATATTATGACGCACTGACGTCTGGGTTTTGCATGGCCCAGATCCTTTATCTCTTTCGCAGGCTGATCAGGAGTATTTCAGCTACCAGGCCGAGCAGTGAGGATCTTGTTAGTGTTTAGTTTAGTTTAGTTTTCTTTCCGTACTTTCATTTCCTGTTGTGAGCCCGTATTTGGGACGTATTTCCAGATGTTATTGTTTATTGGATCTATTGCTTCCGCATATTATGTCTTGACTCGTTTATTCTGGCATATAGACATGTACTAGATAGTTTATGTTATTTTACTGTTCATGATATCATATAGACAGCCGTAATGTGATTGTGGAGGGATGTTTCCTAGCCACAGGTAGCATGGTTGGCTCTGTCACGTGCCGATCTTAGCGCACTCTGGGAAGCGGGGCGTGACACCAAACAAGGACACTGAGGAAACTCAGATATATGATAACACGGAGATGAGCGAGTGAGCTGAGGAGTCTCAGCTGTAGGATAGCTTGAAGACGAGCTATTGGTTGTCGGCCATCCGAAGGGGAATGTACTCGGGGAGATCTTCTAAAAGGTCAGGCGAGGCGCTGAGGAATGTCCTAAATGCACCATACTTATTCCCACTCCGTAGCCCTCAAGAATCTAGTGGGCTTACGTGAACGACTCGTCATCTGCGCGTGTTGTGATATGGAGAATTCCCACTTATGAGTATCATCATTAGCCCCTCACTCTCATTCCGACCTATTTATAGGTCGGGTCGAGAATGGCCTGCTTGGTTTTTAATAATTCATCCTCGGCGCCGAGGATGATTCGTAATGGGTTGTCCAAGGAAGACGCGACGTTTGGCGGCTACACCTCTTAGATTCTTAGATCCAGGTGGCGACTCACGAGGCGCCTCGATTCCCGCGCGTATCTTTGGTGATGTCAGCGGATCGGAGAAATGATTGCTCTTTAAAGGGGACGCCGCTTTACTCGCTCGGTCTGTTGGCCTTCGTGCCATGTGTCAGCCACAGGGTGATGGAACGCGAAGGGTTGTCATTCGAATCCGAGCGAGGAGGAGGTGTCCCATGGTCGATCGCCACATGGAGTCATTATGGTTGTTGGGTGTGATGCTTCATTTCAGCGCGAACGGATTTGGGCTGTTGGATATTTTCTTGCCGAGTGTATAAATAGGGAATGTCATTCCTTAGCAGATATTTTGCCCTATTCGTTTCCTGCCGTCTGAAGATTGTCCGGCGCACCTTTGTTTAGGTCGGAACTTCAGCCAAAAACCTTTCTTCGGCCAATCCTTTCTTGAATCAGGTTAGATGTCTTCTTCCAAAGTATCCATAGATATAGTCGGGGTCGAGTCGGATGATGAGGCTTTAGCTTCTGAAGCCGGGTCCAATGAGTCTTCCTCCTCCTCGGCTTCCGGTAGCTGAGGAAGTTCTTCTTCCTCTTCCTCTTCTGCGTCGGGCTCGCCCCCCAGGGGGGCGATGCCCTTGTCCTTCATCGTCAGGGGGCAAAGAGGGATCTCAAGGTGTGTGTTTCCCTCCGAAAGACGGCGACGACGTGAAGACGTCTTGCCTGAGATTCGGGGCAGATGCTATTTGGTTTTATCCGTCTACCTCTCCGAAGATGCCAAGTTGATTTATGGCACCATGTATCGGAGGTTTAGACGGATGCGGCCGATGTAGCAGGCTTTGTCAGATTCCCCCTCGCTTGAGGGGTTTTTGATTGTGGGGACGCTCTTCCCTGTAGGCGCAAGCCCCTGCAGTTAATTACGCTACCGCATCGCGGTAACAACATTCTCTTTCTCCAGAAATTTCACTTCGTGTCGTGTGTATTTGTTTTGTTTGTGGATGCCCGTGGATTGTATACGGAGACTAAGTTATGACGTCGCCCGTAGGACGTGGATTAGTCCAAATCCATATTTATTTAGATTTGGGTTTGGTGTTTTAGTTTAAGGATACGTTAGCCAGATTTAGGCTAAGATCAACTTAAACGTTCGTTAAGGATACGTTAGTCTAATTTGAGACTAAGATCAACTTAACGTAGTGATCCATTTAATATATGGCCATCGGGACCTGTCACCTCTCTGACGACGTTGAAGGATTACAACGACAGATGTCAGGGGAGTTCGGGGATGTACCCTTGAACCAAAGTTGATTGGGGGTCTTATAGTCCAATTTGGGACTAAAGTCTGTTTGAATGTTTAAGGATACGTTAGCCAGATTTGAGACTACGATCAACTTAAACGGGATCGTTTAGATCCGACAAGAGAGCGTTTGGGGCTCTATTGTTCCAGTTTAGGGACATGGTGGTCCATTGCCAGTTTAGGGACATGGTGGTCCATAAGTAGTTTAAGGACGCATAAGTCCATGGGCTTAAGGACCCCACAGTTCATATGGGTGTGTTTAAAGACGCATAAGTCCGTTGGTTTAAGGACCCCACAGTCCGTATTTTGGTTTAAAGACACATAAGTCCATGAGTTTAAGAACCCCACAGTCCGTATGGGTGTGTGATTGTCGGGACTCGTCACCTCCCTGACGTCGTTGAAGGATTACAACGATAGGTGTCAGAGGAGTTCGGAGATGTACCCTTGAACCGGATGTGAATTGATTTAAGAGAGCAGTCGTGCTCAGTCAATTTAATTTGAGGACTTACGGCCATGATTGGGCTAAGTCCAGTTGAGAATATTCAACATTTTTATCTTTGGCCTGTTAGGCCTGTGCCAGGGCTTTGCCCCTATTTAATAATGCACTGCATTTTCTTTTGGCCTGCTAGGCCTTTTTGATTTGGGCTCAGTCCCTTTTTAGATGATGCAGAGCATCTGTTTTTGTTTGGGCTCTGCCCTTCTTTAAAATAATGCATTGCATTTAATTTGGCCTGTTAGGCCTTTTTTAATTGGGCTTGGCCCTTCTGTAAATAATGTAGTGCATTAATCAAATTGACAGTGACCATGTGGCCTATCAGGCGCTTTGCGCCAATTATTGAGCGCAAGCACATGTGGAGGTGACACGTGTCACGCTCTGGTGAGCGCAAGCGCAACAGCGCAGTGCGCTGCGTCAATGCGCTGCGCTGTTGCGCTGCTGACACGTGGCGCGCTCTGGTGAGTTGCGCCAACTTCAGAGAGCAATGCTCTATTTTCAAAGCGCAGATACAAGTGCAAGGCACCGTTTTAATATCTTGATCTAATTTTGGATTCAAGAAAAGAATTTTTAAGATTCCAGAACCAATGGTTCATAAAAAAGTGCAAGGCACTGTTATTATTTTTATTTATTGAAGATCATTGATCTTGTTCTTAGATCAATGATCTATTCAAAAGAAATTCTTCTTTTTTTTAAAAGGTTTTACCTTCTTTTTTCTTTCTTCTGAATTCTTCTCAGAGTTCTTTAGAGGGATTCTCTCTTTGTTTCTTGAGTTTCTCTCTTCTCTGTGTTTTTGTTCTTGATCTTGATGTCTTTTGGAATTGGGATCTAGGGGCCTTTATATAGTGCCCATTAATTTGTTAAAGAGATCATTCTCTGAGTGATTTGGGGAATTTTCCCCACCGTTGGATCTTTGATCCAAGGGCCTCTGTTTTACAGAAGATAATCTTCTTGTTTTAATAAGAACAGAAAGATCTTATTGGAATTTTAATTCTGTTTGGCGCAGATGCCCCAGAGCTTGACAAGTGTCATGCAGCGCACAACGCATCGCAGCTGTGCTTGCGCAACTGCGCTGACACGTGTGCAGCACACCGCAGCTGCGCTTGCGCACCTGCGCTGACATGTGTCGCGCAGCGCAGCACTTGCGCAAATGCGCTTGCGCAGCTGCGCTGACACGTGTCGCGCAGCGCAGCGCTTGCGCAAATGAAGCGTTGCTTCATTTAATTTTGTTTTAAATAGAGCGTTGCTCTGATTGGGCACGCTGCTTTGGACGCTGCACTGACGTATCAGCTTTTGACACGCGGCGCGTTGCGGACGGCGCGTTGCGCGCAGCGTAAAGGTTTTGAAGCGTTGCTTCAATTTTTGAATTTTTGAAATTCAAACAGAGCTTTGCTCTGATTGGGGGAAACAAATGCCCCCCACCGTTGCGCTTACGTGGCGTGCATGTGAGTGCAGCGGTGGCAAGATTTTAGCCGTTGGATCAACGGGTGAGTTGAAGGGGCGCAGGTGCCTATAAATAGGACCCTTGGTCCTTAGAAAATGTTTTACCATTTTTCAAGAACTTGAATTTCAGAGCCTTGCTCTTGTTTAAGAATTTTAGAGCCTTGCTCTCGTTTCTTTCCAAGAACTCCAGAGTTCAGATTTTTAGAACAACTTAGGTAAAATTTAAATTAAATTAAATTAAATTTAATTAACAGAGCCTTGCTCTTATAGATCTTTGATCTAAAGAAAACCCCTTTGGGGTTTTATTAACAGAGCATTGCTCTCAAAAATCTATAGATCTACAGAGATCTTGTTCATGGGTTTTAACCCATGAACAGAGCTTTGCTCATAGATCAAATGTAGATCTTTTTTTTTTGATCTGAAAATGAAGGACTCCTAAGAGTTTTCGTGGATCTTTAAGACCCCAAAATTTTTTAATTCTTTCAAGAGTTAAATTTTTCTTTTGATGGATCTTTCCATCATTATCACAGAGCTAGGCTCTTTTTAGGAAATTTTTATTCCCTTGAGACCAGAGTTTGACAAATGTCACTCTGTGATAGAGCTTTGCTCTGAAAGAGGAGATTTTCTCCTTGTCTCTAGGGATTTCCCATTAATGAGAATATTCTTTTGGGGATCTCTTCATTAATTGACAGTCTCATCTAATGATGGGGCTGTCTTATTAACTGATGCACTGTCATTCAGATTTTATGGGTCTCCATTTGGTCCTCTACCCATTGCATTGCAATGTGGTGTAAAAATTTCTTAAATGCTAAGCGTTGGGATTACAACACTGACGGCTGATTTTTATTCTTTCAAAGGAAACATACCTGCTGACCTATCATTCCCGTTTGTTCGCTCGGAGGGAGGTTTCCCCCAGGCACCAGTGGACCGAGAAGTGCTCACTCTCATCAAGGAACATGACCCCTGTTCCCCTCCGAAAGACGGCGCGACACCGCGTCTTGCCTGAGATTCTGGGCAGATGCTAATTGGTGCTATCCGTCCACCTCTCCGAAGATGCCAAGTTGATTTATGGCACCGTGAATCGGAGGTTTAGACGGATGCGTCCGATGTAGCAGACTTCGTCAGATTCCCCCTCGAATGAGGGGTTTTTGATTGTGGGGACGCTCTTCCCTGCAGGCGCAAGCCCCTGCAGTTAATTACGCTACTGCATTGCGGTAACAACTTTCTCCTTCTCCAGATGGTCACTTCGTGTCGTGGGTGTTTGCTTTGTATTTTGTTGCCCGTGGATTGTTTACGGAGACTGAGTTATGTCGTCGCCCGTAGGGCGTGGACTAGTCCAAATCCGTATTATCTTAGATTTGGGTTTGGGGGTTTGGTTCGAGGATACGTCAGCCATACTTGAGGCTGAGATCGACTCAAACGTTTGTTAAGGATACGTTAGTCTAACTTTATGACTAAGATCAACTTAACGAGATTGTTTAGATCCGACCAAAGAGCGTTTGGACTCTAATGTTCCAGTTTAGAGACATAGTGGTCCATCGTATGTATGGCCGTCGGGACCCATCACCTCTCTGACGACGTTGAAGGATTACAACGACGGATGTCAGAGGAGTTCAGAGATGTACCCTCGAGCCAGAGTTAATTAGGGGATTCATAGTCCAGTCTGTTTGAAGGTTTAAGGATACGTTAGCCATCTTTGAGGCTAAGATCAACTTAAACGGGACCGTTTAGATCCGACAAAAGAGCATACGGGGCTCTATTGTTCTAGTTTAAGGACATTGCGGTCCATGGGTAGTTTAAGGACGTTGCGGTCCATTGGTAGTTTAAGGACGTTGCGGTCCATTGTTAGTTTTAAGACATCTCGGTCAAGGTTAAGGACGTCGTAGTCCATGGGTTTAAGGACCCCACAGTCCGGTATGTGCTCTGGATGCTTCACACGGGTTCACTGCCGTGCTCTGCGAGGACCAGGCTCCGCTCTGGACGTTTTCCACGGGGTCAAAGAGTGACATTATCCGCGTTCCACGTAACCAGGAATTTGCATTAAACACGGGTTTAAGGACCCCGCAGTCCGTATCAATGTGTGGTCGTCGGGACCCGTCACCTCTTTGAAGGCATTGAGGGATTACAATGCCAAGTATCAAAGGAGTGAAGAGATGTACCCTAGAACCGGAGTGGATTAAATAGTCCTCGGCCCAATTTGGGGTCAAGACGAATTAATTATGTTATGAGTCCATTGGACCAGTTGATCACAAATTGAGGATTTATGGCCATCTTGGACTAAGCAGGAGAGGCTTTGCCTCCATCCATTTAGGCCAATTGGGCCAAAGCCTAGTGTTAAACACTTCAGAACAGTCAGTGTTGAACATTGGGAATGAGGTTGACAAGTTAGTGTTTTAACACTAAGAGATAATTGGTGTTAAACACCAGCAACAAGCTTTACAAATTAGTGTTAAACACTAAAACAGATCAGTGTTGAACACTGCAAATGAAGATCTCAGATTAGTGTTTAAACACTAAGGTAATCAGTGTTGAACACTGCAAATAAAGCTTTTTAATTAGTGTTGAATACTAAAGCCCAACAGTATTTTAACACTGGGTTCGAGAGTTTCAATTTAGTGTTAAACACTAAGACAAGAGGGGTCACATGGCAGCACGTGAGAGCGCCCTCCCTTCATTTATTCTGCTGAGATTATCGCATCTTTCAGAGCATCACGTGCTATCACGTGATGGGCATTCAAATGCCTATGTATTAGAACTTCTGCCAAGGGTCACGTGGATCACGTGGGGTGCTGCCTCAAAGGGGTTTTCTTGTAGATCTCTTGGGGGGTCACGTGATGACACGTGACCCTGCCTCTATTTTGTTTAGAAGCTTTGTTAATCTTCTTTCAGGAATTAAATTCCTCGAACTGTAAATTTCAGAGGAATTAAATTCCTACTTCCTTTCGAAGACTTTGTATTCTGGAATAGAGTTTAACTCTTAATTTTCTGTAGGAATTAAATTCCTCATATATGTGAAGGGCTGAATAGGGTTAAACCCTAATAAAAGTTTTCTTTTAAGGAGTTTAAACTTCCATCCTCTGTTAAATTATGATTAAGGGAATTAAATTCCTGATGTTTCAACAGAACTGGGTTTTTTAATTAGGGTTAGACCCTGTTTCCTTTTTGTTCTGAAGGAATTAAATTCCCATGATATAGGGTCAAGCCCTACTTTTGTTTTAAAGGAATTAAATTCCTATAGTTCTGTGAGAATTAAATTCTTGTGCCTGCATTCCTTCTCTCTGTTTTTGGATCTGCATGGCAGGATCTCAACCCATTGAGAATTAAATTCTCAACCTTAAGGGGAGATGTGCACTTTGCAGATCCTCTATCAAAGAGAGAAGAAATATGTTCTTCTGTTTTTACATTATCAGAGTTAAACTCTGTTGAGAATTAAATTCTCTTTCTTTCAAAAGGCCTTCCCTTTTCTTACCTAGGGTTTTTGCAGAAGATCCGAGTCTTTTCAAAGTATCAAAGCTCTCCTCCTTTTTTCTTTTTTCTTCTCTGCGCATGTATATGTATGTATGTCTCTTGGCCCCTATTTATAAGAGAAGCGGCCGAGCCAATTAGTTTTTGACGAATCTTCGTGAAAGATTTGATTTGCATCCATCATTCATTTTGGACCTTTGGATTATTAGGTGAATTTTATTCACCATTGGATTTCAAATCCAGGGGTTCCCCTTTATTATTTCGGTTAGATTTAAAGGGGAAATCTTTCCAAACCCGAGATTTTCCCATAGATAGATCACCTCTGAATCTTTAATTCAATTGGTTCCAGATAGTTGCTTTCCTTTGGAAAGATTTAAATCTCCTTCAGAATTTAATTCTGTCGTCAAAATGGGCTTTGAAAGCCGGTCACGTGTGACCACGTGACCCATGGTCACGTGTGGACACGTGACCCACTCTGGAATGAAGAATCCTCTTTCTTTCTGCGCCGTCTTCTGGTTGCTGTTTTAGTCATCACGTGTTAACACGTGACCGTTGGTCACGTGTGAACACGTGACCCCTGTTGGGAGCCCCTTTCCTTAACTCAACTGGGGAACGAGTCCTCTCCTTTGAGCGTCACGTGCCAACACGTGACCCCTTCTGAAGCCTTTTCCTTGACTTGATCAGGGAACCTTTTCTTCGATTCGATCAGGGAATCAATGAGCCTTTTCCACTGCTTTTATATGTCACGTGTCAACACGTGACTGCTGGTCACGTGTAAGCACGTGACCCCTCCTTTTGAAGCTTTTCCCATAAGCTTTCCTGATTTTAAATCAGGAAACAAATGCCCCCACAGCGTTGTTCTCACGTGTCCGCACGTGAGTGCAACGCTGTCATCTCTTGTGACCGTTGGATTCCTCTAGGGATCTGGGGAGACGAAACGTTTCCATTGCCTTCTATAAATACCTCTGCCTCTTCATAGGAGCCTTAACTTTGCTCATTTCCTTCTTCTGAGAACTTTTTCCTTGAGAATTTAATTCTCGCTTTCAGAGCTTAGTTCTCTGTCTTGAAACCATCTTCAGAGTTTAACTCTGTTCGAAAAGAATCCTTTTTCTCAGGTAATGTTCTTGGACAACGATGGACCTTCACATTTCTCTGGATTTTAAATCCAAAACAAGGGTTTTTGCCCTTTTTCTTCATATTTTCCATAAGAACATGAAACTGTTTAATCTTTTAACTGTAGATCTCTTAAGGTTTAGATGATCTTTGGGGAGATGGCGTTTCAAATCCATGGAATTTAATTCCATCCAAAAATGTTTTTGGGAATTTAATTCCCTTTTCTTAATAAGGAATTTAATTCCAATCGAAGAACTCGATTTCTTCACACGGGGGCTTCCTGGGGTCTCTTGCATTTTCCGAGCCGCGAGGGTCTCGTAAAGAGTTGTTCTCCCGATAGGTCGAGAGGATCCCATAGGTGTGAGTTCTTCTTAAGGATCGTGAGGGTCCTTAAGCGGGTTTTCCCTTGAGAGTCGTAAGGATCTCACAAGAGAGTTTTCCTTCTTTACAGGTCGTGAGGGCCTGCAAGTGCCGGATGTGATCATCCTTATCCGTGTTTCACGGAGTCAGGGATCTCTCAAGGTATCGTAGTTTAAAGACGTCACGGTCAAGGTTAAGGACCTCATAGTCCGTGGATTTAAGGACTCCACGGTCCGCTGTTAGTTTTAAGACATCACGGTCAAGGTTAAGGACCTCATAGTCCGTGGATTTAGGGACTCCACAGTCCGGTGTTTGGTTGCAGGGACCCGTCACCTCTTTGAAGACGTTGAGGAATTACAACGCCGGGCATCAAAGGGGTGAAGAGATGTACCCTTAAACCAAGGCAAAGTCTGTAGGGAATCGGGGTGGTTGATCGTTAGTTTTAAGACATCACGGTCAAGGTTAAGGACGTCATAGTCCGTGGATTTTAAGGACTCCACAGTCCGTCATTTGCTCTGGATGCTTCACACGGGTTCACTGCCGCGCTTGGCGAGGACCAGACTCCGCTCTGGACGTTTCCCACGGGGTCAAAGAGTGACATTATCCGCGTTCCACGTAACCAGGAATTTTGCTCTAGATGCTTCACACGGGTTCACTGCCGCGTTAGGCAAGGACTAGGCTCCGCTCTGGAGGCTTCGCACGGGTTCACTGCCATGCTCTGCGAGGACCAGGATCCGCTCTGGACGTTTTCCACGGGGTCAAAGAGTGACATTATCCGCGTTCCACGTGACCAGGAATTTTGCACTAGATGCTTCACACAGGTTCACTGCCGCGTTAGGCGAGGACTAGGCTCCGCTCTGGATGCTTCGCACGGGTTCACTGCCATGCTCTGCGAGGACCAGGATCCGCTCTGGACGTTTCCCACGGGGTCAAAGAGTGACATTATCCGCGTTCCACGTAACCATGAATTTTGCACTAGATGCTTCACACGGGTTTACTGCCGCGTTAGGCGAGGACTAGGCTCCGCTCTGGATGCTTCGCACGGGTTCACTGCCATGCTCTGCGAGGACCAGGATCCGCTCTGGACGTTTTCCACGGGGTCAAAGAGTGACATTATCCGCGTTCCACGTAACCAGGGATTTTGCACTAGATGCTTCACACGGGTTCACTGCCGCGTTAGGCGAGGACTAGGCTCCGCTCTGGATGCTTCGCACGGGTTCACTGCCATGCTCTGCGAGGACCAGGATCCGCTCTGGACGTTTTCCACGGGGTCAAAGAGTGACATTATCCGCGTTCCACGTAACCAGGAATTTTGCTCTAGATGCTTCACACGGGTTCACTGCCGCGTTAGGCAAGGACTAGGCTCCGCTCTGGATGCTTCGCACGGGTTCACTGCCATGCTCTGCGAGGACCAGGATCCGCTCTGGACGTTTTCCACGGGGTCAAAGAGTGACATTATCCGCGTTCCACGTAACCAGGAATTTTGCTCTAGATGCTTTACACGGGTTCACTGCCGCGTTAGGCGAGGACCAGGCTCCGCTCTGGATGCTTCGCACGGGTTCACTGCCATGCTCTGCGAGGACCAGGATCCGCTCTGGACGTTTTCCACGGGGTCAAAGAGTGACATTATCCGCGTTCCACGCAACCAGGAATTTTGCTGAATATATCCGCATTTCACGGAATGGAGGTTTGACTCTTGGTGATGTGTATATCGCCGAACCATGGAACTGGGGGTTGCCGCTGTTCCGCTTCGCTTGTTGTGTCTGCTGCAATGAGACGAACGTCGAGATGATCTCTAGGCTACCTATGAACCGTCGAGATTTGGCTTCTTCTTATGATGAAACCTGGGGTGGAGTATGATCCCTTCTTTGTTTGCGCCCCTGAATTGTATACAGGGATAAATGTAACATCACCTGTAGGGCGAGGATTTCATTTCATCATTCATTTTTTTTATTCTTTATTCTTTCCGCGATGCTCTATCATTTCAGCTTTTTATATCGCGAAAGTCGCGATTGCCCAACCATTTCGGCTATTTTTCGCGGTGCCCAATCATTTCGGCTATTTATTTTATTTTTACTCGCTGCTTTCATTGCGAGTTGCCCAATCATTTCGGCTATTTTTTATGCCTTCATTCTCACTTGCTGCTTTTTATTGCAAGTTGCCCCATCATTTCGGCTATTTTGTAGGCATGTGTGGCTTGCTAGCTTTTTTGCCGCAAGCTCGGATTTTGGACACCGATTTCGTCGTCAGCATCGCTGCAACTGGTATGTTGCCAGGAGCGAATCATCATTTGCCTCTGTCGATGTTGAACAAAGGTGGCTTAGCAAACCTGGTTAGGATCCTGTCGGCTAAGGCTTTTGACTTCATGAGCCATAAGGGTCTCATAAAGGTATTTCTCCCTACAAGTCGTGAGGATCTTGCAGGTGTATTTTCTCCTTAGGGATCGTGAGGATTCCTAAGTGTATGTCCCTCTGTAAGTCGTAAGGATCCTACAAGAGGGTTTTCTCCTTATGGGTCGAGAGGACCTACAAGGGTTGGACTTTGCTGGGGAAATGTTTATTCGCGCCCGTGGATTGTATACAAGGGTCAGTATTGAGCCTCTTGTAGGGCAGTATCGAAGGTTGTGGGGGTTGCTTAAGAACAGGTTAAGGTTTCTGTAACTTAAGACTTTCAAATCTTATGAGCCGTGAGGGTCCCATAAGAGAGTTCTCCTTACGAGTCGTAAGGATCTCGCAAGTGTATTTTCTCCTTAGGAATCGTGAGGATCCCTAAGTGTGTTGCTACTTTGTGAGTCGTAAGGATCTCACGCAGGTGGTTTCTCCTTACAAGGTCGAGAGGACTCTGTAAGTGTCCTTTAACGAGGTTGCGCCCTTTCGGGTTTTCACAAACACTCGCCAGTAGTCCTGCTGTTTTTACTCACGGAGCCCTTTCGGGTTTTCATCCGTGCCCATTTTGCTTATAGACATACCGTTTCTTTTTATTCTTTTTCACTTTTTTTTACAAGGTCGCGCCCTTTCGGGTTTTCACGAACACTTGCCGGTAGCCCTGCTGTTTTTACTCACGGAGCCCTTTCGGGTTTTCATCCGTGCCCACTTTGCTTATGGACATACCATTTTTTTTTATCATTTTTTTTATCTTCTTCTTTTTTTTTTATCCATCTCGTCAACCTAAGGATGTTGCGGTAGTAGTTTAGGGACGTTTCGGTCCGTCGTTAGTTTAAGGACGTTTCGGTCCGTTGATAGTTTAAGGACGTTTCGGTCCGCCGTTAGTTTAAGGACGTTTCGGTCCGCCGTTAGTTTAAGGACGTTTCGGTCCGTCGATATGGGAAGGCCGGCTGCTGCTTGTAAAGTCTGAGCCTAGGAAGACAGCGAGCGGACATAGTCGTCGTCATCTATCATTGACCCCGGCTGTGGCTCATTAAGCATAGTACTTCTTTAAAAAGCGGCCGTTTATTGGCCTGAAAGGCCTTTCACTGTGCATGTCCATGAGTAGGTAGGCTCCACCCTGGTAGACCTTGTCTATGATGTACGGGCCTTCATAGTTTGGCTCAAATTTTCCTCGCTTGGCACGATTGGGGATCATAGGTCTTTTGACCACTAGTACGAGTTCGCCTTGGCGGAATGTCCTCGGCCTGGTCAATCTTTCGTACGAGCGCGTCATCTTTGCTTTGTAGGCTTCTAGATGTTGTTGCGCTATGAGCCGGGTTTCGTCGAGGGCATCAAGCTCCTCAAGCCGAAGGTGAGCATTTTCTTCGTTCGTCAGCTCGTGGTGGACTGCTACTCGTAGAGAGGGTAACTCTATCTCGAGGGGGAGCACTGCTTCCGTCCCAAATACCAACGCGTACGGCGTTGTGTTTGTGGCCGTCTTGAACGTAGTTCGATAAGCCCAAAGGGCTTCTTGCAGCCTTTCGTGCCAGTCTTTCTTATTCCTGGAAACGGTCTTTTTTATGATCTTCGTCAAGGTCTTATTGAAAGCCTCGGCCAGGCCGTTAGCTCGTGGATTGTAAACTGAAGAATATCTCCAGTCTATATTGTGCTGCTGTGCGAAGCGGCTAATCTTATGGCTTCGGTAGGCCGGCCCATTATCGGAGATAACCCGCCGTGGGGTCCCAAACCGATAGATGACGTGCGTCTTGAAGAAATGGAGGATATTCTCCGTCTTCACTTCCCTCAGTGGTACTGCTTCTGCCCATTTGGAGAAGTAATCAGTTGTCGCCAGGATAAAACGGTGTCCCCGGGACGATGCTGGCTCAATGGGGCCGACTATGTCAGTCCCCCACATTTCGAATGGCCAGCTAGCCACCGTTGGGTGCAGTGAATTCGGATGTTGGTGGATGAAGTCTCCATGAATCTGGCATGAGTGGCATTGCTTCGCATACTCGAGGCAGTCCTGGGTCATCGTGGGCCAATAGTAACCCATCCGTTTGATTTTTAACTTCATCTTTGGGCCTGCTTGGTGAGAACCGCAAAGTCCGTCGTGAACTTCCTGAATGACTCTTTCTGCTTCGTCAGGTCCTAAGCATCTCAGCCATAGGGAATCAAACGATCTCTTGTATAGAATATCGTTGACGAAAGCGAAGGATAGAGTTCGTTTCATGAGCTGATGTCTTGAGGACGCTTCTTTGGGCATTCGGTGGGACTTAAAGTAGTCTATGAAGACTTCCCTCCAGTCTTCGGTCTTCTCGTGGTCTTTTATTTGTAGGGTCGCCTGCTCGTTCGCTCCTTTTTCTTCAGACGATTACGGAGATACTTCTGCTGGGGCAAGCACTCGACGGCTTTGTACCACGATTCTAACGTCGTCGAGGTTCTCGTCATCCAGTTCTTTAGCAAGTTTGGCTAGTGCGTCCGCTTTGCTGTTTTCCGCGCGAGGTATGCTCTCCAAAGTATAGGAGGGAATTCGGGTCAACAGTTGTTGTACCTTTTCACCGTATTTCACCAACTCCGGTTTGCACGTTTGGTAGTCACCATTTACTTGACTAACGACCAGCTAGGAATCCCCGTATATAAGAAGGTCTTCAATTCCCATGCCGATGGCGATCTCGAGGCCTGCTATCAGAGCTTCGTATTCAGCTTCATTGTTTGTCCTCGGCTCTGTTAAGGAGAAGGCGAAGCTCATTATTCCTCCTTGTGGAGTTGTAAAGATGAGGCCTATCCCTGATTTGATTATTGGGATACCTTGTTTCTGCTTCTTTATGGAGGACGCTCCATCGAAATAGAGTTCCCATCGGGTGCTTCCGCCGCTAATCGCATCAAATGCATGCTCGTCCGGCAAATCGCAGTTCAGAGGGGAATCGGCCGGTATCGGGTGTTCAGCGAGGAAATCGGCAATGGCCTGGCCTTTTACCGCCTTGAGAGGTTGATACGTTATCGAGAACTCCATCAAGAGCAGGGCCTATCTAGCGAGTCGTCCCGTCAATATGGCTTTTGACATCAAGTATTTAAGGGGGTCCACTTTCGAGATGAGACGGACTTCGTGTGCCAACGCATAGTGCCTGAGCTTTGTTATCGCGAAGATTAACGCCAGGCAGTGCTTTTCAATGGGGGAATAGTTGCTTTCTGCCCCCAGCAGCACTCGACTTAAGTAGTAAAGTGCTCTTTCTTTCCCCTGATCGTTCTCTTGTGCCCATAATGCGCCTAAAGAGCCTTCAAGAGCGGTTGTATAAAGAATGAGGGGCTTTCCCCTCACTGGAGTAGCCAACACTGGAGGGTTTTGCAAGTACTGCTTGATTTCGTCTAGTGCACCTTGACATTTGTGATCCCAAACGAATGGAGTTCCCTTTTTCATCAGGTGGCCGTAAGGACGGCATTTGCCCGAAAGATTAGCGATAAACCGCCGGATGTATGCGAGCTTCCCTTGGAGAGACCGCAACTGCTTGAGGGTTCTTGGCGGAGGCATTTCCATGATTGCCTTAATCTTTGACGGATCTATTTCAATACCTCGGTGTCGAACGATGAATCCTAGGAATTTGCCCGAGGAGACTCCAAACGCGCATTTGAGGGGATTCTTTTTCAAATTATATTGCCGAAGGCGTTGAAATACAGTCTCCAGATGCTTTAAATGTTCTCCGTATGACATGCTCTTTACTACGAGGTCATCGATATAGCACTCGACGATGTCATGTATGAGGTCGTCGAAGATCTTTGTCATGGCCCTTTGATAGGTGGCACCAGCGTTCTTTAGACCAAAGGGCGTAACCTTGTAGCAAAATATACCCAAAGGGGTGCGGAAAGCGGTATACTTCTGGTCTTCGGGATGCATCTTTATCTGATTGTATCCTTACGATCCATCCATGAAGGAGAAAACCTCGTGAGTTGACGTGTTATCTATCATTAGCTCGGTTACCGGTACTGGGAAGTCATCCTTTGGACAGGCTTTATTGAGATCCCTGAAATCCATGCATATGCGTACCGTCCCATTCTTCTTCATTACCGGGACGATATTGGCAATCCATTCGGGATATTGGACTTCTTGGATAAATCCAGAATCAATCAACTTCTTGACTTCGGCGTTGATGCTCATTTCAAGCTCGAGTCGCATCCTCCTCGGCGCCTGCTTGACTGGCTTGATATCTGGGGATATTGCTAATCTATGCACAGCAATCTCCGGATCCAATCCTGGCATCTCGGAGTAGTTCCACACGAAGCAATCTTTATGCCGTAGAAGCACGTTTTTTAACGCAGCCACCTTTTCTTCGGATAACAGCTCGCTGACAAACGTCGGTCGCGGGTCGTCTGCCGATCCCAACTCAATCTTCTTGAGGTTATCTGCAGTAGTATGTATACCATCTTCCAGTTCTTTCGGAGCGGGCGGAAATTCCGAGATCACTTCATCATCGCTGTTCTCAAAGCACCGGGAAAGGTCATCTACATTCTCGGGCTCTTCTCCTGATATCGTAGTCGTATAACAAGTGCGAACCCGCTCCCTGGACTGAGGTGGACCCGGTTCTGCTCTTGCGGCCTTGGGCTCATGCTTTCGCGGCGGCGTTACCTTCCAGCCGTCGGATAAAGCGAATCTACCCCGTCGGTACTGGTCCTCGACCCAGTTCTTGAAGGTGAAGCAGTCTTCGGTAGGATGTCCCATGGCTTGGTGATAAGAGCAATAACTCGGATGAGAGACCTTGCTAGCTTGCTCAGGATATCTAGACTCTGGAAGCGTGATCATTTGATGTTTTATAGCGAGGTTGAGTAACCTCTCCGTCTTGTCTCGGGGGAAGGAGTACGCTCGACTCATCTTCTTCATGAGGGACAAATCCGAGCCGCTTCTTGATCTATTTCCGTCTCTGCGTCGGGCCTTTCGTATGACGGATTGACGAGGATAAGCGTCTTTGTCTTTTGCAGCACGTTGAGATAGACGTTGCGTCCTGGCCTCCTCGTAGATGGCCATTTCGTGGTTGTGGTCTTCCCAAGCTTTCTGACCCACTTTCCTGACAGGCTTGCCCATTCGTTCCTCAAACGACGGACTCGGTGCTTCGATCGCGGGGTCTAGTTTTGGTGGGGGGTTGGCCTCTCCTGACAGGGCGTCCTCCTCTTCATCAAAGGTATATATAGTGTAGCTGCTGTGAGCCCGTTCCCGTTTTCCAGCTCTTGCGTACCCAAGCCCGAGTGTTTCCATCTTCCCGTTGGGCAATTTGCGTTGAGTCCCGGGGACATCCCAAATCTTGTTGTAGAACCGAGCCTGCCGAACAGTCTTTTTTAAGGGTACTCCTTGGCGCTTCAATAGCTTCTTTAATCCATTTGTATAGTATCTGGGCAGACGGATGGGTTGGAGCCTGTCAAGTGTAGCATCCGCGCCTTGCCAGATCTCTTTCTCTATTTTCGACTCTGAGGATCGGTAGAATAGGATCACCTTCTCACCCCTTTGCCTGGGAGGGACGTAAAATGTTTGCAGGTCCTGCACATTATGAGCCTGAAGCGGGTCGAGATCCTTGTAGTGTTCTCGCGGTACCGTGGCGATTTGCAAACTATGGTCATCGCCAAGGGGTGCTTGAGTTGACAGCCGATTGGAGAACACAGCATTAACTTCATCTTCTGAATCACTTCCGAAGACTAATATGGGGGCGGGCGTCCCCAGGTTGTTGCGTTGAGATGGCCCTGCATAAACTTTCTCTTCCTCTTCTTCGGTATCGCTCCCGAAAACAGGGATGGTGGCGGCGGCTTTGTTCTCCGGATTGCGACACCTTTCTGTATCCTCGAAATCTGGCAAAAAGTACTTCGCATCTTCGTATTTGCGGACTTCGTTCACAGAAAATGGGTTTAACTCACCTGTTACGGTGTACTCGAAACCATCCTTAAAGTACTTCATACACTGATGTTGTGTAGAAGGGATGATATTGTACTCGTGTAGCCAAGGACGGCCGAGCAAGGCGTTGTAGCAGGTCTTGGCGTCAATGACATGGAACTTGATGTCTGTGACGAGAAGTCCAAAGCGTAAGGTTAGTATCACAGATCCGAGAGTCCGTGACGATTGTGAATCGAAACCGGAGATAGTAATCTTGTCACGAGCGAGGTGTTGCACGCTCATGCAGATTTCCTTCAACACCCGAACATTAAGGAGATTGACGGAGGATCCATTGTCCACCAGGATCTTGCCTATCTTGATATCATGGCAGTATCCGGAGACATATAGGGGACGGTTGTGGTCGCACGTCCCGAGAAGGAGGTCTTCATCACCGAAAGTGACGTCGGCCGTATGCACTTCCTCCAGTTCATCCTTCATCTTTTCAGTGGCGAGGAAGGCTTGGAATTGCTCAGGTTCTTGTAACGCCTTAATTAGTGAGTCTCGCGCTTCTTTTGATAATAGGAGGGCATCGAGAATGCTAAGCTGAGAAGGTAGCTTCCTTAGGTGCGCGAGGATGTTATAGTCCACTTTACTCTTCCTAGGAGGGTCTTTGGCAGCCAGCTCTCTCATGACTTGGTCATCTAAAGTGATATCTTCAGTGACCTTTTCCTTTCCCTTATCCTTTCTATTCCCGGGCCCGAGATTCTTTTCTGGGAGTGTGCGATTGCGCAGCTGAATGTTCTCGCAGGCCTCCGATTCCTCCTCTTTCCCCAAAACAGATTCTTTGAAGAGAGGGCCCAGAGCCATTTCTTCATCAGAGTCGCTCCCAAAGGTGAGAACTTGCGACCCCCTGGCGTTAACCATGCAACAGTTGCCAGTCGTTCTGTTGTGCCCATCGACAGTACTTCTTCGTTCCCGACGGATCTTGCGTTTCATGCGTTTAACATGTTGCCGACGAGCGACATATCCTTGCCACCATATCTTAAAGGCGTCGCACTCCTCCGTGGGGTGTGAGACTTTCCGGTGATATGCGCAATAGTTAGGGTGCCTTTCCACCCCATCGTGTGTGTTTCCTTCCGAGGGCGGTAGCTTCATCCCCATTGACATGGCTTTAGCAAACCTTTTTCTCGTCTTGAATATCTTCTTGTCTACTTCGGATACCTTTCGCTCTGGCGGAGGTAGTTCAACTCTTCCGTTCAGTCGCCCGCATTTGGCTCTTTCCGACGTGGTCATCTCACGCTCCTAGTCCGCTTTACATTTTAGACGAATCTCATCTAGAAAAGCGTCGATCGTTTCGTCCGTTGGCCATGCACGCTCTGGTACAGGCTCTGCCTCCAGCTTTTTAGTGCCAGGAGTTTTCCCCTCATCGGTAAACGAGTGGGAGATTACGTTACAACTTGCCACATATCCTTCGGATTCATCCGACGAGCTTTCTCCATCATCTCCCTCTTGAAAGATGTGGTTGAGGAACTCTTGCAGTGTGACAGGAGTTCGCGCCTTTTGATTGTACTCTTCCAGTGCGTCGATTTGCTTCTGCAAGTTCGTGTGCCCTTTTCCAGGCTTCACGGACTTCTTGGATCTCTTCTTCTTTTTCTTCGAAGATTTTGACGATTGGGCCTGAGTATCTGGGCTCTTACCGTGGGTCTTTGTAGTCGGGCGGCGCCTTAGCATCCCTTCGATAATTTGAGGTTCAAGAGGGTCCTTCCATTCGATCGCAGGGCACGCATGAAGGTCTCTCAGCGTTCTTCTGGTTTTAGTTGATAGCACGACCTCCCATGGAGCTTCTTCAATAAAAGAACATGTTGCCCCCGGCGTATCCGCTTTCCTAGGAGCATGCAGCTGTGGGGGGTTCACCTTCCACTTTTCAGACAGTACAAACTTCCCCTGGAGGTACTGGTCTTCAATCCATCCTTTGAAGACGAAGCAATCTTCAATCGGATGACCTACCGTTTGATGGTAAGGGCAATAGTTAGGGTTATTCACTTCGGTGGGTTGTGGTGGTCGCCTTGGATTTGGCAGGTTTATAAGTCTGTTGCGTACTGCCAGCTCGAATAGCCATTTCGTCTTGTCCCGTGGGAACGAGTAGGGACGCTTCATCTTCTCATTATAATACCGACGCCTTTCCTCGAGTTGATCTGCCGGTTTCGGGGCGTTAGGTTGCTGCTGGGCATTCGCAACAAGGGTTGCCCTCCCTTTACCCTTGTCATTCCGAGGTTCCGACTTCGGTGTAGGTGGTCTATGACCCATCTGGTCCATCTGAGCCAACTTGTCAATCAGAGCCTGGAATGTGGTTGGCTTAAAGAACATCATAAACTGGGAGATAGTTGCGTGAGGGTCTAGAGTTCCCATGAACATGCCCACCGCAGGTGCTTCCTCAATACGTTGCTCACATCTCAACCACAAGTTTCGCCAGCGTATAGCGTACTGGACCCAGGTTTCGCCCGGTTTTACCCTGGCGTTAATAAGTGCAGTTATTGGAGTGCGTTCGCTGGCACTTGCAAATCGCTGAGTGAACAACAACTGCATTTCAGCGAACGTTTTGATAGAATCGTTCGGGAGTTCCGAATACCATTCGAACGCTGTTTCTGATAAGCTGCCCACGAACTGGCGGAGCAACAATTTATCATCACCACCGGTATTACCGCAGAGGGCCCGAAACTGGGCGACATGTTGATGGGGATTGCCGGTCCCCTTATACACGTGGAATTTCAGTATCGTATAGCCTTGCGGGTATTTGATTTGGTCGTACCAGCTCGGATACGGCCGCCCCGTTTTCACGACTTGACCAGCTGCCTCAGTCACGTGATGAACCCGATTTGCTGGGCTATGTAGTCAGCCAGGTCAGCCTTAGAGATTGCCTCCTCCTTGGCCGTTGAGAGGGCTGGTGGTGGATTTGACGTTTCTCCTCGGTCGTCTTCAAGAACGATTGGGGGATCCTCGGCGGGTAAGTCCTGCTGTATCATCATTCCTATCACATCTTGGAAGAGAAGGCCCATCCGTTGTATGTTGGCCGCTTGTTCAGCAGCCTCTTTGTCCCTTTTCTCTAGTGTCCGGCGAAGGAATTCAGCATCGGTTTCTTCCTCCCGGCGTGCGTCTAAGGACGTTTCTGGGTTTTCTTTTGGCCCGGTGAGCGCGGCCATAGCATTCATCATTTCTTGAAGCTTTTGTTGCTGCTCCTGGGCTTTCGTCACGGATCGGGTTAGCGGTCGGTGGCCCGTAGAAGTGCGGCTTTCCTCCTTTCCAGAGGCCATGTAAACAGTGTGCACCGCCATGCCCCCAGACTTAGGGCGTCTGGGCTCAGTGCTTTTAGCCGTCGTTGCATGCTGTGGGGTCTTCTCTGGCCTCCTCCTCTTATGAGTCAGTTGATCAACAGCCTTTTGGGGTTTAGCCTGGTGACCAGCTTCCGGTTGGATTTTCAGCTTCTTGTGCTGGCGGGAGAAGTTTGGATCGATGATCGAGTCTCGGGCCTGCCGCCAAACCTTATAGATTTTGGAAGACAGCCGTTGAGGAGATCGGGGCTGTTCGGGTTTTATTTCCACAACCTTTTTTAATGAGGGAGGAGACCTCTTCAGCACTGCCGTAGGAGAATTCCTTCGCACCTTATTTAGCATTTCAAAGCTGTTCCCAGTTGGAACAGCAGCATTAACCTCTGCCACCGGGGCCGATGGAGTCAACCCGGAGGGGGAGTTGCCCCCAGCCTTCCTTACTCGGCGCCAATGGCGACGTCGAGCGTGTCGAGCGGACGGTGTAGGGTCAGCGGTAAGAATGGTTTCGTCTTGCCCCCTGTCTGGGTGGGGGGTCGCAGTTGGTATTAGCCTGTCAAAGACCGATGTCCTTTGGGCAGCAGGAGCGGGAGCTGAAGCCGTCAATCTTGTAAAGACCGACCTTTTGGCCGGAGAGGCTGCCTTGACGACTTTGGGGGCAGGAGCGGCCACCTTCTTAGAAGCAGCCTTCTCTAAGATCGTAGGTCCCATGATGGGTTCGCAGGATTTCTGGCCCAATCTAGAGAAGACCGAGGCATTGACGTTGGGCGACTCGTTGAGAGGAGCCGCGGCAGGGGTAAGACGATCAAAGACCGACTTCTTGAGAGCTTCCGTTGTCAGCGCTGGAGCGGTGAAGTTTGTCGGCGGGAGCATGGTCCCAAAGAACAATCTTGTGGTGGCGCGAGTGACCTGTTCCACGGGCATTGTGAATAGCGACGCAGCTTGGGGTCCGTAGGTTATACCTCCTGGCGAGGCAGAGCGTTGGTTGCAATTGCAGTCTGAGCAGTTGGAGAATTTCACGGAAGCAGAAGCCATCGATCCTTTGCTTTCTGCAATAAGCGAGACGCCAATTCTTAGTATCTTGAAACCCAAGGGCAACCAATAGCGAACCGCGATTAGTTCGCGAGTCACGACACACGAAGTGTGGAGTGGAAAGAGGAAAAGGTCCCACCGGGCATGCCAGAATCTGTTCCCCTCCGAAAGACGGCGCGACACCGCGTCTTGCCTGAGATTCGGGGCAGATGCTAATTGGTGCTATCCGTCCACCTCTCCGAAGATGCCAAGTTGATTTATGGCACCGTGTATCGGAGGTTTAGACGGATGCGTCCGATGTAGCAGACTTCGTCAGATTCCCCCTCGAATGAGGGGTTTTTGATTGTGGGGACGCTCTTCCCTGCAGGCGCAAGCCCCTGCAGTTAATTACGCTACCGCATTGCGGTAACAACTTTCTCCTTCTCCAGATGGTCACTTCGTGTCGTGGGTGTTTGCTTTGTATTTTGTTGCCCGTGGATTGTTTACGGAGACTGAGTTATGTCGTCGCCCGTAGGGCGTGGACTAGTCCAAATCCGTATTATCTTAGATTTGGGTTTGGGGGTTTGGTTCGAGGATACGTCAGCCATACTTGAGGCTGAGATCGACTCAAACGTTTGTTAAGGATACGTTAGTCTAACTTTATGACTAAGATCAACTTAACGAGATCGTTTAGATCCGACCAAAGAGCGTTTGGACTCTAATGTTCCAGTTTAGAGACATAGTGGTCCATCGTATGTATGGCCGTCGGGACCCATCACCTCTCTGAAGACGTTGAAGGATTACAACGACGGATGTCAGAGGAGTTCAGAGATGTACCCTCGAGCCAGAGTTAATTGGGGGATTCATAGTCCAGTCTGTTTGAAGGTTTAAGGATACGTTAGCCATCTTTGAGGCTAAGATCAACTTAAACGGGACCGTTTAGATCCGACAAAAGAGCATACGGGGCTCTATTGTTCTAGTTTAAGGACATTGTGGTCCATGGGTAGTTTAAGGACGTTGCGGTCCATTGGTAGTTTAAGGACGTTGCGGTCCATTGTTAGTTTTAAGACATCTCGGTCAAGGTTAAGGACGTCGTAGTCCATGGGTTTAAGGACCCCACAGTCCGGTATGTGCTCTGGATGCTTCACACGGGTTCACTGCCGTGCTCTGCGAGGACCAGGCTCCGCTCTGGACGTTTTCCACGGGGTCAAAGAGTGATATTATCCGCGTTCCACGTAACCAGGAATTTGCATTAAACACGGGTTTAAGGACCCCGCAGTCCGTATCAATGTGTGGTCGTCGGGACCCGTCACCTCTTTGAAGGCATTGAGGGATTACAATGCCAAGTATCAAAGGAGTGAAGAGATGTACCCTAGAACCGGAGTGGATTAAATAGTCCTCGGCCCAATTTGGGGTCAAGACGAATTAATTATGTTATGAGTCCATTGAACCAGTTGATCACAAATTGAGGATTTATGGCCATCTTGGGCTAAGCAGGAGAGGCTTTGCCTCCATCCATTTAGGCCAATTGGGCCAAAGCCTAGTGTTAAACACTTCAGAACAGTCAGTGTTGAACATTGGGAATGAGGTTGACAAGTTAGTGTTTTAACACTAAGAGATAATTGGTGTTAAACACCAGCAACAAGGCTTTTCAAATTAGTGTTAAACACTAAAACAGATCAGTGTTGAACACTGCAAATGAAGATCTCAGATTAGTGTTTAAACACTAAGGTAATCAGTGTTGAACACTGCAAATAAAGCTTTTTAATTAGTGTTGAACACTAAAGCCCAACAGTATTTTAACACTGGGTTCGAGAGTTTCAATTTAGTGTTAAACACTAAGACAAGAGGGGTCACGTGGCAGCACGTGAGAGCGCCCTCCCTTCATTTATTCTGCTGAGATTATCGCATCTTTCAGAGCATCACGTGCTATCACGTGATGGGCATTCAAATGCCTATGTATTAGAGCTTCTGCCAAGGGTCACGTGGATCACGTGGGGTGCTGCCTCAAAGGGGCTTTCTTGTAGATCTCTTGGGGGTTCACGTGATGACACGTGACCCTGCCTCTATTTTGTTTAGAAGCTTTGTTAATCTTCTTTCAGGAATTAAATTCCTCGAACTGTAAATTTCAGAGGAATTAAATTCCTACTTCCTTTCGAAGACTTTGTATTCTGGAATAGAGTTTAACTCTGAATTTTCTGTAGGAATTAAATTCCTCATATATGTGAAGGGCTGAATAGGGTTAAACCCTAATAAAAGTTTTCTTTTAAGGAGTTTAAACTTCCATCCTCTGTTAAATTATGATTAAGGGAATTAAATTCCCGATGTTTCAACAGAACTGGGTTTTTTAATTAGGGTTAGACCCTGTTTCCTTTTTGTTCTGAAGGAATTAAATTCCCATGATATAGGGTCAAGCCCTACTTTTGTTTTAAAGGAATTAAATTCCTATAGTTCTGTGAGAATTAAATTCTCGTGCCTGCATTCCTTATCTCTGTTTTTGGATCTGCATGGCAGGATCTCAACCCATTGAGAATTAAATTCTCAACCTTAAGGGGAGATGTGCACTTTGTAGATCCTCTATCAAAGAGAGAAGAAATATGTTCTTCTGTTTTTACATTATCAGAGTTAAACTCTGTTGAGAATTAAATTCTCTTTCTTTCAAAAGGCCTTCCCTTTTCTTACCTAGGGTTTTTGCAGAAGATCCGAGTCTTTTCAAAGTATCAAAGCTCTCCTCCTTTTTTCTTTTTTCTTCTCTGCGCATGTATATGTATGTATGTCTCTTGGCCCCTATTTATAGGAGAAGCGGCCGAGCCAATTAGTTTTTGACGAATCTTCGTGAAAGATTTGATTTGCATCCATCATTCATTTTGGACCTTTGGATTATTAGGTGAATTTTATTCACCATTGGATTTCAAATCCAGGGGTTCCCCTTTATTATTTCGGTTAGATTTAAAGGGGAAATCTTTCCAAACCCGAGATTTTCCCATAGATAGATCACCTCTGAATCTTTAATTCGATTGGTTCCAGATAGTTGCTTTCCTTTGGAAAGATTTAAATCTCCTTCAGAATTTAATTCTGTCCTCAAAATGGGCTTTGAAAGCCGGTCACGTGTGACCACGTGACCCATGGTCACGTGTGGACACGTGACCCACTCTGGAATGAAGAATCCTCTTTCTTTCTGCGCCGTCTTCTGGTTGCTGTTTTAGTCATCACGTGTTAACACGTGACCGTTGGTCACGTGTGAACACGTGACCCCTGTTGGGAGCCCCTTTCCTTAACTCAACTGGGGAACGAGTCCTCTCCTTTGAGCGTCACGTGCCAACACGTGACCCCTTCTGAAGCCTTTTCCTTGACTTGATCAGGGAACCTTTTCTTCGATTCGATCAGGGAATCAATGAGCCTTTTCCACTGCTTTTATATGTCACGTGTCAACACGTGACTGCCGGTCACGTGTAAGCACGTGGCCCCTCCTTTTGAAGCTTTTCCCATAAGCTTTCCTGATTTTAAATCAGGAAACAACCCCGAGCATAAGAACCTTCACCTATGGGGTAGGTGGTATAATGATATCATCCAGGGTCGCCGAAGCTTCGGTTCCGCTACGCCGTCCGAGCCCATATTTTCGATCCCCTATGCGGATGAACCCCCGGTGAAGTATGCCGTGGAGGTTAAAAATTGGAATTCGGATGACCTCCTCCAGCCTGCAATTGGGGCTATTCCCGTGCAGCCGCCGCCAGCAATAGACATTTTAGGGAGGCAAATCTGTCAGGGTGAAGCACGCCTTTGGGGACAGGCCTATAATATTGGATCGATCCCGCGACCGCCCGCCGGATATTTGCAGTGGGCCCCATACATCTTATCAGCGAAGAGGACTCATCTGATGAAGATTGGTTTGTATTTGGCCATCTATGTCTCGCTCTTTGAGTATCCCTCTCCTCCAACGTGGTGGATTAAGGCTTTTATCGAGCAATGGAATATCCCCAACCACACCTTCCTGATGACGGACCGGGAAGTCTCTATCTCCTTGGAGGAGTTTGCTGAAATCTCGGGTCTGCCGATGAGGGGGGAGCATTACGAGGAGCTGCTTCCTCCTGATGAATACGTCTTTGCCACCAAACCGCTGGTGTTTGATCTGACACCGGAGAACGCTATTCAGCACCAGTTTCCGGGCTTGGTGAAGGTGTTGGAGATCTATGAAGGGCTCTATCTGGAATCGGGCATCCGGGGAGTCAGTTTCGTAGATTTTATCGCCCGCTTCATTCGACCGGAGTTCCTATTGGAGCGGAGCAAGAAGTTCGCCCAGCTTGATGACCCTTTTGGCTTCGGCTTGGACCGCCGACCAACATCGGAGGATGACCACAAGGACTTTTATCTCCCCGGCGCCGCCGTCATGCCCTTGTCAGAAATCGCCGTCCCGGGCATGGATGAGGAGACCTTTTTTGTAGGGTCCCTAGGATTGTGGCTGTGCAGCTTTGCGCTCCCCATGCACCCGCGCCACATGCGACCATCTGTTTTCTACCCAGCGCATCGGATGGTGGCTGGTTTGTAGTTGACAGTAGGAATCGCCGGGCTGGCTCACCTTTATAATGGACTTAGCGTAGCGGCGGACGCTAATGAGCCTGGGGTGCAGCCTGCTAAGTTCCCGATGCACTACTTCACCTCTTGGATGGAAATCCATGTGCACGGGGTGTTCGGCGCCCATAAGATCCCTCCGTTTTTTGAGAAGTGCAGACTCCCAAGAGTCATGCGGTTGGTCGGTGCTTTGATCGTGGTTGCACCTCCGCGGGAGGCTAGGGGGCTACTCCTTCGTCCACACCTGGTCGGAGCGAAGGTTTCTTTTTTGGATAAAGTCATAACCATAGGCTCAGAGACCACCAAGTCGGTAGTGCCGCTGCGCGATGATTTTAAGGACGGGGCTTCCATATTGAAAGCTCGGGAGATCCTCCATCTCTACTCCATTCGGCCGGGCTACCTGGTGTTTAGGCAGAATGAGACAGCGCTCTTCATGATGTATAACCCTCACCGGTTCGCTCGGCAATCGAGCTATCACCAGGGGATCCCGATGGAAGCTTTCTTGGAAAATCCCGTGGCCAGCCGAGAGGGATTAAAGAATGCAATGCACCATTTCATGCGGCTTAACACGGGTTCCTGTTTCTTCATCAGCGAGCCGAGTTGCATCCCCAAGGTGCTCAACATGTACGTGGCTTGGTACGTGCATGCAATAGGTCCAGTTATCCTTATGGAGAAGCACATGCTGGTTGACCGCAAGGGTGCGCCTCCCGGCGGCGATCGCAAGGCTCCCTTGAAGTCAAGGACCCCGGTTATTCCTCCGCTGCAAGATGCCGGAACCGTGCCACCGCGCGTGTTGAGCCCTCCGCGCGGACCGCCACTCCGTGGTACTGCGGATGCACCACCAACGCCCCGTGCTCTAGTGGAGACGGTAGATGTGGTTTCGCCGGAGTCCGGCGTGGGCATGGATATCGGGACCCGTCGCCCTAGGGTGCCTGCAAAGCGCAAGTCGATCTCGGGTGCACCCAGGGCTGGTGGGCAGAAGAGGAAGAAGAAGTCGCTCCTCTCTCTCAATGCTATCCTCGGTTTAGAGGAGCCTCAGGCCCCTCTTACCGAAGGTATAAGCGAGTATGGCAGCAATAAGGGCTTCTCGGTAGACCCGGCAGACACCGATCTGGCGGCCGCCATTGCGGCTTCTGAGCGATCAGCCAGACTTGAAGCGTGGTTGGATAAACTCGCTCGAGCAGGTAATCATTAGCTGTACTCTTCATCATTTTATAGCGTTTTTATCATTATCCTCGGCTAATGCTTTCCTCCCTTTTTTTAACAGGTGTCACTACCGAAGAAGCCGTCGCTGCCTCTTTAAAAACCTTCCAGGAGGAGGAAGAGAAGCGTGCTTTAATGGGCGTTGGTACGTCTCGCCTTATTGAGTTTTTATCCTCTTTTCTGATGGCCAACCTAACCTTTTTTCCTTTGTTTCTTTGCAGGGGCTGCGCCAGCTGATGCGGGGACTCTCCCCGGGCCCGAAACTGAAGTCCCGGTCTCTTCGGAGCTGCCGCGAGAGCTTCGACTCGACAAGTCGACGAGGGATGCCTTGAAGGATTTAGAGGCATCCCTGTTCACAGACGGGGACGTCTCAATGAAAGAGGCTTTGAAGAGCTCCGTCTTGACGGCTCAAGAGGAGAGGAAGCGGCTAAGGCGCGAGGCGAAAGCACACAGGGCTGCTTTGGCCGTGGGAGCTGGCCCAAGCACCGTCTCTCATGCTGATACTCCCTCAGAAGAGCCCCCGGTCGCCTTGTCCACAGCACCCAGAAAAGTGGCGCGTGTAGCTCGCGGGGCTAATGATAAGTCCACTTCAGGTAATGTATCTTTTGAGATTTGTTTGTAAGAATTGTAAACTTGTCGGTTCTCATATATCTTGTCCTGCAGGGCCAAGTCCAACCGAAGAGGAGGCGAAAACCGTCGAACCTAAGGGGACAGAGGAAGAAGCACCGGCCGAACCCGAGCTGACGGTGGGCGACGTCGCCGGGGTTGCTGGACCTGAGCAGGGGGCCAAAAAAACTGCGCCAGAGAAGGTCGTCGATGCCGAGCCTGAAGTAGCGGCAAATGAGATGACTATTATAACTAAGTCTGGGGCAGTGGCGGATGAGGCGCCTAAGACCGACGACCCCATGGTGACGGCGGATGAGACAATGGCGACCGCCGAGTCCGAAGAAGTAGCGGGTGAGATGATGGGCACGACTCTTGGGGAAAAGCCAGCCGCTCTTTCTCAAGAGTCTGACAATGCTCCAATTATTGCTCTCCCCGTCTATGGTCCTCCGCTGTCTCCTGGTCGGGTGAGTACGATGACAACCCCTGTCGAGTCCGGTGATGAGGCCACGGGAGGTAGACTCGTATCGATGGAGGATGGAGATGCCTCCGTTTCGGCTGGCGGCTCATCAGGTAAATTTCGAGTTACTACCCCCCTTTTTTATATCTTGCGATCCTTTTTGACATGTTTGTCATTGTTTTTAACGCAGGTGCGGCCAGTGCCGATGTTCCATTGCTCGAGGGAGCGCCGTCAACTACCTCCTTGGCGGCGGTCACCTCTAAGCCTTCCCTTGTACCATCAAAGATGTTGGAAGGTATGGATTTGCAACCTATTAGTTTTATCTTTCAGCCGCATAATTTATGTACTAAAGTCGTACTATTGTGTCTTTTCAGGAGTGCTTTTTGATCATCTTTATCAGGTGTTGCACCCACACTTCTCCTTCCCATTTGAACTCGCTTCTTCCTCCAGTGGCACTGGTGAGTATAATTTCCATTTGATGTCTTTCCTTTTTCAGTAATGGGATTATTTCTGACTTTACCCCGTCCTGATTGCAGTGCTACAAATCGAAGGAGGGGATGAGAGATCGGTCACGCTACCGGCCCTTCCGGCCTTGCCACCTGCTGCAGCTGGTATAGTAAACTATCACATCGATGACCTTTTTTTTGTATTTCTTGAACTATCATCTAATCGTATTTTGTTTTTCAGCTGTCGTTCCGATCCCGGCTCCTTTTGAGTCTCGAGTCACAATGCCGGCAGGCCCCTTCCTGAGACGTCCGTCTTCAAAGGGTGCCGTAATGAGCTCAGGTATGCTGAGCGGATACGTCGAGGAGCTTGACGCAGACGCTCTCCCCTCTGCCGCGGATTTCGCTACGGAGGTTAACCCGATGTTGGCGGCGCTTATGAATTTTCACGATGGAGGCGTTGTTGAGCTTTGGGTTAATCACAGCAGGGAAATCGAGGTTCTCCTGCATCAATCAGAGTTTGTGCGCCCTGCTCCTGAGACCTTAGCCGCAAGCAATCAAAGAGCAGCATGGATCGAGCAAAGCGCTTCTTACTTCCGTCACCTGGAACAAGAAGCGGCTTTACGGCTGAGAGAATGCCAGGAGACCTCGAGCGAGACGGCTCGTCTGCGTGCTGAGGTTGAGGCTAACGCTGCCCAAGTGAAGGCTATCTTCGAGGGCCTCCTGGAACGCTTCTCAAATGGGCTGAACCTGAAGCAGAAACTCGATGCTGCCGAGCGTAATGCCCAAGGCCGCGAAGCAACTCAGCAGGCTGTTGGGGAGGAGCTTGCATCCTTCTTGCAGCAACGGGCTCAAGTGGAGGCGGAACTGGCGGTGGTGGCCGATCAGGAAAAGGCATGGAAGGAAGTGCGCGAACAACCGATAGGGCTATTTAAGACGCTTCCTTCCCAGTAGCTGCCTTTGTATCAGTATACTTGTAAAATTTTTCTTTCTCGAATAAGATGTATCCATTCTTTATTCTTTTGTACGATTCACCTTGTACTTGATTGAATTAATAAATAAAGATACACATTTTTTTCTTTGCAATGTCTTGTATGCACTTTTGCTTTCTCCCTTTCTCTTATTATCAGCATGTTGTCTTGATAAACATGGTTGACAGATAATAGAGTAAGCATCTTAGTTTCTTCAAGGAATAGCGATGGCTTAGGCTGCAGGTTCAGATCTGCTGCCTAAGACTTTTCAACTCTATGAGCCGGGAGGGTCTCATAGAGACTTTTTTCCCTATGGATCAAGGGGATCTCGTAGGTGGATTTTCTCCTTAGGAATCGTGAGGATTCCTAAGTGCGTTTTCTCTTATAAGTCGTAAGGATCCTATAAGAGAATTTTCCCTCTTACGAGCCGAGGGGACCCGTAAGCGGTTGTTGTTAGTGTATATGCCCTAGAGGCCATTATTGTATCATACTGGTTTGTATATTACTTAATGGAAGCTTGGGATATTCACAGTTGTATATACAATCTTGCTCGAAATGGTAGTATGCTACTTGGTTTGTCTCTGCTTTAATATGTGCATGTGTTTCTTTTAGCATCTTGCTGATATACATATTAGTGGAGCCCTTAGGATCTTTGCTTGATTACCAGCGTTGTGATGGCGCTCGCACTCGTGGGAGCTGGGTAATCTATAAGCACATCCTTATACAGGTCCCTGGTCGTTGGACTATCGAGACAGGGCATCGATACTCCGGAGTAGACTAGCGTATGCGCTTCTCATCCCAGTGTGGGAGACGGTCTGTCCCACAGCCGTTAGTACGTCGTACTTGGGATAGTATGCGGGTGCTCGTTAGGTTACGAGTACACTGGACAGGACTCGTCGGGAACTGTTGGTTGGTAATATACCTATCGTCAGTTATCAGTTCCCAGGTGACATGAGTACAGCTTAGTCCGCTGACTTGACACTGTCACTTCGCCTCGAGTGTGTTCCCACTGCACTTTGATTACTACCCTACCACGGCTCAAAGGAGTCGTGCAAACAGGTAGTTTTTGGGTGCAGTCCCAAAGCACTTGGAGGCAGTGACGGTTAGACAGGATTCGTCTCTCCCGGTATTGGGGGTTGACATCGCGCTGTGTCCAGGAGAGCCATTACACGAGTAGTCCCTGGACAGGGCAAGCGAGATATACTGGTAGGTTTCCAGTGTTATCTCAGGGTGTTCTGGGCTACACTCCGACACGACTTGTACCGCTATTAGGGGACTGACGTTCACCGCCCCTAGGCCCGCCATGCGATGTATCAGACGAACAGACCGGACTGTACAGAGACTGTCACATACAGGCTCAGTAGGAGTGCGGATGGGGTTCACCTCGTCAGTCTTCTTATCGACATCTACCTGGGGACCGTTATATACAGCTAGTGCCGCTTGCGGTCTGTGGTTAAACCCACTGCCAGCGTAGTGTCGAGTCTTTAAAGTCCCACACAGAGAGCTATTCACCTTTAGGCAAAATGAGTAGAGGTCGCATGGTTTTGCGACAGGGTTCGTTCGCATCCGCGCACTTGTGCACGTTTGCTGTCCGGACAGTTTATACTAGCGGGCTTTGGTTTAAGCCGGATCCTAGTATATGATTTGAGATTGGTTTTTCTCAGAGTATTCGTGTTCCTCGGATCACGAATGCGGGTGCGTATGCACAGTTGCTTGAGATTGAGGGAGAGGACCTTGTTTAGGGTTAATGGCTATTGTCATTTTATTAACCCTATTGCTTTTGTGTGTATTATAGTTAATTGATAATTAGCTTAATAATTGTGCATGGTTGTTATTGTTGACCATTTGACTTCATTGACTTGTTGACCTTGTTGACAACTTGACCATAATCATTTCATTTGGAAGATGCTCTTTGATCCTTGCAATTTGCATTAATATTGAAATGATAATGGTCATGTCTTGATTAAACCATGACAATTTTCTAGCTAATTATTGAATTAAAATAATGCACACATATTAGTGAGAATGGCTCACAAATAATTCATTCTCTTATATCATTTCTCTCTCTTGCTCATCCTCTCCCTCAAGCTCTCTCCCTCTCATGTGTTGAGAAACAAAAAGCTTGAGAAAAACCCTCACTTGATCATCTCTACTCTCTTCTAGGGTTCAAGTCTTTGCATTTCTTGCACTCTAGTTACTCCTAGCTTGGAGTTGAAGCTAAAGGTCGAGGCTTTCGGGTGGATCCTTCTTTGACGGGAGAAGACAAGCAAGGTGACCTCTTTCTACCATTCCAAGGAGCAAGGAGAGAAGGACTTTGAGCTCAAGGTATAACCTTTCCATCACTTAGCTAGTTACTAGTTAGGGTTAGCTTGTTTTTGTTTAGCAAAGATCCTTAAAGCTTGGTCCATGTTGCCTATAGTTGATAAAAATCCAATTTTTATTATGTTTTCCGCCTCCCCGTAAGCACCGGGGTGGGCAACGTGGATTTACAGTTGTTTCCCTCCTTGTCGAGATTCGACTTTGGAGAGTGAGACCCGTGAATAGTATGCAAGAGACCGTTTTAGACCGACTTGCAGGGTCTCAGTGCTTAGGAAACAATTTTTTTAGTCCCTACTGCCTAAGGCTTTATCTTGCAAGTTGAGACAAATCGAGAAGTTCTCGCGGAGACACTGGTTTCTCTGTGGGTCGACGCGAATCAGGAGGCTCTCATCAAGGACGCTAGTTTCCTTGAGTTGAGGAGTTTGCCAAGGACACTGGTTTCCCTGGGGTTGAAACGAGTCGAGGTGTTCTTGCAAAGACGCTTGTTTCTCTACAGGTCGACGCGAATCGGGGTGTTCTCGTCAAGGACACTGGTTTCCCTGAGTCGAAGTATTTTGCCGAAGACACTGGTTTCTTCGGGGTTGAAACGAATCGGAGTATTCCTGTGGAGACATTGGTTTCTCCGCGGGCCGATGCGAATCAGGAGGCTCTCATCAAGGACGCTGGTTTTCCTGAATTGAGGTATTTTCCAGGGACGCTGGTTTCCCTGGGGTTGAAACGAATCGATGTATTCCTGCAAAGACGCTAGTTTCTCTGCGGGTCGACGCGAATCAAGATTTTCTCGTCAAGGACACTGGTTTCCCTGAGTCGAAGTATTTTGCCGAAGACACTGGTTTCTTCGGGGTTGAAACGAATCGGAGTATTCCTGCGGAGACACTGGTTTCTCTGCGGGCCGACGCGAATCAGGAGGCTCTCATCAAGGATGCTAGTTTCCCTGAATTGAGGTATTTGCCAGGGACACTGGTTTCCCTGGGGTCGAAACGAATCGATGTATTCCTGCAAAGACGCTAGTTTCTGTGCGGGTCGATGCGAATCGGGGTGTTCTCGTCAAGGACACTGGTTTCCCTGAGTTGAAGTATTTTGCCGAAGACACTGGTTTTTTCGGGGTTGAAACGAATCGGAGTATTCCTGCGGAGACACTGGTTTCTTTGCGGGCCGACGCAAATCAGGAGGCTCTCATCAAGGACGCTAGTTTCCCTAAATTGAGGTATTTGCCAAGGACGCTGGTTTCCCTAGGGTTGAAACGAATCGATGTATTCCTTCAAAGACGCTAGTTTCTCTGCGGGTCGACGCGAATCGGGGTGTTCTCGTCAAGGACACTGGTTTCCCTGAGTCGAAGGATTTTGCCGAGGATGCTAGTTTCCTCGGGGTTGAAACGAATCGAAGTATTCCTGCAGAGACACTGATTTCTCTGCGGGCCGACGCGAATCAGGAGGCTCTCATAAAGGACGCTAGTTTTCCTGAATTGAGGAGGTTGCCAAGGACACTGGTTTCTCTGGGGTTGAAACGAGTCGAGGTGTTCCTGCAAAGACTCTAGTTTCTCTGCGGGTCGACGTGAATCAGGATTTTCTCGTCAAAGACACTGGTTTCCCTGAGTCGAAGGATTTTGCCGAGGACACTGGTTTCCTCGGGGTTGAAATGATCTCTGGTGGTCTTTCAGGTTTTATATGAGTTACCGTCAAACCGTGAAGCTAGGAATTTGATCTTCGCTTCGTTTGCTGGCACTGCATCTGCTGTATCGAGATGAATGTCACTGTTGTCTCTAGGTTGTTGGTGAACCGTCGAGATTTGGCTTCTCTTTCTGGCAGAGCCTGTTGGGAAGATATAGTTCCCTCCTTGTTTGTGCCCTTGGATTATATACAGGGATCGACGTGATCTCAACTGTAGGGCAAAAGTTTCATCATATTTTTTTATTATTGTTTTATTTCCGCGATGCTCTATCATTTCAGCTTTTATATCGCGAAGGTCGCGATTGCCCAATCATTTCGGCTATTTTTCGCGGTGCCCAATCATTTCGGCTGTTTATTTTATTTTTACTCGCTGCTTTTTATTGCGAGTTGCCCAATCATTTCGGCTATTTTGTGTTGGAGATAGTGCCCTCAGAGTCAATTATTGGATCACAGGCACGTGATTGCAATGATTGAGGGAGGACCTATCCCGGTAGAACAGTCTTACTCGAGATGATAGTATGCTATCAGGTTCACCTTTATCATCGTGTACTGCTTTAGGTGACATGACATGTCACTATTGCACGTTGATAGAGCCCCTGGGATTCTTGCTTGACTACCGGCAGTATGAGGGCGATCATATACGTGGGAGCTGGGGTCTACAAGCACATCCTTAAAAGGTCCCTAGTCGTGGGAGTTTCGAGACAGGGCATCGATTCTCCAGAGTAGACTAGTGTATACAGTCGAGACCCCGACGAGGGGCGGTGGCCGGTCTCACAAGCCACTGGTGTCAGTTGGATCACCTAAGATGTATACAGGTGCTCATTGGGTTATGAGTACACCGGACAGGACTCGCCGGGAACATGCTAGTTGGTCTTATACCTGACGTCAGATAGCAGTTCCCAGGTGACATGTGTACAGGTTAGTTCATCGACCCGGGGATCGTCATTTGTCTCGTGTGAGTTCCCACTGTGCTTTGATTACTACCCTACCACGGCTCAAAGGAGTCGTGCAAATAGGTTTTAGTTGGGTACAGTCCCGAGCCACATGGAGGCAGTGAGCGGATCTTCGGGGGTTTCGTCTCTCCCGGTATTGGGGGTGAGGTCGCGCTGTGTCTAGGAGAGCCATTACACGAAGTCCTTGGCCAAGGCAGGAGATTTACTGGTAGGTATTCCAGTAGTATCTCAGGGTGTTCTGGGCTACACTCCGACACGACTTGTACCGCTTTTGGGGGTCTGACTTTTACTAACCCCCTAGGCCCGCCATGCGATGCTCATAGACGAACGGACCGGACTGTACGGATATTGTCACTGACAGGCTCAGTAGGGTGTCAGGATGAGTTCGCTCATCGACGTCCCTTTTAGTCAATAGCTGGTGGCCCGTTACGTATTGGCTTATACCTCTGACGGGCTAGTGGTTAAATCCACAGCCATTGTATTGACGAGTCTTTAGAGTCTACCACACTTTCAGTTACTCAGTTTTCGGGCGAAACGCTGTAGAGGCCGTATGGAGATATGGCAGGGTCCGATCAGATACGTGCGGTATTGCACGGATCAGGATCGGACGGTTTGTACTAGTAGCCGTATAGGTATATGGCAGGGTTCGATCAGATACGTGCGGTATTGCACGGATCAGGATCGAACGGATATTACTAGCCGGCTTTGGTTTAAGCCGGTCCTAGTTTAGTACAGTGTAGATTTTGTCTCTTTGCATTTGTATCGGACGGAATACAGATGCGGGTGTGTATGCACAGTGTCGGGGTTTTCCTGTAATTTATTACGGGACCAGTTTTCTGGAGTTGCCAGTTTGCATTCCGTTCCGGCCGGTTTTCCTTTGTTCTTTCCCGGCCGGACTTTTCCGATGGAGGGGGTTATTTGCAATTGTGCAAATAACATTTGTGGAGGGGTTTTATTGCAAAAGGGTTTGATATGATAAGAATCTTTTCTTTTGCACCATGCTTTGGTTTTAATGTGATTGGAAAGGGTAAGGTTTGGAGGTATGTTTGTTATGATGATGTCTTTGTTGTGGTCACCCATTTGCTTTATGATACACTAACCTCCCTTCTTGCTTTTGGATCACACCTCCACCATTTCCTTAAAGTTGTGGCTGGCCAATTCTTTGGGGAGAGAGAGAGGAGTTCATTTTGTGGTGGAAAAATCTCATTCATCCCATTTTTGATACAAGGAAATATGAAAGCACCATTTTTCCACAACCTTATTCCTCCATCAAAGGGCAACTCCAAGACCCCAAAAAGAGACTACGATTCTACACTACACTTCCTACAGCAAATCTTGGACGCGTCGATTCGCCAGCTTCGCGCCCGAGTTGCCTCGGTATTGAGGTGGGAGCCCGTAAAAGCTACAGGCGATGTGGTGCCCTTTCCGACGAGGGGGAGACGGACGGAGATCCCGCGAGGAGATCGGAGTGGAGATGAAGACCGGAGGACTCGGATCAGTCGGTACAACCTTTCTACACTCTTTACTGTTTGTTAGTTTAGCAATAATGGCAGATCCGGGTTAAAGTATACGATAGCGCCAAGTTAAAAAGTTTTATTCCGCAATAGGCGTCTGTAGACTGCCGGGGCGCTAACGTAGACTTACAGTGGTATCAGAGCCTCACCATTTTGCTATGCTAACTTGTGCTAACGCGTTCAAAACTTCGATCCGACCGGAAACCGAAAACTGCAAAAATCCAAGCCGACAGTTTCTGTTGTTTTTAAACGATCTCAAAAATTATTTCTGGATGTCTTAAAAATCAGAGCAGGAACTTTTAAGAGTCACGACAAAATTTGGGGTCGTGATCCCTCCAAGCTGCCGCGGAAGCGCGGCCAAACCCTTGGTTTGGCCGCGCAACCGCGGTCACGTGGGGTACACGTGCTCCCAAATTTTGTCAGTTGGTTCTCACTGGGATTTTGGGGTTTTTGATATATATCGTTTTTGCCCAGATTTTGTTACTGTTCACCAGTAAGTCGTGGGGCCCACTTCTTGATATTTTGTCGATCGAAATTTAAACACGTTAGTTTACAGTGCTTACATTATATCTCCGACCGGGAATGTCATTTGATCGGTAAACCGCGTCTGATTGCTATAGTTCTTTTAGACGGGTTTGCGAACGTGACATTCGCGTTGATGTTCTGTGTTGTGCTGTGATGTTGCGGATCGGTCGGTGGGGATAGCCTGGATGCAATGCTAGTACAGTGTTGTTGTATTATGTACATTTGATATTGCGGGGCGAGCGTCCGACATGTGGACTGCCGTCACTGCCTGTTTGTATTATTCTTTTGGGGCACGACCTGGTTGCGGTCGATGTACCCGGTGTATGTATATTTTACTTTCTGTACTAGGGTTACCCCGCGGAGGGGTGCACGGATAGCCGGGTTCTAGAGGGCAACGGGCCCGCATCTCAGGGCATTGAGACGGAGGGGGCTTCACTCCAGGATTGGCGGGCTATTCGCCACACTCGTAGGGGGTACAGGTTGACCCAGGAGGGGTGCCCAAGTTACCGGATTCCGTGAAGTGCTGGGTGGTCCATTCACGGCGCTGAAGGGGGCTGCCTCGCTTCAGGTTTTGGCGGGTGACTTGCCGTGCCCGTAGGGGTCTAGGTTTTCATTGCACAGGCTATCCACATGACCAGGGGAACGTCGGGTTTCAGTAGTGGCTCTGTGAAACCCGGGGATCCCAGATATCTGTATTGTTCTGTGATACTGTACATTTCTGTGATGTTGCTTTTCTTTTCACGCCTTGAGCGAAATACTATATATTGGTATATATATTAGTAGATGTTGTATATGTTTTTCATCCGCGCTAGTCCAGTCCCCGCTCTGCCGTTAGTTAGCTAACCTAACGGGTGATGACGGGACCCAGTGGCGAATGCGGATGGCATATACGTACGTCAGTATATTTTCGTTCTTTGTGGTGTGATCAATTGATGGGACTGCGTTGATTCGGATCAATGCAAGTTAAACAAACCTATTCTGATGTTGTTGGAACACTTTTCAAAAAGCTGTTATTGCAAGGACGTTCACTTTTGTTTTGCATCGTGGTATTCATTTGCAATATCCTGCTCCTCAGTCGACGAGGCAAGGGCCGAGATCCCTTCACCGGGAGTGACCCCTTGGACAGAAGTTTGCGTCAGGGCATTAACTTCACTATAGCCGATTACTTTTGCTTTGCATCAAGATATTCGGTTATGAATATCCAGCACCCCATTCTACGGGGAAAGAGCCGAGATCCCTTCACCGGGAGTGACCTCTTTAGTAAAGGTTTTCGTCACTATATTTTCTAAAAAGCTATCCGTTCCTTCAACGATATCAAGTTCACTACGTTAAAGGTTTTCGCCATAAACCATTCGTAGCCCTCCGTCGTTTCATATGGGTAGTCAATAGTATTCAAGCTGTGTTTGTTGGCCTTAGTCAAGGCACAGTGTTTGGTAGCTATTGGGTATTCATATGCTGCATAGATAGATGCGTTGGTTTGGGACAGTCGTATAGCCTTGTTGGCCTTAGTCAAGGGCTTGTACGGGTGGGTTCAAATCAACCTGGACAATGACGGGTAGAACTTGACATGTGACTTATGATTTGTTGGCCTTAGTCAAGGTCATAAGAGCATGGGGCAGAAATTACATCGGGAGTTTCAAAAGAACTGAAACTTGCCAGATATGCGCATACCTTCTGGAGTGTGATACCGTGAGCGGATTCCGTCACGTTATCATGCGATGAGAGTTGGATCCCGATTCCCACTGATGAGTTAGTTTACTCCTCGGGTAACCCCGACTAATTCTTCTTTCAGGTTTGGAGGAGAATTTGAGGTACAGTGGGAGGTTTCCAGATTAGATAAATTGGTGACCATTCTGATCTAGGTTAGAGTGCACGCTGAGTGTTTCTTTTCTCTCTCTCTTTGGTAGCGACCATTGACCCGACCCTAAGACTATGACTCAGTGACCAAGTTGACCGAACCTTCTTAAACACCGGCTTTTGGATTGTCAGAGTTGCAGACCTCATTGCCACTCCTACTTTTACCCTTTTCTCCAGGACACCCCGTATTACTACGAACGTCCACTTCCATTGGACAAAACCATCGTATGGTTAGATACGAACTCGAAGGGATTCGAGGATGGTTTCCGGTTCTGGAGAAAACGGATAGGATTATTCAGTTGTCTTTTCTTTTCACCCTCTCTCAGGTTGCGAGTACTCCTTGGTTTAGGAGTAATACACCTATTACGCAAATTGGATAGTCTTCTTCCAAACTTTAGGCTGGTGCCGACCGGTAGGGAATGAAGAAAACCAGTTAGCCTAAACGGTGTACAGAAGGTATTAAGATTAAGACAAAGCAAGGGATTAGTAAAAGGGCAAAGTAAATTGCGACTGCTATTCACGACCAAACCAAGTATTTCTTCGCCAATCCTAAATCATCTTTGTATTTCTCCAGGACACTCCGTATCACTACGAAGATCCACAGTTTATTGGATATTCCATCGTATGGTTATATACGAACTCGAATGGATCTTGTTCCAGTTCGGGGATGGATTCTGGTTCAGGAGAAATAGGAATAAGGTTTATTCGGTTGTCTTTTATCTTCACCCTCTCTCATTGCGAGTGTTCCTAGGATTGGGACAGTACACCCATTATGCTTATTGGATAGTCTTCTTCCAAACCATAGGCTGGTGCCGAACGGTAGGGAAGGAAGAAAACCATTTGGCCTAAAAGGGTGTGCAGAAGGTAAAGACTAAAGACATATGAAGGGATTTGGAGAGGTGGCAAAGAACTATACGGTTACAGTCGTGAATCTGGAAGAGGCATTACTAGGAATACCAGAATACCCCATCGGAACATTTCAATGTTTCAGTTCAACTGTGTAATGTTAAAGGAAAACTGATTTCCCGATTAGATACTTACTCCAGGGTATGTATTTACCAGGTATGATTCTCACATCTGTATGGTTTTACAGATGATGAGTGGGAGTAGGTTATTGGGAATTAGGTGATCATCCTCATTATATCGGGATTCGTTGTAATCAGTGATATTTGAGGAAGTCACCTGGGTTGTTTGCCGGTCGGCAAATATTTGGTTTTGAATATCCGCTGTTGTGCGCCAATTTCAAATTGATATATCTGTACGTCTATTTTCATAGAGTGAGATGTACTTTTTGAAATTATGTCGATGACATTTACCTATATCAGTGGATGGTTAGGTAAGGAGCATTAAACAGCGGTGTAATTCTTCTTAACCATAAGTACAGTTTTCAACCTACGACACACAGTGAATGAGTTGTCAGACTCAAGGGACTTATACAGAGTATTGTATGTTGTCCAGGGTCCATCAGGACAGAGGGGTTGGTCCTCGTACTATATTCGGTTTACTTATGACTTCTCTAGTTTTTAGACAAGTGTTTCGCGGAAACACAGGGTCCAAATTTTGAGAAGTTATGGGTATTTGAATAGAGTAGAGAACCAGGTATAGCAAGTATCGGGATTCTTCAAAGAGATCGAAGATGTAGATACTTGTGTATGGTATTCAGTTGATAGTAAAGATAAAGAGATCTTGCTTCTCTTTCAGGTTACTCATAATTGGAAGTATTCCTAAGTTGAGTAACGCTGATCGGCCTCTCTCCAGTTAGTTGACATGCACTGGAGACAGTTGCATGATTTGAATCTGGTTCAATTAAATCAGTGCCTCTGGTTCTATATTGGATATAGAACAGTTCATATCTTAACGCTGTTAAGGTACGGGGAGTTGTCTGGCTTATGATTAAAACCAGACTTTGGATAACTCAAGGCACGTTTCTGTAATGGCTGTTTGTGGGTTGACCCAGGCTATGACGAGGGTTGATTTTCTACCATAAGAAAGATCAATAGTGATATTGTTCTTGACTCGCCACAGTTTTAAAAGGAAATGGTTATTTTTTCAGAAAACAGTAGTGGGAGTATGGTAGAACTGGAAGCGATTCCAGAACCGCAAACGATTACTGGAGATTTGATAAGGAACCTAAAGATTCAATCTGATTTGATATTCCATTGGCCACTCCGCAGATAAGGTGGGTAACTTCAGGCACCCGAGAGGTACTCCGGTAGCCTCAAGGACGGTGACAGGGAAGTTCTTGTTTACCCACACTTGCCATTGTTGTTGTTCCACGCTGCGAGACCCGGCAGGAGGATGAGTATAGCGTCGTTCTAAACCAGCTTTAGAAATGCACGTCTATATGACTCTGCCAGAGGGTTGTCGTAGTCAGTGGGAGCAACGGAAGTATTGGTGGACATCAGGCTGATGTCTATTTATAGACTAAAGCAGATATAGCGGAGATAGATCATCTGTTTCTGATGTGACAGTCATAGGTTTGACGTCATCAGAATAGGGGATGGATCTGTTGAGAAGGTAGTAGGAAGTGATATTCCTATACTACGATCGGTTATACTTTGGTCGTCACACAGTGGTTTCTCCATATGGGACTTGGACATCATATCAGACATACTGGTAACTAGATCTATGCTTTTAGATCTAGATTTGGGTGGTTTCCCAATCAGGGTACTTTGACAGCATTCTAAGAGTATTTAGAATAGACGACTCCTGGCACGGTAGTGTACCTGCAGGTGATGGAGTCACCCTCTCCAAAGGTGTCTTACAGACTAAAGGGGAGAGGGATGTGCATGATTGGCAGATCACTTGCTTAGGCAATTGAGTCAATCATGAGATGTCAAGTACCACACCAGATGTTATTCTTGCACTAGATGCAATAAGTTGATATTGATCCAATCCTGGAGGAACAGTCGGAAGCAGTTTTAGAACATAAGTGGCTGTTCTAGGGATATGATAGCGAAAGCCCCATTCGGGAAACAGTTATCATTCCAGGGTTCCAAGGTGACCTGGACGACAAGGAGGTTGTCAGAGTTATAGTTTTCCCTCTGACGAGGGGCAGTATTTTGGACAGGTGATCCAAGGCAATACTGAGGGAGGCATGGCGCAGGATACTGATTAAGTTCAGTTGACGATACAGTCTAAGAAGTTTGGATTTGGAGTTCATTTATGAGCTGAGTCCCATCAGACATCCAGACATTCTAAGACAGGTATTGCTCATTTCGGGAGATGGTTTTCTCCGCGAACTTGAGATATAGAGAGATATAGAAAGAAACTTCAGAGCGGATCCACTCACTGAGGCTATTCCTCGAACGCAATAGTTTCGCAAACAGGTTTTGTGCGACTGACTAGTAGAGGAGTTGGGTGTTCGGTATCACACGGGCTGTGAGTATGCGACATCGCAATAATTATCCTTGAGTGCAAGTGGGAGATTGTTGGAGATAGTGCCCTCAGAGTCAATTATTGGATCACAGGCACGTGATTGCAATGATTGAGGGAGGACCTATCCCGGTAGAACAGTCTTACTCGAGATGATAGTATGCTATCAGGTTCACCTTTATCATCGTGTACTGCTTTAGGTGACATGACATGTCACTATTGCACGTTGATAGAGCCCCTGGGATTCTTGCTTGACTACCGGCAGTATGAGGGCGATCATATACGTGGGAGCTGGGGTCTACAAGCACATCCTTAAAAGGTCCCTAGTCGTGGGAGTTTCGAGACAGGGCATCGATTCTCCAGAGTAGACTAGTGTATACAGTCGAGACCCCGACGAGGGGCGGTGGCCGGTCTCACAAGCCACTGGTGTCAGTTGGATCACCTAAGATGTATACAGGTGCTCATTGGGTTATGAGTACACCGGACAGGACTCGCCGGGAACATGCTAGTTGGTCTTATACCTGACGTCAGATAGCAGTTCCCAGGTGACATGTGTACAGGTTAGTTCATCGACCCGGGGATCGTCATTTGTCTCGTGTGAGTTCCCACTGTGCTTTGATTACTACCCTACCACGGCTCAAAGGAGTCGTGCAAACAGGTTTTAGTTGGGTACAGTCCCGAGCCACATGGAGGCAGTGAGCGGATCTTCGGGGGTTTCGTCTCTCCCGGTATTGGGGGTGAGGTCGCGCTGTGTCTAGGAGAGCCATTACACGAAGTCCTTGGCCAAGGCAGGAGATTTACTGGTAGGTATTCCAGTAGTATCTCAGGGTGTTCTGGGCTACACTCCGACACGACTTGTACCGCTTTTGGGGGTCTGACTTTTACCAACCCCCTAGGCCCGCCATGCGATGCTCATAGACGAACGGACCGGACTGTACGGATATTGTCACTGACAGGCTCAGTAGGGTGTCAGGATGAGTTCGCTCATCGACGTCCCTTTTAGTCAATAGCTGGTGGCCCGTTACGTATTGGCTTATACCTCTGACGGGCTAGTGGTTAAATCCACAGCCATTGTATTGACGAGTCTTTAGAGTCTACCACACTTTCAGTTACTCAGTTTTCGGGCGAAACGCTGTAGAGGCCGTATGGAGATATGGCAGGGTCCGATCAGATACGTGCGGTATTGCACGGATCAGGATCGGACGGTTTGTACTAGTAGTCGTATAGGTATATGGCAGGGTTCGATCAGATACGTGCGGTATTGCACGGATCAGGATCGAACGGATATTACTAGCCGGCTTTGGTTTAAGCCGGTCCTAGTTTAGTACAGTGTAGATTTTGTCTCTTTGCATTTGTATCCGGACGGAATACAGATGCGGGTGTGTATGCACAGTGTCGGGGTTTTCCTGTAATTTATTACGGGACCAGTTTTCTGGAGTTGCCAGTTTGCATTCCGTTCCGGCCGGTTTTCCTTTGTTCTTTCCCGGCCGGACTTTTCCGATGGAGGGGGTTATTTGCAATTGTGCAAATAACATTTGTGGAGGGGTTTTATTGCAAAAGGGTTTGATATGATAAGAATCTTTTCTTTTGCACCATGCTTTGGTTTTAATGTGATTGGAAAGGGTAAGGTTTGGAGGTATGTTTGTTATGATGATGTCTTTGTTGTGGTCACCCATTTGCTTTATGATACACTAACCTCCCTTCTTGCTTTTGGATCACACCTCCACCATTTCCTTAAAGTTGTGGCCGGCCAATTCTTTGGGGAGAGAGAGAGGAGTTCATTTTGTGGTGGAAAAATCTCATTCATCCCATTTTTGATACAAGGAAATATGAAAGCACCATTTTTCCACAACCTTATTCCTCCATCAAAAGGCAACTCCAAGACCCCAAAAAGAGACTACGATTCTACACTACACTTCCTACAGCAAATCTTGGACGCGTCGATTCGCCAGCTTCACGCCCGAGTTGCCTCGGTATTGAGGTGGGAGCCCGTAAAAGCTACAGGCGATGTGGTGCCCTTTCCGACGAGGGGGAGACGGACGGAGATCCCGCGAGGAGATCGGAGTGGAGATGAAGACCGGAGGACTCGGATCAGTCGGTACAACCTTTCTACACTCTTTACTGTTTGTTAGTTTAGCAATAATGGCAGATCCGGGTTAAAGTATACGATAGCGCCAAGTTAAAAAGTTTTATTCCGCAATAGGCGTCTGTAGACTGCCGGGGCGCTAACGTAGACTTACATTTTGTGTGCATACGTTTTTACTTGCTGCTTTTTATTGCAAGTTGCCCCATCATTTCGGCTATTTCGTAAGCATGTGCGGCCTATTAGCTTTTCCCCGTAAACCTGAATTTAGACACCAATTTCGGCATCAGCACCGCTACAACTGGGATATTTCCATGAGCGAATCATCATTTGCCTCTGTCGATGTCGAACAAAGGTGGCTTAGCGAACAGGGTTAAGGTCCTGTCGACTAAGGCTTTTGACTTCATGAGCCGTAAGGGTCTCACAAAGGTATTTCTCCCTAAAAGTCATGAGGATCTTGTAGGTGTATTTTCTCCTTAGGAATCGTGAGGATTCCTAAGTGTATGTTCCTCTGTATGTCGTAAGGATCCTACAAGAGGGTTTTCTCCCTGTAAGTCGAGAGGACTTACAAGGGTTGTTCACCATCCAAACATATCCCCAGTCACAGATGGGACTTTGTTAGGGAAATGTTTATTCGCGCCCGTGAATTGTATACAAGGATCAGTATTGAACCACTTGTAGGGCAATATCGAAGATTGTGGGGGTTGCTTAAACACAGGTTTAGGTTTCTGTAACTTAAGACTTTCAAATCTTATAAGCCGTGTGGGTCCCATAAGAGAGTTCTCCTTGCGGGTCGTGAGGATCTCGCAAGTGTATTTTCTTTTTAGAAATCATAAGGATCCCTAAGTGTGTTGCTCCCTTGTGAATCGTAGGGATCTCACGCGGGTGATTTCTCCTTACAAGGTCGAGAGGACCCTGTAAGTGTCCTTTGACAAGATTGCGCCCTTTCGGGTTTTCACAAACACTCACCAGTAGTCCTGCTGTTTTTACTCACGGAGCCCTTTTGGGTTTTCATCCGTGCCCCTTTTGCTTATGGACGTACCGTTTTTTTATTCTTTTTATTCTCATTTTTTTTATTCTCTTTTTTTTACGAGGTCGCGCCCTTTCGGGTTTTTACGAACACTCGCCTGCAGCCTTGCTGTTTTTACTCATGGAGCCCTTTCGGGTTTTCATTCGTGCCCATTTTGCTCATGGACATACCGTTTATTATATTTTTTTCTTTTTTTTATATCGGCTTTATGATGTTTCAATCCACCGTAGTTTATCGACATCTCGGTCAACAGCTAGTTTTAGGACGTAGTGGTCCACCATTAGTTTAGGGACGTTTCGGTCCGCTATTAGTTTAAGGACGTTTCGGTCCGTTGTTGAAAAAGGCTGGCTACCGCTTATAGAGTTTGAGCTTAGGAAGATAGCGAGCGGACATAGTCGTCGTCGTCTATCATTGACCTAGGCTGTAGCTCATTAAGCGTAGTATTTCTTTAGGAAGCGACCTTTTATTGGACTGAAAGGCCTTTCACCGTGCATATCCATGAGTAGATAGGCTCCACCTGGTAGACCTTGTCTGTTATGTACGGGCCTTCATAGTTCGGCTCGAATTTTCCCCGCTTGGTGCGATTGGGGATCATAGGCCTTTTGACCACTAGCACGAGTTCGCCTTGGCGGAATGTCCTTGGCCTAGTCAATCTTTCATATGAGCGCGTCATCTTCGCTTTATAAGCTTCTAGATTTTGGTGTGCTATGAGCCGGATTTCATCAAGGGCATCGAGCTCCTCAAGCCGAAGGTGAGCATTTTCTTCGTCCGTCGGCTCATAGTGGACTGCCACCCGTAGAGAAGGTAACTCTATTTCGAGGGGGAGTACTGCTTCCGTACCGAATACCAACGCGTATGGCGTTGTGTTCGTGGCCATCTTGAACGTAGTTCGGTATGCCCAGAGAGCTTCTTGCAGTCTTTCATGCCAGTCTTTCTTGTTTCGGGACAACGTCTTCTTTATGATCTTCGTCAAGGTCTTGTTGAAGGCCTCAGCTAGACCGTTAGCTCGCGGATTATAAACCGAGGAACTATCCTGATGAGCTGTCCATGAAGGAGAAAACCTCATGAGTGGACGTATTGTCAATCATCAGCTCGGTGACCGGCATTGGAAAATCGTCCTTTGGGCAAGCTTTATTGAGATCCCGGAAATCCATGCATATGCACACTGTCCCAATTTTCTTCATCACCGGGACGATGTTGGCGATCCATTCGGGGTACTGCACCTCTTGGATGAAGCCAGAGTCAATTAGCTTCTTGACCTCTGCATTGACGCTCATCTCAAGCTCGAGCCGCATTCTCCTCGGCGCCTGTTTGACTGGCTTGACGTCCGGGGATATCACCAATTTGTGCACAGCAATTTCTCGATCTAGTCCTGGCATTTCAGAATAGTTCCATGCGAAGCAATCTCTATGCTGCATAAGTACGTCTTTTAACGCGGCCACCCTTTCTTCAGATAGCAGCTCGCTGACGAATGTCGATCGGGGGTCGTTTGCCGTCCCCAACTCAATTTTCTTGAGGTTATCTGCAGTGGTGTGTATTCCATCTTCCAGCTCTTTCGGTGCTGTTGGATATTCTGAGATCACCTCGTCATTGCTGTTTTCGAACCACCAGGGAAGGTTATCCATGTTCTCGGGCTCTTCTTTTAATATCGTTATCATGTGACAAGTACGAATTCGCTTCCAAGCCCAATGTGGAGCCGGTTCTGTTCTCGTGGCTTTGGGTTCGTGCTTCTGTGGCGGCGTTACCCTCCAGTTGTCAGACAGAGAGAACTTGCTAAGCTGATACTGATCTTCGACCTAATTCTTGAAGGTGAAGCAGTCTTCGAGAGGATGCCCTATTACTCGATGGTAAGAGCAATAGTTTGGGTGAGAGACTTCGCCTGCTTGTTCGGGGTTTTTGGACTCTGGCAGCGTAAGCATCTGATGTTTTAGAGCAAGGTCAAGTATTCTCTTCGTCTTATCTTGAGGGAAAGAATATGCTCGACTCATTTTCTTTACAAGGGATAGATCAGAACCGCTCGTTTCCCGCTTTGCGTGGCTTCTTAGTCCCGCTTTGTTGCTGTTGAGCACCTTTTTCGCCTTTCGACTTATTTCAGCCTCTGCGTCGGGCCTTTTTTATAACAGGTTGACAGGGGGTGGCATTTTCATCTTTCACAGCCTGTTGGAGGAGGCGTTGTGTTTTGGCTTTCTCGTAGATTGCCATTTCGCGGTTGTGGTCGTCTCGGACTTTTTGACCAGCTTCCCTTATAAGCTTGTCCATTTATTCTTCGAACGACGGACTGGGCACTTCTGCTTCAGGAACTTTTACTGGTTCAGTATTAGCGTCCTCCCATTGAGCATCTGCTTCTTCATTGAAGTCATGTACGGCGTAGCAATCGTGGAGTAGCTCCCTTCTCTTGGATCGAATGTAACCAAGCCCGATTGTTTCCATCCTCCCACTAGGCAACTTGCGCTGAGTTCCGGGGATGTTCCAGACCATGTCATAGAATTTAGCTTTTCGAGCGGTCTGTTTAAAGGATATCCCCTGGCGCTTCAACAGCCTCTTCAAGCCTTCTGTATAATATCTGGGGAGTCGGATGGGCTGAAGCCTGTCAAGCGTAGGATCCATGCCGTGCCAGATTTCTTTCTCCACTTTGGTTTCTTCAGAGCGGTAGAATAGAATCGCGTTTTTGCCTTTTCGCCTGGGGGGGACATAGAACGTCCGCAGCTCCTCTGCACTATAGATATCAAGTGCATCCAGTTCTTTATGGTGTTTAAGTGGAACCATGGCGACTTGCATACTTTGCTCTTCGTCAGCAGGCGTTTGTATTGAAGGCCGAGCAGAGAATACAGCATGGACCTCATCTTCCGAGTCAAAGATCAATGTAGGAGCGGACGGTCCCGGCTTGTTGTATTGGGGTGGACCTGAATAAACCATCTCCTCCTCATCCTCAGTATCACTCCCGAAGACAGAGATGGTGGCGTTAGCTTTATTCTCCGGCTTGTGACACCTCTCCGTGTCTTCGAAGTCCGGTAAGAAGTATTTGGCATCTTCATATTTGCGGACTTCGTTCACAGAGAATGGGTTTAGTTCTCCCATCACGGTATACTCGAGACCATCCTTCAAATATTTCATACACTGATGCTGTGTAGAAGGGATGATGTTGTACTCGTGTAACCATGGTCGGCCGAGCAGAGCATTGTAGCACGTCTTGGCATCTATGATGTGGAATTTAATGTCCGTGACGAGCAGCCCAAAGCGAAGCATCAGTATCACAGATCCAAGAGTTCTCGACGATTGAGAGTCGAACCCGGAGATGGTGATCTTGTCCCGAGCAAGGTGCTGGACGCTCATGCGGATTTCTTTTAACACCCGCACATTAAGGAGATTAACGGAAGACCCATTGTCGACCAGGATTTTGCCTATCTTTATATCATGGCAGTATCCTGAGACATAGAGGGGGCGATTGTGTTCGCACGTCCCAAGGAGAAAGTCCTCATCACCAAAAGTGAAATCGGCCGTGTGCACTTCCTCCAATTCATCCTTCATCTTTTCTTCGGCCAGGAAAGCTTGGAATTGCTCCGGCTCCTGTAGTGCCTTGATTAATGAATCCCTTGTCTCTTTTGATAGTAAAAGGGCATCAAGAATGCTGAGCTGCGAGGGTATCTTCCTAAGATGCGCTAGAACGTTGTAATCCACCTTATTTTTCTTCGGTGGGTCCTTGGTAGTTATCTCTTCCATGATTTGTTCTAAGGCGATATCCTCAGAGACCTTTTCTTTCCCTTTATCTTTTTTGTTCGAGGGTCTGAGATTCTTTTCAGGTAGCGTCCGATTACGCAGCTGGATATTTTTACAGACCTTTGGCTCTTCTTCTTTTCCCGAGGTGGATTCTTTAAAAGGGGGGCTAAGAGCCAGCTCTTCGTCAGAATCGCTCCCGAATGTGAGCACTTGCGATCCCCCGGCGTTAACCATACGACAATCACCGGTAGTCTTGTTAAGCTCCCCGGTCGTATCTTTCTGCTCCCGACGAGTTTTGCGCTTCTCTCGCTTAAAATGTTGTCGGTGAGCAACATATCCCTGCCACCATTTATTGAAAGCTTTGCACTCTTCGGTGGGGTGCGAAATCTTCCAATGATACAAGCAGTAGGAAGGGTGCATTTCCGCTCCATCAGTAATGCTTCCTTCAGAGGGTGGTAGCTTCATACCCATTGATATGGCTTTAGCAAACCTTTTCCTCGTCTTGAATTTGCTTTTATCCGCAGTGGGTGTATTTTGCTTCAGCGGGAGTGTCTCAGCTCTTTCGTCAAGGCGCTGGCGCTTGGCCCTTTCAAATATGACCGGCTCGCGTTCCCGATCAGCTTTACTTTTTACGAGAGCTTCATTGAGGAATGCGTCGAATGTTTCATCCGATGGCCCCAGAATTTCTGGTTTAGGATCTGCCCCCAGCTTTTCAGTGCACGGAGTTTCCTCATCATCTGTAAGCGAATGGGAAATCATATGACAGCTCGCTACGTATTCCTCGGATTCATCTGACGAACTGTCTCCCTCATCTTCCTCTTGAAAGACGTGGTTGAGGAACTCTTGGAGTGTAATGGGAGTCCGTGCTTTCTGGTTGTATTCCTCCAACGCGTCAATTTGTTTTTGTAAGTCCGTGCGCTTGTCGCCAGGCTTCACGGGCTTCTTGGTTCTTTGAAGATTTTGACGGCTGATTGTGAGTGCCTGGGCCACCACCATCGATCTTTGGAGTTGGGCGCGGCTTCAACATCCCTTCAATGATCTGAGGTTCCAACGGGTCCTTCCACCTAATCGCTGGGCATGTTTGAAGATCGTTCAGCATCCTCTTTATTTTGGCTGATAGCACAACCTCCCATGGAGCTTCTTCAACGAGGGAGCACGTTGCCCCCGGCGTATTCACTTTTTTAGGAGTGTGAGGCTGTGGAAGGTTCACCTTCCATCTTTCGGACAACGCGAACTTGCCCTGTTGGTACTGGTCTTCAATCCAATTTTTGAATACGTAGCAATCCTCGATCGGATGACCCAGTACTCGGTGATAGGGACAGTAATTGGGATTATTGATGTCGTTTGGCTGCGACGGACGTCTTGGATCCGGAAGATTTATGAGTCGATTGCGCAATGCCAGCTCAAACAGTCTCCCTGTTTTATCTTGAGGAAACGAGTAAGGACGTCCTAGCCTTTCCTCAAGGGGTACGTGCGGACGCATATTATTCTGACGGACAACCGGCTTCGAATTGCTCGGCTGTTGTTGAGCATTAGCGATAACGATCGCTTTTCCCTTCCCCTTCTTGTTTCGAGAATCCGGCTTTGGAGGAGGCAGTCTATGACCCATCAGGTCCATTTGGGTTAGTTTGTCGATCAGGGCCTGAAAGGTAGTTGGCTTGAAGAACATCATAAATTGGGATATGGTCGTCTGCGGATCGAGGGTTCCCACAAACATACCCACTGCTGGCGCTTCTTCAATGCGTTGCTCACATTTTGACCATAAATTCCGCCACCGTATAGCATATTGGACCCATGTCTCGCCCGGCTTCACCCTGTCATTAATCAATGCCGTTATCGGGGTGCGTTCGCTGGCGCTTGCGAAACGCTGGGTAAATAGTAGCTCCATCTCCGCAAAGGTCTTGATAGAGTCGTTTGGGAGCTCAGAGTACCATTCGAATGTTGTATCCGATAAGCTACCGACGAACTGGCGAAGCAACAATTTATCATCACCGCCGGTGTTGCCGCAAAGCGTCCTGAACTGGGCAACATGCTGGTGGGGATTGCCAGTCCCCTTATACACATGAAATTTTGGTATTGTATAGCCCGGCGGGTACTTGATCTGATCGTACCAGCTTGGATACGGTCGTCCCGTTTTTACGACCTGACCGGCTGCTTCAGTCGCCTGATGAACCTGGATCTGTTGAGCTATATATTCGTCCAAGTCAGCTTTGGAGATTGTCTCTTCCTTGGCTGTTGACAGAGCCGGTGGAGGATTTGACGTCTTTCCCCTGTCGTCTTCAAGGACGATCGGAGGATCTTCAGCAGGAGGATCCTGTTGGATCATCATACCCACCATGTCCTGGAATAGGAGGGCCATTCGCTTTATGTTGGCTGCTTGTTCCGCAGCCTCTTTGTCCTTCTTCTCCAATATCCGGCGAAGGAATTCAGCGTCAGTTTCTTGTTCCTGGCGTTGATCAGAGGACGCTTCGGGGCTTTCTTTTGGCCCAGTGAGTGCGGCCATCGCGTTCATCATTTCCTGGAGCTTTTGCTGTTGCTTCTGGGCTTTGGTCACTGAACGTGTAAGCGGTCTATGACCTGTAGATGCACGGCTGTCCTCCTTTCCCGACGCTATGTATACAGTATGGACTATTATGCCCCCGGACTTAGGGCGTTTAGGTTCACCGCCTCTGGCATTTGCCGCGGGCGCGGGGATTTTCTCCGGCCTCCTTCTCTTGTAAGCCGTTGAAGTTGAAGGGGCCGTTGCAGTGGGCACCCTGGTGATTGTCGTCCTTTGCTGTTTGATCGGACGGTCCTTTTCTTCCTGCACTTTCGCCCTTTTCTGTTGACGAGAGTGACCTTGGTCAATTACGGAGTCTTGAACCCTTCGCCAAACTTTATAAATTTTGGAGGATAGCCGCTGAGGGGGCTGCTCCAGCTTCGTTTCCGGAACCCTCTCCACAGGTGGAGGAGATCTTTTCAGTATAGCAGTTGGAGAGTTCTTACGTACCCTCCTAAGTGGTTCAAAGTTGTTCCCAGTTGGAACTGCACCATTAACTTCCACCACTGGAGCAGGTGGAGTTAGCCCTGAGGGGGAGTTGCCCCCTGCCTTCCTTACTCGTCGCCAATGGCGACGTCGAGCATGACGAGCCGTTGGGACTGGCTCGGCGATAGAGACAGCTTCTTCTTGCCCCCTGTCTGAATGAGGTGCTGCTGGCGTCAGCCTCTTAAAGACTGATGTTGTCCTTTGAGTGGCGATGTTCAATCTGTCAAAGACAGATCCTCGGGTAGGAGCAGGCGCCGGAATAGTCAGCCTTGAAAAGACTGACTCTTTAACAGGAGAAGCCGCCTTGGCGACTTCAGGAGTAGGGGTGGTTGTCTTCCTCGGGACGGTTATTTCAGGGTTCATGGGCTTCTTGACAGACCCATCAGGGTTCTGGCTCAGCCTGGTAAAGACGGAGGCTGCCGGTTTTATATTGGACGACTCGATGAAAGGGGCCGTTGTAGCAGTGAGCCGATCGAAAACTGACTTCTTGTTCGCTTCTGGTGCGGGCACTAGCGTAGTGAAGCTTGCAGGTGGGAGCATGGTCCCGAAAAACAGGCCGGTGGTGGCCTCGGTCACCTGTTCTACCGGCATGGCAAGGATGGAGGGCGCTTGAGGCCCATAGGCTATACCTCCAGGTGAGGTGGAGCGTTAGTTGTATTGGCACTTCGAGCAGTTCGAGCAGTTGGAGGCCATTGATGCTTGATTTCTGCGCCAGGCAAAAGACCAAATCTTATTAACTTGAAATCCAAAGGCAACCATTAACAAACTGCGATTCGTTCGCGAAGATGACACACGAAGTGTGGAGTGGAAAGAGGAAAAGGTCCCACCGGACGTGCCAGAATCTGTTCCCCTCCGAAAGACGGCGACGACGTGAAGACGTCTTGCCTGAGATTCGGGGCAGATGCTATTTGGTTTTATCCGTCTACCTCTCAGAAGATGCCAAGTTGATTTATGGCACCATGTATCGGAGGTTTAGACGGATGCGGCCGATGTAGCAGACTTCGTTAGATTCCCCCTCGCTTGAGGGGTTTTTGATTGTGGGGACGCTCTTCCCTGCAGGCGTAAGCCACTCCAGTTAATTACGCTACTGCATCGCGGTAACAACTTTCTCCTTCTCCAGAAATTTCACTTCTTGTCGTGTGTATTTGTTTTGTTTGTGGATGCCCGTAGATTGTATACGGAGACTAAGTTATGACGTCGCCGGTAGGACGTGGATTAGTCCAAATCTGTATTTACTTAGATTTGGGTTTGGTGTTTTATTTTAAGGATACGTTAGCCAGATTTAGGCTAAGATCAACTTAAACGTTCGTTAAGGATACGTTAGTCTGATTTGAGACTAAGATCAACTTAACGTAGTGATCCATTTAATATATGGCCGTCGGGACCCGTCACCTCTCTGACGACGTTGAAGGATTACAACGACAGATGTCAGGGGAGTTTGGGGATGTACCCTTGAACCAAAATTGATTGGGGGTCTTATAGTCCAATTTGGGACTAAAGTCTGTTTGAATGTTTAAGGATACGTTAGCCATATTTGAGACTACGATCAACTTAAACGGGATCGTTTAGATCTGACAAGAGAGCGTTTGGGGCTCTATTGTTCTAGTTTAGGGACGTAGTGGTCCATAGGTAGTTTAACGACAACGCGGTCCATTGCCAGTTTAGGGACATGGTGGTCCATTGCCAGTTTAGGGACATGGTGGTCCATAAGTAGTTTAAGGACGCATAAGTCCATGGGCTTAAGGACCCCACAGTCCATATGGGTGTGTTTAAGGACGCATTAGTCCGTTAGTTTAAGGACGCATAAGTCCGTGGGTTTAAGGACCCCACAGTCCGTATTTTGGTTTAAGGACGCTTAAGTCCATGAGTTTAAGGACCCCACAGTCCGTATGGGTGTGTGGTTGTCGGGATTCGTCACCTCCCTGACGTCGTTGAAGGATTACAACGATAGCTGTCAGAGGAGTTCGGAGATGTACCCTTGAACCGGATGTGAATTGATTTAAGAGAGCAGTCGTGCTCAGTCAATTTAATTTGAGGACTTACGGCCATAATTGGGCTAAGTCCAGTTGAGAATATTCAATGTTTTTATCTTTGGCCTATTAGGCCTGTGCCAGGGCTTTGCCCCTGTTTAATAATGCACTGCATTTTCTTTTGGCCTGCTAGGCCTTTTGATTTGGGCTCAGTCCCTTTTTAGATGATGCAGAGCATCTGTTTTTGTTTGGGCTCTGCCCTTCTTTAAAATAATGCATGGCATTTAATTTGGCCTGTTACGCCTTCTTTAATTGGGCTTGGCCCTTCTGTAAATAATGTGGAGCATTAATCAAACTGACAGTGACCATGTGGCCTATCAGGCGCTTTGCGCCAATTATTGAGCGCAAGCGCATGTGGAGGTGACACGTGTCACGCTCTGGTGAGCGCAAGCGCAACAGCGCAGTGCGCTGCGTCAATGCGCTGCGCTATTGCGCTGCTGACATGTGGCGCGCTCTGGTGAGTTGCGCCAACTTCAGAGAGCAATACTCTATTTTCAAAGCGCAGATACAAGTGCAAGGCACTGTTTTAATATCTTGATCCAATTTTGGATTCAAGAAAAGAATCTTTAAGATTCCAGAACTAATGGTTCATAAAAAAGTGCAAGGCACTATTATTATTTTTATTTATTGAAGATCATTGATCTTGTTCTTAGATCAATGATCTATTCAGAAGAAATTCTTCTTTTTTTAAAAGGTTTTACCTTCTTTTTTCTTTCTTTTGAATTCTTCTCAGAGTTCTTTAGAGGGATTCTCTCTTTATTTCTTGAGTTTCTCTCTTCTCTGTGTTTTTGTTCTTGATCTTGATGTCTTTTGGAATTGGGGTCTAGGGGCCTTTATATAGTGCCCATTAATTTGTTAAAGAGATCATTCTCTGAGTGATTTGGGGAATTTTCCCCACCGTTGGATCTTTGATCCAAGGGCCTCTGTTTTACAGAAGACAATCTTCTTGTTTTAACAAGAACAGAAAGATCTTACTGGAATTTTAATTCTGTTTGGCGCAGATGCCCCAGCGCTTGACACATGTCGCGCAGCGCACAGCGCAGCGCAGCTGTGCTTGCGCAACTGCGCTGACACGTGTCGCGCAGCGCACAACGCAGCGCAACTGCGCTGACACGTGTCGCGCAGCGCAGCGCTTGCGCAACTAAAGCGTTGCTTCCTTTAATTTTGTTTTAAATAGAGCCTTGCTCTGATTGGGCGCGCTGCCTTGGGCGCTGCGCTGATGTATCAGCTTTTGACACGTGGCGCGTTGCGCGCAGTGCAAGCTATTTGAAGCGTTGCTTCAATTTTTGAATTTTTGAAATTCAAACAGAGCTTTGTTCTGATTGGGGGAAACAGTGCGCATTGAAAATACTCGTGATGCGCCATCAATTTTGAATCGCTTGGATGATCTTTCCGATATCCGGGCTTGTTTCCGGCGAGCATGTGGACTATTACAAGCCTTAGCTCTTCTATGTTAAAATAATTCTCTGAAAGTGAAAGAGAAGAAAAGCATTGCTTCGGATTATGATGGAAGACATTTATGTCTAGGCACAGAAAATATTGTGCACGATGGAACTATTTCCAAACATTTGACTTAGGAAAAGCAAAGAAAGAAGGAGAAAAGACACATTTAGTAAAGAGGCAGCGCCTCAGGTGCCTTGCACGAGGATGCCAGCGCCGAGAGTTAAAAACTCTGAGGCAGCGCCTCACGTGCCCCGCACGAAGGCTCCGACACCAGAACTAAAAGTTCTCTGCATTGGATCAAAGATCCAAAGGAGATGATAAATCATCAAAATACATAATTAAATTCCGTTGTGGAAATATTCCTCGAATCATTCTAAATAAGAAAGATTACGCTCTGTAAAACAGAGCACCGTTGGATTAAAGATCCAATGGTGATTAAAAATCACCGAGCTACAAAATAAGCTCTGTATAGAAAATATTTCCCCAATCTTGTTAAAAACAAGAAAAATATCTTCTGTAAAACAGAAGACCTTGGATCAAAAATCCAACGGTGGATAAAATCCCCAAATCAATTAAGGATCTGTCAACGAGAGATTTCTTTAACTAAATCAACAAATTTGTCTCCACTATATTGTAACAACCCTAAATTTTCCTATACAAATTTTTTCAAATATTTTTTTCAAAATCCATAAAGGGGTATTTTAGCCTGAGCACAAGATATAAGTAATTATTTTGCTTTTTAATTACAAGTTAAAAGAATGTAACAACTCCATTTTTAGTGTACAAAATTTGCTTTAAAATTAATGTATACTTGGGGTATTTACATTTTCTGTGACTATTCTAAGTAATTAAATAGATCTATAATTACAAGAAGGAGCTTGTAGCTCATTGGTAATACCTTGCATTGCTGAACCAAGCCACCAGAGTTCAAATCCCATACCCCACATTATTTTTAATATTGATTTTTTTAAAACCTTTAGAATACCAAGAGTTTACACGTGCATATCTCATAAAAACCCTACTAAACCCTGAAATGTAACTGTACCGGAGGGATCACCAGTCGTCGGGGGAGGATTCTGGCCACCTGACTCGACCGGAAAACCAGGCTAACTCGGCCGGAGACCGAGTCACCGCCGAGTCACCCCCAAGTCGGACGATTCCGGCGACGACCCCAACATGAAAATTGTGTCTTTTCACATTCCCTATGCACCTGCAAAATTTTAAGCTCAGACAATTTTCAGAGCTCTTTTAAAACCCCAATTACTCCACTTTTAATACATTTTATCACATTTTTCATTTTAACCTTTCACCTACCCTAACCCTAACCTAACCCTAAAAATACCACCCCTACCCTCTACCCTCTTACCCCAAACTCTGAGCCAACTTTCTAAAATTCTCAAGAACTCTTGTGTGCAATCGAATTGAACGAAAGGCGAAGGTCCGGCGAATTCTTCGGCGGAATTTCCGGCAACGACCGTAGGAACTCCTGGAGACGAAACGACGCATCGGCGACTCCTCTAGATCCACCTTCCTCTTATCTTTGATCGAAACCCGTAAGTCTCATTTCTAACTTCCTTTTCCATTCTAAAAATACGGATTTACAAAACCCGACAGAATCGGAACAAATCCGATTTCCGATTCGGTTTTCTTATAAAACTTCACTTCTCGTTAATGCAATTATGCTTAAACTCCCTCATGTTGACTATTAAACACTAATCAACCAAATTGATCAAGTTTCATTTCATAAAATGATGGCTATTTCACTTTATCGTATTTTTCATTTAAATACCACATTGTTTCAATTATACATTTAATTTCATTAAACTTGTTATACATTTAAGTAGATCACGAGGTAATGACCTACCTCCTCACACACTCATATGCAACATAACACGATACTCTCGAGAACTTAGAATACGGGAAAACAAACATTTTCATTTAAATACCCTTTACTTAATAAAACCATTTCTAAAAGATTTAGTATTGATACGTCTTTACAAATAAATAACCTTTGAACTAATAAAAAATATCTAGACTCAGCCAATTAAGGACTATCGCGCTCATTAAGACAGAGGAAGCTTATGGGCATTCAGTCGTTTATCTAAACCTGACTTTGTAGTGCCTAGGCTAGACAAGTGAGAAAGGTAACTTTAAAAGGCCCGTCTCACGGTAATTCGTGAGCGGATCCCTCCTTTCTTCACTTGTACTTACCTGGCCACAATTGGCGGTGAAGAGATGATTTGAGATATCTCACAACTTGTCGTTTTGGACCAGTTAGGAGCAGTCTAGTTGACTTAGGAGACCCTAGAACATAGAATACGGGAAATCAACATCTTTACAAATAATTACCATAATTAATAAAACCGTTTTTCCTTAATGATTATTATTTATACAAATCTTTATAAAGCGCTGCTACAACCCAATTGGGGAACCCGTTCGGTATGGTGCGGATTATCCCACATCCTCGGGCTTAGTAGTGCGAGATTCAGACATCCGCAAGGAGCATTCGGTCTCGAAAGATTTAAAATACAATATCTTAAGAAAACAAGATTTCTAGAATATTATAGATATATACAAAAATTGTTTTCATATAAATATATGTATATGTAACATAAACGTATCTATTTTTGAAGTATTATAAATATTCCACCTTTTTTACAATATCACAAGAATCAATTTACTTTTCTGACTCAGAGTGAGTCTCATTATAATCTGACTTGAATATGATTCAAGTACAATCTACAATCTACAATATTATAATTCAACACGAATCCATGAATCCATTATTCCATATATTCAATCTATACAACTTGACCGAACCGAACCATGGATATACATTCCATTTACATGATCATCCAGTTTACATGATTCTCCAGTTACATACATGATTCTACGATTACATCCGTTTACTGATATCATGGTTTCGGTCAGTCATCCAATTATACAATCTATACAGTGTACAATACAGGATAATACAATATAACAATATAATCAAGATAACACGGGGTTTAAGGGGTAGACTGGTACGGAAGGTGTTAAAAGTGGTACGAGACTGCAAGATTAAGACACCTAACATGAATCCAATTGCCGTTATTCCGGGTTGTATAACGGAGCCTTGTACTTCCATTTGCCTTTAGTCTCTGGCATATAGAGACTCCTCTCGTATACACTGGCATCATTATGTACCAAGCTACAAACAACAACGTTAATAAATACAACAGTATAACCATATAATACAACTTTAAAAGCTACTTTCTCTTTCTTCTTTTCTACTTCTCCCTTCTCCTTGGGACTTACCGAGCGATTTGTTCGCTGATGACATTCTCTTTCTTTCTTTTTTGAATGTCGTCAGGTGATCTGGACACGGCAGAGATCGAGTCCACTGCTGAAGACTTGGACCAATCCAGTAAAGACCCCGAGCTCTAATTCATTGTACACTTTCCATTCGGTACTTTTCATTTCTGTTATGCCATTGTTTAGGCATCGCTTTTATTTCAGTTGTATTTACTTTCCATGCATTGTACAAAAAGAATGTGAATAAATAAAGTTGTTGTTCTATTATATCTTGTCTCTTGTGCATTTACTTTTATATTGCTTAGATACGCTTAGCGTATGTACTTCTGAGTATATACGTAGCGGCCTCGTCCCGTCCCCTCCGCCGTGTACCGGGAAGCGGGGCGTGACTCTATATAAAAGCCCTAAGACTTTAAGTCTTGGACAGAGGAACCCCCCCATAAAATTCAAGTTCAGAAAGAAGAGCAAGCAAAAAAGCTTTAAGAGAGAACAAGGAAGTAGAACTTTCTTCAAGGTAAATAAAAGTAGTAGAGATCAGAGTATCTTATCTGCATATCTAAGGGTTTAACTCTCATAAAAGAACATAGTTCTTTCCCTGTATAGGAGATCCATGAGACAAGTCTCCCACAAATGAGAATTTAATTCTCGTAGGGATTAATTTGTTCTTGGGGATCGAAGATCCAGGGGAGAACAAAGAATCGAACCCTTCAGAACATAATGCACAAAGAAAGACCCAGCGCCGAGTGCCTCACGTACCCCTTACACGGGCGCTGCTTAATAAAGAGTGCTTAGCACTCAGTGGTTGATGCCCAACGCCAAGCGCCCCACGTGCCCCTCACGGGGGCGCTGCTTAATAAAAAGTGCTTAGCACTCTGTGGTTGGCGCCCGGCACCAAGCGCCCCACGTGCCTCTTACGTAGGCGCTGCTTAATAAAAGGTGCTTAGCACTCAGTGGTTGGCGCTCAGCGTCAAGTGTCCCACGTACCCCTCACGTGGGCGCTATTCAGCATAAAGTGCTCTGCACTCATCAACCAGTGTCCAATGGTTGGAGCTCAGCGCTAAGAGCCTCACGTACCCCCACACATGGACGCCATAAAGAGTGTTTAACACTCAATAAAAACAAAAAGGAAGAAGCAAGATAAAGTGCGGGCGTCAGAACCTATGTAAATGCTCAGCATTGTTGGCACAGAAAAGGGACCAAGCCCAAACAAGTGTTTAACACTTCATTCAAAGATTAAATAGGCTGAGTCCAAGTTGACCAAATCCCTAACTCATATCAACCGAGCCCATGTGCTCATCATGTTCCAAATTGGTCTTAGTCCCAAACTCAACTACAGACCTCCCAACTGACATTGGTTTAAAGGTACATCTCCTCACACCTCTGATATATGTCGTTGTAATTCTTTAACGTCTTCAGAGAGGTGGCAGGTCCTGACAACCAACAACAATGGACCGTAACGTCCTTAAACTAGCTATGACCGTAATGTCTTTAAACTAGTTATGGACCGCAACGTCCTTAAACTAAAACGATAGAGCCCAAATGCTCTTTCATTGGATCAAAAGTGATCCCGAAACCTCGTTAAGTAGATCTTAGTCCAATATCGGATTAACGTATCCTTAACAAATATTTAAGTCGATCTTAATCTCAAACAAGGTTAATGGTCCTTAAATCAAACCAAATCCAAATCTAAGAATATACGGATTTGGACTAATCCACGCCCTACGGGCGACAAAACAAATTAGTCTTCGTATACAATCCACGGGCAACCAAAAATAAAACAAACACACACGACATGAAGTGACCTTCTGGAGCAGGAGAAAGTGGTTATCGCTATGCGATAACGTAAGGGAAGAGCGTCCCCACAATCAAAAACCCCTCACAACGAGTGGGAATCTGACAAAGTCTGCTACAACGGCCGCATCTGTCTAAACCTTCGATACACGGCGCCATAAATCAACTTGGCATCTTCGGAGAGATAGACAGATAAAACCAAATAGCATCTGCCCCCAAATTCAGGCAAGACGACCTATGCGGTTTCGTCTTCCGTTTTTGGCGGTAAACAGATTCTGGCACGCCCGGTGGGACCTTTTCCTCTGTCTACTCCACACTTCGTGTGTCGTGTTTTTCCATGATCAGATAATCACGGTGTATATGTTTGTGGTTATCCTTGGGTGATGGGATATTGAAGCCGGCGTTTCGTCTTTATGAAGAATGGCGTTTGCTTCCACCCTAGCAACTCAAGCTTTGTCATATATGGTGGAGTCAAGTATGGGCCACTTGCAGCCTTAAATCTCTGCAATCCGGCCCTTCAAGAAATCAACGGGCTTCTCTTTGGGTCGATGCTCCCGCCTCCCATCCTCGGTGCCTCAACGTCGATGGAGGAAGCCCAGAGGAAGTCTTTCTTCCACAGGTTGGTTCCCCAAGCTGCAATTTTGCCGATAGAATCAGTCCTCCAACAACTGGCATCTGCCAACGACCAACGTTGACGCAGGGGGCAGAATATTCAGGCTTTCAAAGGAAATAGGGGGCAAGCTCGGCAAAATCCTGAGGCTAATCAGATCCCGGCCATAAGAAACGGTCGACTATCGATATCGGCATCATACAAAATGAGCTAGGGGCAGTTCTCCGTATGGTTCTGTTTCAATCCCAGTGGTGAATGTTGTTGCCAACCGAGAACAACTTCAAACTGTTATGAAGGGTCAAACAAAATTCTCCTACCACAATATTGAGGAAATCTCCGCAGCCCATGGATATCCCACGAGAGCAGAAACCAGTTTTCTCCCTAAAACAACTTTCCTCATCTATATATAAGGTGTGGAAGTAGGTGAAGGACTCAGTCATCATCTGCGGCTCTTCCTCTAAACGTCAGATAAATTCTAACAAATCCCCTTTCAAATACAAGGGGATTCATCCCAAGACGGATCCTGATACAGCGGTTCCTCCCAAAACCAAAGCGGCTTTTCACAAAAAAGAGAGGCCTAATAAAGCTCAAGTGCCCGAAGCAAACTCCAAAGGTCAAAACTCCAAACACCCCAAGCCTGGGGGCATGGTAGTTCACATAGTCTATGTGGTGAATTCCAAAGACGAAGTTCGAGCTTCTACTAGTCACCGACCTCAAACTCGGTCCCTGACAAAAGTTCAACTGCAACGTGAAAAGCTGCAGGAGATGCTCGCTCAGGCGGCAGCAAACGCTAATCCATCGCCTAAGGAAAATCCCGAGGACGCACCCGAAGAAAGAGTAGAGAAGGAGTCGGATATTGATTTCCTAAAGCGCGTTCTGAAAAAGAGAGATGAAGAAGCGGCAGAAATGTCCACTAAAATGAACCAGATGGCCCTTCTGATTCAGAATATGGCTGGAATGATGGTTCAATCGGAACCACTAGCAGATGAACCGCCGGTAGTCGATCTTAAAGATAAGGATGACATTTCAAATTCTCTGCAAACCTCATCAACGGCTGAGGAGGAAATGATTCCTAAAAGAAAAGCTGGACACATATATCGCTCAGCAAGTCAAAACTCACTATGCCAGTGAAGTATCAAATAGGCCAATCAAGACTGGTCGACCGTATATGGCATGCTACGATAAAATACAGTACCCACCAGAATACATACTTCTGACTCCACATATACAAAGGAACCGGGAATCCTTACCAACACATCGCGCGATTTAAATCCATGTGCGGTAACACTGGAGAGAATGATATACTTCTCCTCTGACAGTTCGTCAGCTGTCTGGCGGGCATTGCCCTCGAATGGTATACAGAACTCCCGAATGACTCCGTGAATACCTTCGACGAGATGGAAATGTTCTTCCGTCAGAAATTCACTAGTGTGAATAAACGCACTGCCGTAACAACGTTGGTCAATGAAAGGGTTAGACCGAATGAGACATCGGTTCAATATGTTACCCGATGGCGAAATCTCTGGACAAAATGCGGGCAACGTATCGACGAAGCTGCAGCTGTGGGAATGTTCATAGCCACCCTTGACCCAAATTCAAAAGGAGTTCCCATTTACGGCTCTTTTCAAGCCAACAACTTTCCAAGAACTCATGGATAAAATAGCTCGATTGGATCAAATGGGTCAAGACTCTTTCTCATCCGATGATGACGAGTGAAAAGTAAAGGCAAGATGGTGTTTGTCGCCTACGCTCAACAAAAATAAGCGGCTCTGAAGCAACCTGTCGCCAAAATAGAGACGGCGTGAGTGCTCGTTCTCCCCGAGATATACACAGGGGGTATATTTATCACTGGTGGAAGAATCTCTATGTAGAATGGTCCTTTCTTCTCAAAGGACAGGAATGATATTAAGGGGCCTACAAACAGGTCCTACAATCTAGTGGAATACCCCGCTAAAAAACAGTACGTCCACAAGCAAAATGGGCACGGATGAAAACCCGAATAGGCGCCATGAGTAAAAACAGCAGGACTGCCGGCGAGCTTGAGAAAACCTGGAAATACGCAATCTCGTCAAAAAAAAATAGTACATCCACAAGAAAGATGGGCATGGATGAAAACCCGAAAGGGCGCCGTAAGTAAAAACAGCAGGACTGCCGGCGAGCTTGTGAAAACCTGGAAGGGCGCAACCTCGTTAAATACACTTATGAGATCCTCATGACTCGTGAGGAGAATCCCCCCTGTGAGATCCTCACGGCTCAGAGGATTCAAAAGCCTTAGGTTATAGGGATCTGGACCTGTTCTTAAGCCATCATATCCCCCAAATTTCCCTACAGGCGATCCATATTGACCCTTGTATACAATCCAGGGGCACGAATAAATATTTCTTGGCCAAGTTCTACAAATGGAAAGAAATATCCCCATATGGTGAATAACACTTGTAGGTCCTTTCGACTTATAAGGAGAAAACACTCTTGGAAGATCCTTATGACTTACAAGAGAAGACGTCATTTAGGAATCCCCATGATTCTTAAGGAGAAAATATGCCTACGAGATCCTCACGACTCGTAGGGAGAAAACCCTTTATGAGACCCTTACGGCTCATAAAGTCAAAAGTCTTAGTTGACAGAATCCTAACCCTGTCTACTAACCCACCTTTGTCCAAATCGACAGGGGCAAATGATGATTCGCTCCTGGCACTATCCCAGTTATAGCGATACTGATGCCTAAACAGGTATCAAACTCCAAGTCAATCTCTCCGGCAAGTGCCGTCCTTACAACCATCTAATGAAGAAAGGGACCCCATTCGTTTGGGATCGCAAATGCCAAAGCGCACTGGACGAAATCAAGCAATATCTGCAGAACCCGCCGGTACTGACCGCTCCAGTCAAGTGAAAGCTTCTCTTCCTATACACAATAGCCCTCGAAGGTTCGTTAGGCGTGCTATGGACACAGGAGAACGATCAGGAAAAGGAGAGAGCTCTCTACTATTTGAGTCGAGTTTTCCTGGGGGCAGAAAACAACTACTCCCCAATCGAAAAGCATTGACTGGCATTGATCTTCGCGGTAACGAAGCTCCGACATTATGCCTTGGCACATGAGGTCCATCTTATATCAAAGGTGGATCCTCTCAAGTATTTGATGTTAAGAGCCATGCTGACAGGAAGGCTTGCCAAATGGACCCTCCTCTTGATGGAGTTCTCGATAGTATATCGACCCTTCAAGGCAATAAAAGGCCAAGACATCGCTGACTTTCTCGCTGAACATCCGATACCTGCCAACTCTCCCTTGAACTGCGAGTTACCGGACGAACATGCGTTTGATGCAATTGACAGGGAGAAAGAAGAGAATGAGACCCGATGGGAACTCTACTTCGATGGAGCGTCATCTTTGAAGAAGCGAAAGCAAAGCACCCCCATAATCAAAGCCGGGGTGGGCCTTATCTTCGTAACCTCACAAGAAGGGATAATGCGTTTTGCCCTTTCCTTAACGAAGCCAAGAACAAACAATGAGGCGGAATATGAAGCTTTGATAGCAGGTCTCGAGATCGCCATTGACATGTGAATCAAAAACCTCCTCATATATGGAGGCTCCCAACTGGTCGTCAGCTAAGTGAATAGCGACTATCAGACGTGTAAACCAGAGTTGGTAAAATATGGTGAGAGAGTGCAGCAATTGCTGACACAAATCGCCTCCTACACCCTGGAAAGCATACCGTGTGCAGAAAATAGCAAAGCGGATGCATTAGCAAAGCTTGCTAAAGAACTGGCCGACGAAAACCTCAATGACGTAAGGATCATTGTGCAAAGTCGCCGGATTCTCACACCAACAGAAATATCTCCGAAGACGTCTAAAGGAGAGAAAGCAACCAAACAAGAGGCCTTCCAATCGGAGGATGAAGAAAAGGTGAAGGATTGGAGAGAATTCTTCATAGACTACTTCAAATCCTATCAAACGCCCGAAGACGCGTCGTCAAGACATCAGCTCATGAAGTGAGCCCTGTCTTTCGCCTTTGTCAATGATACTCTTTATAAGAGATTATTCGATTGTCTGTGGCTGAGATGCCTGGGACCAGAAGAGGCAAGGAGAGTCGTTCAAGAAACTCATGATGAACTCTGCGGTTCACATCAAGCTGGGCCAAAGATGAAGTTGAAGATCAAAAGAATGGGTTACTATTGGCCCACGATGATTCAGGAATGCCTCGAATATGCGAAGAAGTGTCACTCGTGCGAAATTCACAGGGACTTCATCCACCAGCATCCAAATGCTCTACATCCAACATTGGCTAGCTGGCCATTCGAAATATGGGGAATCGATATAATCAGGCCCATCGAGCCAACGTCATCCAATGGACATCGGTTCATACTAGCAACAACCGATTACTTCTCTAAATGGGCAGAAGCAATACCGTTAAGAGAGGTGAAGACGGAGAATATCCTCCATTTCTTCAAGACACATGTCATCTACCAGTTCGTCACTCCGCGACGGATCATCTCGGATAATGGGCCGGCCTACAGAAACCATAAGATCAGTCGCTTCGCACAACAGCATAATATAGATTGGAGATATTCTTCAGTTTATAATCCCCGACCTAACGGTCTACCTGAGGCTTTCAACAAGACCTTGATAAAGATCATAAAGAAAACGGTGTCCAAAAATAAGAAGGACTGGCACGAGAGATTGCATGAAGCTCTCTGGGCCTATCGGACCATGTTCAAGACGGCCACAAACACAACGCCATTTGCATTAGTATTCGGCACGGAAGCGGTACTTCCCTTGGAGATAGAGCTACCCTCTCTGCGAGTGGCGGTTTGGTACGAACCGACGGATGAAGAAAATGCCCATCTTCAGCTTGAGGAACTCGATGCCCTCGATGAAACTCGTCTTATGGTGCAGTAAAAACTAAAAGCTTACAAAGTAAGGATGACACGCTCATACGAAAGATTGACTAGGCCGAGAACATTCCGCCAAGGCGAACTCATGCTAGTCGTAAAAAGACTTGTGATCCCCAATCGTGCTAAACGAGGGAAATTCGAGCCGAACTATGAAAGCACGTACATCATATACAAGGTCTACCAAGGCGGGGCCTACTTTCTCATGGATATGCATGGCGAACGACCCTTCAGGCCAATAAACGGCCGGTTCCTTAAGAAATACTACGCTTGACGAGTCACGGCTCAGGTTAATGATGGATGACGACGCTCGTGTCCGCTCGCTATCTTCCTGAGTCCAAACTCTATAAGTAGTATCCAGTGAAACCTCGCCTCAAAATCCCCTATGGACCGAGATGTCCTTAAACTAACAACGGACCGAGATGTCCTTGAACTAACAACGGAGCGAGATGTTCTTAAACTAGCTATGTACCGAGATGTCCTTAAACTAGCATTGGACCGTAATGTCCTTAAACTAGCAATGGACCGTAATGTCCTTAAACTAATATTGGACCGTAATGTCTTTAAACTAGCAATGGACCGAGATGTCCTTAAACTAACGACAGACCGAGATGTCCTTAAACTAGCTATGGACCGAGATGTCCTTAAACTAACTACGGACCGAGATGTCCTTAAACTAACTACGGACCGAGATGTCCCTAAACTAACAACGTTGCCTCAAACACGGCGATAATGGAATACAAGTCCACAAATCCCGGCAATGAGGACTGCAACTCAAATCCTACCGGAAAACAGATAGGTCACATGCGTCGAAACTATTCTCGAAAGTTTTATCGTAAAAAAAAATGGTACGTCCACAAGCAAAATGGGCGTGGATGAAAACCCGAAAGGGCTCCGTGAGTAAAAACAGCAGGACTGCCATCGAGTTCGTGAAAACCCGAAAGGGCACAGACTCATAAAAAAAAATGCATGCACACTTGCAAGGTCCTCTCGACCTTGTAAGGAGAAAATACCTACGTGAGATCCTTACGACTCACAAGGGAGCAACACACTTAGGGATCCCCACGATTCCTAAGGAAAATTACACTTACGGGATCCTCACGACTCGTAAGGAGAATCCCCCTTATGAGTCCCTCACGGCTCGTAGTATTCAAAAAGCCTTAAGCTACAGGGATCTGAACCTGTTCTTAAGCCATCACACTCTCCAAGTTGCCCTACAAACGGTTCAATATCGGCCCTTGTATACAATCCACAGGCATAAATTAACGTTTTCCCCACCAAGTCCCACTAACGACGAGGAATGTCCTCATGTGGTGAACGATACTTGTAAGTCCTCTCGACTTATAAGGAGAAAACACTCTTGTAAGATCCTTATGACTTATAAAAGAACACACACTTAAGAATCCTCACGATTCTTAAGGAAAAAATGCACCTACGAGATCCTCACGACTCGTAGGGAGAAACACCTTTATGAGACCCTTACGGCTCATGAAGTCAAAATCCTTAGTCGACAGGATCCTAACTTTGTTTGCTAAGCCACCTTTGTTCGAATCGACAAAGGCAAATGGTGATTCGCTCCTGGCAATTTCTCAGTGGTAGCGATGCTGATGCCTAAATCGGTATCAAATTCTAAGTCCTTTCACGGCAAATGATGATTCGCTTCTGGCAATATTCCAGTCGCAACGATGCTGATGCTAAGATTGGTATCAGATCTTGAGTTCCATGCTCCCAGAAAAAATCAGCGAGCCAAAAATGCATATGAGATAGCCGAAATGATGGGACAACTTGCAACAAAAATCAGCGAGTAAAATATATGCATGTAAAAATAGCCGAAATGATTAAGCAGCTTGCAATAAAAAGCAGCGAGTAAAGAAAAAGAAAAACAGCCGAAATGATTGGGCACCGTGAAAAATAGCCGAAATGATTGGGCAATCGCAAACTTTCGCGATATAAAAAGCTAAAATGAAAGAAATAAAACAAAAATGAAACTTTTGCCCCACATGTGAGATCGCACCGACCCCTGTATACAATCCATAGGCACAAACAAAAAGGAAACCACATTGTCCCACCAGGCTTCATCAAAATGAAGCTAGAGCTCGACGGCTACATCCATAGCCTAAAAATTAACAACGGCGTTCCTTCTCATTCCAACTAGAAGCAGATACGACGTCAGCTACCTCGGAGCCACGGCAAAGTCCCCTAGTTCCAAATCTCGACGGTTCACAGACAGCCTAGAGACTACTTCGGAGCCACGGCAAAGTCCCCTAGTTCCAAATCTCAACAGTTCACAGACAGCCTAGAGACTACCTCGGAACCAGGGCAAAGTCCCCTAGTTCCAAATCTCGATGGTTCACAAACAGCCTAGAGACTACCTCGGAGCCATGGAAAAGTCCCTAGTTCCAAGTCTTGACGGCAATATCCACAGCCTAGAGATCAACAACAACGTTCTTCCTCCCTCTAGCAGGATACAGACGCGACATCAACAAACGGAGCCATGGAAAAGTCTCCTAGTTCCAAATCTCGACGGTTCACTGACAACCAAGAGACAACCTCAACAGTCGTCGCAATATTGCAGACACAATGTCAACAAACGAAGCAAAGGAAGATTCCTAGCTTTAGGGTCTTGACGGCAACTCAAATGAGACCTGAAAGACCATCGGAGATCATCCCACACCAGCGTGGAGTGGTTATGACTCATCGGGTCTCCCAAACTGAGCCTAACCTCAAGTAAAAAGCGACATGGAATATCCCTAACGCTTGCTATTTCGACGGTAATATCACCTGGAAGATTACTTGAAGACGTCTTGTCCAGCCCCCGAAGGGATCAGAGACACGACAGTCGTGGGACTACTCAAATAGCAAGATTGCGTATCGAGGAATACACCGGCTAACGCGGAGGTACGACGGGTAAAAAACCCTAGTACCACAGACCCTAACGAACTTCTATTAGCAGGAGTTAATTGTGATGTTAGGATACCCTTGCGAGAACTTCTCGATTCGTCTCGACTTGTAAGGAAATTAGTGTCCTTGGGAGAACTGCTCGATTCGTCTTGACTCGTAAGGAAAAGCTTTAGGCAATATGGATAAGGACCTGTTTCCTAAGCACTGGGGCCCTGCAAGTCGGTCTAAGATAGACTATTGCAAACTATTTACGGGCCACACTCTCCAAAGTCGAATATCGACAAGGAAGGGAACAACCACTTACGAGTCCTCTCGACTTGTAAGGGGGGAAATTCTCTTGTGAGATCCTTACGACTCTTAAGAGAAAACACACTTAGGAGTCCTCACGACTCCTAAGGAGAAAATACACCTACGGGATCCTCTCGACTCATAGGGAGAAAAGTCTTTATGAGACCCTCACGGCTCATGAAGTTGAAAAGTCTTAGGCGGCAGATCTAAACCTGTTTCCTAAGCCATCGCTGCCATACAAGGAGGTCAAGATGAACTATCTACGGTCCATATTTGCCAAAGCCACATTCGCCGATGAAATAAAGAAGCTACTTACGAATCCTCACGATTCGTAAGGTAAAATACCCGAGTGAGATCTGTAAGTCGATGTGCAACACCCCACGACTTGCGGGGAGGCGGAAATATGAAAAACGATCTTGTTCTTTGCTTAAACATTGACTAACCGCATGAATCGAAGCTAAACGATAACTAACAACAATCATAGAAGTTCTAAACTACTATGTGAAGTGATTATACCTCAAGAACCGAGTCCTTCGGGTCTTCATCACTGTCCTCCACTCCTCATAGGCTCCTTGGAACATCGGCAACTTCACGGCCTCCTCGAATCAAAGACGATCCACCCGAAAGCTTCTACGCCAAGCTTAATCTCAAACTTGAGATAACTAGGTTGCTTAAAGTGCTAATCTAAGCTACCTAGAGGATATAGAGTGAGGTTATGGATGTTTTAGTCTATCTAACCCTTGATCTCAACACATGAGAGGTTAGGGTTTCAAGGAAGAGTGAGCTTGAGGAGAGAGAAGGTGAGAATGATAATGAGAACCAAAAAATCCTTCTCACTTGAATATATGATACATAATGAATTATCAAATAATATCAATTAATTGATTATTCACCATGTTTCATTTAATCAAGGAGAGTGATTCATCATGTGAGTCATTAGATCATTAATGAAGCATTAATGATATGATGAATCATATAAATGAGTCACACAAAGCAATTAATGAAAAAGCCACCTCAACCCCTCATGTCACCACTCTTCTAGAACCTTCTCGACAAATTACGAGAACGCCCCTCCAATCCGTGAAAACACGGAAAAACTTTAGACTGTATAAATCCAATAACCCGATACTAGAATCTGGCTTAAACCAAAGCCGTCTAGTAAAAACTGTCCGAAAAGTCGTACGTGCGTAAACACACGTACGCATCCGAACCCTTGTCGTAAAACCATACGACCTCTATATCATTTCGCCTGGAGAAGGGAAACTCTCTGTGTGGGACTCTAAAGACTCGACACTACGCTGGCAATGGGTTTAACCACAGACTGCACGCGGCACTAGCTGTACGTAACGGTCCCCCAGGTAGATGTCGATAAGGAGGCCGATGAGGAAAATCATCCGAACTCCCACTGAGCCTGATGTTACAATCTTCGTACAGTCCGGTCTGTTCGTCTAAGACTATCGCATATCAATCCTAGGGGGCGGCAAGCGTCAGTCCCCTAATAGCTGTATAAGTCGTGTCGGAGCGAAGCCCGTTACACCCTGAGAAGCTACTGGAACCTACCAGTATATCTCGTTTGCCCTGGCCAGGGACTTTGCGTAATGGCTCTCTGACACAGTGCGATATCATCTCCCAATACCGGGAGAGACGAATCCTATCTAACCGCCACTGCTTCCAAGTGCTCGGGACTGCACCCAACTGCTACCTGTTTGCACGACTCCTTTGAGCCGCGGTAGGGTAGCAATCTAAGAACAGTGGGACACACTCGAGGCGAAGTAGCAGTGTCAAGTCTGCGGACTATGCTGTACTCATGTCACCAGAGAACTGTTAACTGACGATGGGTATAATACCAACCAATCAGTTCCCCGGCGAGTCCTGTTCGGTGTACCCGTAATCTAACGAGCACCTGTATACTATCTCCAGTACGACGTACTGATGGCTATGGGACAAATCATCTCCCTGACTGGGATGAGAAGCGTACACACTAGTCTACTCCGGAATATCGATGCCCTGTCTCGATAATCCTATGACTAGGGACCTGTATAGGATGTTGCTTATAGACTACCCAGCCCCCACTAGTGTGACTGCCATCACAACGCTGGTAATCAAGCAAAGAACCTATGGGCTCTACTAATATGTATAAGTGATACGTTACAAGAAACATATGCACATATTAAAGTAGATACAAACCAAGTAGCATACTACCATTTTCAGCAAGACTGTATATATATACATGTGAATATCCTAAGCTTCCATTAAGTAATATACAAACTAGTATGATACAATAATGGCCCCTAGGGCATATACACTAACAATCTCCCACTTGCACTAGGGCCATGAGCTGGCATATCGTAGACCAATCATCTCGAATAGCCTCTCGAACTGCGTCTGAGGAATGGCCTTAGTGAATGGATCAGAAATGTTATCCTCTGTCTTTATTCTCTTCACCTCGATCTCCCGGCGATCTATGATCTCCCTGATCAGGTGATACCGCCTTAAAATGTGTCTGGACTTCTCATGGGACCTGGTTTCCTTCGCTAAAGCTATAGCGCCATTGTTGTCACAATACAGAGGTATTGGACTAACACTGGAAGGAACCACCTGAAGTTCTGTGAGGAACTTCTTCATCCAGACAGCTTCTTTTGCGGTATCGCAAGCAGCTATGTACTCCGCTTCCATCGTTGAGTCTGCAACGGTCTCCTGCTTGGAACTCTTCCAACAGACCGCCCCTCCATTGAGGGTAAAGACATAACCCGACATGGACTTGGAGTCATCTTTGTCACTTTGGAAGCCGGAGTCGGCAAAGGCCTCCATCTGGAGGCCTTTTCCGCCATACACCAAGAATATCTCCTTAGTCCTTCTCAGGTACTTGAGAATGTTCTTTACTGCTATCCAGTGCTTCTCCCATGGGTTTGCCTGATACCGGCTTACAACGCTCAATGCGTATGCCACATCTGGTCTGGTACATAACATCGCATACATTATAGAGCCTACCGTAGAAGCGTAGGGTATAATCGATATGCGATCCCTTTCCAAATCAGTCTTGGGAGACATCTCTTTGGAGAGGGTGATTCCGTGACAAGCCGGTAAGTTACCGCGCTTAGAATCATCCATACTGAATCTCTTCACTATGGTGTCTATGTACATGGACTGCGAAAGTCCCAACATCCTCTTTGATCTATCACGATAGATCCGGATTCCCAGAATGTAGGTGGCATCACCCAGGTCTTTCATAGAGAATTTATGTGACAAGAATCTTTTGACTGACTGTAACATAGGAATATCATTTCCTGTTAGGAGAATGTCATCCACGTACAAGACGAGAAATACTACAGCTCTCCCTACAATCTTACTGTATATGTATGGTTCATCTGGATTTTTGATAAAGTCAAATTCTTTCACAGCATCATCAAAACAGATGTTCTAACTCCGTGATGCCTGCTTTAGTCCATAAATGGACTTAAGCAACTTGCATACTTTACCGCTACTCCCACTCTGAATGAATCCCTCTGGCTGATCCATATAGACGCTTTCTTCCAAATTACCATTTAAAAAGGCCGTCTTTACGTCCATCTGCCAGATTTCATAATCATGGAAGGCAGCAATAGCAAGAAGGATCCGAATAGATTTAAGCATAGCCACTGGAGAAAAGGTTTCGTCATAGTCCAAACCAGGTTTTTGACGGAATCCCTTTGCAACAAGTCTAGCCTTATAGGTTTCAACCTGTCTATCTACACCAATCTTCTTTTTGAAGATCCATTTGCATCCTACAGGTTTTACCCCATCTGGAGCAACGTCCAAAGTCCATACTTTGTTAGTGTACATGGACTCCATTTCGGTCCGCATTGCATCCAGCCATTTTACTGAGTCACCGCTCTGAATGGCTTGCTGGAAGCTAGTAGGCTCATCATAGTCAATAGTGCAATCCTCTCTATCCTCGTCTATGAGAAAACCGTAGTATCTCTCGGGCGGATGAGATTGCCTACTACTCCTACGGAGTGGCGTCGGGATGTCCTGTTCTCCTGAACCTTCTTGTTCTACCAAGGTTTCAGTAATAGTTTATGGCTCTGGAATTTCTTCCAGTTCTATTGCGCTCCCACTCTTCTGATTTTCCAAAAATTCAGTTTCCAAGAAGCGAGCATGTTGAGAAACAAAGACATTTTGTTCCTCTGCGTAATAGAAACAATATCCCATGGAGTTCTTTGGATATCCCACAAACCTACACTGTACTGAGCGTGCCTCGAGCTTGTCTGCATGCTGCTTCTTTACAAAAGCTGGACATCCCCATGTCTTAAGATACTTAAGACAGGGTTTCTTCCCACTCTATATCTGATATGGTGTGGTAGGCACGGTTTTGGTTGGAACTCGGTTCAAAAGATATGCAGCTGATTCTAGTGCATATCCCCAAAATGATTGTAGTAACTCAGCGTTACTCATCATGGAACGAACCATATCCAATAGGGTTCGATTCCTCCTTTCTGATACACCATTGTGTTGTGGTGTGTATGGAGGAGTAAGCTGAGAGAGAATTCCATTCTCTTTTAAGTAACCCAGGAACTCGGCACTTAAGTATTCACCACCTCGATCAGATCTCAGTGTTTTTATATTCTTGCCTGTTTGTTTTTCTACTTCATTCTTGTATTCTTGGAATTTCTCGAAGGCCTCGGATTTATGTTTCATTAAGAAGATATATCCATACCTAGAGAAATCATCCATAAAAGTAATGAAGTAGGAATAACCACCTCGCGCATGTGTAGACATTGGACCACACACGTCACTATGTACGAGTCCCAAGAGCTCGCTCGCTCTTACTCCGTGTCCAGTAAACGGAGTCTTTGTCATCTTTCCCATGAGACAAGATTCACAAGTAGCATAAGATTGATATTCGAACGGATTCAAATATCCTTCTCTATGTAACTTAGTCAACCTCCTCTCATTGATGTGACCTAGTCTACAATGCCATAAGAAAGCCTGATTTAATTCCGGAGACTTTCTTTTAAGTGTGTTCTGGACACTGAAAATCTGAGCTTGATTTAATACGTATATTCCGTTTTCTAATGTACCTGACCCAATCAAATCTTGATTTAGGTGGATGTGAACCACATCTCTTGTAAAAGCAAAATCATATCCTTCCTTAGAAAGTAAGGGTACAGATATGATATTACAAGTCGTACCTGGTACATAAAAACAGTTACGCAGAATCAATATCTGCCCAGTTGTCATTCCAAGATGATATTCCCCTACGGATTCAGCGTCCATGCTCATTCCGTTAGCAACTGTGAGGGTCATATCACCTATCCCGATAACCCTACGATTTCTCAGAGCCTGTAATAAATTACAGATGTGAGTTCCTGATCCGGTATCCAATACCCAGGAAGTAGGGTTAACTGACATACAGTTCTCTATCATAAACACACCCGAAGTCGAAGCCGCAACATGCTTCGTATCCTGGCTACTGGCTTCTAAAGCCCTGCAATCATTCTGCCAATGCCCAATCCCACAACAATAGGAACATCCCTTTTTTACTATATCCAGTCCCGAAACTTTTGCCTTTCTCTTTCCTTCTCCTTCCCTGGTTTCCTTCAGGGTAGAGGGCAGAGACTGTAGAATCAAGTCAGTGTTTGACTCGTTTCCTAACGCGGTCTCCAGGTCCTGGAGCTCATCAATACAGCTAGTCATTGTAAGGACGTTGTCCCTTACAGATGACCCGTCAGCTAACCTCGCTTGAATTAATTCGTTCGAGGTTTCATATCTAGTGATATGAGATTGCTCTCCATATAAATGTTTATTATTATGGAGAAAGATAGAAACTAAGTCTATCTTCTCGTGCTGCTTCTGGTATACACCATCAACTGAAGCTAACACAAAGCACTTAGCTTTCGCTTTATCTTTTTCCCTTGTCTGACGGTTATCCATATCCGTGACAGTGGAAACTGGACCTGGGACGGCGGGATCTTGAGTAGTAATAGGGTAGTCCAGCTTGTCATAGGCAATGGACATCTGGACAGACTTTTTCCAGTCATATAAGTCAGATTCAGTCAATTTATTATCTAGATGTAACCTATGTGTGGTCACAAGGTCGCTGCATTTTAAGAGAGAGAAGAAAATACTTTAGTATGAAGCTGTTACAAGCTTAGATTGGTTTTAATTTATCTAAACAGGATGGCTCCCACTGTTTCTCGAATCCTTCCTCAAACCATAAAAGAAGAATTAGCCAGGACTATTCTCACTGTACAATTCTTGCTTAACCGTTCAGCCAGGCTAGTGTCGATACTTCGAGAGAGGTTTTCCAACGCTTTCGCGAAGTTCCTTAATTAAAGAACCTCTTTTCTCTGGGGGCGTAACCCTGCTGACACCTTTCTTGACACCTACTTGGTTTATAGCATTGATCGTTAAGTGACAAATCTCCTGATAAGTAGCATGTACTCACAGTAGAATCAGGATCCAAAATATCATCGTATGATAATGTTGAAGGAATCCTACCAACATTCATCAAACTCCAAAATGGTATGCTCTTTCTGCAAATTTCAATTTCTTTAGAAATTCCCGATGTGGATTTTTGCCCCATGCTCTTATGAACTTGACTTTAGTCAACAAATCATAAGTCACATGTCAAGTTCTACCCATCATTATCCTGGTTAATTTGAACCCACCCGTACATACCCTTGACTTTAGTCAACAAGGTAATACGACTGTCCCAAACCAACGCATTTATCTATGCTGCATATAAATATCCAACAGCTACCAAACACTGTGCCTTGACTTTAGTCAACAAACACAGCTTGAATACTATTGACTATCTATATGAAATGACGGAGGTCTACAAATGGTTTTGGCAAAACCGTGAACGTAGTGAACTTGATATAATCGAAGGAACGTGATACTTTTTTAAAAGGAGTGGCTAAAGCTCCGCAATTAAAAATTCTGCTCTTTTTAAAATAACCGAGTGGTTTCTTTTAAATTGTTCCAACGATTCAACTTTTGGTTTATTTTCTTTGCATTATAAATAATGCGTCCCATCATTAACCTATCATTGCAGAAAACAACGAAAATACAACGTCCTCTTATGCCATCCGCATTCGCCACGGGGTCCCGTCATCACCCGTTAGGTTACTTAACTAACGACAGAGCGGGGGCTGGGCAAGCGCGGGTGTAAAACATAAGTGACGTCTAAATAGCTATCATATATAGATATTGTATATTCGTCAGACGCAATAATAGGCATTCCAGATCACAGATGAACTTTATTGGATATGCAAGCAATCCGTGTTTGTTTTGAGCCTACAACAAAAGACGGATTACACAGTTGTGATGAATGGTCATTACCCCACCCTAGACCCTAACGGGTACGGCAAACTACCCGCCCGGCAGTTTGTCCACCCCACCTTGGGTCTGTCCTAGGAGCAAAAACAGTAAAATGAAATAATACAACGATGGCTACAACCGCAATCTGGATGTGCCCCGCAAAATAATATTACAACAAATTACATTTACATCAAATGAATTAAATAATAACCCATCACATAACCCCGGCTATACATCACAACAGTCCAACACAGTTCATATACACAAACAGATAAAATCCATTACAGAAATGTGCAACCCCCTGCCAACTGACATACTAGTAGTTAGGGGAGGTTTACGAACACATTATACAAACACAGATATAATCCAACAAGCAAATACCATATAATTTCGATCGATTAAACACATTTAATTTTGCTCCAATACTTCTCTGTAAATCTAAAACCTGAACAAAAATTAAAAAATTCCAGAAAATACCAAATATCATAGAGAACCAACACAGGAAAATTGAGCAGATGAATCGGCAACTCGGCGGCGGAATCGCGGCGGATCGGTGGGATCCGCCGCGGTTCCGCGGCGCTTTAGTCGATTCATGAGCCCAGTTTTCTTGGGTGTTCTAATACTATCATTTTGAGTTTTCTGAAGGTCCCTGAAAAATTTTTGGACCACATTTAAAAATCGACAGAATACACATGATATCGGGGTTTTCCGGTTTGTTTTTTTCGTTCGAAATTCATACAATTTTGCAAGTGAATTATTTATTATTTAGCGAGGCTCTGATACCACTGTAAGTCGATGTGCAACACCCCACGACTTGCGGGGAGACGGAAATATGAAAAACGATCTTGTTCTTTGCTTAAACATCGACTAACCGCATGAATCGAAGCTAAACGATAACTAACAACAATCATAGAAGTTCTAAACTACTATGTGAAGTGATTATACTCAAGAACCGAGTTCTTCGGGTCTTCATCGCTGTCCTCCACTCCTCGTAGGCTCCTTGGAACATCGGCAACTTCACGGCCTCCTCGAATCAAAGACGATCCACCCGAAAGCTTCTACGCCAAGCTTAATCTCAAACTTGAGATAACTAGGTTGCTTAAAGTGCTAATCTAAGCTACCTAGAGGATATAGAGTGAGGTTATGGATGTTTTAGTCTATCTAACCCTTGATCTCAACACATGAGAGGTTAGGGTTAGGGTTTCAAGAGAGAGTGAGCTTGAGGAGAGAGAAGGTGAGAATGATAATGAGAACCAAAAAATCCTTCTCACTTGAATATATGATACATAATGAATTATCAAATAATATCAATTAATTGATTATTCACCATGTTTCATTTAATCAAGGAGAGTGATTCATCATGTGAGTCATTAGATCATTAATGAAGCATTAATGATATGATGAATCATATAAATGAGTCACACAAAGCAATTAATGAAAAAGCCACCTCAACCCCTCATGTCACCACTCTTATAGAACCTTCTCGACAAATTACGAGAACGCCCCTCCAATCCGTGAAAACACGGAAAAACTTTAGACTGTATAAATCCAATAACCCGATACTAGAATCTGGCTTAAACCAAAGCCGGCTAGTAAAAACTGTCCGAAAAGTCGTACGTGCGTAAACACACATACGCATCCGAACCCTTGTTGTAAAACCATACGACCTCTATATCGTTTCGCCTGGAGCAAGGAAACTCTCTGTGTGGGACTCTAAAGACTCGACACTACGCTGGCAATGGGTTTAACCACAGACCGCAAGCGGCACTAGCTGTACGTAACGGTCCCCCAGGTAGATGTCGATAAGAAGGCCGATGAGGAAAATCATCCGAACTCCCACTGAGCCTGATGTTACAATCTTCATACAGTCTGGTCTGTTCGTCTAAGACTATCGCATATCAAGCCTAGGGGGCGGCAAGCGTCAGTCCCCTAATAGCTGTATAAGTCGTGTCGGAGCGAAGCCCATTACACCCTGAGAAGCTACTGGAACCTACCAGTATATCTCGTTTGCCCTGGCCAGGGACTTTGCGTAATGGCTCTCTGACACAGTGCGATATCATTTCCCAATACCGGGAGAGACGAATCCTATCTAACCGCCACTGCCTCCAAGTGCTCGGGACTGCACCCAACTGCTACCTGTTTGCCCGACTCCTTTGAGCCGTGGTAGGGTAGCAATCTAAGAACAATGGGACACACTCGATGCGAAGTAGCAGTGTCAAGTCTGCGGACTATGCTGTACTCATGTCTCCTGGGAACTGTTAACTGACGATGGGTATAATACCAACCAATCAGTTCCCCGGCGAGTCCTGTCCGGTGTACCCGTAACCTAACGAGCACCTGTATACTATCTCCAGTACGACGTACTGATGGCTATGGGACAAATCATCTCCCTGACTGGGATGAGAAGCGTACACACTAGTGTACTCCGGAATATCGATGCCCTGTCTCGATAATCCTACGACTAGGGACCTGTATAGGATGTTGCTTATAGACTACCCAGCCCCCACTAGTGTGACTGCCATCACAACGCTGGTAATCAAGCAAAGAACCTATGGGCTCTACTAATATGTATAAGTGATACGTTACAAGAAACATATACACATATTAAAGTAGATACAAACCAAGTAGCATACTACCATTTTCAGCAAGACTGTATATATATACATGTGAATATCCCAAGCTTCCATTAAGTAATATACAAACTAGTATGATACAATAATGGCCACTAGGGCATATACACTAACAAGATCCTTACGACTCATGGAGGTGATGAACATTTAGAAATCCTCATGATTTCTAAGGAGAATATGCACCTACGAGATCCTCTCGACTCATAGGGGAAAAGAACCTTCTTGAGACCCTTACGGCTCATGAAGATGGAAAAATTCTTAGGTTACAAGGACCCTAAACTTGTCTCCTAAGCCCTCAATTCCATGGCCCGGCATAACTCTGCACTACTTCACCCACGTACATACTTATGTAGGCAAAGTAATGGGGGCATTTGTTCTCGCCGAAATCTTCGGCCAAGAGTTATTTGTTCCTGTTTACACCGGTTTAAGTTTCGTTTACAGATATGTGTGAAATTAGGCTCATTCATATACGCACATACACACATCAGAAGAAGAACAGGTGTTATAAAGGGAGCACTTGGTGGTCAACGACAAAAAGAAGGCATTTAATTGAACATTTTATTCTACATGAAATAGATCACCATACATGGGATCAAAAGTACAGAGATTCACAAAACTATGGATAAAATTCCCTGACTCCCTCTCTGCCTTCTCCACCATGGCAAAGCGGCGATCTTCACGAAAAGTCGCTCCTCATCCGTCAACACTGTGCCTATCAGCGGAGGCAGACATGATGGCCCGCTGAGCCCGTATTTGGGTTAGCAGCTGAACAGAGCAATCCTTCGGAGCCGTGGTAATCAAAAGTGCCTCATGAAAGCACTTGATCTTGTCCTCTGCTGCATCGAGTATTGCCAGAGTCATCTCCGCTGAATGAGGGGGAATATCATCGAGCACGGACAAGAAGACCATCCGGAGCCAAATGGAGCTGATGGGGAGAGGAGATCCTCTACGAGTCAAGAGCTCGTGCAGCACCGTATCGCATTGGTCATCCGTAAGAGCAGGGTTCGCCAAGCGGGCAGCAAAACGAGGAACAATTTCCTCAATAGGCACCTCCTATGGCTGCCAGCAAGCATGCAGACGATTACAAGGCATAGCACTTCTCTGTTAAAATAATTCTCTGAAAGTGAAAGAGAAGAGAAGCATTGCCACAGATTATGAAGGGAGACATTTAAGTCTAGACGCAGAAAATATTGTTCATGATGGAACTATTTCCAAGCATTTGACTTAGGAAAAGCAAAGAAAGAAGGCGAAAAGACACATTTAGTAAAGAGGCAGCGCCTCACGTACCTTGCACGAGAGCGCCAGCGGCAAGAGTTAAAAACTCTTAGGCAGCGCCTCACGTGCCCCGCACGAGGGCGCCGGCGCCAGAACTAAAAGTTCTCTGCCGTTGGATCAAAGATCCAACGGAGATGATAAATCATCAAAATACAGAATTAAATTCCATTGAGGAAATATTCTTCAAATCTTTCTAAATAAGAAATATTACGCTCTGTAAAACAGAGCACCGTTGAATTAAAAATCGAATGGTGATTAAAACTCACCAAGCTACAGAATAAGCTCTGTATGGAAAATATTTCCCCAATCTTGTTGAAAACAAGAAAAATATTTTCTGTAAAACAGAAGTTCTTGGATCAAAGATCCAACGGTGGATAAAATCCCCAAATCAATTAAGGATCTCTAAATGAGAGATTTCTTTAACTAAATCAACAAACTTGCCTCCACTATATAAAGGCCCCAAGACTTCAAGTCTTAGACAGAGGAACCCCCCGTCCATAAACTTCAAGTTCAGAAAGAAGAGTAAGCAAAAAAGCTTAAAGAGAGAAGAAGGAAGAAGAACTTTCTTCAAGATAAATAAAAGTAGTAAAGATCAGAGCATCTCATCTGCATATCTAAGGGTTTAACCCTCATAAAAGAACATAGTTCTTTCCCTGGATCTGAGATCCACGAGACAAGTCTCTCACAAATGAGAATTTAATTCTTGTAGGGATGAATTTGTTCTTGGGGATCGAAGATCCAGGGGAGAACAAAGAATCGAACCCTTCATAACATAATGCACAAAGAAAGACCCAGCGCCGCGCTCAGCGTCAAGCGTCCCGCGTGCCCCTCATGTGGGCGCTATTCAGCATAAAGTGCTCTGCACTCATCAACTAGTGTCCAACGGTTGGTGCTCAGCACCAACCGCCTCACGTGTCCCACACGTGGGCGCCATAAAGAGTGTTTAACACTCAATAAAAACAAAAAAATGAAAAGCAAGATAAAGTGCGGGTGTCAGAACCTATGTAAATGCTCAGCATTGTTGGCGCAGAAAGGGGACCATGCCCAAACAAGTGTTTAACACTTCATTCAAAGATTAAATAGGCTGAGTCCAAGTTGACCAAATCCCCAACTCATATCAACCGAGCCCATGTGCTCATCATGTTCCAAATTGGTCTTAGTCCCAAACACAGCTACAGACCTCCCAATTGGCATTGGTTTAAAGGTACATCTCCTCATACCTCTGATACATGTCGTTGTAATTTTTCAACGTCTTCAGAGAGGTGGCGGGTCCCAACAACCAACAACAATGGACCGTAACGTCCTTAAACTAGCTATGACCGTAATGTTTTTAAACTAGTTATGGACCGCAATGTCCTTAAACTAAAACGATAGAGCCCAAATGCTCTTTCATTGGATCAAAAGTGATCCCGAAACCCCGTTAAGTAGATCTTAGTCCAATATCGGATTAATGTATCCTTAACAAATACTTAAGTCGATCTCAATCTCAAACAAGGTTAATGATCCTTAAATCAAACCAAACCCAAATCTAAGAATATACGGATTTGGGCTATTCTACGCCCTACGGGTGACAAAACAAATTAGTCTCTCTATACAATCCACGGGCAACCAAAAATAAAACAAACACACACGATACGAAGTGACCTTCCGGAGAAGGAGAAAGTGGTTATCGCTATGCGATAACGTAATTAACTGCAGGGGCTTACGCCTGCAGGGAAGAGCATCCCCACAATCAAAAACCCCTCACATCGAGAGGGAATTTGACGAAATCTGCTACAACGGACGCATTTGTCTAGACCTTCGATACACGGCGCTATAAATTAACTTGGCATCTTCGGAGAGATAGACAGATAAAACCAAATAGCATCTGCCCCCAAATTCAGGCAAGACGACCTACACAGTTTCGTCTTCCGTTTTCGGCAGTAAACAGATTCCCCACAATCAAAAACCCCTCACAACATAGGAGAATCTGATGAAGTCCGCTACGACGGCCGCATCTGTCTAAACCCTCGATACACGGCGCCATAAATCAACTTGGCATCTTCGGAGAGATAAACAGATAGAACTAAATAGTATCTGCCCCCAAATTCAGGCAAGACGACCATGCGGTTTCGTCTTCCGTTTTTGGCGGTAAACAAAAGCGTCGGACCAGTTCTACACCGACCTCGCCGACGCCTCGGCCATTGTTTGGCACCGGGTCCTCGACACTGTCAAGGCGTTGATGTCGGGGTTTAATGACGGCGAGCTTCGGCTCCAGTACCCTCTCTCCGAAGATGCGCCGCAGAGGGAGACTGCCGGGAGTGCCACCGGGGGAGAGGCTGCTGGTGTAAGCACCGACCCAGCGGCTGCCATTTCGGTCCCCGACGTTGGTATTGAGCAGGGAAAGATCCTCCCCGGTCCTGAGGCCTGAGCTTTCCTGCCTTTTACCCATTACATTTTCAAATTTTGTAAGCCTCCGGGTGTAGGGTTCCTAGGCACACTCAAGAAGTTCCACAAGGCATCAACCATGCCAAATTCAAAAATTTAGGTGCCGAAGAACCCTAACGAAGATCGTTAACTAGAGATTAGGCAAAAAAGAAAGCTAGCAAACTACTTTGCTACAAAGTGAAAGGGGCTACAACCTTTGTAGATCCGGTCCTCCACTTCTCTAGCTCCATGTTGACGTCCCTCCGCTGCGATCATCAGAATCCCGGACTCTAGCATCGGTTTCGTCGGAGAAACGAGCGGGCTAGGTCGTTGACTTCGGTGCCGAAGATGATCTACGTCGAGGCAACTCAAACTCAAGCTCCATCTTGACTAAGTCATGAAACTTGTGAAGAAAACACCCTATACAACATGGCAAGTGGTAGAGGATGAAGAAATAGAAAGTAGGTTCACTTTGGATTTGGATTTCTCACTTGGATTTCATCACTTGGAATTTTCAAGAAAGGTTTTCTTTTTCTTCATGAAGAAGATGAAGAAGAAGAAGGAAAAAGAATTCTCCTTTTTATAAAATAATAAACCAAGTGAAACTTATCATAATGCAACCATGGGTGAGATTAACTCTTGTAGAGAATAAACTCAAGTTTAAGTTAAAGGTTAGGTTAAGGAAAAAACAAAATGGTCGAAGCTTCATGATACTTCAAGAATAAAACAAAGAAAGCAACCACCATTTTATTTTTGCCAAAATAAATAAATAAAATAAATAACATAAATGAAACCTAACCATTAACCTAATCATGGTTTAAAGCAAATACACACCCAAGTTTGCATCTATCATCAAATATGATACAAGCTAGTGCACATAAATATATCATATATACAATGTGCACAATCAAGTGAGAAAATAATCTTAAGTGAACCAATACTAGTTAATGTAAACTAATATATCAAATATATAATTATACATTAAATTATTAAATCAACACTTGATTTAATGATCCGGTCATACAACATATAACCGACTAATATCAAGTGTATCAATGTATCGAATCAACACTTGATTCGGTAACTCGGCTATATCTTATATAACCGTCCAATAATACAAATCGCGAGAATAGAATTCAGTATCACATACTGGTATTATTCTCGGTCCCGCACATATCTCATATGCGCTCCTATTTCATTTCTCTTGAGCCAGGAAACCTCTGTGTAGGACTCTAAAGACTCGTCAATACGCCGGCAGCAGGTGATGATCATATCAAACACCCACAAGCCGCAAGCGGTCTGCTAAACGTAACGGCCACCCGGGTATTGAGCGATCAGAAGATCAACGAGCAAGCCCGCTCACACTCCTGTGAATCCAACCAGCAACACTTACCGTACAGTCCGGTCTGTTCGTCTGATATGTCGCATATCTTGCCTAGGGGTGGTAAACGTCAGACCCCAGTAGCTCGATAAGTCGTGTCGATATGAGGTCTATAACAGTTCGAGATACTACTGATAACACTTACCAGTAAATCTCAGCAACCCTGGCCAGGGATTTCCGGTTATAGCCAATCGAACACAGCGCAACATCAACTCCCTATACCGGGAGAGACGAATCCCCTCCTATCGCTCATTGCCTCCATGTGATTCGGGACTGTACCCAAAAACCACCGTTTTGCACGCCCTCTTGGACGTGGTAAGGTGGAAATCAAAGCACAGTGGGAATCACACAAGACTCTATGACGATCTCGGGTCTACAGACTAACATGTACCAGTGTCACCAGAGAACTGCCATTTGACGTAAGGTATAATACCATCTGGGAGTTCTCGGTGAGTCCGTCCAGTGTACCCAGTCTCCACCGAGCACCCGTATATCATCTCTGATATCAAACACCAATGGATATGGGATCATCCATCGCCCATCTGTATGGGTCGAGAAGGTATACGCTAGTCTATTCTGGTATATCGATGCCCCGTCTCGATACACCCACGACTAGGGACCTTGAAGGATGTACTTATAGACTACCATGTCCCCACTAGTATGATCCGCATCATAGTCCATGTAGTCAAGTACACATCCTAAGGGCTTTACCAACATGTAACAGAGAGACAATCAGTGTACACGTTAAGGTAAAGAGTAACCAGATAGCATACTATCATGTCGAGCAAGAAAGTCCTCCCTATATATGTCCAAGCATCCACTACAATATACATCCTATGTATAGTAATGGCCTCTAGGGCATACATATAACTAACACCGGGCACCTTTTGTAAAGCTGAGGAGCCCAGAATACCTTATAAAGTCTTTCAGAACATAAATAAAACTGGGTTTATTTTCCTCTGCATGGCAATGCGTTTCTTGTGTAAGTACTTGAGCTGTCGGTCTTTTCCTCGATCCAAGTGTTAGGCCGTAGGTCAATCACCGGCCTTTTAGATGGAGATCGCGTGTCGAATGTAAGTCAGTTAATCGCCAAGTGCAGGAAGGTCAGAGCCCTCTCACCCCCAGAGTCTATGTAGCGATCGTTCACTTAGGATACATCGGAAGACCTCTTCGTATAGGGAGGTCGGTATCTGACCATTCCTTAGAGTCGAACTGACGACTAAGTCTCTTAGCGTAAGTTGACCAACAGCCAAATCAGAATTGGTCGGCATTGACTGGTTCCCCTTCGATGTAGTTCCTAGACCTTCGTCTTGAGACGGTAGTAATTTATCACTCGAATTGACCGAGCAGGGAAGCTGCTCGGTGGCCTCTTGATGAGGGCTTTAGAACCTTAGCGTCAGTGTGTAGGGGACTACCCTCCAGGGATTGACCGGGCAGGGAAGCCGCTCGGTGGCCTCTTGATTAGGGCTTCGATCCTTAGCGCAGGTGGGTAGGAAGTTACCCACTAAGGATTGACCGAACAGGGAAGCTTCTCGGTGACCTCATGAGGACGGCTTTAGATTCTTGGCGAAGATGGATAGGAATCTACCCGTCAGGGATTGACCGAGCAGGGAAGCTGCTCGGTGGCCTCTTGGTGAGGGCTTCGATCCTTAGCGCAGGTGGATAGGAAGTTACCCGCTAAGGATTGAACGAGTAGGGAAGCTGCTCGGTGGCCTCGTGAGGAGGGTTTTAGATCCTTGGTGAAGATGGATAGGAATTTACCCGTCAGGGATTGACCGAGCAGGGAAGCTGCTCGGTGGCCTCTTGGCGAGGGTTTTGATCCTTAGCGTAGGTGGGTAGGAAGTTACCCGCTAAGGATTGATCGAGCAGGGAAGTTTCTCGGTGGCCTCTTAGTGAGGGCTTTAGATCCTTGGCGAAGATGGGTATGAATCTACCCGCCAGGGATTGACCAAGCAGGGAAGCGCTCGGTGGCCTCATGAGGAGGGGTTTAGATCCTTGGCGAGGATGGGTAGGAATCTACCCACCAGGGATTGACCAAGCAGGGAAGCTGCTCGGTGGTCTCTTGGTGAGGGCTTCGATCCTTAGCGCAGGTGGGTAGGAAGTTACCCGCTAAGGATTGACCGAGCAGGGAAGCTGCTCGGTGGCATCGTGAGGAGGGCTTTAGATCTTTAGCGAAGATGGGTAGGAATCTACCTGCCAGGGATTGACCGGGCAGAGAAGCTGCTCGGTGGCCTCTTGGTGAGTTCTTCAATCCTTAGCGCAGGTGGGTAGGAAGTTACCCGCTAAGGATTGACCGAGCAGGGAAGCTGCTCGGTGGCCTCATGAGGAGGGGTTTAGATCTTTGGCGAGGATGGGTAGGAATCTACCCACCAGGGATTGACCAAGCAGGGAAGCTGCTCGGTGGCCTCTTGGTGAGGGCTTCGATCCTTAGCGCAGGTGGGTAGGAAGTTACCTACTAAGGATTGACCGAGCAAGGAAGCTGCTCGGTGGCCTCGTGAGGAGGGCTTTAGATCCTTGGCGAAGATGGGTAGGAATCTACCTGTTAGGGATTGACCGGGTAAAGAAGTTGCTCGGTGGCCTCTTGGTAAGATCTTCAATCCTTAGCACAGGTGGGTAGGAAGTTACCCGCTAAGGATTGACCGAGCAGGGAAGCTGCTCGGTGGCCTCGTGAGGAGGGCTTTAGATCCTTGGCAAAAATGGGTAGGAATCTACCCGCTAGGGATTGACCGAGCAGGGAAGCTGCTCGGTGGCCTCTTGGTGAGGGCTTCGATCCTTAGAGCAGGTGGGTAGGAAGTTACCCGCTAAGGATTGACCGAGCAGGGAAGCTGCTCGGTGGCCTCGTGAGGAGGGCTTTAGATCTTTGGCGAAGATGGGTAGGAATCTACACGCCAGGGATTGACCGAGCAGGGAAGCTGCTCGGTGGCCTCTTGGTGAGGGCTACGATCCTTAGCGCAGGTGGGTAGGAAGTTACCTGGTAAGGATTGACCGGGTAGGGAAGCTGCTCTGTGGCCTCATGAGGGGGGCTTTAGATTCTTGGCAAAGATAGGTAGGAATCTACCCGCTAGGGATTAACTGAGCAGGGATGCTGCTCGGTGGCCTCTTGGTGAGGGCTTCGATCCTTAGCGCAGGTGGGTAGGAAGTTACCTGCTAAGGATTGACCGGGCAGGAAAGCTGCTCGGTGGCCTCTTGATGAGGGCTTCGATCCTTAGCGCAGGTGTGTAGGAAGTTACCCGTTAAGGATTGACCGGGAAGGGAAGCTGCTCCGTGGCCTCGTGAGGAGGGCTTTAGATCCTTGGCGAAAATGGGTAGGAATCTACCCGCCAGGGATTGACCGAGCAGGGAAGCTTCTTGGTGGCCTCTTTTCGCCTTTATGGGGTGTCGGTCTATCTCCCTTGACCCGTAAATCTGGGAGAGAGGCCGTCACAGACAACACGTGGCAGAAACGCACGGGCAAGGTGTGACGCTCTGTAGTGCGCGTCGTTCCAACTTCCATTGACCGCTTGAGGGCATGGCCGCTACGTGGCAACTCTGTATTGGGAATTTTGAAAAGATCCCGTGATTCGTGCTGCTGCGCAGGCAAACTTTGGCCTTTTGGGATTCTGTTGGGGCTCTAAATAGCGAAGGCATGTTGGTTTCTTTTAGCCTTGTGTTTCTGAAAATGGCCGGGTTTATTTACAGCATCAAGGAGATCATTTCCTTCGACGACGTGTATCTTTTTGCCCCGGAGTGCTCCGAGGAGACTTACCAAAGGGCGATAGAGCGCGTGGAGAGCCACTTTGGTCGCCTACTCCCCCGGCGATCGCCTCTCCACCAATTGCTTATGTACGTGATTTGGAGGATGTCCCCGGGTCTGAACAATGCCTTGTCCGAGCAGCTGAATGACAAGGCGGTTGATAAGTTGCACACGTTCCATCACTTCGGCCTGATCTCGAAGAGCAGGCAGGATCGCTCGGTGGCCCTTCTTCTTGAGTGTTTCCAGAAAAGGCTGATCGCCGACTCCTGTCCGGCGGGTGCGGTCTCCGGCCTTTCCGTGGCATCTCGGATCCGCGGACACCATGATAGGGAGCGGGCTGAAGAAGGTAGGGCTCAACTGGCAGAAATCTTCTTGGAGTACCATCAGCACTGCTTTCTTAATCCCCGGGCCCCTTTATTGTAATAATAATAAAAAATTGTGTAAGGCTGAGGAGCCCATAATACCCCTCAATGAATAAAGTTCTTCTTTTCCGATGTGCTTTTGTCTCCTTAGTACTTTTGCGTATTTTCTTAAAACGAATCTAGGGATCTCGGAACCGAGGAAAAGAACAAAATTTGTGGAAGAAGTCCCGTTTAATTCAGGAGACTTTAAGAAAATTTACATTGTTTTGAAAAGAAGAAAATACATTCATTTGTACAGTTTGAGTTTTTCAGCATTATAGGGCCGAAGAAACTTGCATGCTCCGGCGTCTTGCAAGCGATAGGCTCCACCGGGCAATACTTCGGAGACGAGAAAAGGGTCATCCCACTTCGGGAAGAACTTGTGCGGTTTGCCCTGGTCTACGAATTCCTCACCACGATCTTTGCTGTGCTCGTCTGATGAGGTTGATTTCACAAGCATGTCGTCGACGCAAACCTCCATGTTCTTCCCGATCCGTGGTTTGAACATTTTGTTAACTAGGCGCTGATATGTAGCCCCACCATTTTTGAGGCCGAAGGGCATCACCTTGTAGCAGTATACCCCCTGGTCCGTGGTGAACATGTTAAGTTCTTCATCTACTGGGTTCATACGGATCTGGTTGCTGCCGGAGAAAGCGTCCATGAAGCTGAGTAATTCGTGGCCTGCTGAGCTGTCCACCAGCTGGTCTATCCGAGAGAGGGGATAGTTGTATTTCAGGCAGGCCTTGTTCAGGTCTGTGAAGTCGACGTACATGCGCCACTTCCCGCTCGCCTTTCTAACCATGACTATATTCACGCACAGTTGCTTATTCCCTCGACGGGTATGAGGCGGTGAGTCTCGCCGGCTCCACGGGCAAACCTCGAGGAAACAACCATGATTTGTCCGATTGTTAATTCGTTGGGAGGGGGTTGGTTGTCGTGCTCCATGTCTGCCTGGTGCTTTTCCCATAGGTATTTTACCAGGTGGTCAGAGCGGATCAACTCCTCTATATAATCGCGGAGTTGTTTACAGTTCTCGGTCGGGTGGCCCTGCGACCTATGGAAGACGCGGTACGGGCCACGGACGCGTTTAGCCGCTCTATGGGTGACCGGAGGGAGCTTGAAGAATCGCTCGCCCTTCACCTCCTTTATCAGCTCAGTCCGGGAGATGTTGAGAGGAGTATACTCCTAGAACTTTGGGGAGTATGGTTTTGGCCGGTCGATCTTCTTCTTCTTTTCTCTTCCCCTCTTCTTTTGGTTGGCTTGGTTGCCCCGAGACAGGTTGGCGTTCACCTCAGACTCGAGTTGGATCTCTCACTCGGTCCAAGCTTTTACCTCGGCCATGGTCTTAGGTTGCGCTAATGCAAAAGAGCGGAGCCACTCTTTGTGCCTAAGGCACGTCCATAAGGCGGTGATGATAGTTTCATCTCGGTGCTCGGGAACCTCGAGAAGAACGTTGTAGAAGCGAGTGACGTATTCTTTAAAGGATTCCTTGTCCCCGCTCTTTATGGTGAAGAGGTAATCGACAATTCGCTTCTGTCGTCTGTTTCCGACGAAGTGGCCGAGGAACTGGGTGGCCAGCTCATCAAAAGTAGGGATGGAGTGTAGCGTGAGTCCTCAGAACCAGTCCCGTCTGGCGCGGCTGAAGGTGGCGGGAAATGCTCGGCATTGCGCAGCGTCGGAGCTATCCTGGAAGCTCATGCCCGTCGTAAATGCGTCCAGATGGTCCTTTAGGTCGGATTTCCCATCGAAGAGGGCTACCTTGGGAGGCTTGTTCCTGGACGAGACGTGTACAGCAAGCAACTCTTCAGTAAAGGGATTCATAAGTGAGTCGGCAGCGTACCTGGCTCCTTCGCCGGATGAATGACCTTCCCGATATATACCCTCGAGTTTCTTTTCGAGGGCGTCGAGGCGGTCGTGATACCTTAAGGATCCGGCGCAGTCAGAGCAGCAGCCATTCCCGCTTGTGGTCTGCACCAGGACATGACTCCGATTCCGTTCTATCAAATTTCGTAGGTCCCCAGGCGAGGTCCTTCTTGAGTCTTCGCGGCGAGTGTCGTTCGTGCTATCCCATCGAGGGAGAGGGTGTCGGTCATGCCTGGGAGCAGGCGAGCTGACTGATACCTCCTCGGGAAGGACGGGAACGCAGCGGGCCTCAGCGCAATGGGCTCTTTCGTGAGACCGCGGCGTGGGCCGTGTGGCGTCCAGCCAGCCATAGAATCGGTCGCCGCGGGGGAGCAGCGGTCGCTGGAGTGAACACGGCGTTGTTCGATAGCGCCAGCATGGGCGGTGTCATCTGCCCCTCTGCGGAGGTCATGATCCTTAGGAGGGGGAACGGCGACCTGGGGTGCTGGTCCCGCTGTTTGGACACGGACAAGGGCGTCGACTATGGACGCGGGCCTGTCGATCCTTGCTGAGAGGGCATGGATGGTGTTCGGAGGGGGAGTAGATCTGTCTGCGCCTCCGTTGTGGAGAGGGCGGCGGCTTGTGCTGGGATCGTCACAGTCTTCGCTCTCCATGAAGTCGAGATCGGAAGATCAACTTTCGATGGGTGGAGAAAATCGATGGGTTCCCACAGACGGCGCCAACTGATGGAGGCCTTTGATCTCCTTCAGATGTTGTCCTCCGTCGATCTGTTGCGAGCGTTGATGGAGGGTTGAGATTGACGTTGATGATTGTTTTCTTAAGCGTGTGGATCTCAATGGGTTGAGATTGACGTTGATAATTGTCTTCTTGAGCGTGTGGATCTCAATGGGTTGATTTTGGGGTGAAGCCGAGCTATTTGTAAAGAAGTCCCGGGGTGGTTGTACCACCGTGGACCTTCCAACGATCAAGTTAGCCGAGGAATTTGAGCAGAGTAGCGGCTTGTTGGATTGAAATTGCCTTACCTGAGTTGTCTGAGAGAGAGGTTTTTATAGTGGTCGCATGGAGCAAGCTGGTGCGAGATCTTCGCCGTCAGTTACGCCCCTGACGTTACGCCTGCGTGAATGACAGGATCCCCCCATTAATGACGAGATACGCTCGTTAATGGGGCGATAAAACGGCATGGAACGCGGGATGTTGGATGGCGGATATCTCGTCTCTGGCGAGATACGCGGAGTCGTGGCGGAGGCGCTTAGGCTCTGTGTTCTTGGTTGCTCGGTAGAACCGGGAAGGTTTAGCTCGGTGGGAGGCTCGGAGGCGAGCTGGGAGGGCTGAGGAAGCTCAGCGTGTAGGAGAGCTCGGAGGCGAGCCAATGGTTACTTGTAAGGCGAGCATATGAGTGTTCTGGGAGGCCATCGAAGGTCGGGTCAATCCTCGGGGCGAAGGCCCGAGAAATGCCTTCAATGTACCGTGTTTGCTTCTGTCCTTTGAGTCCCGGGACATGTCATCTACCACGTGTCATGATCTGGGGAATTCCCACTTATGAGTATCATCAGTGGGGAAGTAGACCCTGCATCAATTTTTCGGATGCCAATTCTTTTAATTGTGATCTTCACAACTGAAATATAGATATACCAATTTTCATAAGATATTCGTATTCCCGACATTTTCATTGAGTGAGTGCAATATTAACTGTTTTCCGATAATAGAACCTTTCCCTATTAGTAAAAACTACTGAAATCACATGAAACATGATGTTTGTCGGTGTTAAATGATGAAGACCGACTCTGCTGATCGTCAAAAAAGTGATGTAGGGTTGACATTTGACTGCCATATAAGGGAATTTCCCTCCTATCATACCTTTTTCTCCATTATTCGTTCAAATATTTACTCATTGTGATTAGGGTTTTAAAGCATGGGATTTCCCTTCGAATTATTGCCTTGTCTGTTGCCAGACTGACATTCAAGAACTCGTTCGTGCTATTATATTTTTTTCCTTCTTCGATATGCTTTCCTTGAAAAATGCGTCATTGTTTATCCAGAAAACATGCAAGAAATGCTTGTATATGATGCCATTGTTCTGATTCATTCCCCGCCATTTTCTGTTTGAATTGCAGATGAGCATGAGACGATGGTATCGAAGGATAAAGATATGTTGAGTGCTGCTGCAAACTCAAAAACCATGAAAATTCACACTTTTCGACGCAAAATTAGCTTTGAAGCTGCAGCAGTGAATATTGTAATGGCTGATACGGTGCTTATACCAAAGTTCTTTTGTTCAATGTATGTAAGCAGGGTGTTCATCGAAGAGGTTTTTCGAGGCTTGATTTGCTATTCGATAGGAATTGGGTATGGTGATTGTGTAGTTAACCAGTCTGAATATATAATCATTGCTTCTGCTTTCAATATTGCCCTATTTGGTTTACCTCTGTTTTCGGAACAGAGAAATTTTACTGTAAGGAAAAAAGTGTAAGCTCTTGCATTGCCATCCATTTATTGCTAGGTTGCTCATTGTGATAATTTTATTCACGCCATTTCCTTGTATATTCAAAAAGATATTTTGTACTTGCATAATGAACATAATGTATTGATTTCCTGTTTATACCTCAATTTGTCGGGCGGTTTGTTCAAAAACCAAGAAAATAAACATATTAGAAAATAAGAACACATCTATATCATACAGCCGGTTAAAAAGCCTTCTTCTAATCAAAACGATGCAAAAAGTATTCACAAATCCAAACTCAACACCTAATTCTAAACTCATATAGATAGCCGTAAATAAAATCAAGCTTAACTCAATAAACTCTAACAATAGATTCTAATCTCAGTTTCAAGCATACTGTCAAATATGAGCTCTTAGCTGTCCACAGCAATGCATATCAGTACAGTTCTAATGCTAGGCTGATATATTTCAGCCAATTCATCAATGCGAATAGGAGAAAAAATAAGTCGTTTTTAAACATGTTATCTTTGAAGGAGAGCTACATATTAAGTAAAGTTTCTCCAATGTACTGCTGAATTTACATGGATCTAGGAATAGATAATTGGCACCAACACATATACTGGAAATGTCTTAATGATGCATGTACAATTCAGATGTCGGAGAAAAACATATTATATACAGCGAGCACAGCTTATCAATCACCACACATCAGCTCCCTTTGTTGCTCCAAGAATAACAGCAATTGCCGCAAGAACAGCCTGTTGGCAATAACAACAACAGTAACAAAAAACAGCCGAGATTAGGTTTTATAGATTCCTTTTCGTTTTTTTGAAGAACTATTAATTGCGAAACAGAGTTCACATAAAAGGAAAATAGCTTGGCATACATAAAAGTAGCAGTGCTTGTTCTTAGCATAGCATAACTATGAGTTGGCTATGTAAAAAATAATCAGGGACGCGCGCTTGCACACATGCATGTAGTTAATAGGACTGGGGTCGACCGCAACCCCATAGATGCGATCACCTGACCCAGCCTATGGTGGTTGAGGCCCGCCAAACTAAACCCATGCCCCCCCCCCCCGGTTTCACCCCTATTAGGCGCAACTAATGGGACTACAGTCGCCAACAGTCTCTCTCTCTCTATATATATATATGTGTGTGTGTGTGAGGTTAATGGAAGAAAGAGACCATAGGAGGGAATTTCCCCCTATGGCGTCGAAATAATACACCCTCCCTCATTTTTTCCGACGATCGGCACCCACCATCTTCATCGTTATCATCTAAGATGTGGCTATACCAAATTTCATGTGATTCTACAACCTTTTCACCGTTGATTTAGTGGGTTCAAAATTAACGGTTTACCGACAGTAGTACTTTTTACATTGCTAAATCAACGATGAAAAGGTTGTCGAATCACATGAAATTTGGTGTACCCACATCTTAAATGATAACGATGAAGATGGTGGGTGTCGATCGTCAAAAAAAATGAGGGGGTATTTTTTGGACGCCATGGGAGGAAATTGCCTCATATGGCATATTTCCTCCATTACTCTCTCTCTCTCTCTCTCTCTCTATATATATATATAGGATATGGGGAGTATACAGTGTCACTGTAGGAATTTCCTACTGTGGCGGAACACATGACAATACACTATTCATCGGTTCCTGACTTAACCTTTTTTAATTCAAATGCAATTAATGCATGTAGTTGTAAGCTAATCATGCATATGATCAAGAGATGGTATTGTGCCATATCATCCGTGAATGTAGGAATTTCCCAGAGTTCTACTTTATACTCCATTTTCTCACATATGTGTGTGGCTGACGAAACAGGTTATCAACATGAGCTAATAGAAGAAGCCGTCGGCTCCCCTAAAAAATGGCTAATCCGACCATTGAATCGACGATCTGCTAACCATCTTATTTTACATATGAAATGAAATCAAGAAGTCCAAATTTGATCGATTTCAAATAGTCTACATGTTGGATCAAATGTTCCATTTTTATGCCATGCTTATAGTATTTAAAATCCATCGATTTTGAAAATACTTGATCGCACACGTGCAAGTCTTCAAATAGACCAAATTTTTATACACAAGGATCACTTCATGTGTAGAAGATGGTTTTTGGCGCGGATTAATTCAAAGAGGAGAGCCGACGATTTGTTCTCTTAGCTCGAGCTTATAACCTGTTATATATATAATTTGGAGACTTATGTTAAGATATTCAAAGTTTTGTAGAGTTATATTATGTTGATATATCGACTTTAGCTTCCATTTTGGACTCTGCACCAACCCCATTCATCTAAAGCTTAAAGCAAACAAAAGATAATAATAGTTAAGATGAACCAGATCAGGTTAATATTTTAGTTGTTAAAGCTTGCAAGTTGAAAACTAGAGTTCATGTAACGCACTCTTGCACTTGGAAAATAGCTTTGCATGTCCAAAGCCAAACAATGCCTACAGGGTTGCTAGTCGGGACTCGTGGTAGTTTTTGGAACCAAACCCACTCAAGAATTAAGGAGTAATCAGTCTGTTTCGTGTCGGTGCTGTGTGGAGTAATTAAGAATTTGTCAATATTTTGCACGCTACAGAACACAAAAAATGAGAAATTATTAAAATTCCCATTATTATCTAATTTATTCTTTTTTTAATATTTTACTTACTATAACACGCAAAGACCGTAAGCTTTTTAAATATATCAGAATTTTCTGTTTTCTACCGTTTTTCAATATTTTGTTTTTTATAACACAAAAAATCCTGCAATTTTCAGTTTTCTTTTATTTTTCAATATTTATACATACTATAGCAGATGAAAATTAAAATTTTCAAAAACCTAAAAAAATTTAGTTTCTTCGATTTTTCAATATTTTACATGCTATAATATAGAGCACACGAAATTGTGAAATTTTGCTCTTCGATTTTTCAATATTTTACTTGCTATGGAACATTAAAACGGCAATTTAAAAAATCCTAAAATTTTTGTTTTTTCTTTCAAATTTTAATATTTTGCATGCGCACACGAAAATCATGAATTTTTTTAAAATTCAAAAAAACACTGTATCCTTCAAATTTTCAATATGTTGCACACGAAAATCAGGAAATTTTCGAAAATCTCAGTATTTTCTAATTATTTTGTTTTTTTAATATTTTACTTGCTATTAAACAAAAAGATCATGACATTTCCAAGTATATCAAAAATCTTTGTTTTATAACACACGAAAATCGCTAAATTTTAAAAATCTCATTTTTTGTTTTTCTTCTGTTTTTTATTACTTGCTAAAGCATAAAAATTGCAATATTCTCAAAAATCCAAAAAAATTTCGTTTCTTCAGTCTTCAGCATTTTTTGGTATAATAAACAGAAAACACAACTTTCAGAAATCTCAAAAATTGTTTTCACCTTTCAATATGATATAGCATATAAAAATCACAATTTTTTTTTTTAAATATCCATTTTCTTCCGTTTTCATTATTTTGCATCTAGTGACGAATCCAGAGGGTCATGCAGAGGCTACCAGATATTTTGGCAATTTGAGATAATCTCGTCCCCTTAAGATCATAAATCACAGTCACGATACCATTCTATAAAAAAAATAGCAACTTCACTCTAAAATTCATGTTATTAAAATTAGACTTTCTTAACTAGTTCCATCACTTTAGAATATCTATACTAAACCATCTAATACTTGATTGGTTCTAATGAATCTTTTAATCCCGTATACTTAGATAACAATCTTTTCCAAAAAGGAAGCTATAGTATTATTAAATCTAATTATCATGATTCCTAAATTAATTCACATACCTCTGTTTTCCATCTTCAATGGTTATTGAAATTAAAATAATGAAAGAAAGAGAAAGGGAACGATCATCCTTCTCGGATCGAAGATGTATCGATCACTTCTATTTTTTAGTTGTATGAAATTATTAAAAAATAACTATAAGGTGCATGGGTAATTAATCTTTTAAATTATTTCAGAATTTTTTTATTGTATCAATTTTATTATTTATTTCTTCAGTCATGCTATAAAATGAATATATATACTGCATCTATTTTCAACAAATTTATCTTCTTATATGTTTTTCTATTTAATAATATTATTAGTTGAATCTTATTATTATTATTTTTTATCATGAAAGAATTTGTAAATCATTGGAATTTAGATTAAGAATACAATTTATTGGGAGTATAAATAATATAAATTACATCTTTATAGTCCATGTTTAAAATGATAGCAATAATGCAACAGGCTTGCTGGCTTTGTCCTTGTTAGAATGCTATGCATAAGAAAATCATGAAATTTTAAAATTCTTAGAATTTTCTACTCTTTTCGTTTTTCCGATAATTTAATTGCTCATACTTCTAGAGAATTTCGGGTAATAAAGAAAAAAACAATGTGAACTAAAAGAAGAAAAGGTCGCCTATTGCTGCTAAAAACCTAACATAACAAAAAAATATCATGTCAAAGTGATTGAGACTCCAGATACTAGGAACCCTTGAAACAAACATAAATCACGCAATTATAAAAAATCCCAAAATATTTTGTTTTCTACAAATTGTCAATATTTTGCACACGCAAATAGCGAAATTTTCAAAAAAAAATCAAAATATCAATGTTTTCTTTGGTTTTCAATATTCTGCTTGTTTTAGCATACGAAGATGGTAAAACCTCGAAAATTTTCTGTTTTCTTTCAATTTTTAATATTATGCATGCCATACACACAAATAGCAAAATGTTAAAAGTTTAAAAATATTAAATTTTCTGTTTCCAGAATTTTAATATTTTAGATACTATAGCATAAAAAATAGTGCATTTTAAAAATGTAAATTTAAAATAGTTTTCAAACTATTTGGTAGTTTCTTGCAAAATAGGGAAAGCTTTTGGTAGTTTTTAGGAAATAAGCCTATAATATATTTAGAATAGATAAACAAAGATCACTAGGTTCCAAGCAAGTATTATGTTGATAGACATCCTAATTTCTAAACAAAGAAATACACGTATAAAATTTACCCTTTCAAGGAACTTTTGAGGTTGATTTTGTCATTTTTGGAGACGCGTATTATATATCTCTAGCTTGTATTTTCTATTTTGTAACTTACCGATGAAATGGTTTTTTTGGCTTGGACAGACAATATCCAGTTTCCTCAAAAAGGACAAAAGAAAGAAAGAAAGAAAACGATATCTTTCCTCAAATAGTAGTAAACAAAATGAAATTGCCTTTCTCATTTCCTCAAATAGCAAACAAAATGAAATTGCCTTTCTCATTAGTAAATTAAAAGGGAATTATAATTGTGTCAAGTCTTGTTTCGGATGAATCAAACCGGTAAAGAATATTCAAATCTTTCACTGTAACTAGAGTTTTTAAAAAGGCTCCATAATGGTACAGAAAATGAATAATACTCATGTCAAGTAATGTTTAGGACAGAAAATTTAATTTGAAAAGAAACAAACCCCAAAAATAACAGACTCCAAACATGGAGAGAAATATATCAGCAAATGCGATGTAATTATGTCAATTATAATGCAATATATCAAGCTTTCAGTGTATCATATTTAGAATGATACTTACTGCAATTGTGCAAGCAACAAACCCAGGTTTCTCTCTGTAATCTATTCTGACGAAGAGTAGGATGAAAGCTCCAACATACCAGGGGATAGCAGCGAAAAAGAAACCAATAATAAACCTTTCAGGAACAAAAACAATAAGCAACAATAAATCAAAGACAAAAGGCAAGTCTAGGATGTAACATGAAGACTGAACTAAGAAAAAAGATAATTTTCGTTAACTATTACTTACAGAAACCAGCCAATACCCATGCCACAACATGGAAGGCGTTGCATCCTCAACATTAAAGGTCTTCCTTCAGCGACTGCAGGATAAACTTGAACAGCAAACAGCAATGGAAAAAAGGGTGAGTACATTGAACTCTAATATCAAATTGCATGAAAAGGAAAAAACGTGAAAAAAGGAAGAGAAACAACAACAACAACAACAACAACTGAGCCTTTTATCCCAAGCATATGGGGTAGGCTACATGAGCCAACATGAGAATCACGCCGGGTCCAGCACATAAATCCTCCGTCTCCACTCACTCCTATCGAACAATATACTTTCATTGAGTCCTTTGGCAACAATATCGTTTCGTATAACCTCCATCCATGTTTTCTTCAGTCTCCCTTTGACCCTTTTGCCATTGCCCATATCGAGAGTATCTATTCGTCGAACCGGTGCTTCCATAGGTCTGCGTCGCACATGACCAAACCATCTTAGCCGGTTTTCCCGCATCTTCTCCTCCACAGGTGCTACACCAACTTTTGCACGAATATCCTCATTTCGCACCTTATCTTTTCTAGTGTTGCCGCATCTCCGCTACGTGCATCTCCGCTAAGTGCATCTTCTGTGTATGATGCTTCTTAGGAGCCCAGCATTCTGTACCATATAATAAGGCAGGCCGAATAGCGCTCCGATAAAACTTCCCTTTCAATTTTAACGGAAAGTTATGATCACACAAAATCCATGTTGCACTCCTCCATTTCAACCAACCAGCTTGGATCCTTTGATTAACATCACTATCGATCTCCCTATTTTTTTGGATGATAGAACCTAGATATCTAAACTAATCGCTCGGTGATATCTCTTGCCCTTCCAATGTTATACCAATATGGATTTGACTTCTCTGGTTACTAAATTTGCAATGCATATATGCTGTCTTGAACCTGCTCAATCTGAATCCCCGAGATTCCAATGTTTGCCTCCATAATTCCAATTTGACATTAATCCCTGTTTTCGTTTCATTTACTAGAACAATATCATCAGCGAATAGCATACACCAAGGTATCTCATCTTGGATAGTTCTAGTAAGCTCATCCATCACGATGGTAAACAGGAATGGACTTAATGCAGATCCTTGATGTAAACCAATTGTAATCGGAAAATCACTCGTTAAGCCGCCGCAAGTTCTGACATTTGCCACTACTCCATCGTATATATCTTTGATTATGTCAATATACTTGACGGGGACCCCCTTCTTCATCATTATCCCCCATAATACCTCTCTAGGTATCTTGTCGTACGATTTTTCTAAATCAATAAATATCATATGCAAATCTCCTCTCCTCTCTTGGAAACGCTCGACAAGTTGACGAAGCAAATGAATAGCCTCTGTCGTCGATCGTCCAGGCATGAACCCAAACTGGTTCTCTGTTATCTTAATATCATTCCTTAGCCTGTGTTCAATCACTCTCTCCCAAAATTTCATGGTGTGACACATAAGTTTTATTCCACGGTAGTTTGAGCAACTTTGAATATCACCCTTGTTCTTATAGATAGGTACAAGGATACTTTTCCTTCATTCATTTGGCATCTTTTTTGTCTGCCAAATTTTATTAAACAGATCTGTCAGCCATTTAACGCCTATTTCTCCTAAGCACCTCCAAATCTCGATAGGAATCCCGTCAGGACCAACCGCTTTTCTTAAACTCATTTTGTTCAAAACTTCTTTAATTTCAGGTAGTCTTATTTTACGCATGAAATCACAGTTTATATCTTGAGATTGAATGACAAATCCATCCAAATTTTTAGTAAAGCTCTCATTGAACAATTTGTCAAAATAATCTCTCCATCTTTCCTTGATATCCTCATCTCGAACTAAACCCTTCTGATTTTCATTTTTGACACACTTCACCGCACATAAGTCTCTAGTCTTCCTTTCCCGCTTCCGAGCAATCCGGTATTTATCATTTTCAGCCTCTTTAGTGTCTAATTTCTCGTACACCTCCTTGTAGACTTTAGATTTAGCTTTCTGAACAGCTTTCTTAACTTCCTTTTTAGCCATTTTATACTTCTCAAATCTCTCCACATCTCTACTTTTCTTCAAATCTTTATAAGAATCCTTTTTAATTTTAATAGCAGCCTTTACTTCTTCATTCCACCATGATGTGTCCTTAGATGTTGGAGTACCACATCTCGACTCACCAAGTAGATCTCAAGCTACCTTCTTGATACAACTAGCCATTTTGTTCCATATTCTGTCCGAATCATCTTCCGACTGCCAATCCGCTGCTTGGACTACACGATCTATAAAAGCCTTTTGGTTACCTTCTTTCAATCGCCGCCATTTAATTCTAGGCTCTACCTTACGTCTAATTTTTCTAGGTCCTCTTCTAAATCGAAAATCTAGAACTAAAAGTCTATATTGAGTGGTTACACTCTCACCTGGCACTACCTTACAGTCGATACAACCTTTATCAATTATTCTCGTCAGAAAAAAGTCTATTTGACAAGCACTTGATCCGCTCCTAAAAGTGATAAGGTAGGACTCTCTTTTCTTAAACCAGGTGTTTGCTAAGATTAAGTCATAAGATAAGGCAAAATCTAGAATCGAGTCACCTACTTTATTCTTTTGTCCAAAACCAAAACCTCCATGGATAGTATCAAACCAACTACAACTAGTACCTAGATGTCTATTAAGATCACCACCAATAAATAACTTCTCTCCACTAGATACACTTTGCACCATCTCGTCTAAATTCTCCCAGAATAGACGCTTATTAGCGTCATCAAGATATATCTGTGGTGCATAAGCACTAATAACATTAAGGATCTCTCCACCAAGAATAAGCTTAACCAGTAAAATTCTACCACCTTCTCTCCTAATCTCAACTACATTCTTAAGCAACCGTCTATCTATGATTATTCCTACCCCATTACGATTTTTATCTTTACCCGTATACCAAAACTTATAACCCCAAGGCTCTATGACTCTACTCTTTTCACCTACCCACTTAGTTTCTTACAAACACATAATACCAACTCTCCTCCTAATCATCACCTCCACTAATTCTATTAGTCTACCCGTAAGAGAACCTATGTTTCAAAAAGCTAGACGGATCATATGAAACCCTTGCTTATTTGCCACTACACCCGGGGTCCGATATAACGCGCCGTTTCTGGACGACGACCCTTGCTTATTTGTCACTACACCCGGGGTCCGATGTAGCGCGCCGTTTCTGGATGACGACCCTTGCTTATTTGTCACTACACCCGGGGTCCGATGTAGCGCGCCGTTTTTGGACGACGACCTAGAAGCCCTTGCATACTTAACACTACACCCGGGATCCGATGTAGCACGTCGCTGAGTAGGAGACGCCCCAACGATATTCTTATTATGGTTCATGTCATAGAATGTGACAAAGTTTTACGTTGGCTGTCACAAGCATACCACAACGCTCATCCTTTCTCATCCGGATTTGGGACCGGCAACGGTGGGTTTCTTCCAGAAAAAACCCTAATTTTAAAAAGACACCTTATATTTATGATTATGTTGCGAACGACCTAACTTTGTGAAACCCCATTTTTACCAAACAACGGTTTGCATACACGCAACCGTAGTTTCGGTTGAACTTAAACGATACCAGGGTTTTATAAATAAGAAGACAAAAAAACAAGTTCTTAAAACCTTTCCGGTCATTAATCAATTCACAAACACCAATAACATAGACTTTAATAGTTGGGGATTGGGTTTATTCACCCTTATAGCATAACTGCATAACAATAATTTGTTTTACATTTTCAGGTGAGAATATGATCAAAAATCATTTCCCTTCTATTTTTCTTTATGCACACATCTTTCATTGGCATACCCTCTAGACACCACTCAGTACGTTTCAATCCACCAAACACAAAAAAAAATGGAAACATTTTAAGCGCATAGCTATAGTTCTATAATGATGCCAAGAGTGAAAAGGTTCATCAACTATAGATGCAAATGCCACAATGTATTTCGCTATTCGAAAAGTTATGTTTTTTATTTTACACTATTTTTACGAAAATGAAAAATAACCACACAACCTTGCCCAAATACCTGTCCTATATAAAGATGTGGAACCAAGATTTCCAAGGCTAGTTGATATTCAACAACGGATGCTTTTCAAACTAAAGATGGGACAGGACCATCATGGTCTCTTTTGTTCCCAAACATTACATTTTGCCGCCTTGATTCTTAAAGTAATTTCTAGTTAAGCATAACCAAAATTACCAACTTTCAAATCCGATTAAAAATCCATTTTAAACTTTACTCTCTCATAAATGCACAAGTTCAGATCCCCTTATTCCTTGGCGTCGTTGGTTCTAAGTTAAAGTTGATCATATCTTCTTATTATAACAATATTTTAAACCTAATTTGGTAAGATGGTTTCTGAAACCCTGGTTTCGTTTAAGTTCAACCAAAACTACGGTTTGCGTGTATGAAAACCATTGTTTCATAAAAATGGGGTTTCATAAAGTTTAAGGCCGTTCGGCAACATAATCATAAATCCAAGGCGTCTATTAAAAATAGGGTCTAGAAAAGAGTGGCTTGAAACTCTAGGTAACACCAGTCCTTTGGAGTTTAAAAAATGGAATTTCGAGCCCTCGAAACTATTTGTAACCACGATTTGGGAAACTCTATTTTGGTTGCCAAATGGGCCTTGCTTACAAATTTTGGGGTTTAGCCTTCAAACTCCACAAAACCATTGTATTCTCTTCTAATCCCAAACCCAACAGAACCTCCGAAACAGGTTATTGCCAAATACAACCCAAATCACCATATTCAAAATCCAATCTTGAATCCCTCCAAAACACAACCGTTCCACATCAAATTCCTGATGCAAAAAAAGGAACCAAATTTCAAATGGGTCCAGAATCAGATCCAGAAATTTGGTAATTCGGGTTCTAATTCCCATCCAATCCAACTCAAATACAATCAACTACATCAACACACAACCCTGAATCCTAACAAATCACGATCTAAACCTAAAGCAATCGATTCAAAGAACGAATCTTGAAAGGATTAAAAATTACCTGGAATCGCTTGGCAGCCATGAGCGTAATAGACAGGAGCAGGGTAAGAGGGGTTGTAAGGAGGAAGAGGAGGAGCGGAGGCGCCGGCGGCGGAGGGAGGCGGAACAGGCTGCGGAAACCCCGCCGGCGGCGGCTGAGGGTAGCCTGGCACGGGCTGGAACGTTCCGTAGTAATGTTGCTGATACTGATTCGCCATTCTCTTCTCCTCGTCGCTCATCTTCTTTCTTTTGATTTGATTGATTGATTCTAGGGTTTCAAAAAAATCGTGTTTTTATTTGGAAACTAAAACTAGAAATTTGGGGATTTTAAATGGAAAGAAGAAGAGGCAGGCTGTCACGGGTCGGGTTGGGCTGGTTTTACAGCTAGTTTTGCATCCGAACCCGAAAATTAGGCAGGTGATTAAGACGATTTAATCTCAATTTGCTTAATTTATTACCGGTGAAAAATCCTGGATAAGGTTCCTGTTGAATCCCAACATGAAGCAAAATGATAGGTTGATATCCTTAAAAATAGGAAGGAAAGATGATAGGTTGACAGTCTTAAAATAAGAAACTGGTTTTCTTTCTATCTCAACCGTCCGTGTATCACACCACGAACGGTGGATAAATTGCTTCTACGATTTTGCCTCAAATGGGGATTCTACAGGAATCTTTGTCCGAAAAATCCCATAAACATTGTTTGGAAATTTCAACTTTGGAGTAGGATATGCAGATTCAAGTTACGGTTTATTGTTATTACTTTTTCCTCTTTTTTATTTTTTGAATTAAAACGAAGGATCTGTTTATTATTATTTCAGCGGAAAAACAAAGGAGATTTGCATCATTTCGTTGATTATTTGCTTAGATATGACTAGTTCCATGTATCGTGCCAAGCACATGGAAGAGTTTAAAATATAGAGTTATTCAAAATATTTTACTAGTAAAGATTGCAAAAATTTTATATGGAAACAAAGAACAGCTTGAGGTAAAATGCAAACCTTTGCTTATCTACACGTAGAATTGAAATCCTCGGTAATGATACAAGGTCATCCAACATATCTTTTCAAATACCGGAAAACAAACAAAAATAAGATCATCCAACATATCTTTTCTTCCCTTACCTCTTGATTAACAAAAACTTCGTAGATGTTAAAATTATCGGTTTTTATCAAAGGCAATTTACAATAATATTAAAGTGTATAAAATTTTGATAATTGTTCGATGGAGAGCATAACATAATCAATATCACATTAACCCACAAAGAATGAAGATGCTTATGTATACAACGCATAATTGTTTACCATATCTTGGTATTGTCATTCAATTTCCTAACTAATTTTACTCTTATGCGTAAATAAGATTTGCATGCCATTGTATAGGAAGCAAATAAAAAAGCGGGATCATATCAAACGAAACAAAAATTGATTAGTTATTTTCAAGCAATATAAAAGGCTGACAAAATTAAAAGGACTACCAAAATAGATTAGTTATTTTCACTGGAGAGTGTGCGTGTATATTTTATCTCTTTAAAAATGTACATTTCCATATTTTATTCTTCTTTTTCTAAGCATGACTATTAATAATATGATATAATAACTATTAAATGAAATGATGGAGATAATTGATTATAAATTAATGATAAAATGAACATGGATTCTTCTAAATTTTATCCTTTCATATTCCCTTTTTTTCCAAACCATCACTCATTATTTATTTCTCTAATTTCACTCTATAACAGCGTTTTTAGTCATTTTGGTAGTTTTCTGTTATATTCAAAGAATTTGATAGTTACATGTCACAGCCCATAAGTTTTTGATAGTTTTTTGGAATTAAGCCTAGAATTTATTGCGTTTTGATGCAAAGGTCTTTAAATTCAACTTAAAACCGTGTAATAACTAAACCTGTAAAGTGGAAAATTCTTCTTATCAATTGTTTCATACAACCCGTCTTCTAAATAGCAAACAAATACCTAATATAGCATACGAACTGGGTTAACTAACAATGCGATCCTCTCAATGCCGAATCATGAAAAGAGGCGCGGTGCATGGGGAGGGTCATTGGATTTTATTGGGGTGGGATGCACTCCAAGCTTGGCTATGCAACCGCAATTAGTTCGTTGCAGTTGAGCGCAACGTCATTAAAATCATGCCAAATACAAGTGTTCCCAAGCAGCAAAAACCTGATGAAGTTTTAAAATGTCTGATTCAGTCATTACAACTAAAATTTTTGAGCAATAAGTGAAAAAATTAAGCATGTGTTGGTACGACGAGGGGAAAAATAGTTAGTTTTGAAACCGAACTACACAAAAATATGTATACCAACTCTCAAAGCTGTTTGAGGTGCCTTAGCCAGTCTCTACCGAACACCCGGCTCGTGACAAGGAAGCAACGACATTTCTTTCACCTCAGTTCAAGACCACCTCCTTCTTTCTTTTCATTTATATAATTTCTATAAAGCTATACGCAAATTCAAAGGAAATAAAAAAAATATTGGGATTTTTTTAAGGTGTCATGATTTTCATTTGTTATAACAAGCAAAATATTAAAAATAAAAAAGCACAGAAAATTTTGAGTTATTTGAAACTTTCGCGATTTTCATAAGCCAGCAAGATAATGAAAAACTGAAAAAAATTTGACCTTTTCTTTTAAACTTTCACGAATTTTAAAAAATATGCAATTTTCTTGTGGTAGCATGCAAAATATTATAAATTTGAAGAAAATAAATAATTTTAGGATTTTTGTAAATTTTACGATTGTCATGTGCTATAGAATGCAAAATATTGAAAAAGCAAAAAAAAAATAGAAAAATTTTGAGTTTTTTTTTAAAATATCGTTATTTTCATTTGCATAGCATTCATAATATTGAAAAAGAAATTTTTTATTTATGATTTTCGAATGCTTTATCATCATAAATATTGAAAAGCCGAAAAAAACAAAAAATATTTATGTTTAAAAATTTCATGATTTTTTTGTGCTACAGTAAACAAAATATTGGAAAAAGAAGAAACCAGAAATTTTGAAAGTTTTAAAATTTCAAAATATTTGTGTCTTATATATAGCGCATATTGAAAACCTGAAGAAATCAAAAGTTTTTAGGAATTTTGTACATTTCGTGATTCTTAAATGCTATAATAAGTAAAATATTGAAAAACCGAAACAATTTTTTTTTTTTTTTGAGTTTTAAAAAAAATTCCCGATTTTTATATGCGATAGCAAGAAAAACATTGAAAACTATAGAAAAATGTTGGCATATTTGCAAGTTAAGTCTTTATATATTTTACATATATGAAGTTCATAAATATAAGATATTATAAATTACAAATCATATAACAATAAATTTGTAAATTAATATAATTTCTTGACTTTGGACTTCGTACTCGGCATCGGGCGGGAGCCCTTGCCGGTCAAAATAGAAGAGATAAATAAATAAATAAAAGTATTCTTTACTTGGTGAAGTGATTTTAACAAAAAAAATGTTTTTCAAGTTAAAGATCAGCCCTCCAATGAGTTTGGTGGAGAATGGACGATGTAGGACTAGTGGCAAATGGCCCACCCAGCTACCCACCAACCCCTAGCAACTTTCATTGCTCAGCTACCACCACCAACAACAATAGTTGCATCAATTTTAAGCTTCAATCTCTTCATACTACTTGCTAATTAAATAGGTAAAAATCCCAAACCCTCTTCATATTGGCATTTTTCTTCATATACTTGCATTTTAATTATTCATATTTTATGACTTGGGTCTTGTTCAATTTTGTGTTTTAGATAACTCAACAATACCCAAATGGCTCAGGAGCCCCTCAACCTAGAAGAGGTACCAGTCACTTTTTTTTGTAGATGGATTTTCTTGGGGTAGAAGTTGTTTTTAAAGAAATAGAAGAGAGTAGAGATTGAGATTGAGAGGAAGAAGAAGAAGCCCTTGAGAGAGAGAGATCTATTGTAGCTTTTCCTTATATATTATTTCATATGTTTCTTAATTTACAATCAGATCAATTATACACAATCTCTCAAATATAATGCTGCAACTGAATCTCTCAAAAAGCAATCAAAGAAATCTTTCCAATAATTCTGCGTTTGACCGATACTGACGTCTGCCTCAGAAATGGGCAGACGTCTGTAGTTCAAACTGGCTTTCTGTAAATCATTTACAGAGACGTCTGCTTTATCTGGGGAAGACATCTGTCGTCATTGACAGACGTCCGACCTGAAGGGTGTGAAATGATTGGATTCATTATTACGCCCCCCTCAAGCTGAACGGCGGCTGGACGATGTTGAGCTTGAACTGCGGTTTGACAAAGCGTTGCCTTGATAATGGCTTAGTGAGCGCATCGGCACGTTGATCACGTGTGAAGATGTAGCGCACAACGAGTAGATTGTCAGCGACATGTTCACGGACAAAGTGAAAATCAATTTCAATGTGTTTAGTACGAGCGTGGAAGACGGGATTAGCAGCAAGATATGTAGCACCAATATTATCATACCACAACACTGGTAGAAAGTGAGAAAACCAAGTTCTTGCAGCAAGGACTGAATCCAAATGAGCTCGGCTGTGGCATTTACAAGAGCCTTGTATTCAGCCTCTATACTCGAGCAAGCAACCGTCGTTTGTTTCTTAGAGCTCCATGAAATGAGATTTGCAACCCAAAAAGATTGCGTACCCGCTTGTGGAACGACGATCCACATTATTCCTAGCCCAGTCAGCATCACTAAAGGCATGCAGGTGGCGCGGTGAATCACGGTAGAGAAGGAGACTATGAGAGTGCGTACCTTGAAGATAACGAAAAATGCGCTTGATGAGCGACCAATGGTTCTCAGTAGGTGCATGCATATGTTGACAGGCCCGGTTGACTGAGAAGGAGACATCGGGACGAGTGATGGTGACATATTGAAGGCCACCCGCAATGCTGCAATATATAGTTGGATCAACAGGGGAGTGGAAAGCGGATCATTGGTCGATGTGACAGTGGCCATGGGTGTAGACATCAGGCACGCGACACTCATTTTGGATCACTTAAGAATGTCCATAATATATTTAGATTGAGATAGGAGACAAACATCAGGGTGTGGACATAGTCCGATGCCAAGAAAATAATGAGTGGTGCCAAGATCACGAATAGAGAACTCCCGTTGAAGAGAATCAATAAGACCAGTGGCATCCCTTGATCGGAACCAGTAATGAGAATATCGTCCACATAAACCAGAACATAGATTTTTTAGTGAAAGAACAACGAAGTATCCGTTTTGGAACCGAAGAAACCAAGCTGAAGAAGTCGGGTACTCAATCATTTGAACCAAGCATGAGGAGCCTGACAAAGGTCATAAAGAGAGCGATGTAGTCGGCAGACTTGATTGGGAAACTGAGGATGAGTGAAGCCTGGGGGGTTGATCCATATATACCACCTCCTCAAGGTGACCATGTAAAAATGCATTCGAGACGTCCACCTGTCCCACCGGACAACCAGAACTGATCGCAATGGCAAGAATCAAGCGAACTATGGTGATCTTGATCACTGGACTGAAAGTATCGAAGAAGTCGACAACGGGTTGTTGCTGAAACCCCTTAACCATGAGCCTTGCTTTGTCGTGCTCAATGGACCCATTAGCGTGTCGTTTCAGCTTAAACACCCATTTGCAACCGACGACATTGAACTGAGGTTGGTGAAGGACGAGCGACCATGTGCCATTGAGAAGTAGAGCATCGAATTCAGAGGACAAAGCCGCATGCCACGACGGGTCCTTAGATTCCTGTATGAAGCAGGTGGGCTCGACCGAAGTAGTGGCAAGGAGTGCGGTAGGTAATGCATGAATGCTTGTGAGTGCATGAGGTGGTGGAGAATCAACGAACGAATCAGTGGAAGCATAGATGTCGGCAAGAGACCGTATGAGTAGAATTGGGAACTCGTCAGAAGTACTCGGCACGGTAGGGGAGTGAGAGCTCAACAATAGGGTGGATTGCACCGAATTCTATGGGTCGGGATCATCGGCAAACAGCGAACGAGCTGTGCTACGTGGGGTCGAAGGTGGGGAGTTCGCCGGAGAAGGAGCAACCATATGCGGGTGGTTAGGTGGAGCAAGGTGCGACGGTTGGCGTAGGAAAGCCCAAGTATGTCGACCTTGAGAGGAGTAGCGGTGGCTGGCACTAATGGTAATGCTGGGCTCGGAACAGGACCAGGGCCAAGAATGCCCGCTCCTGGTAAGGGCTCAGCGGTCGGCGTTAAGCCTGTAAGAGAATATGAATCTGAAAAGGGGAAGCAACTTCCATCAAAAATAGCATGTCTAGACACATACATTCGGCCGGATTGTACGTAGAGACAATGGTAAACATGGTGTTGAGTACTATAACTCATGAACATACAACGATCGAACCGATTAGCAAGTTTATATGGAGCGTAGGGACGAAGCCAAGGATAACACGCATAGCCAAATGTGCGTAGGAATGTATAATTAGGACGATGGCCAAACAATTTGTGGAGAAGGGTATCATTTCGAATGACTGGTGTAGGGAGATAATTAATTAAAAAGACAGTAGTGTGCACGGCCTCAACCCAGGTAAAGAGAAAGGATGGAGGCGTGAGCATGAAGCGCAGGAGCAGTCTCTATAATGTGACGGTGTCTGCGTTCCGCTGCCGCATTTTGTTAGGGAGTGTGAGGGCAGGAAACACGGTGGAGGATACCCTCCATGACTAGATGACGATGAAGGGATTGATATTCACCACCCCAATCCGAATGAAACATATGTATTTTCCTATTGAAATAACTTTCAACATGACGTTAAAAGCGACAAAAGATATCAAATAAGTTAGACTTATTACGCATCAGAAACAACCAGATAAATTTGCTATAGTCATAAACAAAAGTGACATAATAATGAAAACCGGTGTGAGATAAAATGGGACCAGGGCCCCAAACATCATAATAAATTAAATCTAAAGGTGCCGAAGACATAGTTGATGACAATTGAAAAGAGAGTTTACAGCTTTTTTCCTTCATGCAACTAGAACAGACTGACTCTCTACGACTCTTAACAGTTGGTAAATGAAAACTAGATAAAATCTTAACTACAGTTTTTAAAACTGGATGAACTAAGCGAGCATGCCATGAAGAAGTGGAGGTATGTTCACCAACCAGAGCAGTGGGAGACGAGCAATTTGGAAAGGGCAATTGGTACAATCCATTATTGAGATGGCCTTGAAGTATAACCGTCCCCGACTTCGGAACCTTCACAAAACATTCAAACGGGTGAAACTAAAAAATAACATTGTCACCTTTAGTAAATTTATGAATATATTAGAGCTTTTTTGTTATTGACAGAACATGAAGAACGTTAGGCATTTGAAGTGACCAAGAAGACAATGGAATTGCTGTGTGACCATAATTAAGAATATGCAAACATGTACCACTACCTACGTGTACTGTATCCGTACCTTTGTAAGGGGCTGCCGCGAAAAGTAGAGTGTATTCTGGCGTGATGTGATGAGTTGCCCCCGAGTCATGGCACCAGTCATAAGAAGCAACGCTTGGACCGCTTGAAGGATATGGTGGAGGTGTATGTGACAGCATGGCGTATGGTACAAGTGCTTGATAGTATCCATCTGATCTGCCATTCTGAGACTGTAGTGCAAAAAATCACGAGGTACCCTTTGGACCTCCAGAAAAAGTTTGATTGAAGCGCTGTGGACAACTATTTCCATAGTGTCCAGTTGTCAAGTAGATTTAGCACAGAGGAGGACCACGACCGTGGACTTGACCACATCCCCGGCCGTTGCGGCTACCATAACCGTCGTGCTCGGTACTATAGCTACGCTAGGAGTAATCTGAAGAGAAACCTCTACGGCCCATGGTTGCAGTGTTGACAGACGGAAAGGGAGTAGCATCGAAAATCTTATCTGGTTGTTGACAGAAGCTTTCATGTACAAGGAGCACGCCATGTAGGTCTTCAAGAGAGATGTCGTCTATGCAGGTTGTGATAGCAAGAATAAAGGAGTCATAGGTCGATCCAAGGCCGGCTAGAACTGCATGACTAGATCAGCATAGGAAATCCTATGTCCAATAACTGCAAGATTGTCGGAGACAGTCTTGATGTTCTGAATGTACTCTATAATGGAGGCAGATCCATATTTGATACTTTGAAGTTGAGTCTTCAGTTGTAGGATGCGAGCACGAGAGTGCGATGCGAAGTCTTTGGCGAGTTCTCCCATACTGCTTAAGCCGTAGTTCGACCGACCACCAAGGAACTAATGATTCAGTTAGAGATACTAACATCCATCTCACGATCAATTGATCGTTTTGGATCCTTACTATATAGGCAGGATTGTATGCGGTAACCAGCTGATTAGTCTGAAATATTGCACATTTGAATGATTGTTTTCCCCACTATTGTTAAGTTCTAAAAGGTGTTTATTGTAATTATAAAACATATGAGGGTTTATATGTAAAAAGTTTATTATCATATGTTTCTACATTATAATTAACATAATGAGGGAAAATACATGCATATAATATTTAAATGAAATATTGTAATTAAAATATGCATATTATATCAAATAATTCTAATCAATATTCTTAACATATAATATCATATAAAATAGTTAGGATAATATCTCAAAAATACCAAATATTACTAATACTTTGATTTGAGATATTGTGCAAATATTAGCTCAGGTCTAAAAAGTGATCAGGAGATCCGAGATGTTAGAATCAAATCTGCCGAAATATGGAGGCAAATCATAAGATTTAGCAACGGCAGAGATTCAGAATAGTATTCTCAAAATCCAGATATCGAAGAGATCTCCAAATGTCAATACAAGACAGCACAAAAATCTCAGAACTTGATCTCACCAAAGAGCCGCGGTTGGGCAGCCAAATCACACTATTCACGGCGGATCCGCGGCGCATCTTGGGCCGTAGGATATGAGATTTTGGGAGTTGGATCATATCAGCATATAATTACAGATGGTACCTAGGGTTTCTAATTTCTGTGACTATAAATAGGACCGAGAGCTTCACATCTAAGATCATCAAGTGAAGAGATCAAGAGGTCCAAGACGATCCACGCATCCGAGTTGATCATCAACTGTTCATCTACTACCAACAAGATAGAGATCGAGAGCAAAACCTAGGGTTCTTGTACTCTACTTTAAAAGGATTTGTACATGATATGGTTGATTAATAAATGTAGAGTTTTTATTAGTCTTTTCGCAATTAATTTCTGCACTTACTTTTTGCACTTAAGTTCTGCATCTTACATTATGATCTCATTCTTCATCCTTTCTTCTCCAATCATACGTGAGTAATTCCTAACTTGCTAGGGTTCATAGGCTAGGGTAGATCAATGGATGATAAAATATTTTAACTTCTTTTATATATTTTAAAATTTATAAAGTTTAGCAAAATAAATTTTAACATCCTTATCGGGCGCGCTACCAATTTATTAATAGTCTCGACCACGATTTGAGATTAGATTAACACTTGTTCTGTTAGGGGCTAGACATGAATAGAGATCAATACAAGGACAAGGGTTAAGAGTGAGGAAACCCTAGTTTCTTCCAAAAGAAGCCTAATCTACATTCATCACTATCGATCTAGTTTTAAACTATTAAAAGATAAAAAGAGTCATTTTTAATTAGTCATCCATTACTACTAAGTCATATGAACCCTACAAGTCTCTTCTTCATAAATCTTACATCCGTATCAAAATAGATCTACAACCAATCAATCCATCTTTCAATCGACTCGTCTAAAACAAGAAAAAGGTTCATATTTCCCTGCGGACGACCCGTACTCATCGCGGCTAGCTACTAGCGACACCGTCCTGGTTGCGGTTACTTTATTTACAAACACTTCTCTTTAAACAGATCAATCAAATGGCGTCGTTGCCGGAGAGATGGTCGTAATTTTTTTTCTTGTTATTCGGGTTGATCTATTATAAAATCCAGTAAACATATTATAAATGAGAATCAAAACTGCATCTTATGTATTTAACGATTATTGAGCGAGTTTTACAAGGGATTCTGGAGCAAGCCAATAGAGAGTTAGAGAACTTCAACGTATCCCAGAGGAGCCTAGGGGTGCACTGAAGAAAACTTAGCAAGAGAACCCTCCAAAGATCCACGGTTGGACGGCAAAAAGAAGCATTTTGCAGTGGAATCGCAGCGGAGTGGGGGAGTTGGGCGCACAAAATCCTCTGGTATTTTTATCAAATCTTTCTCTCTCATCTAAAGCTCCAATAATCTGATTTTGACTGCAGGATTCTTTGCAAAAAGCACCGCTCAAAAATCTTTTTTCGTGTTTTGATATTGGTTTGTTTGTGCATATCTTAACCGGACATTAAGAGGCAATAACCCAAATCCAGATTAGGTGGGGATTTCATCACCCTTCGTAGGCCCCATAAATCATAAAACGAGCATACTTTCACCCTATATTAATTAAAAAATATCTAGACCAAACCTCTAAGGACCGTCGTGCTCAATTAGGACAGAGGAGGGTCGTGGGTAAACTATCGCTTATCCACATCTCTCTTGTGGTGTCTAGGCAAGTGTGACTAAGGAAAGTGGTTACTTAATTAGGCCCGCTATTTTCAGTGATTCGTATAGAGGATACCTCCCACTTACCTGGCACTTACCTGGCCACAAAAGCGATAAAGAGGTGGTAGAGGATTGATCCTGCGATTTATCCTTTGGAAGGAGCAGTCTAGTGACTTGACCTAGGTGACCATAGTTCTAGGGTTTGATTGTGCATTTTTGTGATTTGTTGAGCCAAGCCTCATGTCCGACACTTTTTCAAAACAAACCTTTTTAAAAGAGTTCTCACATATCATACACCGCCATGTGCGGTAAACCCGCTTAGTGCATGATCGGCTGAACACGGGATTCTAGTGCCCGTCTTGTCCGCGTCTTTGCTATCGACTCCGAAATCGGTACTTCTTCATTTTCTATTTCCCCTCCATCCACCACATCGACCTAGATGGACGGTTCTCCATCAGATTTTCATAACACCACCCTGCCACCACCCGTAGGTGTGTAAAATCCACCGCGCATCTCTCTTCAAGAAAAATGCTACCCTGTGCATGGACCCCTTCCTACTTGTCTTTCTCTTCCACCAGCTAATGGAGATAATTTCGAAATTAAACCCCACTTCATCAACTTGTTGCCTAAATTTCACGGGTTTGAATCCGAAGACGCATATGTTTTCATCACCAAATTAGAAAACATATGCGCAATGATGGGCACAACCCAAATTTTAGGGGATGCTATGCGATTACGTTTTCTCCCTTTTACCTTGTGCGACCTAGCAGAAAATTGGCTTATAGCACTACCACACATTCTATTGCCAAATGGGATGAATTCGTTATAGCATTCCTTAAGAAATTTTATCCAATCACAAAAACGCCCGTGTTCGAAGCGAGATTAACCAGTTTACCCAACCTCCCAACGAACCATTCTGGAAATGCTTTGAGCGGTTTAAGGATCTTCTTCTACAATTTCCCCATCATGGAATTGATAGACGGCAACTTTGCCGAATTATATATGAGGGTGTTAATCCTGCCACGAAACAGATGCTTGAAACCAATTGTTAATGTCATTTCATGTCAAAAGACGATGGCGAACCTTGGCAATTCCTGGAAGATCTCGCCGAACAAACCTTACAATGGGAAAGCGTTAGACCAACTTCATCTAGGGCAGGTATTCATCAGCTCGATGTTTCTATCGCAGTAAAAGCCATAACGGCCGTGATGCAAAAGAAACTTGAAGCTATTGAAAATAAAGTCTCACCAACTTTCCTAAACCAAGTTACGCTCTCCAAAACCGTGTGTGGTTGCTGTTTTGACCCATCACATTTAACGGAATCAATGCTGCTTTTCAGCAACAACTTAGAAATGACCCTTATTCATCTACTTATAATCAGGGATGGAGGAATCACCTTAATTTCACTTAGAACCAAAACCAGTCTCAAAATCAAAATCGGTTCCCAAGCCAAAATAGTTATCAAAGGCTTCCTCCACAGCAACAACAGCCACCACAACAAAATCAGCACCCCTTTCAACCGCAATCTTTTCAAAATCCGGCCAACAATTTTGATCCTTATAATAATATTTCAGCGGCCGGTACCGGTAAAAGCTCTGCGCTCGAATGTAACTTAGAAACGCTCATTAAACAATCCACGCAAACGACGGCTAATTTAACGTCTTCTATCCAAACATTAGTGCAACACACTGCTTCCCACAGTGAAAGCATAAAATCGATAGAAGCACAACCTGCACAGTTAAATACCGCGATGAGCGAGAGAGAGAAAAGGAGACTTCCATCTCAACCTTTACCAAATCCTGGCCACTCACAAAGCACGAATATCATCCTTCAAAATCATAATGTGAGTGCCGTAATCACGTTGAGATCGGGAAGAGTGCTAAACAACAATGTTGGTAAACAAGTTGTTGAGGATGAATCAGATGAAACCCTGGCCACTACTTCTACTCCTACTTCGTCTAGTCCACCATCTTCTTCCGAGCCTATTCTCCGTTTCTCACTAGGTTCGAACCCTCATCCTACTTTCTTTAAGGAATTACCATCGACAACCATCCCAGATCCAATTTTGGGATCCATTCCATCCCCACAAACTTCTCCTCAAAAGTTGGACCCAACCTTTATCGATAAAGCTCCTTTTCCACATAGGTTGAGGGCCAACAAACCAAGTCCCCAAATGGAGAAGATTGTGGACATCTTTAAGTAAGTTAAAATAAATATTCTTCTCCTAGATGCTATCAAACAAGTTCCGTCCTATGCGAAAATTTTGAAGGACTTGTGCACTAGGAAGAGGAAAACTCAAGTACCTAAAAAGGTTTTCTTAGCGAGTAATATGAGCAATTCTCTTACCCAATTAGTGCCCACGAAACGTAAGGACCTCGGTTGTCCTACAATATCTATAACCATTGAGGGTAAAAATATCAATCGTGCTCTACTCGATTTAGGTGCTAGTGTTAACTTGCTTCCATATTCTGTTTATGAGCAATTAGGAATAGGAGAGTTGAAACCTACGTATTACACTCTCTAGATGGCCGATCGATCTATCACCCAACCTCGAAGTGAGCTAGAGAACGTGTTAATCAAAGTCGGGGAATTTATATTCCCTGTGGACTTTATAGTTATAGATACGCGGCCTGTAGCGAACCCACGGAACCAAATTCCGGTGATTCTAGGTCGACCTTTCCTAGCAACTTCAAACGCGATAATCAATTATCGTAACGGTTCAATGAACGTGTCCTTTGGGAATATGACAATTGAGCTTAACATGTACAAGCTCGGAAGTCAACCATCAGAACCCTATGCTCATATATGTTCTGTCGAAAAGATAGCTTCCGACAGTTGCAAATTTGAGGAGCTTCACGATTCTGATCTCAACGCCGCTAGTGCGTTATGGTTTGATCCTATTGTTCATTATACAAGTGAAGACCATACCGTCGACAAGTCCACACCTAAGTCCAAATCCTTTGACTTGTCGAATGATTTAGTCAAGCTATCCAAGTTTCATAACTCTCTTTCCGATGAGATTATCATTTGGAATCTTGATGATAGTTTTGAAGATATTTTTGCTGAAGAACTCGTATTTCTAGAAGACATGGGAGTTGTGATGAATCAACCACTCAAAGAAGTCGAACCGCCACCCCTTCTTCTAATCAGGAATGAGAATGCGAGTAGTGCACCATCATCGTTTTGTCTCTACCAACCAAGATGTAAACCCGATCGATTTCGCCTCATATCTTCCTACTTCTGTACATTTATGATCTTCCACCAACCATGGTGTTACATTGATAAAATATTCGAATGGTTGGTGTTGACTTTTAGTCTCTATAGAGCTTTGCATAAACCAATAACTTTACCCCCCTCATAATTTTAAATGCTTAATATTATTTTACTCAAGTTTGGGAGGGGAGGGGGGAAGCAGAAAATATTTTGGCTCTTGAAAGAAAACAAATTTTTACAAAATTGTGAGCCAAAAATAAGTTTGGGGAGGATTTCACTGTCATTAATTCTTGTCCCCATTACTAACTTTTTCTCCCAAGTCTACAGGTTTTAAATTTAACAGATGACATCAGTAAGGACACTGCTGCAAATAGGTTCGGGGGAGGTTTGTGTTTATTCACACATCATTTTTTTTGCATTATACTAAATAAAAGCACAAAATTTTTATTTTTGATAATGAAAGTTAGAAAGTGAAAAATACATATGATAAGAAGGAAAAGTTTAAGAAAAGCAAGAAAATTAGAAACTTTATAACGAAGCTAGTAATAGGTAGTCATGAGCTGTTGTCCCAAGGGTTAGTAAGATGAAGGGAATCACTAATCTGAGGATAGAATTGAGTCTGAAAAATAGTCCCTATTCTTGAGTCTAAACATCTGAACGTTGATACTCTATTATATGCACTTGCACACATCTTGAAACTTGGGATAGTAGAGGATACCTTAAAATGCTCTTGTCTAAAAGCCTTAGTATATAGGAAAATAAATATACAAACAAAAATATATAAAGAAAAAATGGTGAATAAAAATAAACACTGGTTTTGTAATTACTTAAGGCAGTGTATAAAAAATATAGCGAGGGTGCTTTATCACCCAGCGCCTTAGACTAACTAGTTTGGGAGCCACTGCTAAGCCTCAGGTGGTGCAAGACGAGGATATTGCTAATTACGCCTAAAAGAGTGAGCATATTTGGTAATCGGTTGGTTAGTGCCTCAAAAAATATTAATGGTCGCATGAAGAATGTGTGAGCAATTCCATCTATAAAATATCTACTGACTAAAAAGTACTAAGCAAGATGGACAAGAGTATGATAGTTTGAAATGAATTCTCTAAGTGTAGGGATATTTTTTACACACACGTAGGGGTATATGATCAATATTTGGAAGAAAGATAGGGAGGAAGACTAAAGGTGATGTTTTATTGATGGATGATGTAATTTTTGACATCTTTTCATTACTATTAAGATAGGGCTCATGGCAACCGAAAAGCTATTGTAGTTTGAAACTCTTATTTTCAAGTTTTTTCTTTTATATATTCTTTATCTTTATATGTAACTTTCATCATCTTCTTTTTATTATGGGATTTTGTGGGTGTAATCCGCTGAAAACCCTCAGGAGACAACACTCCTCCTACTAGAGACACCTAGAGTTTTAAAGGCTTGTTGCACGTACTCAGTACAATCGTGTTGCATACGAAAGTGTGCTAGGTTTTTTCTTTTTCTTCTTCTTCTTTTTAATAACTAGTTTGCTTGGGACGATCAAAGTTAAGTTTGAGAGTATTTGATTAGTCTAAAATATTGCACACTTGAATGATTGTTTTTCCCACTATTGTTAAGTTCTAAAAGGTGTTTATTGTAATTATAGAACATATGAGGGTTTATATGTAAAAAGTTTATTATCATATGTTTCTACATTATAATTAACATAATGAGGGAAAATACATGCATATAATATTTAAATGAAATATTGTAATTAAAATATGCATATCATATCAAATAATTCTAATCAATATTCTTAACATATAATATCATATAAAATGGTTAGGATAATATTTCAAAAATACCAAATATTACTAACACATTGATTTGAGATATTATGCAAATATTAGCTCAGGTCTAGAAACCGATCAGGAGATCCGAGATGTCAGAATCAAATCTGCCGAAATATGGAGGCAAATCATAAGATTTAGCAACGACAGAGATTCAGAGCAGAATTCTCAAAATCCAGATATCGAAAAGATCTCCAAATGTCAACACAAGACAGCACAAAAAATCCCGGAACTTGATCTCACCAAAGAGCCGCGGTTGGGCCGCCAAATCACACTATTCGCGGCGGTTCCGCGGCGCATCTTGGGCCATAGGATCTGAGATTTTGGGAGTTGGATCATATCAGCATATAATCACATATGGTATCTAGGGTTTCTAATTTCTGTGACTATAAATAGGACCGAGAGCTTCACATCTAAAATCATCAACCGAAGATATTAAGAGGTCCAAGACGATCCACGCATCCGAATTGATCATCAGCTGTTCATCTACTTCCAACAAGATAAAGATCGAGAGCAAAAACTAGGGTTCTTGTACTCTACTTTAAAAGGATTTGTACACGATATAGTTGATTAATAAAGACAGAGTTTTTTATTAGTTTTTCGCAATTAATTTCTGCATCTTACATTATGATCTCATTCTCCATCCTTCTTTCTCCAACCATGCATGAGTAATTCCTAATTTGCTAGGGTTCGTAGGTTAGGCTAGATCAATGGATGATAAAATATTTTAACTTCTTTTTTACATTTTAAAATTTATAAACTTTAGCAAAATAAATATTAACATTCTTATCGTGCGCGCTACCAATTTATTGATAGTCTCGACCACGATTTGAGATTAGATTAACACTTGTTCTGTTAGGGGCTAGACATGAATAGAGATCAATGCAAGGACAAGGGTTAAGAGTGGGGAAACCCTAGTTTCTTCCAAAAGAACCCTAATCTACATTCATCACTATCGATCTAGTTTTAAACTATTAAAACATAAAATGAGTCATTTTTAATTAGTCGTCCATTACTACTAAGTCATATGAACCCTACAAGTCTCTTCTTCATAAATCTTATATATGTATCAAAATAGATCTACAACCAATCACCCCATCTTTCAATTAACTCGTCTAAAGTAAAAAAAAGGTTCACGTTTCCCTGCGGACGATCCGTACTCATTGCGGCTAGCTACTAGCGACACCGTCCTGATTGCGGTTACTTTATTTACAAACACTTCTCTTTAAATAGATCAATCACCAGCGGATTTGTTCATCAGGAGCAATCATGGGCAGGCACTTTTCTGTGCCGTCGACGATTCCCATGTATCCTTGCGACTTGAGAATGGCTTCAAACTGCATCTTCCAGTCGAGGTAGTTGTCGCGGATAAGTTTTATGTGGAGAAATGTCATGACATTCGGTTTATGTGTTGACGAGGACAACGATGCATTAGGGTTAAAGATTGGTGTTGGGGTGAGAAGCAAAGTTGAGGAGGCGGAGGAATGATCTTGGTTAGTTGACATTATAGGAGAAATTTAGAGAGGAGAAAAAAATTTGTAATGGCATTGGCCTTTAGGGTTCTGATACTAAAAAGAAATAGAAGAGAGTAAAGATTGAGATTGAGAGGAAGAAGAACCCCTTGAGAGAGAGATCTCTATTGTTGCTTTTCCTTATATATTTTATATGCGTCTTAATTTATAATCAGATCAATTATACACAATCTCTCAAATATATTGTTGCAACTGAATCTCTTAAAAGTCAATGAAAGAAATCTTTCCAATAATTTTGCGTTTGACCGATACATTAGACGTCTGTCCCAGAAATGGGCAGGCGTCTGTAGTTCAAACTGGTTTTCTGTAAATCAATTTCAAGGACGTCTGACCTGAAGCTTCAAACGTCTGTTTTCCTGAATGATTGGATTCGTTATTAGTTTTTTTGCATGAAATTTATTAATGGGTTGACATAATAATTCACATCAGGTTGTTATTGGGGAAGAGATTGGGCATGTCAGGGTTATGATATCACCTTAAATCGGCCTCGCTAGCTGAATGTTATCTCATCAAGAGTGGTATGCCCCAAAACCCAAATTTGCACAATTTACATATCTTTAGAGAAAATAATATGATCTAACAAAAACTATGGCAGGTTGAATTGCTAGCCGGTTTTCTTGAAAAATGGGAGAAAGACGACGATGCGGAGCTAGTGATATTTAAGGTAAAGATTAGAGTTCTATAAGATATGAATGAAGAATTCGTCTCTTAAATTTTTTTTTACTCTTGTAAATTATCGGTAGGGAAATGGATGCGCATTTCTGCCGGCGGCGATCTAAAGATGTTTTATGAAGGGAGATCAGGTTTTATAATGATCAGAGATTTAGTTAAGGGATTTTATTTTCGCCAATGGGTTTTCTCATTAATGGTGATTTTTTGCCTGCGGCAGTCGAGGATTCATGTCTTGAGGTCGTCTATAGAATGAATTGGCTATGTTATCACATCCATACATACAAGGAACCCATGGTGAAATTCCCAATTCTGTTGAATATAATCATAATTACTTAATGTTAGGTGAATGCTATATATTCAGCATATTATCTTTGATCTTGTTTCAGGTAGCACCTGTTCATGGGCTTGTGATGGGTAGGGGCGGATCTATGGTTGTTCCGTTGAAGTTCCCGTTGTCACGGAAAAAGACGGTATGCATTTGTAAATACAAAAACAAATTGACATGCATCTTAATATCTAAGCGAGTTTTTGTGTTTTAGTAAATGGAGATTCTAAAACTTTTGTTGCTTGAGGGGGGGTGCAACTATATATATATATCTATATATATTTTCTCCAATACCATGTTAAATTTCAAACTTTGATATAAGTAGGTTCCAACAATAAGACTCAAACTTTGTTGTGTTTTGGCCCAATTTATATTTTATACCCATGTACCTCTTATAGTTTTCCCGATGTGGTATTATTTTAATTCACATATCTTAATAGCTTGTTTTTCCAATTGAACTACATCGACTTCTTCACAAGCTCGTATTTTCCATTTCACAATGACTTCTAGATGGCTTGGACATGTTGCACATAGACAATAAATGCTTCACTTAGAAGAAGTGAAAAATAGTTGATGGTTGATGGTGCAACTAGGGTTACAACTAAACGAACATGGATAAAGGTAGTAAAAGAAGATGTTTTAGTTGTCAATTTATAAAGAGAAATGTGGAGGTCAGCTATAATGGAAAGAACCCTCTCGTATAAGGATGATGTGGCGTAATCACAACCACAAATTATAGAGAAAATGTTATGTGTGCCTCACATTCAAACCTATATTGATTTCGTATGATCCGGCATTATCGCGAGGTTATATGAAGATTTGACGTTATTTAAAAGACATACATCTAGATCTTTAGCTTCAGACGTCTACCTGTGCTTTGTATGCGCGAGCATATTTTAGGCAGACGTCTGCCTCGATTAGGGTCAGACGTCTGCGAACACTCTGGTCTTCTGAAGTCGTAAAGGCCAGACGTCTGAACATCATTATTCAGACGTCTGGTGGCACTCTGGTGTTTCGATGATACTTGGACAGACGTCTACCCAGCCCTTCAGCAAATGTCTGCCGTATTGGGCCGGTCAAAAATACCTTAGTTAGAAAATTAATTTTTTGTATGATATAAATAAGAAAGTTTGTAGCAGCATTAGAGAGTTTTTTGAGATAGCTTTTGTTATTTGAGAGAACTCATTTGTTTGTGAGATTTAGGGTTTTGTTTGAGGGTTTTGTAATCGCCCATCGCTTTTGTACTTCCACGAATTTGATTATTAATAAAGCTTCGCCTTCGCCAATTAGTAAGTTCTCGTATTTTCTATTTGCCTATGGTTTATGTTTCTTCTCTTTATCGTTTTGGTTTGTGATGATGCTCAATAACGGTAATTCCTTAGATCGTGACATGTGGCGGATGACGTGTAGCATGCGTAAGCCAGTTAAGCCCCTGAGGGCCACGGAAGGGGAACCAGTGTGCTACAGTGGGGGCTTCCCTCAAACCCTGTCTCCGAGGTTGCACCCCACTCCTTTCCCCCGAGCACCTCAGCAGCCAAGCCAAGTGTTCCTTTGCTCTACTCCGAGCTATCACAGGCCCGAGCCTCCTCGGCCCTCCCGGCTCGTCTCCGGGCTACCGCAGAACCAAGATACCTCTGCTCTCCCGCTCGTCCACGAGCTCTCCCGCCGAGGTCATCTTCCTCGGTCTCATCGACCGACCAACGGCACCGCTCACAGGTGCAACCGCCATCCCATGAATCTCGCCATGTGTGAGATATCCGCCGGCCATATCCCACGTTCTACGCCATCACGATCCCCCATTAACGAGCTTGTCTCGCCATTAATGGGAGATCCCGCTCATCACGCGGGCGTGACGTCGGGAGCGTAACGGCCGGCGTGATTCTCGCGCCTGCCCTTCCTGCTGCCACCGCTATATAAACCCCTTCTTCAGATGGTTCAAGTAAGCCATTTTTACTACACTAAGCCGTTACTCTGCTCGGATTTCCTCTCTAACTTGACCGTCGGAGGGTCCTCGGTGGTACAACCACCTCGGGACTTCCTTGCAGGTAGCTCGGCCCAATCAACCTCAAACCCATTGAGATCCACATGCTTCAGGAGCCTGCCTCCAGATCCAATCTCAGCCGTCTATCGCCCTCATCAGCAGATCAACCGAAGGTAACATCTTGGCGCAATCCAGGTCGCGTCAGCTAGCGCCGTCTGTGGGAAAACCTTGATTCCACAAAAACAAAAGTTCGTCTTCCGATCTCAACCTAATGGCGAGCGATCATCGCGACGATCCAAGCACTAGCCACTGCCTCCCCCACAACGGGGGCGCGGACGAATCTCCTCCTCCGAACACCATCAACGCCCTAGCCGCCCGGATAGATCGACTCGCATCCATAGTGGATGCGCTCGTCCTTGTCCAAACGGCTGGACAAGCTCCCCAGGTCGCCGCTCCCCCGCCTCGGGACCGAGACCCCTGCAGAGGGAAAGAAGACTCTGCTCGCATCGGCGCTGCCGACCACCGCCTCGCTGTCTCCCACAGCCGCAGGTCCCCCGGGCTGACATATTCGATGACCCGGTGGGCACCACAAATCTCGACTCCAGGGTCTTACGCCAGAGAGCTTCGCCCCGAGTCTTGTCGCACCCCTGTCCCCCCGATGCGGTGACGGTCAACTCGCCTGCTCCCAAGCATGACCGACACCCCTTCCCTCGACGGGGTCGCGAACGCGAGACTCGCCACAGCAGCCAAAAACGACCTCGCCAGGAGACCTAAGAAGCCCTTACCAAGAGGCAGCCGAGCGGCTGCCCTGCTCGGCTATCCCTGGCCGGTAGCTCCCTACCCCACAACGCCAGGGATCAAAGCCCGCGCCAAGAGGCAACTGAGCAGCTTCACTACTCGGTCCATCCTTAGCAGGCCTTGCACGGCCCCTCCAGCGCTAAGGATCGAAGCCCTCACCAAGAGGCAGCCGAGCGGCTACCCTGCTCGGCTATCCCTGGCTGGTAGCTCCCTAACCCATAATGCCAGGAATCAAAGCCCTCGCCAAGAGGCACCGGGCAGCAACCCTGATCGGCCATCCTTAGGGATCAAAGTCCTCGCCAAGAGAACCGGGCAGCACCCCTGCTCGGCCATCCTTAAGGATCAAAGCCTTCGCCAAGAGGCACCGGGCAGCAACCCTGCTCGGCCCGTCCTTAGTAGGCCTTGCACGGCCCCTCCAGTGCTAAGGATCGAAGCCCTCACCAAGAGGCAGCCGAGCGGCTACCCTGCTCGGCTATCCCTGAACGGTAGCTCCCTACCCCACAACGCCAGGGATCAAAGCCCTTGCCAAGAGGCAACTGAGCAGCTTCACTGCTCGGTCTATCCTTAGCAGGCCTTGCACGGCCCTTCCAGCGCTAAGGATTGAAGCCCTCACCAAGAGACAGCCGAGCGGCTACCCTGCTCGGCTATCCCTGGCCGGTAGCTCCCTACCCCACAACGCCAGGGATCAAAGCCCTCGCCAAGAGGAACCGAGCAGCAACCCTGCTCGGCCATCCTTAGGGATCAAAGCCCTCGCCAAGCGGCACCGGGCAGCAACCCTACTCGGCCATCCTTAAGGATTAAAGCCCTCGCCAAGAGGCACCAGGCAGCAACCCTGCTCGGCCCGTCCTTAGTAGGCCTTGCACGACCCTTCCAGCGCTAAGGATCGAAGCCCTCACCAAGAAGCAGCCGAGCGGCTACCCTGCTCGGAAATCCCTGGCTGGTAGCTCCCTACCCCACAACGCCAGGGATCAAAGCCCTCGCCAAGAGGCAACCGAGCAGCTTCACTACTCGGTCCATCCTTAGCAGGCCTTGCACGGCCCCTCCAGCGCTAAGGATCGAAACCCTCACCAAGAGACAGCCGAGTGGCTACCCTGCTCGGCTATCCCTGGCGGTAGCTCCCTACCCCACAACGCCAGGGATCAAAGCCCTCGCTAAGAGGCAACTAAGCAGCTTCACTGCTCGGTCCATCCTTAGCAGGACTTGCATGGCCCTTCCAGCGCTAAGGATCGAAGCCCTCAACAAGAGGCAGCCGAGCGGCTATCCTGCTTGGCTATCCCTGGCCGGTAGCTCCCTACCCCACAATGCCAGGGATCAAAGCCCTCACCAAGAGGCACCGGGCAGCAACCCTGCTCGGCCATCCTTAGGGATCAAAGCCCTCGCCAAGAGGCACCGGGCAGCAACCCTGCTCGGCCATCCTTAAGGATCAAATCCCACGCCAAGAGGCACCGGGCAGCAACCCTGCTTGGCCCGTCCTTAGTAGGCCTTGCACGGCCCCTCCAGCGCTAAGGATCAAAGCCCTCACCAAGAGGCAGCCGAGCGGCTACCCTGCTCGGCTATCCCTGGCCGGTAGCTCCCTACCCCACAACGCCAGGGATCAAAGCCCTTGCCAAGAGGCAACTGAGCAGCTTCACTGCTCGGTCCATCCTTAGCAGGCCTTGCACGGCCCCTCCAGCGCTAAGAATCGAAGCCCTCACCAAGAGGCAGCCGAGCGGCTACCCTGCTCGGTTATCCTTGACCGGTACCTCCCTACCCCATAATGCCAGGGATCAAAGCCCTCGCCAAGAGGCAACTGAGAAGCTTCACTGCTCGGTCCCTAAGCAGGCCTTGCACGGCCCCTCCAGCGCTAAGGATCGAAGCCCCAACACACCAGGGATCAAAGCCCTCGCAAGAGGCAACCGAGCCAGCCCTTGCTCAGTTATCCCTGGCTGGTAGTTCTCTACCCCACGACGCCAGAGATCGAAGCCCTCACCAAAAGGCATCTGGGCCCTCCCTTGCTCGGTATCCCTGGCTGGTAGTTCCCTACCCCACGACGCCAGGGATCGAAGCCCTCACCAAGAGGCACCGGGCATTAATACGGCCCGACCATCCTTAGCAGGCCTCTTACGTCCCTTCCCGCGCTAAGGATCGAAGCCCTCACTTAGAGGCATCCGGGCCTTCCCTTGCTCGGTATCCCTGGCTGGTAGTTCCCTACCCCACGACGCCAGGGATCGAAGCCCTCACCAAGAGGCACCGGGCATTAATACAGCTCGGACATCCTTAGCAGGCCTCTTACGGCCCCTCCCACGCTAAGGATCGTGTAACAACTCTATTTTTAATGTACAAAGAATTGATTTAAATTCAATGTATACTTGGAGTATTTATTGCAGCCGATATCTCTTTAAGTATTTATTTCACTCCATAATTACAAGAAGGAGCTTGTAGCTCATTAGTAATACCTTGCACTGCTGAACCAAGCCACCAGAGTTCAAATCCCATGCCCCACATTATTTTTATATTATTTTGTTTTAAATTTTTTTGGAAAGTCAACAGTAAAACGGCCATAGCTCCCAAAATATGTACCGGACAACAAAAAGTAAATATACCACATTGTACCCCCGAAGAATCCCCGGCCATTGGACCCTTGACTCGGCCCGACTCGGCGCCGCCGGCCGGACTTGGAGTCACCAACAGAGAAAAGTTAGGTCTTGACCTGGTCCACCCTCCTGCATACTCTAAATGCTTGGATCGGTTATCATTTGGCCAATAAATCCCTTTTAATCCTAGGTTTAATGAGTTTTAATGAATTTTTATATATTTTTGTATTTTTTTTAATTAAAACCCTAATCCTATCCTAACCCTATATAAACCCCCATACCCTCTACCCTCTCACCCTACATTCCTAAGTCCACTTTCTAAAAATTTCAAGAGAACTCGGTACGTTAGAAAACGAGCGAAAGGCGAAGCGCTGCCGAAATCGACGACGAATCCCGGCGATCGTACTAGGACTCTTCACGACGTTTCGACGCACCGACAAAACCCACTACCTTCCTAGCACTCTCTAGTGTTGTCCAAACCCGTAAGTCCCTCTTTTCTACCTTTCTATTCTTTCATAAAATACGACTTTTTAAAACCCGACGGAAATCGGTTGATTCGGTTTTTCTATCGAAACTCACTTGTCACTAATTCCATAATGCTTAAACATATTCATGTTGACTACTAATCACTTAAAAATCAATTTGGATAAAGTTTCTCACATGAAATGATAACTTTTGCAAATACCGTATTTTCGCACTTAAATACCACCATGTTTAGTTTATCTCATTTAACCCTTTAATATTGCTATACCTTAAAATAGATCACGGGGTAATGACCTACCTCCACACACACGCAAATACAACCCTAATTGATATCATCAAAACTTAGAATACGATAATACAAGACTTTACATTAAAATACCATTTTCTTTATAAACCTTTTCTGCAAGTTCTAAGTTGTATACAATTTTAAAACAAAATCTTTTAATAGGAAAATATGTCATGGACATCGATCGTTTATCTAAACCTGAATTTGTGGTGTCTAGGCTAGGCAAGTGAGCTTAGGTAACTTTAAAAGGCCCGTCTCACGATTCGTGAGCGGATCCCTCCTTCCTCACTTGTACTTACCTGGCCATAATTGGCGGTGAAGAGGCGATTTGAGGATTCTAATGACGTGTCGTTTAGACCATTTAGAAATAGGCTAGTTGGCTTAGGAATCCCTAGAATCTAAAATACGGAAATTTACACCCTTTTACAAATAAATACCTTATTTTTATAAAACCGTTTTCTAAATGATTAGTATTTATTAAATCTTTGCAAAGCGCCACTACAACCCACCTTTGGGGAACTCGTTAGGGGCAGTACGGTTTATCGTGCACCCTCGGGCTTAGTAGTGCAAGATTCAGACCTCCGCAAGGAGCATTCGGTCTCGAAAGGTTTAAAATACGACATTTAAGAAAAATGAGATTTTGGAAATTAAAATATTTATTGAAAATTATTCTTGTAAAAACATATGTATATCTAACATTTAAACACCTATTTTATTATAAGATAAAGTTTCCACCTTTTTCTAAAAAAAATACAAGATTAAAAGTTACATTAAAATACCATGAATTTCAAATAAATCAATATTACAAATTAATACCTTTATTTATGAAATTAGGATATTTTCACTAGAAATAACACAAAATAAAATTTACACTCATTATAACTATAAAGACGAATAATAAATACTTGAGGTGTGTCTTGAAAACTATACAAAAGTATTTTTTACATAAAACCCCCTCAAGTTTTATAAATTACAATAATGACCCTAACAAATATAGAACTTCGACTTACATTTCTTTTAGTCGGACTCGGGTTTGAGTCTGATTATTCCTGACTTGAATATGATTCAAGTCAATCTATATTTTTTAATATTCCAACTCAATATGAATACATGAATCCCAGAATCCAGTTAACAAACTATACAACATGACTGAATCAAACCATGGATATACATCCATTATCCCGTTATTCCATTTACCTGATTATGCAGTTACAATCTGTTTACTGATATCATGGTTTTGGTCAGTCATCCAACTTATACAATACAATACAACAATACTATCAAAACACTACGGGGTTTAAGGGGTAGATTGATACGGAAGGTGTTAAAGGTGGCACGAGGTGATCAGATTAAGACACCTAACCTATATTCCGTTGCCATTGTACCGTGGCTTAACGGTTCCTTATACTTTCCGTTTGCCCTGGTCTCTAGCATATAAAGACCCCTCTCGTATACATTGGCATCCTTCTGTACCAAGCTACAAACAACAGCGTTAACATAATATTCTACAACATAATACTTTAGAAAATACTCTTATTCTGTCTTTCTAGTTCTTCCTTATCTTTGGGACTTACCGAGCGACCTGTTCGCTGACGACATTCTATTTCTTTCTTCTTTGAATGTCGTCAGGTGCTTTGGACCCAGCAGAGATCGAGCCCACCGGTGAAGACTTGGAGCATTTTCACGAAGACCCGAGCTCTAGATATTGTACCTTGTTCTATTCAGTATTTTCATTTCCTGTTATGCCATTGTTTAGGCATCGCTTTTCATTTCAGTTGTATTTACTTTTCATGCATTGTACAAAAGAATGTTATTAATAAAGTTGCTGTTATTTCTTTTTCTCTTGTCTCTTGTGATTTACTTTTATATTGCTTAGATACGCTTAGCGTATGTACTTTTGAGTACATACGTAGCGGACCTCGTCGCGTCCCCTTCGCCGTACACCGGGAAGCGGGGCGTGACAGATTTTGTTGGTGGCCCATGCAGATCAGAGCTGTATGAATCCCTATCATGCAGTTCTGGTCTGCGTGAACAACCTAAGCAATATAACACAAGAACCAGCAACTAAAACATTCTTTACAATTCATGTTTCTTGAATCTTACAAATTTCTATTCCTTGAATCTTATCATTTCATGTATTTGAATCTGTCCTAACCCAAATTTTTCTTCAAGGTTATGGATTCCCCGAACAACACCAGCACCAACGTCAACAACACACCTCCAGCACTACCTCTTGCACCAGCTGTTCCTGCACCACCCACCGAGCAAACAGTGCTACTTGAAGCGATCCGCAGCCTTCTCGAGGGACAACAACAACTTCTGAACCGACCTGAGACCGACGCACCAGGGGTAAAGCAATTCAGGGCTTTGCACCCCAAGCAGTTCTCTGGTAAAGGAAGCCCTCTTGAAGCGGAAGAATGAGCACAAAGCATCGAAGACGATCTGGCAGCAGCTCAAGTGCCAGACATCGCTTGGGTCCGTGTGGCGAAGCTACAGCTCACGGATAATGCTCGCAACTGGTGGAAGGCGGAAGAAAGCCGTCTGGTACAGCCGATTGAATGGAAGACTTTTCGCGAGAAGTTCGACGCGAAATACTTCCCTGTGACTGCCAGGTTTGCAATGGAGCAGCAGTTCATTCATCTACAACAGGGTTCAATGTGGGACAAATCAGTAGATGAATACGACGCTGAATTCACCATGTTAAGCCGGTAAGATATGTCACAATAGTTCAATTTTTAAATATCACATACTACACAGCTAACAGAATCTTTAAACAGATTCGCGGCACACTTGATACCGACGGACGAGATCAGAGCCCGTCGCTTTCAACAAGGACTAGACACGGAGATTCAGGCTGCTCTAGCCACGGGAAAATTTCTGACTTATGAGGATGCTCTGGAAGCTGCCCGCAGTTATGAGGCAGTGATAAAAGCAAGGGGCAGACCTCAGTCTGCAGGAGTCAAACGCCCTGCCAACCAGATGGCAGGTGGAGCCTCGTCCAGGCCATCTTTCGTGCCAAGGCGATCCGGAGTACCAACCCATCGTCCCGGCCCAGCCTTTTGCACCTACTGCAAGAGAATTGGACATATGATGAAGGAATGCCGTCGAGCCAACCGCCTTTGCTTAGTCTGCGGCTCAGCTACTCACGATATTGGGTCTTGTCCCCAAAGACAGAACCCAGTTACTGCACCCAGGCCAGCAATTACTTATCCGCAGCGACCAGCTCTTCAGGCACCTGCTCCCAGACCTGCACTACCTGCACCACCCAGAGGACCACAAGCTGCACCACCTCCTCGTCAGTTCTATCAAGCTCAAAGGAATGTTCCAAGGAATGCTCCTCAGGCCAGGAGGAATGTACCAAGGCGCCAGGCTTTCACGATGTTCGTGGAAGAAGCTCAAGCCACTGGCTAAGTCATCACTGGTAAACTTTTCTTTTCAAACTTTGCTTTTCTATCCTGCTACTTAGTTACATATTTCCTATACCTAAAACAAATCGCACATACCTTAGGTACAATCTTAGTATCCTCAATCCCTGCACTTGCACTGTTTGATACTGGAGCATTACACTGCTTTATGTCGCAACGGTTTGTCCGAAGCCATGCGATCCCAGTCTCACCGCTTGTATCCAGCTGGAAATGGTGTTCTAAAGGCAACTATGGGATACAGTTTGTGTCCAGTCATCGTCTGCAGTCGAGAGTTTTATGCTGACTTCAAAGTGCTGGACATACCGAACTTCGATGTGGTTCTAGGAATGGATTGGCTTGGAACTTTTTATGCTACCATAGACTGTCGTCAAAGGAGAGTAGTATTCGAGATCCCAGACCATCCGGTCTTCTATTTCAAAAGCGGAGACCGTACATTGGAGCCAAGTACCTATAAAGCGAAGCCAAGAGAAGCAGTAGTTGCAGCAACTCAAGCGGAGGAAGAATCAAGAACAGATGTGGTTCGAGAGTTCGACGATGTATTTCCTGACGATATATCAGGTTTGCCTCCCGATCGAGCTCTTGAATTCAGTATTGATTTAATACCAGGAGCACAACCGGTGATCAAAGCACCCTATCGTTTAAGTCCGGAAGGTTTGAAGGAAGTCCGAACACAGTTGGACAAATTACTGGCAAAAGGATGGATTCGTCCCAGCACTTCAAGTTGGGGATCACCTGTATTACTTGTGAAGAAGAAGGAAGGTTCATACAGAATGTGCATCGATTACAGAGCCTTGAACGAAGTCACTATAAAGAACAAGTATCCACTCTCGCGCATCGATGATCTATTCGATCAGCTAAATGGATCTTGTGTTTTCTCTAAATTAGATCTTCGTTCAGGTTATCATCAAGTGAAGGTCAAGGAAGCTGAAACAGCTTTCAGAACTCACTATGGACATTACGAATTTCTAGTGATGCCATTTGGAGTGACCAACACACCTGCAATATTCATGAACCTTATGAATCAAGTTTTCCGGGAGTATCTAAACAGGTTTGTTGTCATCTTCATCGACGACATCCTGGTATATTCTAAGAGTCGGAAAGAACATATAGAACACCTACGAATTGTCCTAGAAACTCTTCGACAACATCAGCTTTATGCCAAGTACAGCAAGTGCGAATTTTGGCTAAATCAAGTTGGTTTTCTTGGACATATCGTATCAGGAGAAGGAATCTCTGTAGATCCAGCGAAAGTTTCGGCAGTTAGCGAATGGACTACACCAAAGTCAGTGAAGGATATTCGAAGTTTCTTGGGTTTAGCTGGATATTACAGAAGGTTTATTGAAGGCTTTTCGAAGATAGCAACGCCCCTGACCAAGCTCACACGTAAAGATGAAGAATTTGTGTGGTCAGAAGCATGCGAACAAGATTTCGTAGAACTCAAGTCAAGGTTGACATTAGCACCTATTCTCGTCATACCGGATCAATCTGGAGGATTCGAGGTACATTGCGATGCATCCGGTAAGGGATTAGGATGTGTTCTACATCATCACGGTAAGGTTGTGGCTTATGCTTCAAGACAGCTGAAGATCCATGAGCGCAATTATCCGACGCATGATTTGGAGTTGGCAGCCGTCATCTTTGCTCTCAAGATTTGGCGCCATTATCTACTTGGTGAACGAGTGAACATCTACACAGATCATAAGAGCTTGAAGTACGTGTTTACTCAGAACGAGTTGAATATGCGGCAGAGAAGATGGTTAGAACTCATGGCGGACTTTGACATCAACTTGCAATATCACCCAGGGAAGGTAAATGTAATATCTGATGCTCTTAGTCGCTAACCATTAGCAATGAATCTCACCACTCAGTGGAAGCTTCAACAAGACTTGCATCAGATGGAGATTGAAGTAGTCATGCCAGGTAATACTTCAAGTTTGATGAATTTACAAGTTCAATCAACCATTGTCAATCAGATCAAAGCAGCTCAAGTCAGCGATGCTAAGTTGCAAAAGATCAGAGAACAAGTGGAGAATGGACTCAGAACAGACTTCATCATCCATGAAGACGGATCTTTGAGATACGGCAGCAGATTGTGTGTACCAATAGGTCCTGTTCGGGAAGAGTTAATGAAAGAAGCACACAGCTCTCCCTACTCAGTATACCCTGGAGGTACCAAAATGTACAAAGATCTACGTCAGAATTATTGGTGGCATGGAATGAAGCGTGAAGTAGCCAGAAGCGTCACAAAATGCTTGGTGTGTCAACAAGTAAAGGCTGAACATCACAGGACTGCTGGATTACTTCAACCATTACCAATCCTAGAATGGAAGTGGCAACACATCACGATAGACTTTGTGACTGCTCTTCCTCGCAGCACAAAGGGTAACGATGCCGTATGGGTTATTGTGGATCGTCTCACAAAGTCGGCTCACTTCATCCCATTTCGAGTTGGCCAATCAACTGAGACACTAGCAAAGAAGTACATGGAGGTAATAATCTAATTTAGATTTAAAACTCTTCATAATGTACTATCTCTGATACCCATGAACTCATACAGGAAATTGTGAGACTCCATGGAGTACCGGTCTGCATTGTCTCCGATCGTGACACCAGGTTCCGATCGCAATTTTGGCAGAGTCTGCAAGCAAGCTTGGGAACAAGTCTGAACTTCAGCACGGCTTATCGTCCACAAACAGATGGTCAGTCGGAACGAACTATTCAGATCTTGGAGGATATGCTCAGAGCGTGTATGTTAGACTTCAAAAGATCGTGGGAAGATCACAAACATCTTGTGGAGTTTTCGTACAACAATAGCTACCAAGCAAGCATAGGAATGGCACCTTTTGCAGCATTGTATGGAAGGAAGTGTCAATCGCCATTAAGTTGGGACGACATCGGAGATAGAGAACTTCTTGGACCGGAGATGATAGTAGCAACTGTTGATGTGGTTCGTACTATCAGGGAAATGATGCGCATAGCCCAAGATCGACAGAAGCACTGGGCTGATGCAAAGAGGCGACACTTGGAGTTCCAGTCAGGAGATCACGTATTCCTAATAATATCTCCGAACCGCGGAGTGATCCGTTTTGGAAGACGGGGTAAGCTAAGTCCGAGATATATTGGACCGTTCGACATACTCGAATGAGTCGGTGAAGTGGCATACCGTTTAGCGCTTCCACCCTCATTGGAAGGAGTGTATAATGTGTTCCACATATCCTAACTCAGAAAGTATGTGAGTGACCCCAGCCATGTACTTGATCATTCCGAGCTCACTATACAGCCCGACTTGTCTTGTGAGCAACAGCCCGTGGAAATCCTGGACAGGAAAGTGAAGACACTTCGGAACAAGGAAGTTAACTTGGTTCGAGTGATGTGGAGGAAAGACACTCCAGGAGAGTCCACTTGGGAAAGGGAAGATGAAATGCGTACTAGATATCCACACCTCTTTGTAAACTAGTCCTCAAATAAAAGTAGTAAATTTCGAGGACGAAATTTTTGTAAGGAGGGTAGACTGTAACAACTCCATTTTTAATGTACAAAGAATTGATTTAAATTCAATGTATACTTGGAGTATTTATTGCAGCTGATATCTCTTTAAGTATTTATTTCACTCCATAATTACAAGAAGGAGCTTGTAGCTCATTAGTAATACCCTGCACTGCTGAACCAAGCCACCAGAGTTCAAATCACATGCCCCACATTATTTTTATATTATTTTGTTTTAAATTTTTTTGGAAAGTCAACAGTAAAACGGCCATAACTCCCAAAATATGAACTGGACAAAAAAAAGTAAATATACCATATTGTACCCCCGAAGAATCCCCGGCCATTGGACCCTTGACTTGGCCCGACTCGGCGCCGCCGGCCGGCGACTCGGCCGACTCGGTCCGGCGCCGCCGGCCGGACTTGGCCGGACGGCCGAGTCACCAACAGAGAAAAGTTAGGTCTTGACCTGGTCCACCCTCCTGCATACTCTAAATGCTTGGATCGGTTATCATTTGGCCAATAAATCCCTTTTAATCCTAGGTTTAATGAGTTTTAATGAATTTTTATATATTTTTTATATTTTTTTTAATTAAAACCCTAACCCTAGCCTAACCCTATATAAACCCCCATACCCTCTACCCTCTCACCCTACATTCCTAAGTCCACTCTCTAAAAATTTCAAGAGAACTCGGTACGTTAGAAAACGAGCGAAAGACGAAGCGCTGCCGAAATCGACGATGAATCCCGACGATCGTACTAGGACTCTTTACGACGTTTCGACGCACCGACAAAACCTACTACCTTCCTAGCACTCTCTAGTGTTGTCCAAACCCATAAGTCCCTCTTTTCTACATTTCTATTCTTTCATAAAATACGACTTTTTAAAACCCGACGGAAATCGGAACAAACCGATTTCCGATTCGGTTTTTCTATCGAAACTCACTTGTCACTAATTCCATAATGCTTAAACATATTCATGTTGACTACTAATCACTTAAAAATCAATTTGGATAAAATTTCTCACATGAAATGATAATTTTTGCAAATACCGTATTTTCGTACTTAAATACCACCATGTTTAGTTATCTCATTTTACCCTTTAATATTGCTATACCTTAAAATAGATCACGAGGTAATGACCTACCTCCACACACACGCAAATACAACCCTAATTGATATCATCAAAACTTAGAATACGATAATACAAGACTTTACATTAAAATACCATTTTCATTATAAACCTTTTCTGAAAGTTCTAAGTTGTATACAATTTTAAAACAAAATCTTTTAATAGGAAAATACGATATGTCATGGACATCGATCGTTTATCTAAACCTGAATTTGTGGTGTCTATGCTAGGCAAGTGGGCTTAGGTAACTTTAAAAGGCTCGTCTCACGATTCGTGAGCGGATCCCTCCTTCCTCACTTGTACTTACCTGACCATAATTGGCGGTGAAGAGGCGATTTGAGGCTTCTAATGACGTGTCGTTTAGACCATTTAGAAATAGGCTAGTTGGCTTAGGAAACCCTAGAATCTAAAATACGGAAATTTACACCCTTTTACAAATAAATACCTTATTTTTATAAAACCGTTTTCTAAATGATTAGTATTTATTAAATCTTTGCAAAGCGCCACTACAACCCACCTTTGGGGAACTCGTTAGGGATAGTACGGTTTATCGTGCACCCTCGGGCTTAGTAGTGCGAGATTCAGACCTCCGCAAGGAGCATTCGGTCTCGAAAGGTTTAAAATACGACATTTAAGAAAAATGAGATTTTGGAAATTAAAATATTTATTGAAAATTATTCTTGTAAAAACATATGTATATCTAACATTTAAACACCTATTTTATTATAAGATAAAGTTTCCACCTTTTTCTAAAAAAATTACAAGATTAAAAGTTACATTAAAATACCATGAATTTCAAATAAATCAATATTACAAATTAATACCTTTATTTATGAAATTAGGATATTTTCACTAGAAATAACACAAAATAAAATTTACACTCATTATAACTATAAAGACGAATAATAAATACTTGAGGTGTGTCTTGAAAACTATACAAAAGTATTTTTACATAAAACCCCCTCAAGTTTTATAAATTACAATAATGACCCTAACAAATATAGAACTTCGACTTACATTTCTTTTAGTCGGACTCGGGTTTGAGTCTGATTATTTCTGACTTGAATATGATTCAAGTCAATCTATATTTTTTAATATTCCAACTCAATATGAATACATGAATCCCAGAATCCAGTTAACAAACTATACAACATGACTGAATCAAACCATGGATATACATCCATTATCCCGTTATTCCATTTACCTGATTATGCAGTTACAATCTGTTTACTGATATCATGGTTTTGGTCAGTCATCCAACTTATACAATACAATACAACAATACTATCAAAACACTACGGGGTTTAAGGGGTAGATTGGTACGGAAGGTGTTAAAGGTGGCACGAGGTGGTCAGATTAAGACACCTAACCTATATTCCGTTGCTGTTGTACCGTGACTTAACGGTTCCTTATACTTTTCGTTTGCCCTGGTCTCTAGCATATAGAGACCCCTCTCGTATACACTGGTATCCTTCTGTACCAAGCTACAAACAACAGCGTTAACATAATATTCTACAACATAATACTTTAGAAAATACTCTTATTCTGTCTTTCTAGTTCTTCCTTATCTTTGAGACTTACCGAGCGACCTGTTCGCTGACGACATTCTATTTCTTTCTTCTTTGAATGCCATTAGGTGTTTTGGACCCAGCAGAGATCGAGTCTACCGGTGAAGACTTGGAGCATTTTCACGAAGACCCCGAGCTCTAGATATTGTAACTTGTTCTATTCAGTATTTTCATTTCCTATTATGCCATTGTTTAGGCATCGCTTTTCATTTCAGTTGTATTTACTTTTCATGCATTATACAAAAGAATGTTATTAATAAAGTTGCTGTTATTTCTTTTTGTCTTGTCTCTTGTGATTTACTTTTATATTGCTTAGATACGCTTAGCGTATATACTTCTGAGTACATACGTAGCGGACCTCGTCGCGTCCCCTTCGCCGTACACCGGGAAGCGGAGCGTGACAGATCGAAGCCCTCACCAAGAGGCATCCGGGCCCTCCCTTGCTCGGTATCCCTGGCTGGTAGTTCCCTACCCCACAACGTCGGGGATCGAAGCTCTCATAAAGAGGCACCGGGCATTAACACGGCTCGGTCCGTCCTTAGTAGGCCTCTTACGGCCCCTCCCGCGCTATGAATCGAAGCCCTCACCAAGAGGCATCCGGACCCTCCCTTGCTCGGCATCCGGACCCTCCCTTGCTCGGCATCCAGAATCTGTTCCCCTCCGAATGGCGGCCTGGTCTTTGTGTCTGGCCTGAGATTCGGGGCAGATGCTATATGGTTTTATCCGTCTACCTCTCCGAAGATGCCAAGTTGATTTATGACACCGTGTATCGGAGATCTAGACGGATGCGGCCGATGTAGCAGACTTCGTCAGATTCCCCCTCCGTGTGAGGGTTTTTTGATTGCGGGGACGCTCTTCCCTGCAGGCGCAAGCCCCTGCAGTTAATTACGCTACCGCATCGCGGTAACAACTTTATCCTTCTCCAGAATTTCACTTCGTGTCGTATGTGTTTGTTTTGTTTGTGGTTGCCCGTGGATTGTATACGGAGACTGAGTAATGCCGTCTCCCGTAGGACTTGGATTAGTCCAAATCCGTATTTACTTAGATTTGGGTTTGGTGTTTTTAGTTTAAGGATGCATTAGTCGCGTTGCGGCTAAGATCAACTTAAACGTTCGTTAAGGATACGATAGTCCTGCTTGAGACTAAGATCAACTTAACGTGATAATCCATTTAATATCTGGCCATCGGGACTCGTCGCCTCTCTAACGTCGTTGAAGGATTACAACGGCAGATGTTAGAGGAGTTCAGAGATGTACCCTTGAACCAAGCTTGATTTGGAGTTTTATAGTCCGTTTGGATATTTAAGGATACGTTAGCCGTGTTTGGGGGCTAAGATCAACTTAAACGGGATCGTTTAGATCCAGCAAAAGAGTATTTGGAGGCTATATTGTTCCAGTTTAGGGACATAGTGGTCCATAGGTAGTTTAGGGACGTTGCGGTCCATGCTCCAGTTTAGGGACGTGGTGGTCCATATTCCAGTTTACGGACGTGGTGGTCCATATTCCAGTTTAAAGACGTGGTGGTCCGTTATTAGTTTAGGGACGTTTCGGTCCGATATTAGTTTAGGGACGTTTCGGTCCACGAGTTTAAGGACCCCGCAGTCCATATTCATATGTGGTCGTCGGGACCCGTCGCCTCTCTGACGTCGTTGAAGAATTACAACGAGAAGTGTCAGAGGAGTTCGGAGATGTACCCTCGAACCGGAGGTAAATTGATTTGAGAGAGCATTTATGCTCAGTTCAATTTAATTTAAAGACTTACGGCCAGAATTGGGCTAAGTCTAGTTGAAAATGTTCAACATTTTATTTATTTTTGGCCTGTTAGGCCTTTACTGGGGCTCTGCCCCTGTTTAATAATGCATAGCATTATTTATTTTATCAGGGCTGTGCCCATTTATATATGATGCAGAGCATCAGTCTTGCTTGGGCTCTGCCCTGTTTATTGCATTTTCAATTTTTGTTTGGGCTCTGCCCCTTTTCAGTGTATTGCAATTTAATTCGGCCTACTAGGCCCCTCTGATTTGGGCCTGGCCCTTTAGTAAAATAAATGCATTGCATTATTCAGGCGCTTTGCGCCAGTCAAAGAGCGCAAGCGTCAGTCAAAAAGCGCAAGCGCTTATGGTGAGGACACGTGTCATGCTCTGGTGAGCGCAAGCGCAACAGCGCAGTGCGCTGCGCTAGTGCGCTGCGCTGTTGCGCTATTGACACGTGGCGCGCTCTGTTGAGTTGCGCCAATTCCAGAGAGCGAAGCTCTATTTTAAGAGCGCATAGCGCAAATTATTCTGTAGCTGACACGTGGCACTCTCTCAAGAGCGCAACAGCGCAGTTTGGAAGTGCAAAGCATTAAGAATCTTTTAGATTCAAGAACAGAAGTGCCAAGCACTATTTTTACTTCTTGATCTAATTTAGATCAAGAAAAATAAGTTTTTCTTTTTGTTTCAAGAACCAGAGGTTCATAAAAGTGCAAAGCACTATTCTTTTTATTTTTGTTGTTTTCTTGTTTTAAAGAACCAGTGGTTCATAAGAAGTGCAAAGCACTATTTATTATGTGAAGATCATTGATCTAGTTTTTAGATCAATGATCTACTAGAAGAAATTTCTTCTCCCTTGTGAAGGTTTTTACCTTTTTCTTGAAATTTTTCTCAGAGTTCTCTCTATTTGAAGCTCTTGACTTTTTTCAAGAAAAAATGTTGATCCTTTGAATTGAGGCCTAGGGTCCTTTTTATAGTGCCCATAAATTAGTTAGATTTGTTAAAGAGATCTTTCTCTGAGTGATTTGGGGAATTTTCCCCACCGTTGGATCTTTGATCCAAGGGCTTCTGCTTTGCAGAAGAAAATCTTCTTGTTTTAACAAGAACGGAAAAGATTTCTTAGAATTTTAATTCTGTTTGGCGCAGATGCCCCAGCGCGTGACACGTGTCGCGCAGCGCAACTACGCTAGCGCATCTGCGCTGACACGTGTCGCGCAGCGCAGCGCATGCGCAACTGCGCTAGCGCATCTGCGCTGACACGTGTCGCGCAGCACAGTGCCTGCGCAACTGAAGCGTTGCTTTCTTTAATAGAGCTTTGCTCTGATTGGGCGCGCCTTCTTGGGCGCTGCGCCGACGTATCAGCGCCTGACATGTGGCGCGTTGCGCCCGAGATTTGAAGCGTTGCTTCAAAATTTTGAATTTTGAATTTCAACATAGCTTTGCTCTGATTGGGTGAAACACCTGGCTAGTAGTTCCCTTCCCCACGACGCCAGGGATCGAAGCCCTCACCAAGAGGCACCGGGCATTAATACGGCTTGGCCATCCTTAGCAGGCCTCTTACGGCCCCTCCCACGCTAAGGATCAAAAGCCCTCAACAAGACGCAGCCGAGCGGCTACCCTGCTCGGCTATCCCTGGCTGGTAGCTCTCTACCTCGCAACGCCAGGGATCCAAGCCCTCGCCAAGAGGCAGCCCAGCGGCTACCCAGCTCGGCTATCCCCAGCTGGTAGTTTCCTACCTTGCAACGCCAGGGATCTAAGCCCTCACTAAGAGGCAGCCGAGTTTCTTCCTGCTTGGCGCATCCCCAGCGGGCAGCCTCCTGCCCATCAGACGCTGAGGATTCGAAGCCCTCTTCGCGAGGCCGCCGAGTTTCTTCCTGCTCGGCGCATCCCCAGCGGGCAGCCTCCTGTCCATCAGACGCTGAGAATCCGAAGCCCTCTTCACAAGGCCGCCGAGTTTCTTCCTGCTCGGCGCATCCCCAGCGGGTAGCCTCCTGCCCATCGGACGCTGAGGACCCGAAGCCCTCTTCGCGAGGCCGTCGAGTTTCTTCCTGCTCGGCGCATCCTTAGCGGGCAGCCTCCTGCCCATCGGACGTTGAGGACCCGAAGCCCTCTTCGAGAGGCCGCCGAGTTTCTTCCGGCTCGGCACATCCCTAGCGGGCAGCCTCCTACCCATCAGATGCTGAGGATCTGAAGCCCACTTAGCAAGGCCGCCAAGTTCCTTCCTGCTCAGCGCATCCCCAGCGGGTAGCTTCCTACCCCACAAAGACACGGATCCAAGACCCGCTGAATAAACTCATACTCAACACGCGATTAGCGCCTCAACTCCGGCAAAGGGAGGATACCGACCTTCCCACACTCATCCTTCATTCGACTCATACTCGATGCGCGACAACAAGAGCGCCGTGTCGTTATCGAACAATCCACCACAAGGAATTACCTGCGCCAAGCCGCACAGAGAGAACCAAGCAGTCCACTATCGACCCGACCCACAAAATAGATCGGAACGAGAGTGGGGGGCTAATGATGATGCTCAATAACGGTAATTCTTTAGATCGTGACACGTGGCGGATGATGTGTCACATGCGTAAGCCAGTTAGGCCCCTGAGGGTCACGGAGGGGGAACCAGTGTGCTACAGCGGGGGCTTCCTTCAAACCTTGTCTCTGAGGTTGCACCCCACTCCTTGCCCCCCGAGCACCTCAGCAGCCAAGCCAAGTGTCCCTTTGCTCTACTCTGAGCTATCACAAGCCTAAGCTTTCTCGGCCCTCCCGGCTCGTCTCCGGGTTACCGCAGAACTAAGATACCTCGGATTCCCCGCTCATCTGCGAGCTCTCCCGCCGAGGTCATCTTCCTCCGTCTCATCGACCAACCAACGGCACCGCTCACAGGCACAACCGCCATCCTGCGAATCTCGCCATGCGCAAGATATCCGCCAGCCATATCCCACGTTCCACGCCATCACGATCCCCCATTAACGAGCATGTCTCGCCATTAATGGAAGATCCCGCTCATCACGCGGGCGTGACGTCGGGAGCGTAACGGCCGGTGTGATTCTCGCGCCTGCCCTGTCTGCTGCCACCGCTATATAAAGCACTTCTTCAGACGGTTCAAGTAAGCCATTTTTACTCCACTAAGCCGTTACTCTGCTCGGATTTCCTCTCTAACTTGACCGTCGGAGGGTCCTCGGTGGTACAACCACCACGGGACTTCCTTGCAGGTAGCTCGGCCCAATCAACCTCAAACCCATTGAGATCCACACGCTTCAGGAGCCTGCCTCCAGATCCAATCTCAGCCGTCTATCACCGTCATCAGCAGATCAACGGAAGGTAATATCTTGGCGCGATCCAGGTCGCGTCAGTTTGCTTTGTGATTTTCTTGCCGCAACAGAAAAAGTGAGCAAGGGCTATTTTACAAATCACCCCTTCCATCCTATCAAACAATGACATGGGTTAGGTTTCACCACGTAAGCATTACAGGAGAAAACTTTCTTCATTGTAGCTGGCCTCCACATTTCTCATTTATAAAAGAAGACAACCTTTAGGTGCTTGGTGGGGAATGGAGTTGAGTTTTGTAAACTGTGGTTTCATAAAGTTAGCAAAAGTTAACTCCAAAGTGCTAACTTTGGCTTGTTTGGCAACCATTTTGGAGTTGAGATTACTGTAATTTTTAGGCCTTAAATTGCAGTTATCTCAACTCCAATCTAATCAAAGTTTACTAAACTCCATTTTTGGAATTTGAAGCTTGCAAACCATAGTTTGCATGACTCTTACCTCCACTTTAAAATAAATCATGGTTATCCTAACTTTGTATCCAACCAGGGCCTAACATTGCATCGTGGAAGAGAGGTTTGGTTTAGCGACCCCAAAAGTCTGGGTTAAACGCTTGTTGCTGTTGCTGTTGGTAGAGGTGGTGTTATTGCACTGGCTTCTAGATGAGTTACACAATGTTAGAGAAAAAACTAACATTTTGGTGTCTCTATAATCTCTGCCTTGTTTGAGCACTTTTGTGGTGAAATCTTTAGGGGAATTCTTGCCCTTGACCGGTGCAAGATTAATGGAAAGGAAATGGTTTCTGCTGCTGGTCTTGCAACCTATTTCATCCCCTCCGAGGTAATAGATCACAAGTAATTTTTTGTCTCAAAAAAATATATATCAAGAAAATTTGGGTTGAAAATCAATGAATCAATCATATAATATGTGAAATTGTTAACTCAATGTGATAATCTCTGTATGCACAGAAACTCCAAGAGGAGAAGCCTTTGCTGAGTCTGAATTCGGGAGATGAAACTGCAGTACGAACCGTAATTGAGGAATTCTCTTTACGTATCGAAACTGAAGAACAAAGCATATTAAACAAGTAGAGTATTTGAGCCCACTCCTCACAAAATGCAATCTTTTGGCGGATTGGTCGAGTGAACATTTCTTTTGTAGGCTTCCTACAATCAACAAGTGCTTTTCTAAGGATTCTGTGGAGGAGATCATAACATCATTTGTAAGTTCATCGTCACTTTTCATTTTATCTCTCTTGCTGCATAGTATCTTGTTTCTTTTCTGCGATCGATAGTTACACAATTGCTTTGTTTTGCAGGAAGCAGAATCTCACTCTGAAGGAAATGAATGGATAGTTCTGGTTCCCAAAGGCCTAAAGTGATCATCACCCACCGGACTAAAGATAACTCTAAGATCGGTAACTGCTCATCATATAAGTTGCATTTGATCTCTTACAGTTGTGCTCATTTTCAAATATTTGTCACAAGAAATGAAATATATAATTTTGTCATCCTTCGTAGGCACATATTTCTTTTTACTAGATCTGAGAAGGAAGGAAACAAACCCTAGCTGAATGCCTAAAGAAAGAGTTCAGACTTACCGCCAACCTGCTGAGATCTACAATCTCTGGTGACATATATGATGTAATAAACGATGATTTCATTCTTCATTCTGTTCGATTCTCCGAACAACATGAGTCTCTAAATGTTCCTGTTTTTTAATCTCAAGGGTATTCGAGCTCTTAGCATCGACAAAGATAACACACCCAAGGTACATAATCCCTCTCTTTCGCTCGCTTTCATAACATCACCATTAATGCACATTAATTAAATTGAAATACTTCTATAATAATGAATTAGTGGGAGCCATCTACACTTGGAGAAGGGAGGGATGACAAATTAAAATCGACAATGTTCTTAAGCCGTTCAGAGACGAATTGGAACTTCAAATGCCATCTGAGGGAGAAGCATACAGGCATAAAACTATAAGATTTCCGCGATTTGTTGAACAAATCTTAGGCTTTTCATTTTTCTTTTATTTTATTGCTAATTTAGTAGCTGAAATTTTGCTGGTGGAGTGGGAAATATGAGCATTCTGTGTATCCAAGCCTCAAGGGAAAACAATGAACCACATTAACCAACCTTTGTAATGCTAAGGTTCCGCTTGATACATGGAATGGAAGATCACCGGGAATCCACGTATTCCCGGAAATGGGATGACCGGACATTTAATTCTAAGGAATTTTATATTAACGTGCTTGGTATAATTTAATTATTCCCGGTAATAAATGTATGTGCATCTGTCGACCGACGACGAACGTCCGATCGGCGGCGAACAGACCGGTGAACGATCAGAGATGAACGACCACTAGTACAAAGTTGCCTTGCCCCTATGAATGGGAAAATCCGTAGGGATAATTTGAGCTTGCCCCTACGGTTTCCACCGTAGGGACTAAGAATGTCCCTACGGTCCAGACCATAGAGACATATATACATAAAAAAAATGTAAAAATTTAATATATACAGTTACCCCTATGGTGCCGTAAGAAAAGGCTCAACAGTTGTCACCGTAGGGGCAAAGTTGGGCATTAAAAAAAAATTTTCCCCTTCCCGTTCCTATAGTATCCTAATAATCCCCAAAAATTCCCTGCCCTCGTCGCCTCCTCCAACCTCCAGCGCCTTCGTTTTCCTCTGTCGGGATCCTCCTCGGCTGCCGCTTCTCGTCATCGTCGATCGCCGTCCTCCTTGTCCACGTCAATCGCGCCCTCCTCATTAATGTCGAGCTCCTCCCCGACTTCCTCGTTAACATCGAGATACTCAACCGGTTAGTTAATTTATTTAAATTAAAATTTTATTTTCCTAAATTGAAATTGATGGGTATGGCTTTAATTTGTGGGTTAATGTTAATTTGAGGATTTTGGATTGCGGTGGTGGTGGGTGGTGGGCGGCGGCTGTTATTGGCTGTGGTGATGGCTGGTCTTTTATTTGGGGTTGTTTGGGGATGCGGGCGGCGGTGGCGGTTGTGGTGGTGGCTGTGGTGGGCGGCGGCGGCTGTGGTGGTGGGGAAAGGGGTCGGGAAAGGTCGATGGGGACCGGGTAGGAAGGTGAGGGACCTGGAAAAGTAATTTTAGATGAGATTGGTGGTGATGGTGAGGGGACGAAGAAGAAGAAGATTGGTTGTGGGTTAGGATTTGGTTTGGTTAGGGTTAGGGTTATGATTATGGTTAGGGGTAGGTTTAGAATTAAGGTTAGGATCATGGTTAGGATTTTGGTTAGATTTAGGGTTTAGTGAAAAAAACAACAGCTAAGGGTGGTTCAGTGAAGAATTTTAAGATATTTTATAGTAATTCAAATGTGTGTGTATGATAATGACGATGATCTCATATATCAAAGAAGATCAAACCTTAATTCATTATGATCATTCTTCTCTACATCAAACTCTTATCAAACTGACCCTAACCCCAACCCTAAATCTTCATCTCCTATTTCATTATCTGAACTAAATCTAAAAACTTAAACTTGATTAAGAAAACCTTAAACGTTAAAACTTTACCCTAAACAATAAATCGTGTAATTGAAATGTAAATAGTAAAACCAATTCAAGTTAAATCTTACGCTAAGTGTATGTATGATACTCGATGATAATATGAATTTTTTATATTATCATCGATAATCAAATGTGAAAATCAAAACGCGACTTAGTTCCCGACTATCAGTTAACATACATTTGATATTCGTCGTGCCATATTACACGAAGATTGTTAAATATCGGAAGGTATCTTTCGGTTTCTAACAACCGTTACATAGTCTATATGACGAGAATATTCAATCGTATGATAACCGATAGATTTTTCCTGTATGGACAAATTAGGAATGTACAAAGCAAACACTTGCATTCACTTGTGTTTTTCATTCATTTTGAGATATTTCGTCGGTACCTTTCCGCTGGTTCTCCATATACAATGATAGGTTAGATGTTCTTTTCAATGTTATTTGATAGCATTGAAATGATAATCTTTTCTATTACAGCGTACTCGGAAAAAAGCGGGAAGGTGCTGCCAAAATTTTCTCGAAACGGATGAATGTACAAGCGAATAGGTGTCTGCTCTATACATTCTTAATGGGATAGAAGCCTTACCCCTGACTGTAAAGACTCTGAAATCTTAGTATAGAAATTCTTCTGTTAAAATACAGAATAGAGTTTCACAGTTTGAGTACAAATTATAAGTTAATTTTGTTTAAGAACAACAAGAAACAACTTGTAGCTCACTGGTAAAGCCCTTGCACTGCTGCGACATAGCCCCTGTGTTCGAATCCCATCAAACACATTATTTTTTCTGATTTTCTTTTAAACTTTTTGGAAGCCCAAAAGTTTACACGTGCAATACACACAAAAACGAAAAGACAGAAAAATCAAACATGTGCACAATAATTTAAACACAGACTTGAACACATGGCATCAATCCACCAGCCCCACCCTCCAAATCGACCGGCCAAAAGGCCATTTCCAGTGGCACCGACGGTCGGCCCGAGCCCGATGAGGCCCGGGCTTTGCACACCCGACCCTTCCCCTACCCCTAACTCCCTTGCACTGTTTGATTGCTCTGCAATCAAATAGAGACCCTTCAATTCCCCATTTATTCTTATTTTAATGCATTTTAATTTACTCTTTTAATTCCAAAACCGTAATTCCACACTATAAATACTACCCCATGCCCTAACCCTTCATCATTCTGAAATCCGTAGCTAAAACTCTCAAAATTTTCTAAGTACAAGTGGAGTTAGCAAGCGGTCAACTTCCGGTGAGGAAACGAAGCAATTCTGGAGACCCCGCAACGCCACGACGACAAACCTCACTCCTTCTACCTTCTCTTAATCTAAATAGCTTGTAAGTCCCTCCCAATCCTTCTTCTTCTTCTTTAAAAGTTCATTTTCAAAACATATGTCGGAAATGGAGTTAATACTGACATCTTCTTCTAAAACTCTATAATTCCACTTTTTCTTACATATTCTTCATTCATATTCCTACACCATCTTGTTAAAATAAAACCAATGTTTAGAACCAACTTTTAATCAAAAATATCATGTAAGATGACTTTAATTTAACTTTTACATTAAAATACCATGAAGTTTATATATATCATTTTTATTTGTTTTGCTTAAGCATACCTTTAGAAAAACTCATGGGGTATCGACCTACCCCTCACATACACACATGGTTTCCATAGCACGATACCCTTTGAACATATTTTGTTACGAATACAAGATTACATTAAAATACCATTTACTATAAAAACGGTTTTCTTTTAAATTGTATTTTCAATTCCTTTGCAAATAAGCCTTTACAACCCTTTTAGAGGACTCTCTATTGAACGGTGTGGATTATCGCACATCCTTGGGCTAGTAGAGCGAGATGCAGATCTCCTCATAGAGCATTCGGTCTCGAAAGGTTTTTAATATGGTTTTTAAGAAAAACGTAATTTTTCTACCTAATTAAAATTTTAATATTTAATAATTATATAAATATTAAAATCCATATATTTTCAAATAATAACCTTATATTTTTTTATATGAAAGAATTACAAGTTTCATCAAAATACCATCAAGATACCAATAAAAGTCAAGCTTTATAATAAAATACCATGAACTTTCCAAGCTAAGCTATTATCACTAAAATACCTCAAATACTTATAATTCATATTCATGGAAACCCTAAATAATATAAATAACTTCTCGAGCTTATTTTGAAATTGTATTAAAAATACATTTCTGTAGGGTGTTTTTCGTCACCCCATTGAGATGGGAATACGCGCACGCTTGTCAGGCGTACTACAGATTCCCCCTGCCTAGGGTAGGCGGGGGTCTAATGATTGTGGGGATCCGAATCTCCGGCAGCCGCGGACTAAGCTGCCGTTAATTACCCCTCGCCCTTGGGGCGAGGGAACCTCCGATTAACGGGTTAAACAGGGCATGCGAACTCAATGTGCAGTGTACGTGTGTTCTGTTTTGAAATGGGGGTTTTGGATATATCGGGAGCCACGCAGAGTTTTTACGGGGGTCCCGCTACCCGGATAGCGGGCTGGGGGTCAAGGGGGCTAGCAGCCCCCTTGCGGGGTTCGGGGCAGCGCCCCGGCCCGAAAATTTTTTTGGAGGGGGAGAATGTTGCGGAGTATGTGTATGTGTGAATTTGTATACATATGTATATGTATATGTATGTACATAAAAAGAGGGGGGAAAGGGCATCCAAGGGATGCGTGGGACCAGCGCCTTGAGCGCTGTGCGCTTAGGTGCTGTGCGCTCAGGAGCGTGCGCGTCACGTGTTGGCACGCGGGCGCTTTGCGTATGAGCGCTGCGCGCAGGTGCGCAGGCGCGCGCGCCACGTGTCGGCACGCGGGCGCTTTGCGCAAGTGCGCTGCGCCCAGGTGCGCAAGCGCGCGCGCGCCACGTGTCGGCACGCGGGCACTTTGCGCATGAGCGCTGCGCGCAGGTGCGCAAGCGCGCGCGCCACGTGTCGGCACGTGGGCGCTTTGCGCATGAGCGCTGCGCGCAGGTGCGCAAGCGCGCGCGCCACGTGTCGGCACGCGGGCGCTTTGCGCAAGTGCGCTGCGTGCAGGAGCGCAAGCGCGCGCGCGCCACGTGTCGGTACGTGGGCGCTTTGCGCTCGCGCGCAGTGCGCTGGAGCGCAAATGCGCCACGTGTCGGCACGTAGGTGGTTTGCGCTCGAGCGCTAGCGCGCCGGCGAGGATAAGAGGCTTTTAGCCTCAAAAAAGATTTCTCAAAAGAGAAATCAGAGAGGAGTTGGACTCCTGAATGTGTTTTGGGGTTAATGGAAGGGGTTCTTCTTCTTCCTCCTGTTGTTTGCTGGATCTTGAAGATCAAAGGATGTGAAATATCAAAATCTCTCTTTTTTGAGATCTGATGGCAGATCTGAGTTCCCCTTAATGGGTTTTGTGGTGGAAAACTATTTAGTTTTGAAAAAGGAAGAGTAAAACTCTTGATTTAATTCAAAAGAAAGAAGAAGGTTTTGGAACCTTGAAGAAGGAAGAAAGATCTCAGATCTGAAACTTTTTTGGAGAGAGAAAAAAGTTGTTAGATATTTTCATTATCTTTGCCTTTATAGGCCATACATTTTACACATAGCCCCTTGGGCTTCACAAAATTGCATTTTGCCTATCCCATGGCTCATGTGCCATTTCTTTTTGCACATAAGCCATGGGCTTTACAAAAATTTGGCTTTATGCCTATTTTTTCTTACATTTATTCAAAAATAAAATAAAAGAAATACAACAAAATTATTTATTATAAAATTTTTATCTTGGCATGGGGGAAGGCCGGCCGCTTCATATTCTGGCTCGACCCGGGCATAGGCCCACTGGATCTGGGCTTGGGCCCACTTGTCTTGGGGTTGACTTTGATTTTGACTTGGTCAACCGGGGTGTAAATTTTTACCCCAACAAATTGCCCCCCATCAATAAATGCACACCACATATGTGGGTCGTGTGCATGAAATTGATGGATCTTCTTTTACTTGGAGGCGACCTGATTTGGTTCCCGCTTTTTGGGAAGCAGGCATTGCCCTTTTTACGACATGGACGGTCGTTGCTTGACATGACTCCGAGATGGAGTGTTCGTGATAGACGTTTCCCTGGCCCGGAGTGATTCGGTTCCCGCTTTGTAGGAATCCTGCGCTGCCCTTTTTATGACATGGACGGTCAATGCTGCCCTTTTTGCGACTTGGACGGTCGATGCTGCCCTTTTTGTGACTTGGACGGTCGATGCTGCCATTTTAGTGACGTGGACGGTCGATTCTGCCCTTTTTGCGACTTGGACGGTCGATTCTGCCCTTTTAGCGACGTGGACGGTCGGTTCTGCCCTTTTTGCGACATGGACGGTCGGTGCTGCCCTTTTAGCGACGTGGACGGTCGGTTCTGCCCTTTTTGCGACATGGACGGTCGGTTCTGCCCTTTTTGCGACATGGACGGTCGGTTCTGCCCTTTTTGCGACATGGACGGTCGGTGCTGCCCTTTTAGCGACGTGGACGGTCGGTTCTGCCCTTTTTACGACATGGACGGTCGGTGCTGCCCTTTTAGCGACGTGGACGGTCGATACTGCCCTTTTTGCGACTTGGACGGTCGGTGCTTGATTTGACTTGCTCTGCTTCTTGCAGTGTCAGGGGTAGACTTGACTTGCTCCGCTTCTTGCGGTGTCGAGATTGGATTCTGACTCGCTCCGCTTTCTGCGGTGTCGGAGTGGAAGTTGACTTGTTGATTTGGGTTGACATCAGCATCGCTATACTGGAATATGGTACCAGGAGCGAATCATCATCTGTCATTGAGAGGATTCTGGGATTTTGGATTTTGTTTGGCATCTGCATTGCTGCACTGGAATAATGCCAGGAGCAACTCATCATTTGCCCCGAGAGAATTTAGATTTGGTTGCTTAGGAGAGATTGGGATTGTTTTACGCCTGTGGATTGTATACGGTTTTGCAGGATGTATGATCCAGACCGTAGGGCCGGAAAGATTTCAGGGATTTGTTGGCGTCTGCATCGCTGCACTGGAATGTGGTACCAGGAGTGACTCATCATTCGCCGTTGGGGTATGGGGTTTGGAATTTGGTTGGCGTCTGCATCGCTATACTGGAATATGATACCAGGAGAGACTCATCATTCGCCGTTTGGGGATTTGGAATTCGGATCTTGTTGGCATCAGCATTGCTGCACTGGAATAATGCCAGGAGCAACTCATCATTTGCCTTGGGAGGACTTGGGATTTGGGTTTTTAGTCGGCATCAGCACCGCTAACACTGAAGCGAAATGCCAGGAGCGACTCATCATTTGCCGTTGCCCGTTGAGGAACGATGGCTTAGGGGATAGGTTTGGGTCCCTACCACCTAAGGCTTTTCAATTTTATGGGCCGTGAGGGTCCCATAAAAGCATTTTCTCCCTACGAGTCGTAAGGATCCCGCAGGTGTATCTTCTCCTTAGGAATCATGAGGATTCCTAAGTGTGTTGCTCCTTTGTGAGTCGTAAGGATCTCACGCAGGGGTTTTCTCCTCACAAGGTCGAGAGGACTTTGCGAGTGTATTTCATCTCTTTTCACGAGTTTGCGCCCTTTCGGGTTTTCACAGACTCGCCGGTAGTCCTGCTGTTTTTACTCACGGAGCCCTTTCGGGTTTTCATCCGTGCCCATTTTGCTTGTGGACATACCGTTTATTTCTTCTTCTTTTTTTTTTTTTGCCGCTGGTGGGACTTTAAAAGTAGTCTCACCGGCAGGATTTGGAAGAGATAGGGGTCATTTACGCCCGTGGATTGTATACGGTTTTGCAGGATGTATGATCCAGACCGTAGGGCTGATGTGCTCAATTCGCCTGCGACTTGGAGCATTCACGTGTAGTATTTCTTGAGATATCGGCCATTGATGGGTGGTATGGGCCTTTCTCCCTCAGCACTTATTAGTTGGTAGGATCCTCCGTCAAACACTTTCTCGATGACGTATGGTCCTTCCCAGTTTGGCTCGAATTTTCCCTTGGCATGTCGATTGGGGATAATCGGTCTTTTGAGGACCAACACCAATTCACCTTTCTTGAAAGCGCGGAGACGAGTTATCTTGTCATAGGCCCGTGACATTTGGGCTCGGTATAGCTCCAGATTTTGCTGCACCGCGAGCCTCTTTTCTTCGAGGGCATCGAGTTCTTCAAGTCGAAGGAGCACGTTTTCCTCTTCTGTCAACTCATGCTGAACGGCCATTCTTAAGCTTGGAACTTCGACTTCGAGGGGGAGGACCGCCTCCATTCCGAAGAGCAATGAGTATGGAGTGGACTGAGTTGGAGTACGGTGCGTGGTACGATATGCCCACAATGCCTCGTGAAGCTTGAGATTCCAGTCTCTTTTGTTGGCTGAAGCATTTTTCCTCAGGAGCTTGCACAGAGTCTTATTGAAGGCTTCGGCTAGCCCATTGGCTCTTGGATTATAGATGGAGGAATATCTCCAGTCTATCTTGTGCTGAGCAGCGAACCTCGAGACATTGAAGCTCTTGAAAGAAGGCCCGTTGTCAGAAATGATTTTTCTTGGTGTACCGAAGCGGTATAGAATATTATGCTGGAAGAATATCAGAATATCCTTTGTCTTAACTTCTTTTAGCGGGACAGCTTCAGCCCATCTGGAGAAGTAGTCTGTCGCGGCCAGTATAAACCGATGGCCTTTGGATGACGGAGGATCAATTGGGCCAACAATGTCGGTGCCCCAGACTTCGAAGGGCCACGACGCCACCGTAGGATGCAATGGATTGGGATGCTTGTGAATAAAATCACCGTGAATTTGGCAGATATAACATTTCTTTGCATGCTCTCCGCAATCCCGTATCATGGTGGGCCAGTAATACCCAAGCCGTTTAATTTGCAGTCGCATCTTGGGGCCAGATTGGTGAGCACCGCAAAAGCCTGAGTGAACTTCTTTCATGACTTTTTGGGCTTCGGCCGATGACAGGCACCTGAGCCAGAGTTGGTCATATGACCTGCGGTATAGCGTGTCATTTACAAACACGTATCGGAGAGCTCTTTTCTTCAGCTGAATCCTCGCAGATTTTTCTTCGGGCAGCTTGTCGTATCGGAGGTACTCTATGAAGGGTTCTCTCCAATCGGGCTCATCTTGGATGATCGAAGCTTCTTCGGCGGGACTGCTCTTATGTTCCGTGCTTTCCTCTTCTCGTAGAGAGACTGGGGGTAGAATTTGTCGGCTCCTGACTGTGATCAGAATTTCGTCCATGTCAGGATCAGCCAGCTCCTTGGCTAAGCGAGCGAGTATGTCGGCCTTTCCGTTCAACGCTCTGGGAATTCTCATTAGTTCAATATGAGTGAACCGTTTCATGAGTTCTACCACCCGGCTTCTGTACCGAGCTAACTCGGGTTTGTATATCTTATAGTCGCCGCTTACTTGGTTGACGACGAGCTGGGAGTCACCGTAAACTCGTAGCTTACGGATTTCCATTTCTACGGCGAGCTCCAAACCAGCTATCAGAGCTTCATACTCAGCTTCATTGTTTGTCCGAGGCTCGGTGAGAGCAAAAGAACGCCGTAGGGTTCCCATTGATGGTGTGATGAACACCAATCCTATCCCTGCTTTTATCTCCGGGACGCTTGATTTACTGGAGGTTCTTATCGATGAGGCCCCATCGAAGTAGAGCTCCCAACATGGCTCGTCATTCTCGAGGTGCAGCACTTGTTCGTCGGGTAACTCACAATTTAGCGGCGACCCTTCTGGTATGGGATGAGCAGCGAGAAAGTCTGCAAGAGCTTGCCCTTTTACTGCTTTCTGAGGGGTATAAACTATATCAAACTCAAGTAGCATGACAGCCCATCTTGCCATTCTGCCGGCTAGGCTTGCTTTGGTTATCAAGTGTTTGAGCGGGTCGACCTTGGAGATCAGCATAACCCGATGAGCGAGCAGATAGTGCCTCAGCTTCTTCACAGCAAATATCAGAGCCAGGCATTGCTTTTCGATTGGGGAGTAGTTGTGTTCCGCCCCGACTAGAGTTCGACTGAGGTAGTAGAGGGCATTTTCTTTTCCCTCCTTGTTATTCTGCGCAAGGAGCGCACCGAGTGATTCGTCCAGCACGGCAGTGTAGAGAATCAGCGGTTTATTTGGAATGGGAGCGGCCAGCACTGGAGGGTGCAACAAGTATTGTTTGATGCTTTCGAACGCTGCTTGACATTCGGCATCCCAGATAAAAGGAGCTCCTTTCTTCATGAGCTTTGAGAAGGGCCTACATCTCCCCGATAAATTTGAGATAAACCTCCGTATATAAGCAAGCTTGCCTTGAAAAGATCTTAGCTGCGTCAAACTCTTCGGAGGGGGCATCTCCATGATGGCCTTTATCTTTGATGGGTCAACTTCGATCTCTCGATGTCGAACTATGAAGCCCAGGAATTTTCCCGATGATACGCCAAAAGCGCACTTCAGAGGATTCATCTTCAGATCGTATTCCCTCAGCCTGATGAGAACGGTCCTGAGATCTTGGATATGATCGGCCTTGGCTTTAGTCTTGACGACCAGATCATCAACATAGCATTCGACGACTTTATGGATCAGGTCATCAAAGATATTAGTCATCGCCCTTTGATATGTAGCACCTGCGTTCTTCAGTCAGAATGGCATTACCTTGTAGCAATATATTCCGATCGGGGTTCGAAATGCTGTGTGCTTCTCATCCTCAGGCGACATCTTGATCTGATTATATCCAGACGAGCCATCCATAAAGGTGAACAGTTCATAATTTGAGGTGTCATCGACCATCATTTCCATGACCGGTAGCGGGAAGTCGTCTTTAGGACATGCCTTATTGAGGTCCCTGAAATCGACACAAACTCGGATCTGTCCATTTTTCTTCTTCACTGGGACTATGCATGCGATCCAGTCTGCATATTTCTCTTCCCTGATGAAGCCGGCATCGATGAGTTTCTTGGTTTCCTCGATGACCTTTTCTTCCAACTCCCTTCTCATTCTTCGGAGAGCTTGTTTGACTGGCTTAGCATCAGGAGATATAGCCAACTTATGTATGGCCACTTCAGGGGAAAGGCCAGGCATTTCTTTGTATGTCCACGCGAAGCAGTCGACGAACTCATGCAGCAGGGCGATTATCTGCTCTTTCATTTCCTCCGACAAGAGTGAGCTGATGTAGGTCGGCCTCGGATTATCGGGCATTCCTAAGTCAATCTCGGTTAGCTCATCAAAGGTTGCTTGTCCGCCATCTTCGAGCTCTTGAGGAGCTTCTTCTGGCTCGGCTATCTCGTCATCATCATTCGATCTTTCGCGGGCCTCACCAACATGGATCATGTAGCACGCTTTGGAATCAGGTTGAATGTAGCCTATGCCCCGTCTATCTGGAGTTCGTCCATCGATGAGTGCTCGGACCTGGGGCGGATACCATAGCCCTTCGTAAAACTTTGCTTCGGACTCCGTTTGATATAACCGGCATCCGCACTTCTTAAAGTATTCCCGCATCTCGGGCGCATAGTATCTGGGATTGAGGACGGCTCTTATGCCTCTCTCGTAGGGAAGGCACACGACAGAAAGATCGTCCGGGTGCACAACGGGGTTTGACCTGTAAAATAGGATGCCCTTCTGTCCATTTTTCCTCCCGGGCACGTAGAAAGTTTTCAGCTGGTCCACGGTGGAGATTGATAATGCATCGAGCTCTTTGCACATTTGCTCTGGTACCCTTGTAACGGCTAGGGACCATTCTGCAACTTCGAAGGTCTCTCGTAGTTTCGCTTGTTGCGTGGGGGTCCGATCTGCACCGCTGCTGCACGACAGGTCCTCTTCCTCTGACTCTTCAGTGTCGCTGCCAAGATGAGGGTGGACATTACTGCTAGATGGGGCTTCAGTGACAGATTCGTCTGTATCGCTGTCGAAACGAGGGCGAGTTTTACGGAAGGACGGGCTTCCAGCGTCAGACTCGTCAGTGTCGCTACCGAAATGTGGGCGCACTTGGGCGTTTTTACTTTTGAAAGTGACAACCGGCGCGGATTTGCTTTTGGGTCTTGGGGCCGGTCTATCCTCAATCAGTTGAGGCTTAGCACTTTGGTGGTTCATAAAGTACCGAGAATCTTCATAGCGGACTTCATGCACACCGAACGGCTGGATGTCTCCGTCAATGCGTCTTTCTTCGCTATTTTTAGTATACTTCATGCATTGATGGAGAGTTGACGGAATGATGCCGTAATCGTGGAGCCACGGTCGCCCCAAGAGAATCTTATAAGACGTGTCGGCGTTGATCACGTATATCTTAGCTTCAGTTTGCAGATCCCCGATTTTGATTGGCAGAGCTATGGACCCCAGAACTTGCTGGCAATTTTGGTTGAAGCCTTGAATGACAATCCTTTCCCTTGACAGATGTCGGACGTCCATTGATAAACTCTTCAGAGTTCGCAAGTTCATGATGTTCACTGAGGACCCCGGATCAATCAATATGCGATTAATTCGATCTCCGTCGCTGTACCCGGTCACGTAAAGCGGCCGATTATGCTCAGCCGTTCCCAGTAGCAAGTCTTCATCCTTAAATGTGACTGCGGCGGCATGCAAAGCGTGCTGGGCTTCTTTCATATTAATTTCCGCAAAGTGAGCCTGATACCGCTCGGGGTTTTGTAGAGCGTGAATGAGAACATCTCTAAGCTCCTTAGATAGGACCAAGGCGTCATAGATGCTCAGGAGAGACGAAAGCTTCCGGAGATGCGCCAAGACATTATAGTCCATCGAGGAAGGACTTGTGTTTTCATCAACTGGTTCTCTTCCATCTTCTTCATTAGCGACTTGTTTTTCCTTCCCTTTTGGGGCGTTGCCCTGATTTTGCGGTAGAGCCCTGCCGCTTCTGAGCTGGATTTGATTGGCTATTGTGGTGAGCTCCTCGTCCTCTTCGGGAAAACAGAGCTCATCCTCGGAGTCGCTGCCGAGATGGATGGCATAGCAGGTCACTACTGGGATCTCTTCATTGGAGTCTTCTTCTAACTCCTCCAGAATATCAGCCGCTTGTACAGGGAAGAACTCCTTCAATCGAATCAATGTTCTTTCCTTTTGTTCATATTCTTCGAGGGAATCGATATATTTTTGAATGGTCGATCTCCCTGCAGACTCTTTTTCACGCCGAGCTGCACTTTTCTTCTTCTTGAGCTTCTTGGATTTTGAGCCTGATGGAGCTGCATTGGCAGCTGGACTGGTAGGCTTCTTCTGCCCTTCACATTCCGTCCTGGGTTCTTTTTGAAGTAGCTTTATCATCTTCTTCGTCTTATTAGATATGTGCGTACTCCACGGAGGCCGCGATGAGTCAGTTTCATCTCTCAGGGCAGCGGGTTCGGCTGTCTTCTCCCAGAAGGCTTCAACTTCTGTCTGTATAAAGTTGGTGGTTGCAACTTGATTGTTCACCAACACACTTTTGGACAGCTCGATCTCTCCAGCCTTGTACTGCTTCTCGACCCAATCTTTGAAAATATAGCAATCCTCGATCGCATGGCTCACTACTCGGTGGTACGGGCAATACAAAGGATTGTCGGTCATTTTTGCTTCCTGGGGTCTTTTCGACTCCGGCAATTGTAGGCCGTTGTTCAAGGCATCTTTAAATATCTTCCGGACCTTGTCCCTTCTGAAAGAGTAAACCTTGTTCTTTTTCTCCTCTAGAGAAGGCCCATCTCCTCCCAGCAATGGCTTTCGAGACCGGTTAGTTTTGGATTCGGCCGCCCTTCGCTTTTCTTCACTGTCGGACGCATTGAAGACATTGGTACTGCTGGAACTCCCGCTTCTACGGTTGTCGTCCCGTTTGCTTTTCCAGGTTTTGTCTCTCTGAGAGTCCGGCGGGGACTCTTGCTTCGAGCATTCCAGCATTTGAACTTTCTTGGTTAGCTCCTGAAATGTCTTGAGGTCCGCTGTACACAAGAATGTGACCATCCAATTGCTGAGGTTCCCAATGAGAAGGCTGACGGACTGGTCCTGCTCCAGCGGCGGTTCGCACTTGACTGTGAGATTACGCCATCGAGCGATAAAGTCAGTGTTGCTTTCATTCTTCCCCGGCTTGGTCCTCACAAGGTCGGCAATGGAGATTTTATCACTGACGCTCATGAATCTTTGCCGGAACAGAGACTCCATTTGGGCAAAGGTAATGACGGACCCGTCTGGTATGCTCGCGTACCAGTCGAAAGCGACACCGGTCAGGCTGTTGACAAATTGACGAAGAAGGAGCGCGTCATTGCCCCTTGTATTTCCGCACGATGCTTTGAAGTGGGCAACGTGTTGATTTGCATTCCCCGTTCCATCAAATCTTCCGAACTTAGGAATGATGTAGCCGCTCGGGAACTCAATCAGATCGTACTGCGCGGGATATGGCCGCCCACTACTGCCGATTTCTTTCTGAGCTTCAGCTTCGGCCACCAATGTTTTAACCTTGCTGGTGACCAAATCCATTATCCGGTCCTGTGTTAGCGGGATAGTGTTATCTGGGGCCAAGGCGTCCCCAGAAGCGGAGTGTGGCCGGCTTTCATGTGGCTCGACCAGTCTCGGTCCCAAAGGAACCGGCATTGGTTGCCTCGGATTGTCATCACCCGGCTGATTAGTAGCGGCTTGTGCCTGATTGGGAGGCGCTCGAGCAATTTGAGCCGTAAGCTGCATCACCACGTTCGTTAAGTCGTCAATCTTCGAATAGAGCTTGGCCATCTCTTTATCTTTGCTCCTGAGCTGTTTTCGAAGCTCTTGAAGTAGCTCTTGCTCCGCAGTCCTGGGGCGGAAAGTCGGCTCTTCCTCGCTGTCCGAGCTTGACTCTGCATGGACCGATGGGTCTTTCTGCCTATCATCCTCATCGAGAGGGTTTTCTTCATCTAGCGGGGGCGGCTGTTCTTGGGCGGCGGCAACCACATTCAGGCTAGATTGGGCTTGGGATGTGGTGGCCCCATCCTTGATTTTGCTGCGAAGGTTGTCGCTAGGGCGCCCGCCCGCCATATAGACCGTATGGATGATATATCCGGCCGTCTTTCTATCATTGGCGGCTGATTTCACGGATCGTTGTCTTGACCCCCTTGCTTCGGTAGCTGGTAGTCGATCGAAGTCGGCTGGCCTAACCAGGTTCTTGAATGGTGCGGGCGCTTCTTTTCTGGGTTTGTCCCGCTGCTTTCATGCGGCACAGAGTGCTTGATAGACTCTTGAAGAGACCGTGTCATACTTTTTCTGTTGGGGCTGGGACACGTCTCTTTGTGGCACTGTTCGGACCGCTGTCTTCTTGATTCTGGCGGTCATAGCATTTTTCTGAACCCACTTCAGAGGCTCGAAGGAATTGTTGATTCTTACGTCCGACTCAGCCGTCGTCGCGGGACAACCCTGCACTTGGAACTTCACACGGTTCCATTTAGCCGAAGCCTTGGCCCTTTTGTTGGCTCGATACCTGAGCCGCTTCTGCCTTAACTTTTCTGTCCTAAGCATCTGGCAGACTTTGGCTCTTTGGGAAGACGCCGCATACCGGTCGATGGAGGGCCTTGGAGATACGCTCGATTGTGCATTTGTTGGAGTCATCGCCTGAGCTCGTCCGCAACATTTGATGTTGCCCTTTGTACCGAAGTTCTTGCCCCCAGCTAGAGCGCCAGGGAGTCGTTCAGACACCGTCTTAAGTTTCGGTTGTGGTGCCTTGGCGATCACGAAATTCGGCCTCTTACCCCTTGAGACCGGCTTGGCCACCTGTTCCGCTGGGATCTTCGCCAGATGAGCGCTTCCGGCAGGGTAGATGATGACAGAGCCAAACTGGCGGGGCGGTTCCTCCCATTGTCGACTGAGGCTTGCGGAGAGAACCACCCGAGCGTTGATCTTGACCACGTACGGAATCGGGGTCACGTTGGAAGCTGAATTCGTCTGGGGAGACATTGTCGTCGAAGGTTGATTGCTGCACACAAAAAAAACATCATTTCAGTATAAGCAATCGATATGTATATTGATTGAGTTCGCATGAACGTTTAACCCAAAATATGGGAGGAGAGATTGGTCCCACCGGGCGTGCCAGAATCTGTAGGGTGTTTTTCGTCACCCCATTGAGATGGGAATACGCGCACGCTTGTCAGGCGTACTACAGATTCCCCCTGCCTAGGGTAGGCGGGGGTCTAATGATTGTGGGGATCCGAATCTCCGGCAGCCGCGGACTAAGCTGCCGTTAATTACCCCTCGCCTTTGGGGCGAGGGAACCTCCGATTAACGGGTTAAACAGGGCATGCGAACTCAATGTGCAGTGTAAGTGTGTTCTGTTTTGAAAGGGGGGTTTTGGATATATCGGGAGCCACGCAGAGTTTTTACGGGGGTCCCGCTACCCGGATAGCGGGCTGGGGGTCAAGGGGGCTAGCAGCCCCCTTGCGGGGTTCGGGGCAGCGCTCCGGCCCGAAAATTTTTTTGGAGGGGGAGAATGTTGCGGAGTATGTGTATGTGTGAATTTGTATACATATGTATATGTATATGTATGTACATAAAAAGATGGGGAAAATGGCATCCAAGGGATGCGTGGGACCAGCGCCTTGAGCACTGTGCGCTTAGGTGCTGTGCGCTCAGGCGCGCGCGCGCCACGTGTCGGCACGTGGGCGCTTTGCGCATGAGCGCTGCGCGCAGGTACGCAAGCGCGCGCGCCACGTGTCGGCACGCGGGCGCTTTGCGCATAAGCGCTGCGCGCAGGTGCGCAAGCGCGCGCGCCACGTGTCGGCACGCGGGCGCTTTGCGCAAGTGCGCTGCGCGCAGGAGCGCAAGCGCGCGCGCGCCACGTGTCGGTACGCGGGCGCTTTGCGCTCGCACGCAGTGCGCTGGAGCGCAAATGCGCCACGTGTCGGCACGTAGGTGGTTTGCGCTCGAGCGCTAGCGCGCCGGCGAGGATAAGAGGCTTTTAGCCTCAAAAAAGATTTCTCAAAAGAGAAATCAGAGAGGAGTTGGACTCCTGAATGTGTTTTGGGGTTAATGGAAGGGGTTCTTCTTCTTCCTCCTGTTGTTTGCTGGATCTTGAAGATCAAGGGATGTGAAATATCAAAATCTCTCTTTTTTGAGATCTGATGGCAGATCTGAGTTCCCCTTAATGGGTTTTGTGGTGGAAAACTATTTAGTTTTGAAAAAGGAAGAGTAAAACTCTTGTTTAATTCAAAAGAAAGAAGAAGGTTTTGGAACCTTGAAGAAGGAAGAAAGATCTCAGATCTGAAACTTTTTTGGAGAGAGAAAAAAGTTGTTAGATATTTTCATTATCTTTGCCTTTATAGGCCATACATTTTACACATAGCCCCTTGGGCTTCACAAAATTGCATTTTGCCTATCCCATGGCTCATGTGCCATTTCTTTTTGCACATAAGCCATGGGCTTTACAAAAATTTGGCTTTATGCCTATTTTTTCTTACATTTATCCAAAAATAAAATAAAAGAAATACAACAAAATTATTTATTACAAAATTTTTATCTTGGCATGGGGGAAGGCCGGCCGCTTCATATTCTGGCTCGACCCGGGCATAGGCCCACTGGATCTGGGCTTGGGCCCACTTGTCTTGGGGTTGACTTTGATTTTGACTTGGTCAACCGGAGTGTAAATTTTTACCCCAACAATTTCATAAAACCCCCTTGAGTTATATAAAACAACATTTAAGGACTTTAGTAAATATATGTTTAAGCGGGATCAATTCTCTTGAGCCCCAAGGAGCCGGAGAAAGTGAGTACTTGCCTATTTAATGTAGAAAATTTAACGGTGTTATCAATGGTAATTGTCTTAGAAAAAGACACAAATCCTGCCGTCCATGTGCAGCAGTTACCGATAACTCCCGAATCTAATTCAGGATCTAAATTAGTTATAAGTGTCTGACTCAACTCTGAGTCTAACTCAAGTCTGAATCCAAACTCAAAAGCTGAATCTAAAACCAAACACGAATACTTGATCATGAACTTGAACACACGAAATCAATATTGAACTCAAATATGTATATTTGACCATTTATCATGAATTGGAACACTTGAACTTGATTAAAGCAAAACATGAATATTTAAACACTATGACTTGACTTGAACCATGAATACAACTTTACATGAATACTTGATATGAATACTTGATATAGACGTGTGTTTCCCCAATAAAAGAGCAAAACTCTATTCAAAACTCAAGAGGCAGCGCCTCACGTGTCTGCCACGAGGGCGCCAACGCCAGAGTTAAAAACTCTTATTGGTGCCGCACGTGCACAAGCACGTGAGCGCCAGCGCCTAATAGTATTAAATTCTATTCTCTATTAAACAGGGCCGTTGGATCAAAAATCCAACGGAGATGATAAGTCATCAGAATGCAGAATTAAATTTTGTTGAGGAAATATTCTTCAAATCTTTCTAAACAAGAAATATTACTCTCTGTAAAATAGAGTACCGTTGAATTAAAAAATCCAATGGTGATTAAAGAATCACCGATCTACAGAATAAAATCTTTATGGGAAAATATTTCCCTAATCTTGTTAAGAACAAGAAAAATACCTTCTGTAAAACAGAAGCCCTAGAATCAAAAATCCAATGGTGGGTAAAATCCCCAAATCAATTAAGATCTCTCAATGAGAGATTTCTTTAACTAATCAACAGACTTGCCTCAACTATATAAAGGACCCAAGACTTCAAGTCTAACACAGAGGAACCCCCCATAAGCTTTGAAAAAAAGAGAAAGATTTGAAAGAATAGAGAATTAAATTCTCGAGAAAGAAGAACTCTCTTCTTGAAAATTTTATGTAAATAAAATTAGATAAAGATCCTGTGGATCATTCAAAAAAAAGAGAAGGGAGAGAACTCAGGAATGCTTAGCACTCAGTGGGCGGCGCTCAGCGCCCAGCGCCCCATGTGCCCCTCATATGGGCGCCCTAAAATAAGGAGTGCTTAACACTCAGAGGGCGGCGCTCAGCGCTCAGCGTCCCTTACATGGGTGCCATAAAATAAAGAGTGTTTAGCACTCAGTGGTTGGCGTTCAACGCTCAGCGCCCAGTGCCTCACGTGCTCCTCATGTAGGCTCTATAAAATAAAGAGTGCTTAGCACTCAGTGGGCGGCGCTCAACGCCCAGCGCCTCACGTGGGCGTCACAGAACATAAAGTGCTTGACACTCATCATTCAGCGCCTAGCGCCTAGTGCCTCACGTGCTTCGCACGTGGGTGCCATAAAGAATGCTCAGCACTCCATATAGAGGTAAAGAAAAGAGAGAGTAAAGTGGGAGCGTCAGAACTCACATGTGTGCTCAGCACTTTTTGCAAGAAAAAGGGGATTGAGCCCAAACCAGTGTGTTTCCTGATTTAAAATCAGGAAAGGTTATGAAGAAGGGTCACGTGCTCCCACGTGACCAGCAGTCACGTGTTGGCACGTGACATTTAAAAGCATCGGCAAGGCAGATTCAGCTTCCCGTGTACATCAAAGAAAAGGGCTTCAGAAAGGGTCACGTGCTCCCACGTGACCTGGGTCACGTGTTGCCACGTGACATTTAAAAGCGGCTTCAAAGGCATACCGGTTCCCTAATCAAATCAAGCAAAAGGGCTTCAGAAAGGGTCACGTGCTCCCACGTGACCAGGGTCACGTGTTGGCACGTAACACTCAAAAGCAGCAGACTCAACTCCCTGATTAAATCAAGAAAAAAGCGCCAGACGAGGGTCACGTGCTCACACGTGACCAGGGGTCACGTGGTGGCACGTGACGGCTAGGCGGCAGCCAGAAGGCAGAGCGCAAAAAGGAAGAAGAGGTCTCGTTCCAAGGGGGTCACGTGCCTACACGTGACCAAGGGTCACGTGGCCACACGTGACCGGCTTTCAAAGCCTATCTGTCAACAGAATTAAATTCTGAGAAAAGGCCTTTCAAATCTTTCCAAAGGAACCGATTGAATTAAAGATTTAAAGATTCTTAAAAATCACCTATCTATGGAAAAAGCCTGAACTTGGAAAGATTTCCCCTTAAAATCTAACCGAAATAACAAAGGAGAATCTCTGGATTTAAAATCCAGTGGTGATTAAAATTCACATAATAATCTAAAGGTCCAAAACGAATGGTGAATACAAATTAAATCTCTCAATGAAAGATTCACCAAAACTAATTGATTCGGCTGCCCCTCCTATAAATAGGAGCCAAGAGACACACAGAGGGACAGACATGCAGAAAGGAATCGATACATAAAACAAAAGGAGGAGAGCCTTGATACTTTGGAGGAATTTGGATCTTCTGCAAAAGAAAACCCTAGGTAAGAAAGGGAAGGCTTTTTGAAAGGAAAAGAGAATTTAATTCTCAACAGAGTTTAACTCTGATATAAAACAGAAGAACATAGTTCTCTCTTTGGTGGAGGATCTGTAAAGTGCACATCTCCCCTTGAGTTGAGAATTTAATTCTCAATGGGTTGAGATCCTGCCATATAGATCCAAAGCATAGAGAGGGAATGGAAGCTTGAGAATTTAATTCTCACAGAACTATAGGAATTTAATTCCTTTAAAATAAAATTAGGGTTTGACCCTATGTTATGGGATTTAATTCCTTCAGAATGAACAGAATCAGGGTTTAACCCTAGTTAAGAACTTAGTTCTGTTAAAATAACAGGAATTTAATTCCCTCAAGAAAGAAGAAATGAGGGTTTAACCCTATTTAAGAATATAATTCTTCAAAAGAAAGTAGGAATTTAATTCCTCTAAAGTTATTGCTAGGGTTTAACCCTATGAAGAATTCAATTCTTAAAAAAAGATAAACACATCTTCAAACAGGCAAAGGAATAGGGTCACATGCTACCACGTGACCCCTGAAAAGAAACAGAAAAGAGCTTTAGGGCGCCCTCACGTGTCGACATGTGACCCCTAATGAACAGTCTAACAGATCAAAGCGCAGGCCCCCATCACGTACCCACACGTGATGGCTTTCAGAATTAAAAGTGTTAAACACTTATCTGTAGAACAAAATAAAGGGAAACAGGGCGCTGTCACGTGCTACCACGTGACCCCTTGGCTGAAGCTTTAACGGACAAACACCAGAATTCCCATCACATGACAGAACGTGATGCTCCAAAGTATTCAATACTTTTGGCAGAATAAAATGAATTGTGGGCGCTCTCACGTGCTACCACGTGACCCCTCTTCCCTTAGTGTTTAACACTAAAATTGAAACCTCTATATCCAGTGTTCGACACTGATTTTCTTAGTGTTTAAACACTAATTTGGAAAATATCTATTTACAGTGTTTAACACTGACTTTCTTAGCGTTGAACACCAACCTAGAAAACCCTGTTTCCAGTATTTAACATTGACCTGCCTTAGTGTTAAACACTAATTTGAAATCTTCATTGCCAGTGTTTAACACTGATTTGTTGTAGTGTATAAAGACTAATTTGAAAGCCCTGTTGCTGGTGTTTAACACTATCTTTTAGTGTTAAACACTAACTTGTCAATCTTATTCTCAGTGTTCAACACTGATTGATTTTTAGTGTTTAACACTAACTTTAGCCCAATTGGCTAAGTGTCTAGAGGCAAAGCCTCTCCTCTAATGGACCAACAGAGGGCCAATATCCTAAACATAATTGGACTTAGCCCAAGCTGGCCATAAGTCCTCAATTCAAATTCAACTGAGCCAATGGGCACATAATATAATTAATTGGTCTTGGTTCCAAATTGGGCCAAAGATTATTTAATCTACCTCGGTTTAAGGGTACATCTCTTCACTCCTTTGATACTTGGCGTTGTAATTCCTCAACGTCTTCAAAGAGGTGACGGGTCCCGGTGACCACATATCAATACGGACTGTGGGGTCCTTAAACTCATGGACTATGAGGTCCTTAACCTTGACCGGGATGTCTTAAAACTAACGACGGACTGTGGGGTCCTTAAACTCATGGACTATGAGGTCCTTAACCTTGACCGTGATGTCTTAAAACTAACATCGGACTGTGGAGTCCTTAAATCCACGGACTACGACGTCCTTAACCTCGACCGAGATGTCTTAAAACTAACATTGGACCGCAATTTCCTTAAACTACCCATGGACCGCAATGTCCTTAAACTACTTATTGACCGCAATGTCACTAAACTAAACAACAGGGCTCCCTTAATTGCTCTATTGTTGGATCTAAACGATCCCGTTAAGTTGATCTTAGTCTGAAAACTAAACTAACGTATCCTTAACAAACGTTTAAGTCGATCTTAGTCTCGAATGAGGCTAACGTATCCTTAAACCCAAACCCCCAAACCCAAATCTAAGATGATACGGATTTGGACTAGTCCACACCCTACGGGCGACGACATAACTCAGTCTCCGTATACAATCCACGGGCAACTAAACATAAAATAAACACACACGACACGAAGTGACCATCTGGAGAAGGAGAAAGTGGTTACCGCGATGCGGTAGCGTAATTAACTGCAGGGGCTTGCGCCTGCAGAGAAGAGCGTCCCCACAATCAAAAACCCCTCAAGCGAGGGGGAATCTGACGAAGTCTGCTACATCGGACGCATTCGTTTAGACCTTCGATATACGGTGCCATAAATCAACTTGGCATCTTCGGAGAGGTGGACGGATAGCACTTATTAGCATCTGCTCCGAACCTCAAGCAAGACGTCCCGCGTCTCGGCCGCCGTTCGGAGGGGAACAGATTCTGGCACGCCCGGTGGGATCTTTTCCTCTTTCCACTCCACACTTCGTGTGTCGTGATTCGCGAACCAATCGCGGTTAGCTAATGGTTGCCCTTGGGTTGCAAGGTACTAAGACTTAGCGTCTTGCTTATTGCAGAAAGCAAAGAATCGATGGCTTCTACTTGTGTGAAATGCTCCAACTGCTCGCACTGCAATTGCAACCAACGCTCTTCCTCGCCAGGAGGTATAGCCTACGGACCCCAAGCTGCTTTGCTATTCGCAATGCCCGTGGAACAAGTCACTCGAGCCACCACAGGATTGTTTTTTGGGACCATGCTCCCGCCGACAAACTTCACTGCTCCGGTGCTGACAAAGGAAGCTCCCAAGAAGTCGGTCTTTGATCGTCTTACCCCTGCCGCGGCCCCTCTCAATGGGTTGCCCAACACCAGCGCCTCGGTCTTCTCTAGATTGGGCCAAGACTCATGTGGACCCACAATGGGGCCTACAATCCCAGAGAAGGCTGCTTCTAAGAAAGTGACTGGTCCTGCTCCTGAAGTCGCCAAGGCGGCTTCCCCGGCCAAAAAGTCGGTCATTACAAGATTGACGTCTTCAGCTCCCGCTCCTGCTACCCAAAGGGCATCGGTCTTTAACAGGCTAACACCAGCAATGACCCCCCACTTACACAGGGGGCAAGACGAAGCCATCCTCACCGCTGAACCAACGCCATCCGTTCGACACGCTCGACGTCGCCACTGGCGCCGAATAAGGAAGGCTAGGGGCAACTCTCCCTCTGGGCTAACTCCACTGGCCCCGATGGCAGAAGTTAATGCTGCAGTTCCGACTGGGAACAGCTTTGAAATGCTAAATAAGGTGCGTAGGAATTCTCCTACCGCGGTGCTAAAAAGGTCTCCCCCTCCTCTGAAAAAGGCTGTGGAAGTAAAAACAGAACAGCCCCAATCTCCTCAACGGCTGTCCTCCCGAATCTATAAAGTCTGGCGGCAGGCCCGAGACTCGATGATCGATCCAAACTTCTCCCGCCAGCACAAGAAGCTGAAAATCCAACAGGAAGCCAGTCACCAGGCTAAGCCACGAAAAGCTGTCTGGGTGCCCACCCCAATGGCCCCCTCAGCTTCCACTGCTCATAAAAAGAGGAGGCCGGAGAAGATCCCCGGGCCTGCAACGAGAGCTAAAAGCGCTGAACCCAGACGCCCTAAGGCTGGGGGCAGGATGGTCCATACTGTATACATGGCGTCGGGGAAGGAAGACAGCCGTGCGTCTACAGGCCATAGACCGCTTACACGGTCGGTGACCAAAGCTCAGGAGCAACAGCAAAAGCTCCAGGAAATGATGAATGCTATGGCCGCACTTACCGGGCCAAAAGAAAACCCAGAAACGTCTTCGGACGAACGCCAGGAGGAAGAAATCGACGCCGAATTCCTTCGCCGAATATTGGAGAAGAAGGACAAAGAGGCTGCTGAACAAGCAGCCAACATACAGCGTATGGGCCTCCTCTTCCAAGATATGATAGGAATGACGATCCAACAGGAGCCACCCGCTGAAGATCCCCCAATCGTTCTTGAAGACGACCGGGGAGAAACGTCAAATCCACCGCCGGCCCTCTCAACGGCCAAGGAGGAGACAATCTCTAAGGCTGATTTGGTCGACTATATAGCCCAGCAAATCCGGGTTCATCATGCGACTGAGGCAGCTGGTCAAGTCGTAAAAACGGGGCGGCTGTATCCAAGCTGATATGATCAAATCAAATATCCGTCGGGTTATATAATACCAAAATTTCACGTGTATAAGGGAACCGGCAATCCCCACCAACATGTCGCCCAGTTCAGGGCCCTTTGCGGTAACACCGGCGGTGATGATAAACTGTTGCTCCGCCAATTCGTGGGTAGCTTATCAGAAACAGCGTTCGAATGGTATTCAGAACTCCCGAACGATTCTATCAAGACGTTCGCTGAAATGGAGTTGCTATTCACTCAGCGATTCGCGAGCGCCAGCGAACACACTTCAATAACGGCATTGATTAACGCCAGGGTAAAACCAGGCGAAACTTGGGTCCAGTATGCTATACGCTGGCGGAATTTGTGGTCGAAATGCGAGCAGCGCATTGAGGAAGCGCCCGCGGTGGGCATGTTCGTAGGAACCTTAGACCCTCACGCAACTATCTCCCAGTTCATGATGTTCTTTAAGCCAACCACATTCCAGGCTCTAATCGACAAGCTGGCCTAGATGGACCAAATGGGTCATAGACCGTCTCCCCCGAAGCCCGAGCCTCGGAGTGACAAGGGTAAAGGAAAGGCAACCTTCGTTGCAAATGCCCAGCAGCAACCCAATGCCCCAAAGCTGGCGGATCAATTGGAAGAAAGACGCCGGTATTATAACGAGAAGATGAAGCGCCCCTACTCGTTCCCGCGGGATAAGACGAAACGGTTATTCGAGTTGGCAGTACGTAATAGACTTATAAACCTGCCAAATCCAAGGCGGCCGCCACAACCCACTGAGGTGAATAACCCCAACTATTGCCCCTACCATCAAACGGTAAGCCATCCGATTGAGGATTGCTTCGTTTTTAAAGGATGGATTGAATATCAATACCTCCAGGGGAAGTTTGCGCTGTCCGAAAAGTGGAAGGTGAACCCACCACAGCCGCATATTTCTAAGAAAGCAGATACACCGGGGGAAACCTGTGCCTTTATTGAAGAAGCTCCATGGGAGGTCGTGCTGTCAACTAAAACCAAAAGAATGCTGAGGGACCTTCATGCGTGCCCGGAGGTCGAATGGAAGGACCCGCTTGAACCTCAAATTATCGAAGGGATGTTGAACCCGCGCCTAACTACGAAGACTCGTGGTGATGGCCCAAATACTCACACCCAACCGTCAAAATCTTCGAAGAAAAAGAAGAAGAAATCTAAGAAGCCCGTGAAGCCTGGAGACAAGCGTACGAACTTGCAGAAGCAAATCGACGCGCTGGAAGAGTACAATCAAAAGGCGCGAACTCCTGTCACGCTGCAAGAGTTCCTCAACTACATCTTTCAGGTGGAAGATGATGGAGAAAGCTCGTCGGATGAATCCGAGGGATATGTGGCGAGTTGTAACGTAATCTCCCACTCGTTTACCGACGATAAAAAAACTCCTGGTACTAAGAAACTGGGGACAGAGCCTGAACCAGAGCTTGTGGGTCTAACAGATGAAATGATCGACGCCTTTCTAGACGAGATTCGTCTGAAGAGTAAAGCGGATCAGGAGCGTGAGATGGCCGCATCGGAAGGAACCAAACGCAAGCGACTGAACGAAAGAGTCGAAGCACGCCCGCCAGATCAAAAGACATCCGATGTAGACAAAAAGATATTCAAGACGAGGAAAAGGTTTGCCAAAGCCATGTCAATGGGAATGAAGCTACCACCCTCGGAAGAAAACACGCTCAAAGGGGCGGAGAGGCACCCTAATTATTGCGCATATCATCGGAAAATTTCACACCCTACAGAGGAGTGCGACGCCTTTAGGATATGGTGGCAGGGATATGTTGCTCATCGGCAACATTTTAAGCGCATGAAACGCAAGACTCGTCGGGAACGAAGAAGTACTGCCGACGGGCACAACAGAACCACTGACAACTGTTATATGGTTAACGCCGGAGGGTCACAAGTTCTCACCTTTGGGAGCGACTCTGATGAAGAAATGGCTCTTGGCCCTCTCTTTAAAGAATCCGTTTTAGGGAAAGAGGAGGAACCGGAGGCCTGCGAAAACATTCAGCTGCGCAATCGCACGCTCCCGGAAAAGAATCTCGGGCCCGCAAATAGAAAAGATAAGGGAAAAGAAAAGGTCACCGAGGATATCACTTTAGATGACCAAGTTATGAAAGAGCTGACTACCAAAGACCCTCCCAGGAAGGGTAAGGTGGACTACAATATCCTGGCGCACCTAAGAAAGCTACCTTCTCAACTTAGCATTCTCGATGCCCTCCTATTATCTAAAGAAGCGCGAGATTCACTAATTAAGGCGTTACAAGAACCTGAGCAATTCCAAGCCTTCCTCGCCGCGGAAAAGATGAAGGATGAACTGGAGGAAGTGCATACGGCCGACATCGCTTTCGGTGACGAAGACCTTCTCCTCGGGACGTGCGACCACAACCGTCCCCTATACGTCTCCGGATATTGCCACGATATCAAGATAGGCAAAATCCTGGTTGACAATGGATCCTCCGTCAATCTCCTTAATGTTCGGGTGTTGAAAGAAATCTGCATGAGTGTGCAACACCTCGCTCGTGACAAAATTACCATCTCTGGTTTCGACTCCCAATCGTCACGGACTCTCGGATCCGTGATACTAACATTACGCTTCGGACTACTCGTCACAGACATCAAATTCCATGTCATTGACGCCAAGACCTGCTACAACGCCTTGCTCGGTCGCCCTTGGTTACACGAGTACAATATCATCCCTTCTACACAACATCAGTGTATGAAGTACTTTAAGGATGGTTTCGAGCATACCGTAACAGGTGAGCTAAACCCATTTTCCGTGAACGAAGTCCGCAAATACGAAGATGCGAAGTACTTTTTGCCAGATTTCGAGGATACAGAAAGGTGCCACAAGCCGGAGAACAAAGCCGCCGCCACCATCCCTATTTTCGGGAGTGATACCGAAGGAGAAGAAGGGATAGTTTATGCTGGGCCACCTCAACGCAACAACCCGGGGACGCCCGCCCCCATGTTGGTCTTCGGAAGTGACTCGGAAGATGAGGTTAATGCCATGTTCTCCAATCGACCGTCAATACAAGCACCCCCTAGCGATGATCCGAGTTTGCAAATCACCATGGTGCCGTGAGAACACTACAAGGATCTCGACACACTTCAAGCTTACAATGTGCAGGACCTGCAAACGTTTCACGTCCCTCCCAGGCAAAGGGGTGAGAAGGCAATCCTATTCTACCGATCCTCAGAGACGAAAGTAGAGAAGGAGATCTGGCATGGCGCGGATGCTACACTCGACAGGCTCCAACCCATCCGTTTGCCTAGATACTACACAAATGGACTAAAGAGGCTATTGAAGCGCCAGGGGGTACCCTTAAAACAGACTGTTCGACAAGCTCGGTTCTACAACGGGATTTGGGATGTCCCTGGGACTCAATGCAAATTGCCCAACGGGAAAATGGAAACACTTGGGCTTGGATACGTGAAATCCGGGAAACGGGAGCGAGTCCACGGTAGCTACGCCATATATAACTTCGATGAAGAAGAGGACGCCCTGTCGGGAGATGCTAACCCCTCATCAAAACTGGATCCCGCGAGCGAAGTGCTGAGTCCGTCGTTTGAAGAACGAATGGACAAGCTTATCAGGAAAGCGGGTCAAAAAGCTCGAAACGACCATAGTCGCGAAATGGCCATCTACGAGAAAGCCAGGACGCAACGTCTGTTTCAACAGGCTGCAAAAGACGAAGATGCTCCTCCCTGTCGACCCATTGCGCAAAAGGCCCAACGCAGAGGTAAAAATAAATCAAAAAGCGGAAAGAGGAGCCGACAACAACGACGCAGGATTAGAGAGTCACGTGAGCGGGCATTGCGCGGTCCGGATTTGTCCCTCGCGAAGAAGATGAGTCGAGCGTATTCCTTCCCTCGAGACAAGACGGAGAAGTTACTCGAGCTCGCTATAAAACATCGAATGATTGCGCTTCCTGAGCCTAGACACCCTGAGCAAGCTAACAAGGCTTCTCATCTGAGCTATTGCTCTTATCACCGAGCCACAGGACATCCTACCGAAGACTGCTTCACCTTCAAGAACTAGGTCGAGGACCAGTACCAACAGGGCAGATTCACTTTATCCAACGGCTGGAGGGTAACGCCGCCACAAAAGCACGAACCCAAAGCCGCAAGAGCAGAACCGGATCCACCTCAGTCCTGGAAGCGGATTCGCACCTGTTACATGATTACGATATTAAAAGAAGAGCCCAAGGACATGGATGACCTTCCCTGGTGCTTTGAGAACAGCAATGATGAGGTGATCTCAGAATTTCCGCCAGCTCCGAAAGAACTGGAAGATGGCATACATACTACTGCAGATAACCTCAAGAAGATTGAGCTGGGATCGGCAGATGATCCGCGACCGACATTCGTCAGCGAGCTGCTATCTGAAGAAAGGGTGGCCGCGTTAAAGAACGTGCTTCTACAGCATAAAGACTGCTTCGCGTGGAACTATTCCGAGATGCCAGGATTAGATCCGGAGATTGCTGTGCATAAATTAGCGATATCCCCAGACATCAAGCCAATCAAGCAGGCGCCGAGAAGGATGCGACTCGAGCTTGAAATGAGCATCAACGCCGAAGTTAAGAAGCTGATCGATTCTGGATTTATCCAAGAAGTCCAATATCCCGACTGGATCATCAATATCGTCCCGGTAATGAAGAAAAATGGGACGGTACGCATATGTGTGGATTTCAGGGATCTCAATAAAGCCTGTCCGAAGGAAGATTTCCCAGTACCGGTAACCGAGCTAATGATAGATAACACGTCCACTCACGAGGTTTTCTCCTTTATGGACGGTTCATCAGGGTACAATCAGATAAAGATGCATCCCGAAGACCAGAAGCACACCGCTTTCCGGACCCCTTTGGGTATATTCTGCTACAGGATTATGCCCTTTGGTCTAAAGAACGCCGGCGCTACCTATCAAAGGGCCATGACAAAGGTCTTCGACGACCTCATACATGACATCGTCGAGTGCTATATCGATGACCTCGTAGTGAAGAGCATGTCATACGAAGAGCATTTAAAGCATCTTGAGACTGTATTTCAACGCCTTCGGCAATATAATTTGAAAATGAATCCCCTCAAATGCACGTTTGGAGTCTCCTCGGGTAAATTCCTGGGATTCATCATCCGACACCGAGGTATCGAAGTGGATCTATCTAAGATCAAGGCGATCATGGAAATGCCTCCGCCAAGAACCCTCAAACAGTTGCGGTCTCTCCAAGGGAAGCTCGCATTCATCCGGCGATTCATCGCCAATCTTTCAGGTAAGTGCCGTCCTTACAGCCACCTGATGAAGAAAGGAACTCCATTCGTTTGGGATCATAAATGCCAAGGCGCACTAGACGAGATCAAGCAGTACTTGCAGAACCCTCCGGTGTTGGCTGAGCCGGTCAAGGGAAAACCTCTCATTCTTTATACGACCGCCCTCGAAGGTTCCTTAGGCGCATTATGGGCACAAGAGAACGATCAAGGAAAGGAGAGAGCACTCTACTACTTAAGTCGAGTTCTGCTCGGGGCAGAAAGAAACTACTCTCCCATTGAAAAACACTGCTTGGCGTTGATCTTTGCGATAACAAAGCTCAGGCACTATGCGTTGGCGCACGAAGTCCGTCTCATCTCGAAGGTGGACCCTCTTAAATATTTGATGTCAAAGGCTATATTGACGGGTCGACTCGCTAAATGGGCTCTACTCCTGATGGAGTTCTCGATAACGTATCGACCTCTCAAGGCAGTGAAAGGCCAGGCCATCGCCGACTTTCTCGCTGAGCATCCAGAACCTGCCGGTTCTCCCCTGAACTGCGAGCTGCCGGACGAGCATGCATTTGATGCGATCGGCGGCGGTAGTACCCGATGGGAACTCTATTTCGATGGAGCGTCTTCCGTAAAGAAGCGCAAACAGGGTATCCCAATGATCAAATCAGGGGTATGCCTCATCTTCGTAACTCCATAAGGAGGGATAATGCGCTTTGCCTTCTCCTTAACAGAGCCGAGGACAAACAATGAAGCCGAATACGAAGCTCTGATAGCAGGCCTCGAGATCGCCATCGACATGGGAATTGAAGACCTCCTTATATACGGGGATTCTCAACTGGTCATTAGTCAAGTAAATGGTGACTACCAAACGTTCAAACCGGAGTTGGTGAAGTACGGCGAAAAGGTGCAACAACTATTGTCCCAAATTCCCTCCTACACTTTGGAAAGCATACCACGCGCGGAAAATAGCAAAGCGGACGCGTTAGCAAAGCTCGCTAAAGAATTGGCTAACGAGAACCTCGATGACGTTAAAATCATGGTACAAAGCCGTCGAGTGCTTGCCCTAGCAGAAATATCTCCGGAATCATACAAAGAAAAAGGAGCGACTGAGCAGACGACCCTACAAATAAAAGACCGTGAGAAGGCTGAGGACTGGAGGGAAGTCTTCATAGACTACTTTAAGTCCCACCGAATCCCCGAAGAAGCATCCTCAAGACATCAGCTCATGAAACGAGCTCTATCTTTCGCTTTCGACAATGATACTCTGTATAAGAGGTCGTTTGATTCTCTGTGGCTGAGATGCTTAGGACCGGACGAAGCAGAAAGAGTCATTCAAGAGGTTCATGACGGAATCTGTGGTTCTCATCAAGCAGGCCCAAAGATGAAGTTAAAAATTAAACGGATGGGTTACTACTGGCCCACGATGATCCAAGACTGCCTCGAATATGCGAAGCAGTGCCACTCGTGCCAAATCCATAGGGATTTCATCCACCAGCATCCGAATCCACTACATCCGACATTGGCTAGCTGGCCATTCAAAATGTGGGGGACTGACATAGTCGGCCCCATCGAACCAGCATCGTCCCGGGGACATCGTTTCATCCTGGCGACAACTGATTACTTCTCCAAATGGGCAGAAGCAGTACCGCTGAGGGAAGTGAAGACGGAGAATATCCTCCACTTCTTCAAGACGCACGTCATCTATCGGTTTGGAACTCCACGGCGGATTATCTCCGATAACGGGCCAGCCTACAGAAGCCATAAAATTAGCCGCTTCGCGCAGCATCATAATATAGACTGGAGATATTCCTCAGTTTACAATCCGCGAGCTAATGGTCTAGCCGAGGCCTTCAATAAGACCTTGACAAAAATCATGAAAAAGACGGTGTCCCGAAATAAGAAAGACTGGCACGAGAGGCTGCAAGAGGCCCTTTGGGCCTATCGAACTACGTTCAAGACGGCCACGAACGCAATGCCGTACGCACTGGTATTTAGGACGGAAGCGGTGCTCCCCCTCAAGGTAGAGTTACCCTCTCTACGAGTGGCAGTCCACTACGAGCTGACGGACGAAGAAAATGCTCACCTTCGGCTTGAGGAGCTTGATGCCCTCGATGAAACCCGGCTCATAGCGCAACAAAATCTAGAGGCCTACAAAGCAAAGATGACGCGCTCGTACGAAAGATTGACCAGGCCGAGGACGTTCCGCCAAGGCAAACTCATACTGGTGGTCAAAAGACCTATGATCCCCAATCGCGCCAAGCGGGGAAAATTCGAGCCAAACTATGAAGGCCCATACATCATAGATAAGGTCTACCAGGGTGGGGCCTATTTACTCATGGACATGCATGGTGAAAGGCCTTTCAGGCCAATAAACGGCCGCTTCCTAAAGAAATACTACGCTTAATGAGCCACAGCCCAGGTCAATGATAGATGACGACGACTATGTTCGCTCGCTATCTTCCTAAAGCTCAAAGCTCTATAAGTAGTAGCCGGCTCTCTCCATATAGGACCGAAATGTCTTTAAACTAATGACGGACCGAAACGTTCTTAAACTAACGACGGACCGAAACGTCCTTAAACTAACGACGGACCGAAACGTCCTTAAACTAACGACGGACCGAAATGTCCTTAAACTAATAGCGGACCGAAACGTCCTTAAATTAATACCGCGGCATCCTTAGGCTGACGAGATAAAAAAAATATAATAAATAAAAACGGTATGTCCATAAGCAAAAAGGGCACGGATGAAAACCCGAAAGGGCTCCGTGAGTAAAAACAGCAGGGCTACCGGCAAGTGTTCGTGAAAACCCGAAAGGGCGCGGCCTCGTTAAAAAAAAAAGAGGAGAAAAAGAAAATGAAAAGAATAAAAAAAAACGGTATGTCCATAAGCAAAAATGGGCACGGATGAAAACCCGAAAGGGCTCCGTGAGTAAAAACAGCAGGACTACCGGCGAGTGTTTATGAAAACCCAAAAGGGCGCAACCTCGTTAAAAGACACTTATAAGGTCCTCTCGACCTTATAAGGAGAAACCACCCGCGTGAGATCCTTACGACTCACAAAGGAGCAACACACTTAGGAATCCTCACGATTCTTAAGGAGAAAATACACTTGCGAGATCCTCACGACTCGTAAGGAGAATTCTCTTATGGGACCCTCACGGCTCATGAGATTTGAAAGTCTTAAGTTACAGAAACCTAAACCTGTTCTTAAGCAGATCCCCCACAACCTTCGATATTGCCCTACAAGCGGCTCAATACTGACCCTTGTATACAATCCACGGGCGCGAATAAACATTTCCCCAGCAAAGTCACACCCGTGACTAGGGACATGTCCATATGGTGAACAACCCTTATAATTCCTCTCGACTTATAAGGAGAAAACCCTCTTGTAGGATCCTTACGACTTACAGAGGAACATACACTTAGGAATCCTCACGATCCCTAAGGAGAAAATACACCTGCAAGATCCTCACGACTTGTAGGGAGAAATACCTTTGTGAGACCCTTACGGCTCATGAAGTCAAAAGCCTTGGTCGACAGGACCCTTAACCCTGTTTACTAAGCCAGCTTTGTTCGACATCGACAGAGACAAATGATGATTCGCTCCTGGCAACATCCCAGTTGCAGCGGTGCTGATACCGAAATCGGTGTCTAAAATCCAAGCTTGCGGTGAAAAAGCTAGCAAGCCACACATGCATACGAAATAGCCGAAATGATGGGGCAACTTGCAATAAAAAGCAGCAAGTAAAAATGTATGCATGAAAAATAGCCGAAATGATGGGGCAACTCATAATAAAAAACAGCGAGTGAAAATAAAAAAAAATATAGCTGAAATGATTGGGCACCGCGAAAAATCGCCGAAATGATAGGGCAATCGCGACCTCCGCGATATAAAAGCTGAAATGATAGAGCATCGCGGAAAAAGAAATAAAATATAAAAAAGGGGTTTCAATTTATGCCCTACAGGTGATGTTCCATCACACCCTGTACACAATCCAAGGGCGTAAACAAAAAAGGGATCATACTTTTCCCCCAGGTTTCATTAGAAGAGGAAGCCAAGTCTCGACGGGCCAAAGGAGACCTGAAGATCGTTTCAACACTCGTCTCGTAACAACGGACACAATGCTAAGCTAAGCGGAACAGCGGCAACTCCCAGTTCCATGGCTCGGTGGTATACATATCGCCAACAGTCAAACCTTCATCCCGCGAAATGCGGATACAATCAGCAAAATTGCTGGTTACGTGGAACGCGGATAACGTCACTCTTTGACCCCGTGGAAAACGTCCAGAGCGGATCCTGGTCCTCGCAGAGCACGGCAGTGAACCCGTGTGAAGCATCCAGAGCGGAGCCTAGTCCTCGCCGAGCACGGTAGTGAACTCGTGTGAAGCATCTAGTGCAAAATTCCTGGTTACGTGGAACGCGGATAACGTCACTCTTTGACCCCATAGAAAACGTCCAGAGCGGATCCTGGTCCTCGCAGAGCACGGCAGTGAATCCGTGTGAAGCATCCAGAGCGGAGCCTAGTCCTCGCCGAGCATGGCAGTGAACCCGTGTGAAGCATCTAGTGCAAAATTCCTGGTCACGTGGAACGCGGATAATGTCACTCTTTGACCCCGCGGAAAACGCCCAGAGCGGAGCCTGGTCCTCGCCAAGCACGGCAGTGAACCCGTGTGAAGCATCCAGAGCAAATACCGGACTGTGGAGTCCTTAAAATCCATGGACTATGATGTCCTTAACCTCGACCGTAATGTCTTAAAACTAACAATCAACCACCCTGATTCTGTACTGATTCTACTTTGGTTTAAGGGTACATCTCTTCACTCCTTTGATGCCTGACGTTGTAATTCCTCAACGTCTTCAAAGAGGTGACGGGTCCCTGCAACCAAACATCGGACTGTGGAGTCCCTAAATCCATGGACTATGAGGTCCTTAACCTTGATCGTGATGTCTTAAAACTAACAACGGACTGTGGAGTCCCTAAATCCACGGACTATGAGGTCCTTAACCTTGACCGTGATGTCTTAAAACTAACATCGGACTGTGGAGTCCTTAAATCCATGGACTATGAGGCCCTTAACCTTGACCGCGACGTCTTTAAACTACGATGCCTTGAGAAACCCCTGACTCCATGAAACACGGACAAGGGCGACCACATCCAGCACTTGTAGGCCCTCACGACCTGTAAGGAAGAAAACTCTCTTGTGAGATCCTTACGACTCTCAAGGGAAAACCCGCTTAAGAATCCTTATGATTCTTAAGAAGAACTTACACTTATGGGATCCTCTCGACCCATGGGGAGAAAAACTCTTTATGAGACCCTCGTGGCTCATAAAATGCGAAAGTCTTAGGAAGCAGATCTTAACCCTGAATCCTAAGCCATCGCTGCCCTGCAAGTAGGCCAAGATGGATTGTCCGCAAACGCATTCAATGAAAAGAGACACACCATTGAGCAGAAAAATGTATCTTTTATTCCTTAAACCAAAATGGATACAACGTACAATTCATGAAAGAAACAAAAAAAGAAGATACTCTCATTCATGAGAATGTACAAAAAAAGGGGGGGAAGATACAAGTCCTCAAGCCGGCGGGCGATTTAGCAGCTTGGTCAGCTCATCCTGCTTTTGTTGGGCCATGGCCTCATGATTTAAGATCGCCAAAAGACGGGCCTCCGCCTGCGCCTGCTGGGCCTGATACGAAGCAAGCCGAGCTTTGAGCTCTTTCTCGGTGGCTTTATAAGCCTCGACCCTTTCACGAGTGAACGCGGCAGCTTTGTCGAGAGCCACCACCTCTTTGATGGACTCCTGAAGCACCCGCCAGAATTCATACGCCTTGTTGGCCTCGGCGGTAAGATTGGCTTGAAGCTCGCTCAGCGCCTTAGAAGCCAACTCCTTCTCCGAGAATTTACGACCGAACCCTTTCCCCGCACAACAATACGTTCGCCACGTGTCGCCTTGTCAGGCCATTTTAGCCCACTGTCACGACAGCAGCCTCTGAAACAGGATAAGAACGCTCTAGACCATATAAATGGGCTTCCGATCGACAGCAATAATCGATCTAAAATGCGCTCACATCACCTGGTATGAAAAGCAACGAGAAAATTTTCGATGTTTATCCTGTCGAGCATGTGTTCGCAATCATATGAACATCCGAAAAAGAAATAAAATTCGAAGCTTTAATGTGCATGCGACATGATGACAGTGTTGATAATTAAAGGAAGTTTTCATAAAAAGAACACAAAGTTTATTCATGCAAGCGAAAACATACATACGAGTACCGAGCCTATATGGAAGTTCAACATAAAGCATACAAAAAGAAGGACTAATTTAAAAATGCTACGCTGACGGGAAAAGGTCACCAAACACGGGATCAATGGCACAAGGGTTAACAAAGCAGAGGACAAAATTCTCCATCTCTCTCTCTACTTTCTCCAGCACATCAAAGCGACGGTTCTCGCGAGGAGTCGCTCCCCATCGATTGGCGCCGTGTTCGTCCGCGAAAGTAGACATAATAGCTCGCTGGGCCTTTATCTGGCTCAGCAGATGAATTGAGCAATCCCTCAAAGCCTGAGTAATCAGGCACGCTTCGTGAAATCCCTCGAGCTTTTCTTCAGCCGCATCAAGCATTGCTAGGGTCATCTCCGCCGGGTGAGGAGGGATGTCGGCAAGCACGGCCACGAGAATCATCCAGAGCCAGAGGGACCCCATTGGAAGGGGAGACCCCCTACGGATCGAGAGTTCATACATCGCCGAGTCGCATTCATCATCGGTAAGGAGTGGATCCACTAACCGGGCGGCAAAGCGGGGGATCATCTCCTCGATAGGAACTTCCCATGGCTGTCAACGAGCGTGCGGACGGTTGCAGGCCGTGGCACTTAGTTGTTCTCGAATTAAATCGCATTAAAATGGGAATAAAAGTTCTCCGTGAAGAGAAAAGGAAAGCCACTGCCTCAGATATAAAGGGGTGCATTAAGTGTTGAGCGCGGAAAATCTTGCATGATGAAGCTATTTCCAAGGCCCAAAAAAGGAAAGGCATCGAAAATCAAGGGGATGGAACTATTTCCAAGGCTCCTTTTCTGCATCTGATATTGTGCACTAAAAATGTGGCATGGAAAAATTTTGAACAGCCCCATCAAAGGATCCCACGTGCAGAACACGTGAGCCCCAAACTTGACGTGCACTAGAATTGGAATAGCACCATGCATATTAAAAGCATCAGCAACAACAATAGTGAAATAATAAAATCCCACAGAAAGGCATGCAAACATACAAAGACATAATAGAACTTAGCAGTCATACTTCAAGAAGGTCATACAAAATAAAGAGAACACGTTTACAATGGTAAGACTTCAGACGCGGGGCACGGATTGAGAAACTCAAGCTTAACTTTGTCCAAGATTCTCCAAGCATTTCGAACCTCCCGAGTATGTTTTCTCTCACGATCACAAGCGTCGGGGTCTTCGCGAATGTCCTCCACCCTCCGATAGGCGGCAAGTACGGCCGACTGCTGAAATGCCTGGTGCAAGAGATCAATGAGGTTATCGCGCCTTCTCTTCGAGATTAGACTCATCAGATACACCGAATGTATCTTGTCCTCGGCAGCGTCCAATGCCCTGAGCGGTACACCGGCGCAGAAGAGAGGAAGCGCCTCCCAAATTGCCAGCACGATGAGTCTCAAAAGAGGAGAGCGACGGGGGAGTAGCCGATGGTTGTACTCGTCAAAGCGGCTCATAATCTCAGCACACTGAGCATTGGTGAACTCCTGGTTCTGACTGCGGCCCAGTGCGCGAATGTTCCCGTAGGAAATGATTTCGTCAAGGCCATACATATGTGCATCCATAATACCTGAAATAAAGGTCATGAGAATTGTTACAAAGCTTCCGTTGCATTGAGTACAGAAGGACAACCTAGGGCAAGGAAACCCTAAGAAGCCTCCATATGAAGAAACTGAGTTCTTCATAGGAATTAAACTCCTTATCAAGAGAAGGGAATTAAATTCCCATAAACATTTTCTTTAAATGGAATTAAATTCCTTAAAAAAGAGGTAACGGATCTCATCATCTCCCTAAAAGCATCAAGTGAACCCTAGGAGATCCATTGTTCGAAGATTAAATGGTTCTCTATTTTCGCTGATAAATTCAAAAAAAATGGGTTCATATTAAAAGAGGTAAAACCCCTAATGTGGATTTAAAATCCAGAGAGTTCTTTTAAAATAAAGGTTCTTCGACCGTTCAACATCATTACCTGAGGAAAAAGATCCTTCAACAGAGTTAAACTCTGGAAAATGTTTGAGACAGAGAACTAAGCTCTGGAAACGAGAATTAAATTCTCAAGGGAAAAAGTTCTCAAAGGAAGAAGATGAGCAAAGTGAAGGCTCTTCTGAAGAGACATGGGTATTTATAGGATGTGATGGAGACGCTTCATCTCCCCAAATCCCTAGAGGAATCCAACGGTCACAAAAAGTGACAGCGTTGCACTCACGTGCAAACACGTGAGAACAACGCTGTGGGGGCATTTGTTTCCTGATTTAAAATCAGGAAAGGTTACGAAGAAGGGTCACGTGCTCCCACGTGACCAGCAGTCACGTGTTGGCACGTGATATTTAAAAGTATCGGCAAGGCAGATTCAGCTTCCCGTGTACATCAAAGAAAAGGGCTTTAGAAAGGGTCACGTGCTCCCACGTGACCTGGGTCACGTGTTGGCACGTGACATTTAAAAGCGGCTTCAAAGGCAAACCGGTTCCCTAATCAAATCAAGGAAAAGGGTTTCAGAAAGGGTCACGTGCTCCCACGTGACCAGGGTCACGTGTTGGCACGTGACACTCAAAAGCAGCAGACTCAACTCCCTGATTAAATCAAGAAAAAAGCGCCAGACGAGGGTCACGTGCTCACACGTGACCAGGGGTCACGTGGTGGCACGTGACGGCTAGGCGGCAGCCAGAAGGCAGAGCGCAAAAAGGAAGAAGAGGTCTCGTTCCAAGGGGGTCACGTGCCCACACGTGACCAAGGGTCACGTGGCCACACGTGACCGGCTTTCAAAGCCTATCTGTCAACAGAATTAAATTCTGAGAAAAGGCCTCTCAAATCTTTCCAAAGGAACCGATTGAATTAAAGATTTAAAGATCCTTAAAAATCACCTATCTATGGAAAAAGCCTGAACTTGGAAAGATTTCCCCTTAAAATCTAACCGAAATAACAAAGGAGAATCTCTGGATTTAAAATCCAATGGTGATTAAAATTCACATAATAATCCAAAGGTCCAAAACGAATGGTGAATACAAATTGAATCTCTCAATGAAAGATTCACCAAAACTAATTGATTTGGCTGCCCCTCCTATAAATAGGATCCAAGAGACACACAGAGGGACAGACATGCAGAAAGGAATCGATACATAAAAAAAAAAGGAGGAGAGCCTTGATACTTTGGAGGAATTTGGATCTTCTGCAAAAGAAAACCCTAGGTAAGAAAGGGAAGGCTTTTTGAAAGGAAAAGAGAATTTAATTCTCAACAGAGTTTAACTCTGATATAAAACAGAAGAACATAGTTCTCTCTTTGGTGGAGGATCTGTAAAGTGCACATCTCCCCTTGAGTTGAGAATTTAATTCTCAATGGGTTGAGATCCTGCCATGCAGATCCAAAGCATAGAGAGGGAATGGAAGCTTGAGAATTTAATTCTCACAGAACTATAGGAATTTAATTCCTTTAAAATAAAATTAGGGTTTGACCCTATGTTATGGGAATTTAATTCCTTTAGAATGAAATGAATCAGGGTTTAACCTTAGTTAAGAACTTATTTCTGTTAAAATAACAGGAATTTAATTCCCTCAAGAACGAAGAAATGAGGGTTTAACCCTATTTAAGAATATAATTCTTCAAAAGAAAGTAGGAATTTAATTCCTCTAAAGTTATTGCTAGGGTTTAACCCTATGAAGAATTCAATTCTTAAAAAAAGATAAACACATCTTCAAACAGGCAAAGGAATAGGGTCACATGCTACCACGTGACCCCTGAAAAGAAATAGAAAAGAGCTTTAGGGCGCCCTCACGTGTCGACACGTGACCCCTAATGAACAGTCTAACAGATAAAAGCGCAGGCCCCCATCACGTACCCACACGTGATGGCTTTCAGAATTAAAAGTGTTAAACACTTATCTGTAGAACAAAATAAAGGGAAACAGGGCGCTGTCACGTGCTACCACGTGACCCCTTGGCTGAAGCTTTAACGGACAAGCACCAGAATTCCCATCACATGACAGAACGTGATGCTCCAAAGTATTCAATACTTTTGGCAGAATAAAATGAATTGAGGGCGCTCTCACGTGCTACCACGTGACCCCTCTTCCCTTAGTGTTTAACACTAAAATTGAAACCTCTATATCCAGTGTTCGACACTGATTTTCTTAGTGTTTAAACACTAATTTGGAAAACATCTATTTACAGTGTTTAACACTGACTTTCTTAGCGTTGAACACCAACCTAGAAAACCCTGTTTCCAGTATTTAACATTGACCTGCCTTAGTGTTAAACACTAATTTGAAATCTTCATTGCCAGTGTTTAACACTGATTTGTTGTAGTGTATAAACACTAATTTGAAAGCCCTGTTGCTGGTGTTTAACACTATCTTTTAGTGTTAAACACTAACTTGTCAATCTTATTCTCAGTGTTCAACACTGATTGATCTTTAGTGTTTAACAATAAATTTAGCCCCATTGGCTAAGTGTCTAGAGGCAAAGCCTCTCCTCTAATGGACCAACAGAGGGCCAATATCCTAAACATAATTAGACTTAGCCCAAGCTGGCCATAATTCCTCAATTCAAATTCAACTGAGCCAATGGGCTCATAATATAATTAATTGGTCTTGGTTCCAAATTGGGCCAAAGATTATTTAATCTACCTCGGTTTAAGGGTACATCTCTTCACTCCTTTGATACTTGGCGTTGTAATTCCTCAACGTCTTCAAAGAGGTGACGGGTCCCGGTGACCACATATCAATACGGACTGTGGGGTCCTTAAACTCATGGACTATGAGGTCCTTAACCTTGACCGGGATGTCTTAAAACTAACGACGGACTGTGGGGTCCTTAAACTCATGGACTATGAGGTCCTTAACCTTGACCGTGATGTCTTAAAACTAACATCGGACTGTGGAGTCCTTAAATCCACGGACTACGACGTCCTTAACCTCGACCGAGATGTCTTAAAACTAACATTGGACCGCAATGTCCTTAAACTACCCATGGACCGCAATGTCCTTAAACTACTTATTGACCGCAATGTCACTAAACTAAACAACAGGGCTCCCTTAATTGCTCTATTGTTGGATCTAAACGATCCCGTTAAGTTGATCTTAGTCTGAAAACTAGACTAACGTATCTTTAACAAACGTTTAAGTCGATCTTAGTCTCGAATGAGGCTAACGTATCCTTAAACCCAAACCCCCAAACTCAAATCTAAGATAATACGGATTTGGACTAGTCCACGCCCTACGGGCGACGACATAACTCAGTCTCCGTATACAATCCACGGGCAACTAAACATAAAATAAACACACACGACACGAAGTGACCATCTGGAGAAGGAGAAAGTGGTTACCGCGATGCGGTAGCGTAATTAACTGCAGGGGCTTGCGCCTGCAGGGAAGAGCGTCCCCACAATCAAAAACCCCTGAAGCGAGGAGGAATCTGACGAAGTCTGCTACATCGGACGCATCCGTTTAGACCTTCGATATACGGTGCCATAAATCAACTTGGCATCTTCGGAGAGGTGGACGGATAGCACCTATTAGCATCTGCCCCGAACCTCAGGCAAGACGTCCCGCGTCTCGGCCGCCGTTCGGAGGGGAACACAGTGCTTAGCACTTCTTTCAATAAAAGAAAATTGAGTGGGTCAAGTCCAAGTTCAGATCAACTGAGCCCATGGGTTCATTGCTTCCCAAACATGACTCATGACATCCAAAATGATGTTCATCCCACATTTCCTAAGTTAATCTTAGTCCCCCAAAAATGGCTAATGATTCTTAGATGGTCCACCATGATCTCTTCCCTCAGACATGGGAATTGGTTCAAGGGTACATATCTCCATATGCATGTCGTTGTAATTCCTCAACGTCTTCAGAGAGGTGGCGGGTCCCGACAACCAAATGCTCTTGGGTGCATTTCCCAAGATGATGTGCATACCTTAAACCAAACAATACCAAATGGGTGTATCCCGCATCATCGTCGTACATCTCGCCACGTAACAAATACATGGGTATAAAATGGTGATCTACGGACCGTAACGTCCTTAAACTAAACTCTAGGGACTGAGACGTCCTTAAACTAAACCCTCACCTAAAAAGGGTGAATTGCGGACCGTAACATCCTTAAACTACTACGGACCGTAACGTCCTCAAACTCTATGGACCGAAACGTCCTTAAACTAAACCCTCACCTCAAAAAGGGTGAACTGCGGACCGTAATGTTCTCAAACTACTACGGATCGTAACGTCCTCAAACTACTACGGACCGTAACGTCCTCAAACTAAAACCCTCACCTTCAAAATGGTGATCTACGGACCGAAACATTCTTAAACTAACAACTGACTTTAACGCCCCTAAACTAAAACAATGGAGCCCAAATGCTCTTTTGTTAGATCTGAATGATCCAAAACTTGTTAAGTAGATTTTAGTCTCAAATTGGACTAACGTATCCTTAACAAAAATTTAAGTTGATCTTAATCTCAAACGAGATTAATGATACTTAAATCATCCAAAAGCCAAATCTAAGATATACGGATTTGGACTAATCCACTCCCTATGGGCGACAACATAAATTAGTCTCCATATACAATTCACGGGCAACCAAAAATAAAACAAACACACACGACATAAAGTGAACCTCTGGAGCCGGAGAAAGTGGTTATCGCGATACGGTAACGTAATTAATTGCAGGGGCTTGCGCCTACAGGGAAGAGTGTCCCCATAATAAAAAAAACCCTCTCACACGAGGGGGAATCTGACGAAGTCCGCTACAACGGCCGCATTCATCCAAACCTCCGATATACGGTGCCATAAATCAACTTGGTATCTTTGGAGAGGTGGACGGATAAATCCAATTAGCATCTGCCCCCAAATTCAGGCAAGACAACCTACGCGGTTCGTCTCCGTTTTCGGCGGTAAACAGATTCTGGCACACTCGGTGGGACCTTTTCCTCTTTCCACTCCACACTTCATGTGTCGTGTTCGCGAACAAATCGCGGTTTACTATGGTTGCCCCTGGATTCGAGATACTAAGATTTGGTGTCTTGCTTCTGTGCAAAGAAAAGAAGATCAATGGCTTCCAAGTGTACCTGCAACAGCAACTCCTGCTTCGTCCCCGCTGGAGGAGTGACATACGGGCCAAATGCGGTCTGCATCTTTTCAATGATAATAGAAGAGATGACTCAGGCCACTACTGGATTGTTCTTCGGGACCATGCTTCTACCAGCAAGCTTCAGTGCCCCAGTGCCATCACAGGAAGCTCCGAAGAAGTCGGTCTTCGATCGACTTACAACTACCACGGCCCCTTTCAACGGGTCGTCCAAGTCTGCCACCTCAGTCTTCAACAGGCTGAGCCAAAGCTCAAGTGGGCCCGCAAAGAGGCTCACAATACCTAAAGGGTTATCCCGAAACGGGTAGCCATTCCAGCTCCGGCAGGTGAAGTCGTCAAAGGGGCTTCTCCTACTAAAGGATCGGTCTTCTCAAGGCCGTTCCAACTCCTGCTACGGGCGAAGTCATCAAAAGAGATCCCCCTACCAGAAAGTCGGCTTTCGAAAGATTGGCCATTTCATCTCAACGGATGTCAGTCTTCAACAGGCTGGCACCAGCAATAGCCCTTCACCAAAGCAGGGGGTATGACGAAGTCGCTTCCACAATTGAGGTGGTCCCATCTGCAAGGCACGCTCGACGTCGCCACTGGCGTCGGGTGAGAAGAGCTGGGGAAACTCCCCCTCTGGACTTACTCCATCAGCCCCAACGGTGGAAGTAGACGCTGTTGTTCCAACCAGGAACAGCTTTGAACCGCTAAAGAGGGTGCGGCAGAACTCCCTAACCGCAGTGCTGATGAAATCGCCCCCACCTGTTGAAAACATAATACAGGCGAAGCCGGAGCAGCCCCCTCAGCGGCTGTCCTCCCAAGTCTATAGGATCTGGCGGAAGGTCCAAGATTCTGTGATCAATAAAGACTACTCTCGCCGACTGAAGAAAACAAAGGCTCGGCAAGAGGAGGACCATCCCTCCACCATGCAACGAGGGACTTCTTTCACGAAGGTACCTATTACAATGACTCCTTCAACTTCGACTTCTTACAAAAGAAGAAGGCCGGAGAATCTCCCACCACGGGCGGCAAATCCCAAGGGTGCTGGATCCAAATACCCCAAGTCTGGGGGCATGATCGTGTGCACGATGTACATGGCTTCCGGAAAAGAGGAGAGCCGTGCTTCCGTGATTCATCGGCTGCAAACTCGGTCGTTGACAAAAGCTCGGGAGCAGCAACAAAAGCTCCAGGAGATGCTGACGAAAATGGCAGCACTCACCGGGCAGAAAGAAAGCCCGGAAGCAGTGTTTGAACAGCGCCAAGAGCAGGAGACAGATACAGAATTCTTGTGAAGGGTGCTGAAGAGAAAGGATAAGGAGGCCGCGGAACAAGCGGCTAATATAAAACAGAAGGCGCTCCTGTTCCAAGATATGGTTAGAATGATGATCCAGCCAGAACCTCCAGCCGAAGATCCACCGATAATTATTGAGGACGATAGAGGGAAAACATCAAACCCTCTTCCGGCTTTATCAGCCGCCAGGGAGGAAACGATCTCCAAAGCTGCCCTTGATGACTACATAGATCAGCAAATACGAGCTTATCAGGAAAGCGAAGCGGCTGGCCAAGTCGTCAGAACCGGACGACCTTACCCAGGCTGGTACGATCAAATCAAGTACCCGCCAGGATATACAATCCTTAAGTTCTACGTATACAAGGAGATAGGAAACCCGCATCAGCATGTCGCCCAGTTCAGAGCATTATGCGGCAATACTGGAGTCGACGATAAATTTCTGCTTCGCCAGTTCATTGGCAGCCTGTCAGAAACAGCGTTTGAATGGTACTCAAAGCTCCCAAATGACTCTGTCAAATCATTCAAGGAAATAGAACTTCTATTCACACAGCGGTTCGCGAGCGCAAGCGAGCACACCCCAATCACGGCGTTAATCAACGCCAGGGTGAAGCCAGGAGAGACCTGGTTTCAATACGCAATCCGGTGGCGGAACCCGTGGTCAAAATACGAACAACGCATAGAAGAAGCTCCTGCCCTGGGCATGTACATAGGGACTCTCGATCCTCATGCGACTGTATCCTAGTTTATGATGTTCTTCAAGCCGACCACCTTCCAGGCCTTGATCGACAAGCTGGTCCAAATAGACCAGATGGGCCATAGGCCGTCCTCTTCAAAAACGGATCCTCGGAATGAAAAGGGACAAAGAGGGGCCCACAAAATTAAGGTGATGCCCCATCATTGATGGGGCAGTCACTCATTAAGAATGGAATCCTAAAAGGATTCTCATTTAATGAGAAAAATCATTGGACTAAGGAGTTAAACTCCCTCGAGAGCTGTGCTATGCAAACAGATTTTCACATCTGTCAGAAAATTAAGGAGGGAATAAAATTCCCCAAAATTTCTTAGAGCCATGCTCTGTAAAACAATGGGGTAATCTACCAGAACCCTCAAAAGCAAAGCTTTTTAACAGGGTAAAACCCCAAGATCTTTAAGATCTGCAAGAAAAATCCTTAAAAAAACTCTAAGAGTTCCTCATGAAAGATGAGCAAAGCTCCGATTAACAGGTTAAGAAACCCTAAAACAAATTTTAAGGTCTAGGATCTAAGAAGAGCAAAGCTCTGTTAATGGGTTCGATCATAATCCTTACCAAGTTTTTTGGCAAAGTTCTAACTCTAAAAGAGTTTCTTTGGGCAGAGATCTATGCTCTGGAAAGAGAATTATATTCTCAGAAAGAAGAAGTTTAGGGAAGATGAACAACAGTCATCTCAAGGGCCAAATGCCCTATTTATAGGCACATGGAGACGGTTCTACTTCCGAGAAGATCCAACGGTGGAAAAGATGTCACCGCTCATGTGTGAGCCACGTGAGCGCAGCAGTGGGGGGCATTTGTTTCCCCAATAAAAGAGCAAAACTTTATTCAAAACTCAAGAGGCAGCGCCTCACGTGTCTGCCACGAAAGCGCCAGCGCCAGAGTTAAAAACTCTTATTGGCGCCGCACGTGCACAAGCACGTGAGCGTTGGCGCCTAGTAGAATTAAGTTCTACACTATGTTAAACAGGGCCATTGGATCAAAGATCCAATGGAGATGATAAGTCATCAGAATGGAGAATTAAATTCTGTTGAGGAAATATTCCTCAAATATTTCTAAACAAGAAAGATTACTCTCTGTAAAACAGAGTACCGTTGGATTAAAAAATCCAATAGTGATTAAAGAATCACCGATCTACAGAATAAATTCTGCATGGGAAAATATTTCTCTAATCTTGTTAAGAACAAGAAAATACCTTCTGTAAAACGGAAGCTCTTGGATCAAAGATCCAATGGTGGGTAAAATCCCCAAATCAATTAAGATCTCTCAACGAGAGATTTCTTCAACTAATCAACAGACTTGCCTCTACTATATAAAAGACCCAAGACTTCAAGTCTAACACAGAGGAACCCTCCATAAGCTTTGAAAAAAAAAGAGAAAGTTTTGAAATAACAGAGAATTAAATTTTCGAGGAAGAAGAACTCTCTTCTTGGAAATTTTAGGTAAATAAAATTAGATAAAGATCCTGTGGATCGTTCAAAAAAAATAGAAGAGAGAGAACTCAGGAGTGCTTAGCACTCAGTGGGTAGCGCTCAGCACCCAGCGCCCCACATGCCCCTCACATGGGCGCCATAAAATAAGGAGTGCTTAGCACTCAGAGGGCGACGCTTAGCGCCCAACGCCCCACGTGTCCCTCACGTGGGCGTCATAAAATAAAGAATGTTTAGCACTCAGTGGCTGGCGCTCAGCGTCTCACATGCCCCTCACGTAGGCGCTATAAAATAAAGAGTGCTTAGCACCCAGTAGGCAGCGCTCAGCGCCCAGCGCCTCACGTGGGCGTCACAGAACATAAAGTGCTTGACACTCATCATTCAGCGCCCAGCGTCTAGTGCCTTACGTGCTTCGCACGTGCGTGCCATAAAGAGTGCTCAGCACTCCATATAGAGACAGAAAAAAGAGAGTAAAGTGGAAGCGTCAGAACTCACATGAGTGCTCAGCACTTTTTGCAAGAAAAAGGGGACTGAGCCCAAACCAGTACTTATCACTTCTTTCAAATAAAAGAAAATTGAGTGGGTCAAGTCCAAGTTCAGATCAACTGAGCCCATGGGTTCATTGCTTCCCAAACATGACTCATGACATCCAGAATGATGTTCATCCCACATTTCCTAAGTTAATCTTAGTCCCCCAAAAATGGCTAATGATTCTTAGATGGTCCACCATGATCTCTTCCCTCAGACACGGGAATTGGTTCAAGGGTACATATCTCCATATGCATGTCGTTGTAATTCCTTAACGTCTTCAGAGAGGTGGCGGGTCCCGACAACCAACTGCTCTTGGGTGCATTTCCCAAGCTGACGTGCATACGTTAAACCAAACCATACCAAATGGGTGTATCCCGCATCATCGCCGTACATCCCGCCATGTAACAAATACACGGGTATAAAATGGTGATCTACGGACCGTAACGTCCTTAAACTAAACTCTAGGGACTGAAACGTCCTTAAACTAAACCCTCACCTCAAAAAGGGTGAACTACGGACCGTAACGTTCTCAAACTACTACGGACCGTAACGTCCTCAAACTCTACGGACGGAAACGTCCTTAAGCTAAACCCTCACCTCAAAAAGGGTGAACTGCGGACCGTAACGTCCTCAAACTACTACGGACCGTAACGTCTTCAAATTACTACGAACCGTAACGTCCTCAAACTAAAACCTTCACCTCAAAAATGGTGATCTACGAACCGAAACGTCCTTAAACTAACAACGGACCGTAACGTCCCTAAACTAAAACAATGGAGCCCAAATGCTCTTTTGTTGGATCTGAATGATCCTAAAAACCCGTTAAGTAGATCATAGTCTCAAATTGGATTAACGTATCTTTAACAAAAGTTTAAGTTAATCTTAATCTCAAACGAGATTAATGATCCTTAAATCAACCCAAACCCAAATCTAAGATATACGGATTTGGACTAATCCACGCCCTATGGGCGACAACATAAATTAGTCTCCGTATACAATCCACGGGCAACCAATGAAAAAAACACACGACACAAAGTGAACCTCTCAAGCCGGAGAAAGTGGTTATTATGAGGCGGTAACGTAATTAACTGCAGGGGCTTGCGCTTGCAGCGAATAGAGTCCCCACAATCAAAAACCCCTCGCACACGAGGAGGAATCCGACGAAGTCCGCTACAACGGCCGCATTCATCCAAACCTATGATATTCGGTGCTATAAATCAACTTGGCATCTTCGGAGAGGTGGACGGATAAATCCAAATAGCATCTGCCCCTAAATTCAGGCAAGACGACCAACGTGGTTCGTCTTCGTTTTCGGTGGTAAACAACATGAACTCAATCTTCCAACTCGATGTATTCATGGATTCGAGCAAGGCTGGTAATTTTAGCTGTAATTTAGCATATATGGGGTGTCGGGATAGTTCATGTGTGAATCCAACAAAATCTCAGGAGTCCAACTAGATTATGAATTCATGTCTACTAACACAAGCAAGCTATCATGAGGGCCCGTGTTTCTTTGCTCCTGAATTACAGCCTGTTGAGTTTGGAATACTTCAACACTAAGTTGAAGTCCCGTTACTAACACTTGATTCGGGTCCGTGGTTCCTTACTCCTGGATTACAGCCTGTTGAACACTCTTGAGATTGGTTGACATTCATTCTTAAACTTACGTTAAATTAGTTCACCCAAGTAGAGACCTGTTAAGACACTTATATTCATTGCATGTTCACCATACCTACACTACACTGCCATATTATATTTGTTTACTATGCTCATGCTATACTGTCATGTTTACCTACTTGTCATATATATTACCATACTTGTTCACATATATTACGAAAGAACTGCATACTAAATAAAATTGCTGTGTTTACATAAAATGACATGCTAAGACACCATAATCAATTGTTCATGATATACACTTCCTTTATCATTACAATTTATATTTCACTTCATATCTTGGGGACTTACCGAGCAAAAGTTCGCTGACGGGCATTCCACCCACCTTTGTTTTCTTGAAATGTTCGTCAGATACTGTGAAGACTGAGGAGGTAGATATCTCAGAGGAGGAGCACGATCAGATCGCGACCTAGACCTAGACCAGTTATCTTCATCTCAGTTTATGTATGCCATTGTTTAGGCATTTCCATTCTTGTATTTTCTTTCAGTTGAAATCATGTATTGTAAATGAATCAAGTTGAATGTAATTGTCACGCCCCGCTTCCCAGTGTACGGCGAAGTGGACGCGACGAGGTCTGCTACGTATGTACTCAGAAATACATACGCTAAGCGTAGCTAAGCAATATAAAGTAATACACAAGAGACAAGAGTATAAAAAGAACAGCAACTTTTATTTATTAACATTCTTTGTACAATACATGGAAAGGAAAATACAACTGAAATAAAGATGCCTAAACAGTGGCATAACAGGAAAAGGAAAGTACTGAAAAGAAAAGTGTACAATGAAATTATACTGCTGGGTCTTTGGCAAATTGCTCCAAGTCTTCTTCTGTTGGCTCTACTTCTGCCGGGTCCAAGTTACCTGACGACATTCAAAGAAGAGAGAAACAGAATGTCGTCAGCGAACAGATCGCTCGGTAAGTCCCAAGGGTAAGAGGGAAGTAGAGAAGACAGAATAAGAAGATATATTTTTAAAGTGTAAACTATTGTTGTAATGTTATGTTAACGCTGTTATTTGTTGCTTGGTACAGAAGAATGCCAGTGTATACGAGGGGAGTCTCACTTGCCAGAGACTAGGGCACGTGCAGTACAAGGAACCGTTATGCCACGGTACAACAGCAATAGGATTCAGGTTAGGTGTATTAATCTGACCACCTTGTGCCACCTTTAACACCTTCCGTACCAATCTACCCCTTAAACCCCACGATGTCTTGTTTGTATTGTTATCTTGTAATTTGTGTTGGTTGTATGATTGATTGACTGACTGACCGAAACCATGATATCAGGAAACGGTTATAACCGTAGAGTCATGTAAATGGAATACTGGGAAACATGTAAAAAGAATATCCATGGTTCGGTTCAGTCAAGTTATATAGATTGTTAACTGGATTCAGGGATTCAGGGATTCATCTTGAGTTCGAATATGAAAGAATATAGATTGACTTGAATCATATTCAAGTCAGAAATAGTCAGACTCTAACCTGAGTCAGACTAAAAGAAGGTGAGTTGAAGTTCAATAATTGTTAGGGGCCTTATTGTAATTTATAAAACTTGAGGGGGTTTTATGTAAAAATACTTTTGTATAGTTTTCAAAATACAACTCAAGTATTTAATTATCATCTTTATGTATATACAACAATTTAATGATCAAGATAAATATGTATACATGTTCGAATAACATGAAATGAGTCAAGTATATTATTCGAGTAACTACCATAAACAATGCTGTAAAGAAATATTATGTATGACTAATTAATCAAGTTGAACGGATGCGAAATATAAACAGAGATATGGCTCTAAAAGTTTTGCATGCGTGAGTTCCAGTTTCACCTAAATACGACTACCGGTTTGAGAGAAATATATGTTTTCGTATCGTCGCGCAAAACAGATCAGAATCTATTCGGCACCGTCACATATTTTTAAAATGCAGTTTGAGTTAATTTCTATCAGGTTTCAGGTTAAGAAAATTATTAAAAAATTGTAGGTATTTCGATGAACTTATCGAAAACACCAAGATTCATATGATTTGGATTTCTGAAGCTCTAGTTATGATCATTTTAATATCAGCATTTAAAACAGAAATTCAGATTTCTGGACAGCAACTATATATTCTATTGCAAAGCCTATATCAGGTTGTTTCATGCATTCCTAAGTAATATAATATACAGAAACTTATAGTTCTATCAATGGTGCATCTACACATCTAAAGTTTGTCACAAACGGACATCGGGTGTTCGAGTTATGTCCAATTTAAAAACAGTGTGCGAATCGGAACAGATTCTGTCCAGATCCGTCACTTAATATTGTAACACAGTTTTCTTTATCTTAGATGGGTTTTCAGTAAAACTATAAAACTAAGAAAATCTATATAATTCGATGTAGATATCAAAAACACCTGAGTTTGCTCAATTTGGATATCGGTATACCAAGTTATAGTCCTAGAAGTTGACCGATAACTGCAGTTTTCTGTTTTACGATCAGTGAATAAATACGATGTAATTCCTAAACCGTTATGCGGATCGATCTAAAATTTTTACAGCGTGTACAAAATAATATATTCTATCATATGTAAATTTCATGAAATTTTCAGAATTAAAAATTAATTTATAAAAATTATTTTAAAACTAAAAGGATTGATATGTCATATGTGAGAAATGAGAAAACCATGGTATTTATTCGTAACTTCATTTTTTTTTTCAAACTTTAAATAAAGTGATTTAAAATAAAACAACAAACATGCACTCCTAATTGGTCACTATGAAATTTTAACATGTGAATTGAGAGTAATGAAAAAGACTTTACAAACTATATATGTGTGTATATTTGTGTGTTCATTATTTATATATGTATCCATTCAATTAATTATTTAGGAACTATGATATGTCAAGGGAAGTTTTTCATGGCAATATAAACTAAGAGAAATATAAAGAGAAAAAGAAAGAGATGGAAAGAAGGAAAGAGAGAAGGGACATACATGCACAAGCCGGTATTGTCACCGGGCTTGTCTATCCGCCGATAGCCTCGCGTTAGTAGCGAGACCTTCTTGAAGACTTCTTCATGTTCTTCTTCTTGGACTCTAGGTGAAGAGGAAGAAGTGAGAGATAGAAAAATGTGAGGAAGGAAAAGATAGAGGAGGACAATAAAGATGGTGTAATGGTGAATTATGTATAATAATATATGCATTCAACATGAGAATTAAAAGAGAAATGAAAGGTCACCATTCATTTTGGAAATGAAAGGTCTCATTTGTAGGTTATGGGAAGAATAAAAAAATGATAAAAAATAATTGCAAGAATGGGGATTTGAACATGTGACTTATGGAATAACAATGCAAGGACTTAACCAATGAGCTATAAGGTTGTTCATGCATATATTTAATCAGAATTAAATATATGATGTTGCTTAAAAAGAAAATGGGCTTTTTAGATGAGCTGTAGAGAATAAGAATAATGGATTTGGGTTAAATATTTATGAAAGGAAAAATAAGAATGAGAAGTTAAAAACTTAAATATAAGAAAAAGAAATTGTACCTAGAAAAAAATACATAATAGATTGAGAAATAAAATAATAATAAATTTAATAGAAAAAGGAAAATACCAAGTACAAATAAATACGGTATATTATTGAAGAGTGATAATACAAATGTATAAAGATTTTAGGGTCATTACAGTAATTAAAGTTGTTGAAGTTTTAATCTCATGTAAATTTTCCTATCATGTTATATTGCTTCTTTTATGCTTAGCGTATTTATTCTGGGAAATGACCTTCTCGAAATAAATACGCTGCGGCCACTTCACGTACCTGCTTCCGCACACTGGGAAGCGGGGCATGACAGGTTTTGTTGGCGGCCCATGCAGATCCGTTCTGCATGAAGTTATAAGAATTATATAACAAGAAATATGAGATTCAAAAACTTTACATTCCTTGCAATTCAAGTTCCATTTAATCTATCCTAATCTTTCTTTTCTATTTAAGGTGATGGATTCTCCCAGCACTAGCACCAACGATGGAAGTACACCACCGCCACTTATCCTTACTGTTCTACCACCTCCATCTACCATAACCGTTCCACTCACAGAACAGATGATGCTTCTGGAGGCTATCAAAAGCTTACTTGAGGGTCAGCAGGCTCAAAGCACGATTTTGCAGGAGCAGACCTCTCTCCTTAAACAGAGTTTCATCCGCTCTGAAGCAGAAGCACCGGGAGTGAAACAATTTTGAGCGTTACACCTGAAGAACTTCTCAGGGAAAGAGAAACCACTTGAGGCCGAGGAATGTGCACAGAGCATTAAAGACGACCTAGCCGCAGCTCAAGTTCCAGAAATGGCTTGGGTTCGAATAGCAAAACTCCAGTTTACTGACAATGCCAGAATCTAGTGGAAGGCCGAGGAGAGCCATCTTGAGTAGCCAATCGAGTGGAAAATTTTTCGTGATCACTTTGCTGCTAAGTATTTTTCAGAAACCACGCACTTCGAGATGGAACAGAAATTCATCCACCTGCAACAAGGATCCATGTGGGATAAGTCAGTGGACTAGTACGATGCTAAACTCACCGTACTCAGCAGATTCGCCGCCTATCTAATTCCTACTGCAGAAATCAGAGCCAGGCGCTTCCAGCAAGGATTAGACCCGGAGATCCAGGCTACCCTAACAACGAGGGAATATCTAACACATGAAGCGGATTTGAAGTCAGCCCGTCGCTATGAAGCTGTCATTAAGAAGAAGGGAAGGCCACAGTTGGTCGGTATGAAACATTCCGCCCATCAGATTACTGGAGGAGCCTCTTCCAGGCCAACTCTCCCAGCGCCAACTATGAGGCCAGGAGGATCATTTTTCGAGACTGAACCAAACTTCTGCATTTATTGTAAGAGGACCGGGCACCAAGTCAAGGATTGCCGTCGAGCGAATGGTCTTTATCTGATATGTGGATCATCCTTACACACTATAGGAACTTACCTACACAACCGATCTGGCCAAATTCCAGTGGCTAGACCAGCATCCAAGCTCCACCTACTCAGTTAGCTCTTCCCGCACTACCTCCATATGGACCACCTTTATCTCGTCAGCCATCGATGTATCAGCATGCACAGAGAAATGTGCAGAGACGTCAGGCTTTCACCTTGGTGGCCGTGGAAGCCGAAGCTATGGGTCAAGGTAACCCTAGTAAATCCCCTCCCATCCTGTTCAGATATTTCAAATTCTTGCATCCTGTTGGTTTTTCATCTACCTAAACATTTTCATACACTTCTGGTATAATATCAGTAGTTCTTTAACCACCGTTGTAATCTAATTTTTCTTGAATCTGTTACAACCTTATTGTATAAATTTCGAGGACGAAATTTTTATAAGCAGGGCAGAATGTAACGACCCTGAAATCTTAGTACGGAAATTCTTCTGTTAAAATACAGAATAGAGTTTCACAGCCTGAGTACAAGTTATAAGTTAATTTTGTTTAAGAACGGCAAGAAACAACTTGTAGCTTACTGGTAAAGATCTTGCACTGTGCGACATAGCTCCTGTGTTCGAACCCCATCATACACATTATTTTTTCTGATTTTTTAAAAACTTTTTAGAAGCCCAAAAGTTTACATGTGCAATACACACAAAAACGAAAAGACAGAAAAATCAAATATGTGCACAATGATTTAAACACGGACTTGAAGACGTGGTATCAATCCACCGGCCCCATCCCCTAAATCGACCGGCTAAAAGGCCATTTCCACAGGCACCGACGGTCGACCGAGCTCGATGAGGCCCGGGTTTTGCACACTCGACCCTTTCCCTACCCCTAACTCCCCTGCACTGTTTGATTGCTCTACAATCAAACAAAGACCCTTCAATTCCCTATTTATCCTCATTTTAATACATTTTAATTCACTCTTTTAATTCCAAAAGCCTAATTCCACACTATAAATACTATCCCATGCTCTAACCCTTCGTCATTCTGAAATCCCTAGCCAAAACTCTCATAATTTTCTAAGTACAAGTGAAGTATAAGTGGAGTTAACAAGCGGTCAACTTCCAGCGAGGAATCGAAGCAATTCAGAAGACCCCGCGACGCCACGACGACAACCCTCACTCTTTCTACCTTCTCTTAATCTAAATAGCTTGTAAGTCCCTTCCAATCCCTCTTCTTTTTCTTTAAAAGTTCATTTTCAAAACATATATCGAAAGTGGAGGACATTTTCTTCTAAAACTCTATAATTCCACTTTTTATTACATATTCTTCATTTATATTCCTACACTATCTTGTTAACATAAAACCAATGTTTAGAACCAACTTTTAATCAAAAATATCATGTAAGATGACTTTAATTTAACTTTTACATTAAAATACTATGAAGTTTGTATATATCATTTTTATTTGTTTTGCTTAAGCATACCTTTATAAAACTTCACGGGGTAACGACCTACCCCTCACATACACACATGGTTTCCATAGCACGATATCCTTTGAACATATTTTGTTACGAATACAAGATTACATTAAAATACCATTTACTATAAAAACATTTTTTTTAAATTGTATTTTCAATTCCTTTGCAAATAAGCCTCTACAACCCTTTTAGGGGACCCTCTATTGGATGGTGTGGATTATCGCATATCCTTGGGCTAGTAGAGTGGGATGCAGACCTCCTCACGGAGCATTCAGTCTCGAAAGGGTTTTAATACGGTTTTTAAGAAAAACGTAATTTTTATGCCTAATTAAAATTTTAATTTTTAATAATTATATAAATATTACAAATCCATATATTTTCAAAATATAATAACCTTATATATTTTTTTCAAATGAAAGAATTACAAGTTTCATCAAAATACCATCAAGATACCAACAAAAGTCATGCTTTACAATAAAATACCATGAACTTTCCTAGCTAAGCTATTATCACTAAAATACCTTAAATCCTTATAATTCACATTCATGGAAACCTTAAATAATATAAATAACTTCTCGAGGTTATTTTGAAATTATATTAAAAATATTTTTCATAAAACCCCCTCGAGTTATATAAAACAACATTTAAGGACTTTAGTAAATATAGGTTTAAGCGGGATCAATTCTCTTGAGCCTCAGGGAGCCGGAGAAAGTGAGTGCTTGCCTATTTAAGATAGAAAACATAACGGTGTTATCAACGGTAATTGTCTTGAAAAAAGACACAAATCCTGCCGTCCATGTGCAGAAGTTACCGATAACTCCCGAACCTAATTCAGGATCTAAATCGGTTACAAGTGTCTGACTCAAGTCTGAGTATAACTCAAGTCTGAATCCAAACTCAAAACCTGAATCTAAAAGCACACACGAATATTTGATCATGAACTTGAACACACGAAATCAATTTTGAACTCAAACAGGTATACTTGACCATTTATTATGAATCGGAACATTTGAACTTGACTAAAGCAAACCATGAATATTTAAACACCATGACTTGACTCGAACCATAAATACAACTTGACATGAATACTTGATATAGATATGAACTCAATCTTGCAACTCGATGTATTCATGGATTAGAGCAAGGCTGGTAATTTTAGCTGTAACTTAGCATATACAGGGTGTTAGGGTAGTTCATGCGTGAATCCAACGAAATCTCAGGAGTCCCACTAAATCATGAATCCATGTCTACTAACACAAGTAAGCTATTATGAGGGCCCGTGTTTCCTTGCTTCTGGATTACAGGCTGTTGAGTTTAGAATACTTCAACACTAGATTGAAGCCCCTTTACTAACACTTGATTCGGGCCTGTGGTTCCTTACCCCTGGATTATAGCCTGTTGGGTTCGAGAACACTCTTAAGATTGGTTGACATTCATCCTTGAACTTACGTTAAATTAGTGTACCTAAGTAGAGACATGATAAGACACTTACATTCACTGCATGTTCACCATATCTACACTACACGGCCATATTATATTTGTTTGCCATGCTTATACTATATTGTCATATTTACCTACCCGTCATATATATTACCATACTTGTTCACTGATTAGTTTAAAATATTGCACATTTGAATGAATATTTTCTCTACTATTGTTAAGTACTAAAAGGTGTTTATTGTAAATATAGAACATATGAGGGTTTATTTGTAAAAAGTTTATTATCATATGTTTCTATATTATAATTAACATAATGAGGGAAAATATATGCATATAATATTTAAATGAAATCTTAGTAATTAAAATATGCATATCATATCAAATATTTCTAATCAATAGTCTTAAAATATTATATCATTTAAATGGTTAGGATAATATCTCAAAAAAATACCAAATGCTACTAACACTATGATTTGAGATATTGTGCAGATATCAGCTCAGGTCTGGAATCCAAGTAAAAGATCCGAGTCAAATCGGGATATCGAAACCGAATCTGTCAAAATTTAGAAGCAAATCGAGAGATCTAGCAATGGCAGAGACTCAGAGCATTATTTTCAGAATTTAGACATCAAGAGGATCTCTAAATATCAACATAAAATACCAGAAAAAATCCTAAAATCTAATACCACCAAGTTATGGCGGAACTGCCGCCAAACATGGCTATATGCGGCGGTTCCATGGCTATTTAATAGCCCTACGATGTGATATTTACATGGAATATCGGGTTTCTGGTTGGAGGGACTATATAAGAGACCGAGAGCTGTACATTGAAAATTATCACCAAAGAGATCAAGAGATCCACGTTTCCGAGTGATTATCATCTATTCATCTACTTTCAACAAGAAAGAGATTTAGAGCAAATTAGGGTTCTTGTAATCGATTTTCTAAGGAGAATTGTAAATGCAATAGTTGATTAATAAATGTAGTTTTTATTTTAAATTCTTTTTGCACTTAATTTCTGCACTTACTTTTACGCATTACTTTTCTGCATCTTCATAATACTTTCATTCACCTTCATCCTCTCTTCTAAATCACTAGCCATGAGCGAGTAATTCCTAACTTGCTAGGGTTTGTAGGATAGGGTAGGATAATGGATGAAAAGATCTCTTAATTTCTTTTATATATTTTAAAGTTTATAAAATTTAGCAAAATAAATGTTAACCTCCTTATCGGGCACACTATCAATTTATTGATAGGCTCGACCACGATTTGAGATTGGTTTAACACTTGTTTTGTTAAGGGTTATACATGAATAGAGATCAATGAAAGGACAAGGGTTAGTAGCGGGGAAACCCTAATCTACATTCATCACTATCGCTTTAGTTTTAAACTATTAAAAGATAAAAGATGCATTTTTAATTATTCATCAATTACTACTAAGTCTTATGAACCCTACAAGCCTTTTTATTATAAATTTTATATCCGTATTAAAATAGAACAATAATCAAACAATCACCCTTCTTTCATCAACTCGTCTAAAGTAAGAAAAGAGTTCATGTTTCCCTGCGGATGACCCGTATTCATCGCGGCTAGCTACTTGTGATACCGTCTTGATTGTGGTTATTTACAAAAACACTTCCTTTCATACGAACCAATCAAATGGCGCCGTTGCCGGAGAAACGGTCATATTTTTTTTGTTATTCGGGTTGATGTCTTATTAAAATCAGCAAACATAAAAAAAGAGAACCAAAAACGCATTTTGTGTTTATAACGATTATTGTGCGAGTTTTGCAAGGGAATCTGGAATAATTGGAGCAAGCAAACAGAGAGCCAGAGACCTTAAACTTAGACCAAAGGAGCATAGGTGTGCCATGAAGAAATTTCAGCAAAAGAACATTCCACATTGCGGCGGAACCGCGGCACATTGGTGAGATTGGCGGCGGAACAGCGGCTTCTTGGTGGAATTGGGCCCCTAAAATTCTCAGGTACTCCGCTATTATCTTTCTCTCTCCTTTAAACCTCTAATAATCTGATTTTACCTGCAGGATTCTTTGCAAATATCGCCGCTCAAAAATCTTTTTTTTTTGCTTGTTTTGATTTGGTTTCTTTTTGCATATTTAAACCGGACTTTAAGGGGCAATAAACCCAAATTCAGATTAGGTGGGGATTTCATCACCCTTTCTAAGCCCCAAAATCACAAACGAGTATACTCTCACCCTACATTAATTAAAAAATATCTAGACCTAGCCCCTAAGAACATTCACGCTCAATTAGGACAGAGGAGGGTCGTGGGTAATCTATTGCTTATCCGTATTTTTCCTGTGGTGTCTAAGGCAAGTGTGACTAAGGAAAGTGGTTAATTAATTAGGCCCGTTATTTCGTTGATTCTTATAGTGGATGCCTCCCACTTACCTGGCCACAAGATTGATAAGAAGGCAGTAGATGATTAATCCTGCGACTTGTCCTTTGGAAGTCTAGGAACGGTCTAGTGACTTGACCTAGGTGACCCTAGTTCTAGAGATTGATTGTGCATTTTGTGATTTGTTGAGTCAAGCCTCAAGTCCGACTATGTTTCAAAACAAACCCTCAAAAAATCTTTCTCACACGCACTGCCACGTGCACTAAACCCGCTTAGAGCATGATCGGCTGGACACGGGATTCTAGTGCTCGTCTTGTCCGCGTTTTTTCTGTCGACTCCGAAATCTGTACTTCTTCATCTTCTATTTTCCCTCCACCCACCATATCTCCCGAAATGGACGGATCTCAATCGGGATTTAACGATACCACCCTACCACCACCCGTAGGTGCGCATAATCCACTGCGCATCTCTCTCCAAGAAAGATACTACCCCGTACGTGGACCCTTTTCTACTTGTTTGTCTCTTCCACTAGCCAATGGGGAAAATTTCAAAATTAAATCCCACTTCATCAACTTGGTGCCCAAATTTCAAAGGCTAGAATCCGAAGACGCATATGTTTTTATAACTAAATTCGAGAATGTATGTGCAATGATGAGCACAACCCAACTTTCTGAGGATGATATGCGATTACGTCTTCTCCCTTTTACCTTATGCGATCTAGCACAAAAATGGCTTTATAGCACTGCCGCACATTCTATCGCTAAATGGGATGAATTCGTTATAGCATTCCTTAAGAAATTTTATTCTCATCACAAAACCGTCCGTGTTCGAAGTGATATTAACCAGTTTACCCAACTTCCCAACGAACCATTCTGGAAATGCTTTGAACGGTTTAAGGATTTTCTTGTACAATGCCCCCATCACGGAATTGATAGATGGCAACTTTGCCGAATTATATATGAGGGTATTAATCCAGCCACAAAACAAATGCTTGAAACCATTTGTTAATGCCATTTCATGTCAAAAATGATGACGAAGCTTAGCAATTTCTGGAAGATCTCGCCAAACAAACGTTACAATGGGAGAGCACTAGACCAACATCGTTTTCATCTAGGGCAGGTATCATCAGCTCGACGTTTCCATCGCAGTAAAAGCCTAAATGACCGCGATGCAAAAGAAACTCAAAGCTATCGAAAACAAATTCTCGTCAGCCTCCCTAAACCAAGTTACGCTCCCCAAAACCGTGTGTGGTTGCTATTTTGACCCATCACATTTAACGGAAGAATGTCCTTTAAATCCTCCAGGTCATGAACAAACCAATGCTGCTTTCCAGCAACAACCTAGAAATGACCCTTATTCATCCACATATAATCAGGAATGGAGGAATCATCCTGATTTTTCTTGGAACCAAAACCAATCTCAAAATCAAAATCAGTTCCCAAGCCAAAATAACTATCAATGGCTTCCTCCACAGCAACAGCCACTACACCAAATTCAACAACCCTTTCAACCGCAATCTCTTTAAAATCCGGCCAACAACTTTGCTCCTTATAATAATATTTCAACAAGCGGTACTGATAAAACCTCTGCACTCAAACAAAATTTAGAAACATTTATTAAACAATCAACACAAACGACGGCTAATTTAACGTCGTCTATCCAAACGTTAGTGCATCACACTGCTTCCCACGGTGAAAGCATAAAATCGATAAAAGCATAACTTGCACAGTTAAATGCCGCAATGAGTGAGAGAGAGAAATGGAGACTTCCATCTCAACCTCTACCAAATCCCGGCTACTCACAAAGCATGAATCTCATCCTTCAAAATCATAATGTGAGTGCCGTAACTACGTTGAGATCGGGAAGAGTGCTGAACAATAATGTTGGTAAACAAGTTGATGATGATGAATCAGATGAAACCCCGGCTACTACTTCTACTCCTACTTCGTCTAATCCAACATCTTCTTCCGAGCCTATTCTCCGTTTTCCACTAGGCTCGAATCCTCAGCCCACTTCCTTGAACGAATTAACATCTACGACCATCCCAAATCCAATTTGGGATCCATTCTATCCCCACAAACTTCTCCTCAAAAGTTGGACCCAACTCTTATTGATAAAGCTCTTTTTCCACACAGGTTGAGGGCCAACAGACCAAGTCCCCAAATGGAGAAAATTGTGGAAATTTTCAAACAAGTTAACATAAATATTCCTCTTCTAGATGCTATCTAACAAGTTCCATCCTATGCGAAAATTCTAAAAGACTTGTGCACTAGGAAAAGAAAAATTCAAGTGCTTAAAAGGTTTTCTTAGTGAGTAATATGAGCAATTCTCTTACCCAATTGGTGCCCACGAAACGTAAGGACCCCGGTTGTCCTGCATTATCTATAACTATTGGGGGTAAAAATATCATACGTGCTCTACTTGATTTAGATGCTAGTGTTAACTTGCTTCCGTATTCTGTTTATGAAGAATTAGGCATAAGAGAGTTGAAACCTGCGCACTGCACTCTCCAGATGGCCGATCGATCTATCACCTAACTTAAGGGTGAGCTAGAGAACGTGTTAATCAAAGTCGGGGAATTTATATTCCCTGTGGACTTTATAGTTATGGATACACAGTCTGTAGCAAACCCACGAAACTAAATACCGGTGATTCTAAGTCGACCTTTTCTAGCAACTTCCAACGCGATAATCAATTGTCGTAATGGTTCAATAAACCTGTCCTTTGGTAAGATAACAATTGAGCTTAACATTTACAAGTTAGGAAGTCAACCCTCCGAACCTTATGCTCATATAATTGATGTATGTTATGTCAAAAAAATAGATTCCGATAGTTGCGAATTTGAGGAGCTTCACGATACTAATCTAGTCTCCACTATTGCGTTATTGTTTGATCCTGCTATTTATTATACACATGAGGACCCTTCTATCGATAAGTCCACACCCATGTCCGAATCCTTTGACTTGTCGAATGAGTTAGTCGAGCTGTTCGGGTCAACATCTAACGCTAAATATGAACTTTTTATGGAGTCCGAGTTTTGGCTCTTTCTTTCCAATGAGATTATCATTCGGAATATCGATGGAAGTTTTGAAGACATTTTTTCCGAAGAACTCGCATTCCTAGAAGACATGGGAGTTGTGATGAATCAACCCCCACCCACTATATTGATGATCAATCAAATAGAGCCATTGCCGGGGAAATGGTCATAATTTTTTTCTTGTTATTCGGGTTGATTTCTTATAAAATCAAGCGAACATAAAATAAACAAAACCGCATCCTGCACTTTTAACGATTATTGTGCGGGCTTTGCAAGGGAATCTGGAGTAACTAGAGTAAGGAAATAAAGATACAGAGATTTCAACTTGGACCAGAGGAGTATATGAGGGCCCTGAAGAAAAATTAGCAGAAGATCCTCCAAGGCGGTGGTGGAACCACGGCAGATTGGTAGGTTTGGCAGCGGAACCACGGCAGATTGGTGGAGCTGGGCCCCCTAACTTCTGTGGTAATTTCCTACTATCTTTCTCTCTCCTCTAAAGCTCCAATAAATTGATTTTACTTACAGGATTCTTTGCAAATATCGTCGCTAAAAATCTTTTTGCGTGTTTTAGATTTTGGTTTGTTTTGCATATCTAAAACGGACATTAAGGGGCAATAAACCCAAATTCAGATTGGGTGGGGATTTCATCACCCTTCCCATGCCCTACAAATCACAAACGTGCATATGCATAACCCTACATTACTTAAAAATATTTAGACCAAGCCCTAAGGACTATCACGCTCAATTAGGACAAAGGAAGGTCGTGGGTAATCTATTTCTTATCCGCATTTTTCTTGTAGTGTCTAAGGCTAAGGAAAGTGGTTACTTAATTAGACCCGCTATTTCGGTGATTCGTATAGTGGATACCTCCTACTTACCTGTCCACAAGATTGATAAGGAGGCAGTAGAGGATTGATCCCGCGACTTGTCCTTCGGAAGTCTAAGAGCGGTCTAGTAACTTAACTTAGGAGACCCTAGTTCTAGGGATTGATTGTGCATTTTGTGATTTGCCTCAAGTCCCTCTTTCAAAGCAAAACAATTTCCAAAATCCAAAAAGAACTTAAATCATTACCATCGCTCTCTTTTCTTTTCACTTTCTTATAATGGGTAACCCAAACAGACGAACTCTTGTCGAGTTTTGCGATCCAGAACCAGATATTTCTTGTTTTCGTAATTGCTGCGGTACAAAATCCGACTCTACCATGTCTTCAAGAGATAGGATGGAGCAGGCGGAAAAGAACAGTTGGATACCTTACTCAAGGTCCTATCAACCGCATCAAAATTCCACATTTTCTTATGTTGATAATCCGTTTAAGGCGAGTGAGGGAATTTCTAAACGCATGTCCATCGCTGAGCATATTGCGAAGGCTGAAAACCAAAGTTTCAATTCTTTCACTAATCCAAAACCGTTAGGACGATAAACACCATCATTTCCATATGAAAATATTGATACTCGTTTTGAGGCAAATATGACATCTTTTATACCCATGACCATTGCTGAACAAATAGCAATTGCCAGTCGCCAACTAACCAACCAATCTCAATATTCTTCATATAACAATGTTGATCCTAATCCTATTTATGAAACTTGAGTTCACCCTTCTAATTCTTATCAACGGTACCAAACTTTCACACGCTCTTATATTGACACTTATCTTGAGGCTAATGGGACAAACTAGAAACGCATGTCGATTGCGGAACACATTGAACTTGTCCGTAGCCAACAATTAAAGGCATCTCTTCTTAATATTTCTCTTCAGGCTAATGCGGCAAATCAGAAACGCATGTCAATAGCGGAACACATTGAACTTGCCCGTAGCCAACAATTAGACACTTCCCAACAATACTCAACTTCCTCACCTTATCTAGACAGTGCTTCTAAAAATCAATTAAGAAGTTCCAAGGTTCAAAGAGAATCCTTCATTGGAACATTTTCACAAACCATGTCTAGTCCTGAAGTAGAGTTGGAATTGATCAGTAAAAAAGAACATGAGATCCATCAAAGTCAAACCAAAACCGATTCTCTCGATCTTGACACCTTCCATCCTGCACTCCAACCGAATATATTCGATGTTCAACCGCTTCATAGTGATGAGGTGCTCGAGAATAACATGTTTGACTTTTCTAATAGTGAGCGTGAAAGAGAGCTTTACACCATTTCAAATCAAACCGATCCTTATTCAAATACACTTGATATTTCAAACCTTCCAACTCCATCAAGTGAACTAAGTGATTTATCGATTGAGGATAGTATAATTGATGAATTTTTAAATACCTATTCATTTGATTTGACCGAAGGTGTTAGTGAGAGCGGTGATGAGAATATCGTTGAAAATGAACCCATTATGTTAGATGAGTTGGATTCTCTGACCCATCATGTCCCTTCTATTGAATACGAACATATTCCTGTACAATTAACCGATCCTATTCTTACCACCGACCTATCAGATAAGCAGAATGATATTCAGCCTTCATCTCTCATATCTGGTTCAACAATGCTCGACACCTAAATTTGTTTACCCATTTCATCATCCATTTTCTTTGGTTCTTCTAATCTTCTTTCAACTCCACTGAGTTTTGATGAATCACACTCTGATATTTCGAGTTTTATGATTCTTGAAAGACCACTTGATTTAGACTCTGTTAAAAATAAGGTAGATGGGCTTTTTGAGGCTCCTACCTCCATAATTTATGACAAATCAAGTGTGTTGAATTCTGGCGCGAAAAAGATTGACCTTGAAACTTTTAGTCTTCCTAGAAAATCTTCTTATTCTTTTCTTTCTGATGGGATCATCATCGATGAAAGTTTCAAAAATATTTTCATCTAAGAACTCGCGTTTCTTAAAGACTTGGATGTTGTGATGAATCAACCTCCATTGGAAATTCGTGCGCCTCTATTTGAGGCCGAAGAAGTTGAACCACCACCCCTTCTTCTTATCCCATACAAGAATGCGAATATTCCACTCATTCCTGTAGGGTTCCTAGGCACCCTAGTGAGGTCTCACAAGGCATCAACCATGCCAATTTCAAAAATTAACGGTGCCGAGAAACCCGACTGCGGATCGTTGGCTAAAGTTTAGGCGAAAAGATAACAAGTTAACATCTTTAACTATATGAAATACGGAAATACAACCTTTGTAGATCCGGTGCTCCACCTCCATAGCTCCGCAACGAAGTCCCCTCGCTGTCCAAGTGATTTCCCGGGCTCTAGCGTCGGCTTCGTCGGAGAATGGGCAAGCTAGGTCGTCGATGTCCATGCCGAAGATGATCTACGTCGAGACATCGAAAGATCAAGCTCCACCTTCACCAAGTCATGAAAACTTGTGAAGGAAACACACTCTACTACTTGGCAAGAGGTAGAGGATGAAGAAATAGGAAGTGCGTAGTCTTTAGAATTGGATTTCTCACTCTTAATCATCAATCACCATTGATGGACCTTAGGTTTTCTTCTTGAGTTGAAGGAAGAAGAAAAAAGAATATTATGATAAGAATTGTCTTTAATAAGAAAAGAAAAACCATCCTTATCATAATAGTAACCATGGTTTAATGTAGAGAATTGATCATGGTTAGTGAATGGTTAGGTTTTTACAAGATGACAAAATGGTTGCAATGGTCAAAGTATTCATGAAGCTTCATGAATGAAACAAAAATGCCACCATTTTATCATGCAATTTTTTTTTTCCAAAAAGAAATAAACAAATGAATAAAATGAATAATCAAATAGTAAACCCTAACCATTCCATTAACCAAGGTTTAATTCTATACACTTAACAAAAAGGGCATGCACCATCAAACATGATACAAGCAAGTGCACAAATCATATCGCATATGAAATGTGCACACCCGAGTAAGAAAATCCATTTAAAGTGAACCGATACTAGTTAATGCAAAGTAATATATCAAATATATAATTATGCATTAAATCATTAAATCAACACTTGATTTAATGATCCGGTCATATCGCATATAACCGACTAATATCAACAGTAACAACTTATCGAATCAACACTTGATCCGATAACCCGGCTATATCGCATATAACCGATCAATGTCACAAATCGCGAGAATCGAATACAGTATCACATACTGGTATCATTCTCGGTCCCGCACATATCTCATATGCGCTCCTATTTCGTTTCGCTTGAGCCAGGAAACCTCTGTGTAGGACTCTAAAGACTCGTCAATACGCCGGCAGCGGATGATGATCATATCAAACACCCACAAGCCGCAAGCGGTCTGCTAAACGTAACGGCCACCCGGGTATTGAGCGATCTGAAGATCGACGAGCAAGCCCGCTCACACTCCAGTGAATCCGACCAGTAACACTACCGTACAATCCGGTATGATCGTCTGATATGTCGCATATCTCGCCTAGGGGTGGTAAACGTCAGACCCCATTAGCTCGATAAGTCGTGTCGATATGAGGTCTATAACTGTTCGAGAAACTACTGGTAACACTTACCAGTAAATCTCAGCAACCCTGGCCAGGGATTTCCTGTTATAGCCAATCGAACACAGAACAACATCAACTCCCTATACCGGGAGAGACGAATCCCCTCCTATTGCTCATTGCCTCCATGTGACTCGGGACTGTACCCAAAAACCACCGTTTTACACGCCCTCTTGGACGTGGTAAGATGGAAATCAAAGCACAGTGGGAACCACATAAGACTCTATGACGATCTCGGGTCAACAGACTACTCTGTACCAGTGTCACCAGAGAACTGCCATCTGACGTGAGGTATAATACCATCTGGGAGTTCTCGGCGAGTCCGTCCAGTGTACCCAATCTCTACTGAGCACCCGTATATCATCTCTGATGTCAAACACCAATGGATATGGGATCATCCATCGCCCATCTGTATGGGTCGAGAAGGTATACGCTAGTCTACTCTGGTATATCGATGCCCCGTCTCGATACACCATCGACTAGGGACTTTGAAGGATGTACTTATGGACTACCATGTCCCCACTAGTATGATCCGCATCATAGTCCAGGTAGTCAAGCACACATCCTAAGGTCTTTACCAACATGTAACAGAGAGACAATCAGTATACACGTTAAGGTAAAGTTCAACCAGATAGCATACTATCATGTCGAGCAAGAAAGTCCTCCCTATATATGTCCCAGCATCCACTACAATAAACATCCTATGTACAGTAATGGCCTCTAGGGCATACATATAACTAACAATTCCTAATCATTCACTTTCTCATTTTCATTCACCGTTACTGTTTCGTCTTCACCAACCGAGACATAAACCCGATCGATTACGCCTCTTATCTCCCCACTTTTTCACGTCTATGATCTTCTACCAACTATGTTGTTACATCAATAAAATATTCGAATAGTTGGTGTTAACTTTTGGCCTTTGTAAAGCTTTGCATAGACCAGTAACTTTACCCCCCTGATAATTTTAAATGCTTAATACTGTTTCACTCAAGTTTAGGGAGGAGAAAAATATTTTGGCTCTTGAAAGAAAAGAATTTTTTTGTACAATTGTGAGCTAAAAATAAGTTTGGGGGAGGATTTCATTATCATTGACTTTTTGTCCCTTTTTGTTAATAATTGAGAACTTTTTCCTCCCAGGTTTACTGGTCTTGATATTAAAAGATGACATCAGTGAGGACACTGCTGTAAATAGGTTTTGGGGAAGTTTGTGATTATTCACGCATCATTTTGTATTATATTAAATAATAGCACTAAAAATTTTTGATAGTAAAAGTTAGGATGTGAAAAATACGTATGAAAGATAGGAAGAGATTCAAGAAAAGCACGGAAATTAGATATTTTAAAACGAAGCTAGTAATAGATAGTCATGAGCTATTGTCCCAAGGGTTAGTAAGATGAAGGAAATCACTAATCTGAGAATAGAAATAAGTCTGAAAAATGGTCCCTATTCTTGATCCCAAACTTCTGAATGTTGATACCCTACTATACGCACTTGCACACATCTTGAAACTTGGGATAGTAGAGAATACCTTGAAATGCTCTTGTCTAAAAGCCTTAGTATGAAGGAATACACACACACACACACACACACACAGACAGACAAAAATATAAATGACATAAAAAATGGTGAAGAAAAATGAACACTGGTTTTGTAATTACTTAAGGCAGCATAAAAAAATATAGCGTGTGTGCCTTATCATTTAGTGCCTTAAATTAACTAGTTTGGGAGCCACTGCTAAGCCTTAGGTATTGCAAGACTAGCATATTGCTAATTACGTCTTAATGAGTGAGCACATTTGGTAATCGGTTGGTTAGTACCTCAAGAAATATTAACGGTCGCATGAAGAATGTGTGAGCAATTTCATCTATAAAACATTCACCGACTAAAAAGTACTAAGGAAGATGGACAAGAATATGAGAGCTTGAATTGAATTCTCTAAATGTAAGGATGTCTTTTACACACACGTAGTAGTATACGATCGATGTTTGGAAGAAAGGTAGGGAGGAAGACTAAAGACGATGTTTTATTGAGGGATGATTTGATTTCTGACATCTTTTCACGACTATTAAGATAGGGCTCATGTCCACTAAAAGGCTAGTATAGTTTGAAACTCTTATTTTCAAGTTCTTTCTTTTATTTATTCCTTATCTTTGTATGTAATTTTCATCTTCTTTATTTTATTATGAGATTTTGTGGGTGTAATCCGCTGAAAACTCTTAGAAGAGAACACTCCTCCTACTAGGGGCACCTAGAGGTTTAAAGGCTTGTTGCACGAGCTAAGTGCAATCGTGTTGCCTACGAAAGTGTGCTAGTTAGTTTTTTCTTTCTTTTTACTCTTTAATAACTAGTTTACTCGGGACGATCAAAGTTAAGTTTGGGGGTATTTGATTAGACTAAAATATTGCACATTTGAATGAATATTTTCCCTACTATTGTTAAGTACTAAAAGGTGTTTATTGTAAATATAGAACATATGAGGGTTTATTTGTAAAAAGTTTATTATCATATGTTTCTACATTATAATTAACATAATGAGGGAAAATATATGTATATAATATATAAATGAAATCTTAGTAATTAAAATATGCATATCATATCAAATATTTCTAATCAATATTCTTAAAATATTATATCATTTAAATGGTTAGGATAATATCTCAAAAAAGTACCAAATGCTACTAACACTATGATTTGAGATATTGTGCAGATATCAGCTCAGGTCTGGAATCCAAGCAAAAGATCCGAGTCAAATCGGGATATCGAACCGAATCTACCAAAATTTAGAAGAAAATCGAGAGATCTAGCAATGGCAGAGACTCAGAGCATTATTTTCAGAATCTAGACATCAATAGGATTTCCAAACATCAACATAAAATACCAGAAAAAATCCCAAAATCTAATACCACCAAGTTACGGCGGAACTGCCGCCAAACATGGCTATATGCGGCGGTTTCGCGGCTCTTTGATGGCCATAGGATATGAGATTTTGTGGTTTGGATTGTAACTGTATATACTCACAGATGAAATCTAAGGTTTTTGGTTTTAAATAATATATAAGGGACCGAGAGCTGTACATTAAAAATCATCACCGAAGAGATCAAGAGATCTAAGAGATTCACGTATCCGAGTGATCATATATTCATATACCTCCAACAAGAGAGAGATCTAGTGCAAACTAGGGTTCTTATATTCTACTTTTTAAGGAGAAATGTAAATGCAATAGTTGATTAATAAAGATAGTTGTTTTTAATTCTCTTTGCATTTATTTTCCGCATTTAATTTCTGCACTTACCTTTCTGCATCTTCATTATGATTTCATTCTTCAATCTTTCTTCTAACTTAACCATGAGCGAGTAATTCCTAGCTTGCTAGGGTTCGTAGGATAGGGTAGGATAATGGATGAGAAAATCTTTTAACTTCTTTTATACATTTTAAAGTTTATAAACTTTAGAAAAATAAATATTAATATCCTTATCGGGCGCGCTACCAATTTTTTGATAGTCACGACCATGATTTGAGATTGGTTTAACACTTTTTTTGTTAAGGGTTAGACATGAATAAATATCAATGTAAGGACAAGAGTTAGTAGTGGGGAAACCCTAATTTCTTCCAAGAACTCTAATCTATATTAATCACTATCAATCTAGTTTTAAACTATTAAAAGATAAAAGAAGTCATTTTTAATTATTCATCCATTACTACTAAGTACTATGAACCCTACGAGCCTTTTCTTTATAAATTCTATATCCATAACGATAAACAATCACCCTTCTTTAATCAACTCGTCTAAAGCAAGAAAAGAGTTCACGTTTCCCTGCGGATGACCTATACTCATCGCGGCTAGCTACTAACGACACCGTCTTAATTGCGGTTACTTTACAAAACACTTTTTAGTAGATCAATCATTCACATATATTACGAAAGAACTGCATGCTAAATAAAATTGCCGTGTTTACATAAAATGACATGCTGAGACACCATAATCAATTGTTCATGATATACACTTCCTTTATCATTATAATTTATTTTCACTTCATATCTTGGGGATTTATCGAGCGAAAGTTCGCTGACGGGTATTCCACCCACCTTTATTTTCTTGGAATATTCGTCAGAAACTGTGGAGACTGAGGAGGTAGATATTTCAGAGAAGGAGCACGATCAGATCATGACCCAGGCCTAGACCAGTTATCTTCTTCTCAGTTTATGTATGCCATTGTTTAGGCATTTCCATTCTTGTATTTTCTTTCAGTTGAAATCATGTATTGTAAATGAATAAAGTTGAATGTAATTAAAGTTGTTGAAGTTTTAATCTCATATAAATTTTCTTATCATGTTATATTGCTTCTTTTACGCTTAGCGTATTTATTCTAGGAAATGACCTTCTCGAAATAAATACGCCGCGGCCTCATCACATATCCACTTCCGCACACTGGGAAGCGGGGCGTGACACCGACAGTCGAAACACACACATACAACATGCATACACAACACACACATAAACAAAGACATACACAATAACAACCTTACACCTAAGCGAAATCAAAAATTGAGATTAACGAAAAACTTGCTCTTCCCATTCTCTTCTTTGTCAATAACCATCCCGTTCATAGATTTCTCAGGTCACCATAAAAAACAAACTTCCATTACATACAATTCATATGTCATACAGTCTAATATGGCCCATGAGTATATCAGAGTTAAAGACTGGATGTACGCGGATTTGCATCAACGCATGAACCTTAAGTTCATCGACGGAGTCGCCGCTTTCATCAAATTTACATGCGAACGTCATAAGGAAATCTTGGGGAAGATCCTTTGTCCTTATGACAGGTGTGGGAATAAATATTGACAGAACGTAGAAGTGGTAGAGCTTCACATCGTTAAGAATGGTTTTACTAGATTTTATTCGACTTGGTTATATCACGGGGAAGAAGAAGAAGAAGATGTTGATGATAATGCTGCGGAAAAAAAAGAAAATAACTTGTTTCCAGAAGAGAAAATGGAGGATATGGTAGAGACTGCTCTCGGTGATAGTAATCACCCTTCCGGTCAAGTTCCTCGTGCGGATAAGCATAAGAAGTACATGAATGATGCCAGGAGACCAATCTATGAGAATGCAAAGTACTCAACACTATTATGGTTCGTCTAACTTTTCCAGATTAAGTGCCTAAATAAATGGAGTAACAAGTTATTCACGATACTTCTCAAGTTCCTGATTCTATGCCCTCGGGAAATAACGTGCCCGAGAGCTGGTACGAAGCCCAGAAGATGATGTCTGATTTGGGTCTGAACTATGAGAAGTTTCATGCATGTCCCAATGATTGCGTGCTATACCGGAATGAAAATTCAGATTTGAAAGAGTGTCCCACCTGCGGAGAGTACAGGTATAAGACGAAAAAATCTGATAAGAAGCCAGATATACCTGTCAAGATAGCACGATATTTTCTTATAACACAGAGGCTGCAGAGGCTATTTAAGTGAAGAAGGTAGCGGATGCAATAATTTGGCATCACCGTGCTACTCCAAGCAAAGACGGAAGAATAAGTCATCCAAGAGATCCGTCAGCATGGAAGGATTTCGATAGAAAGAACCCAACATTCAGTAGTGATCCTTACAATATCATGCTCGGACTGGCTAGTGATGGATTCCGCCCTTTCAACTATATAGGTAAAGGACACAACACATGGTCCATTGTAATGAGGGTTTATAATCTGTCGCTGTGATTGGCTATGGATTAATCCTACTTTATGATATCTCTTCTTATTGACGGACCGAAATCACCGGAAAAAATGTCGATGTTTACCTCCGACCACTGATCGATGAGCTAAAATCGTTATTCACTGATGGTGTGGAGACTTAGGATGATAACATAGATACTACCTTCACGTTGCGTGCGACTTTAATGTGGATAATTAATGACTTTCCTGCGTATGGAATGCTATCAAGTTGGTCCGTACATGGTTACAAAGCATGTCCTTACTGCCACCAAGATACAACATCGAGACGGTTGATTTATAGCAAAGAGGTTTGTTATTGCGATCATCAGCGTTTCCTGCCACTAGACCATCCCTACAGGCTTGACGGTGCTCACTTTGATGGTCATCAGGAGCTTCATGGGTCTCCAGTTCCATTGTCCGGAGATGACGTGATTGCTCGGTGGGATGGTTACGATAACGTGACCTTCGGGATAAATTCGGCAAGACATGACACTCCACTATATTGAAACAAGTTAAGAATTTTCTATGAGCTACCGTACCAGTCAACAAATTTAGTGCGTCATTGTCTGGACGTCATGCACATCGAGAAGGGAGTATCCGAGTACGTACTTAACTTTCTTCTTTGTAAAGACGGAAAATTGAAAGACAACCTCCGTACTCGGATGGATCTTCAGGACTGGAAAATTAGAAGTGAATTGCATCCTAAACCGATAGCGGGTAAACCAGGCAAGTTTGTACTTCCCAATGTCGCATATCATATAACACAACCGGAGAAGAAAAGGTTTCTGCAGGTGTTCCATGATTTGAAAGTTTCCACAGGTTTCTCAGGATCATTTAGTAAGAAAATAAAGATTGTGAAATGCAAGATTGATGGGCTGAAAAGTCATGATCACCATATTATTGTAGAGTATCTTCTCCCATTAGCCCTCATGACTTCTTTTCCTGAATCGGTCGGTCTAGTACTTAACGATCTTTGCTGCTTCTTTAAGGAATTGCGCGCTAAAAACATCAATGTTGTAGCGCTTGAGAAGCTAGAAACTATGATCCCCTTGATATTGTGCAAGCTTGAGCGGTTGTTCCCGCCGTCATTCTTCGATATCATAATACACCTGACGGTTCATCTTGCAACCGAGGAAAACCTTGCCGGACCGGTAGAATATAGATTGATGTATCCCGTCAAAATGTACCTTGAATTTTTTGGTTCACGCATGTTATAAATTTTTTTCTATCTTATATATATGCTAGTATTTCTTCATTAAACATATGTTTTTTAGGTATCTCTATACTCTTAAAAATTATATACGCAATAGAAATCGACCAGAGGGTTCTATCATACAAGGTTATCTCCTAAAAGAAATAACCACATTTTGTTTCCGATATCTGGATGAAGATATTGAGACAAAACTTAACAGGTCTCAGAGAATTTAGGACGGGACATACGGTAAAGCGGATTATAAGGAGTAGAACCCATGTTTATCAACAAGATACATCGGTTTGTCCTCCTCAATAGCGGATGTCTTGATGAAATTAAAGAGTAAGTCTGTTTTGCAATAATTGTTCTTTATATATGTAAACATATGAAATAATATAATGTTGACGTCAAAACTTAATGTTGATAACAAAATTCATAACAATGAAGTACGTGAAGAGCATCCTAATTGGACTGCTGATCGATTGGATAAATATCATTAGGAAAATTTTTGCGACTGGTTTGCAGATCATGTAAGATGTTTGAATATCATATTTTTGCGAGTAGTGTTAATCTATACTTATATTGTTATGTATTTTCCGCATAATTTGTTTTGTCAGATCTAAGATCCGAATATGTTTGTATCATTAGAGAGAGACGCAAGATGTATAGCTCAGTATCCTAATATGGAGGTTGCATACTACAAAGGATTCGGTGTCCTTGGATACAAATTTGAAGTTAATGACATAAAAATCTCGAATCATCCAGAATAATGGGGTTGTGACCATAGGATCGAATGGTGTGGTTTATTATGGGTACTTAGATTGCATACTTAGTATCCAATATCTTGGACGATCAAAACCGTTTTATATATTTCAGTGTATTTGGCATGATACAAGAACCAATATGAATATGTGGAGACACAATCTCGGGACTTGGAAAGATGAATATGGATTGACTAGTGTAAACACTCGTCGATTTTGCTGTGAGGAAGATCTGTTCATCTTTCCGTATCAAAGTATACTACTCAAAGTTCTTGAAGCATCCGGGATGGAGTATCGTATGCCGATGGAAACCCAGGGATATTTATATTTTCCCAGAATTCGAGTATCGCATGGACGGCAATGATGGGGGGAAGAAGAGATGAGACTTAGAGTGCTGTAACCGTCTGTCTCCGTAGACAGATTGTCTTTGAAAGTGTTTCCTAGCACCACCACAAGGTCTATACCGGCATCAAGCATGCAATTTTAAAATTTCTTGGGTGCTAAGCTACACTAACCTAGAAACTAACTAGAGTATTAGGGTTTAAGCAATGATATAACAAGAACTATACTAAGTGAAAGAGATTACAACCTTTGTAGATCAAGTCCTTCACTTCTAAAGCTCCGGGTAGTAGTCCCTTCGACTCTTTATAGCTCCACTTGAAGAAGGATCGAGCTTGCTTCGCGACTTTCGTGTCGAAAATGATCCATCCGAAGTTCCTCTAGGTCAAGCTATCTCTTCACTAATCTAGTATTAGTGAAGTAAACAACCCAGTCTAAAGTGCTAATCTAGACTAGGATGATGAAGTGAGGTGTTTAGCTCACTAAGAAAAACTTTAAAGCCATAGGGTTCACAACACATGTGAGGGTTAGGGCTTTGAGGAGGAAGAAGATGAAGAGAGCAAGAGAGTGTGTGAAATGAGCTCAAGAAAAATACAAGTGAAGAATGGCTTCTCTCTTGACCTCACTTATTGAAGCATCCAATATTATCAAATAATATATTAGAACCATGCTTTAATAGTGATAACAAATGAATAAACTAAAGAAAAGCCATACCTCACACATTCCACAAATATATATATATATATATATATATATACACACACACACACACATATATTAAGAGAATAATAGTTAATGAGCAATAATATTAGTTAATATATAATTATATCAAATATAAATATATATATCATATTATTAAATCAACACTTGATTCAATAATCCGGTTATATCACATATAACCGACTAATATCATTTATCTGTCTATCACATTATCAAATCAACACTTGATTCAATAATTCGGTTATATTAGATATAACCTAACCGATATCATATGACGCCAGATTAGAATACGGTATCAGATACTCGTATTTAATCAGGCTCCCGCACATATCAGCATATGTGCCCTACTTCGTTTCGCTTGAACTATGAAACCTCTGTGCGGGACTCTAAAGACTCATCAATATGCTAGTAGTAGGTGATGATCACATCAGTCACTCACAAGCTGTCAGCGGTACTAGGCGGACGTAATGGCTACCCAGGTATTGAGTGAATAGAAGATCAACAAGCAAGCTTGTCCAAACTTCCGTGAAGCCTATAAGTGACACTTACCGTACAGTCCGGTCTCTTCATCTGATATGTCGTATATCGAGTTTAGGGGTGGAATCGTCAGACCCCAGTAACTTGATAAGTTATTCCGATGTATGGCTCATAACGGTTCGAGAAACTACTGATAACACTTACTAGTAAATCTCATCAGCCCTGGCCAGGGACTTACTGTTATAGCCAATCGAGCATAACGCAATATCAACTCTCTATACCGGGAGAGACGAAACCCTTCCTATCGCTCACTGCCTCCATGTGACTCGGGACTGTACCCAAATCCACTTGTTTGCACGACTCCTTTGAGTCGTGGTAGGGAGGAAATCAAAGCACAGTGAGAACCACACAAGACACTATGACGATCTCGGGTCTACAGACTAACCTGTACCAGTGTCACCAGAGAACTACTATCTGACGATAGGTATGTTACCATCTAGGAGTTCTCGGCGAGTCCTGTTCGGTGTACCCATTCTTTAATGAGCACATGTGTACAATCTTTGATGTCAAACACCAATGGTTATGGGATCAACCATCGCCCCCTACAGGGTCAAGAAACGTACACACTAGTCTACTCTGGAATATCGATGCCCTATCTCGATATCACCTCGACTAGGAACTATTAAAGGATGTGCTTGTGGACTACACAAGTCCCAGTAGTATGATCCGCATCATAATCCTGGTAGTCAATCAAACATCTTAAGGTCTTTATCAGCATGTATCAGAGACAGTATAATAATACAAGTGTACATGTTAAAATAAAGAGCAACCAGATAGCATACTATCATGTCGAGCAAGAAAGTCCTCTATATATATGTCCAAGCATCCACTATATCATACAATAATGGCCTCTATGGTATACATATTCCTAAAAGTCTTCGGCTGAGCGTGAAGTTATTTGGGTTAGGAATGATATTGATAATGAAATCTAAGTAGATATTCCTACTGTAAGTCCACGTTGCCCACCCCGGTGCTTATGGGGAGGCGGAAACGTTATGAAAAATTCGATTTTTACAACACTAGGCAACATGGACTAACCAAAAGGAGGATCTTTGCTAAACATAAACTAACAACAAAGCTAAAAGAGTTAGCTACTCGGTTGAAGGGTTATACCTAGGTCTTGAAGTCCTTCTCTTCTTGCTCTTTAGAGTGTGATGAATGGATCGTCCTCGTCGCCTTTTCTTGCCGAAGAAAGATCCACCCGAGGGCATCTACCTTTGGCTCCTACCTCAAACTAGAAGTAACTAAGGTGCTTGGTGTGCTAAACCTAGAACCTTAGAAAGAGTAGAGAGTGATTTTGAAGGTTTTATCTCAAGCTCAATGGTTCTCAACTCATGAGAGGGGAGAGCTTTAAGAGAGAGGAAGAGGATGAGAGAGGAAGAGGATGATAGAATGAGAAGATAAAGCCAACCTTCTCACATATATATGAATTATGATAATTAAATAATTAGCTAAAGATAATTGTGATGGTTAATCTTGAAATGACCATTATCATTTCACATTAATTGCTTTTGCAAGAATCAAAGAGCATCTTTCATATGAAATGATGATGGTCAAATTGTCAACATAGGTCAACATGTCAACCATAGTCAAATGGTCAACTACCCTAACCATAACACAATTATAATTAACTAATATTAATAATCATATTTCACACATAAACATTAGGGTTAAGAAAAAGACAATGGTCATCAACCCTAATGAAAGTCCTCTGCCTCTGCCTCAGTCAACTATGCATACACACCCGTATCCGTGTTCCGAGGAACACGAATACAATGAGATAAAACCAATCCTAAAACATATACTAGGATCTGGCTTAAACCAAAGCCCGCTAGTATAAGCTGTCCGGACACCAAACGTGCACAAGTGCGCGGATGTGAACGAACCTCGTCGCAAAACCATGCGACCTCTACTCGTTTTGCCTAAAGGAGAATAACCCTCTGTGTGGGACTCTAAAGACTCGACACTACGCTGGCAGTGGGTTTAACCACAGACCGCAAGCGGCACTAGCTGTACGTAACGGTCCCCAGGTAGATGCCGATAAGAAGACTGACGAGGTAAACCCATCTGAACTCCTACTGAGCCTGAATGTGACAGTCTCCGTACAGTCCGGTATGTTCGTCTAAGAGTATCGTATTGCGGGCCTAGGGAGGCGGTAAACGTCAGTCCCCTAATAGCGGTACAAGTCGTGTCGGAGTGTATCCTAGAACATCCTGAGATAACCCTGGAAACCTACCAGTATATCTCGCTTGCCCTGGCCAGGGACTTCGTATAATGGCTCTCCTAAACACAGCGCGATATCAACCCCCAATATCGGGAGAGACGAATCCTGTCTAACCGTCACTGCCTCCAAGTGCTTCGGGACTGCACCCAACTGCTACCTGTTTGCACGACTCCTTTGAGCCGTGGTAGGGTAGCAATCTGAGAACAGTGGGAACACACTCGAGGCGAAGTGACAGTGTCAAGTCAACGGACTAAGCTGTACTCATGTCACCTGGGAACTGATAACTGACGATAGGTATAATACCAACCAACAGTTCCCGACGAGTCCTGTCCAGTGTACTCGTAACCTAACGAGCACCCGCATACTATCTCAAGTACGACGTACTGACGGCTGTGGGACAGACCGTCTCCCAAGCTGGGATGAGAAGCGCATACGCTAGTCTACTCCGGAGTATCGATGCCCTGTCTCGATAGTCCTACGACTAGGGACCTGCATAAGGATGTGCTTATGGATTACCCAGCCCCCACGAGTGTGACTGCCATCACAACGCTGGTAATCAAGCAAAGATCCTAAGGGCTCCACTAATGTGTAAAGGTGATATGCTATAAGAAACACATGCACACATTAAAGCAGAAACAAACCAAGTAGCATACTACCATTTTGAGCAAGATTGTATATACAAGGTGAATATCCCAAGCTTCCATTAAGTAATATACAAACTAGTATGATAGAGTAATGGCCTCTAGGGCATATACACTAATAATCTCCCACTTGCACTAAAGCCATGTACTGGCTTATCGAAGACCTATCATCTCGATCAGCCGCTCGAACTGAGTCTGGGGTAAGGCCTTCGTGAATGGATTAGCAGTGTTATCTTTCGCAGCAACTCTCCGAACCTCGATCTCCTGGCGACCCACGATCTCCCTAATCAGGTGATACCGCCTCAAGATGTGTCTGGACTTCTGATGGGACCTGGGTTCCTTCGCTAAAGCTATAGCCCCGTTGTTGTCGCAATACAGAGGTACTGGATCAACAATGGACGGAACCACCTGAAGTTCTGTTAGGAACTTCCTTATCCAGACGGCTTCTTTTGCGGCATCTGCAGCAGCGATATATTTCGCTTCCATCGTCGAGTCAGCAACGGTTTCCTGTTTGGAACTTTTCCAATACACAGCCCCTCCATTGAGGGTAAAGACATAACCCGACATGGACTTGGAATCATCCTTGTCACTCTGGAAGCTGGAGTCAGCAAAGGCCTCGATCTGGAGGTCTTTTCCGCCATACACCAAGAACATCTCCTTAGTCCTTCTCAGGTACTTGAGAATGTTCTTTACCGCTATCCAGTGCTTCTCCCCAGGGTTTGACTGATACCGGCTTACCACACTCAGTGCATAAGCTACATCCGGTCTGGTACACAACATCGCATACATTATAGAGCCTACCGCAGAAGCGTATGGTATAATAGACATGCGATCCCTTTCCAAATCAGTCTTGGGAGACATCTCTTTGGAGAGGGTGATCCCGTGACAAGCCGGTAGATTATCCATACTTAATCTTTTCAGTATGGTGTCGATGTACCTGGACTGTGATAGTCCTAATATCCTCTTGGATCTGTCACGATAGATCCGGATTCCCAGAATGTAAGAGGCATCACCTAGGTCTTTCATGGAGAACCTATGTGACAAGAACCCTTTGACAGATTGTAGCATAGGAATGTCATTTCCTATCAAGAGAATGTCATCCACGTATAAAACGAGGAATGTTACAGTTCTTGCTACAAATCTACTATAGATGCATGGTTCATCTGGATTTTTGATAAAGTCAAATTCTTTGACCGTCTCATCAAAACAGATGTTCCAACTCCGCGATGCCTGCTTTAGTCCATAGATGGACTTAAGCAACTTGCACACCTTTCCGCTGCTCCCACTCTGAATGAAACCCTCTGGCTGGTCCATATAAACACACTCCTCTAAATTTCCATTTAGAAAAGCGGTCTTTACGTCCATCTGCCAAATCTCATAATCGTGGAAGGCAGCAATGGCAAGAAGGATCCGAATGGATTTCAGCATAGCCACTGGAGAAAAGGTTTCGTCATAGTCCAAACCAGGTCTTTGAAGAAAACCCTTTGCAACAAGTCTAGCCTTATAGGTCTCAACATGTCCATCTACACCAATCTTCCTTTTGAAGATCCACTTGCATCCTACGGGTTTTACCCCATCTGGAGCAACGTCGAACGTCCATACTTTGTTGGTGTACATGGACTCCATTTCGGTCCGCATTGCATCCAGCCATTTTACCGAGTCAACGCTCTGAATGGCCTGCTGGAAGCTAGTCGGCTCATCACTATCAATGATGCAATCCTCTCTATCCCCGTCTATGAGAAAACCGTAGTATCTCTCAGGTGGATGAGACTGCCTACTACTTCTGCGAAGCGGCGCAGGAATGTCCTGATCTTTCGAACCCTCTGGTTCTACTAAGCTTTCAGTAATAGCTCGTGGTTCTGGAATTTCTTCCAGTTCTATTGTGCTCCCACTTATCTGATTTTCCAAAAACTGAGTTTCCAAGAAGTGGGCATGACGAGAAACAAAAACCTTTTGTTCCTCTTCGCAATAGAATAAATATCCCTTGGAGTTCTTTGGATATCCCACAAACTTGCACTGTACTGAGCATGCCTCGAGTTTATCCGCATGCTACTTTTTGACAAAAGCTGGACATCCCCATGTCTTAATGTGATTAAGATAGGATCTCTTCCCACACCACATCTGATATGGTGTAGTAGGCACAGTCTTAGTTGGAACTCGGTTCAAAAGGTATGCAGCTGATTCTAGTGCATATCCCCAGAATGATCACGGTAACTCAGCATTACTCATCATGGAACGTACCATATCCAATAGGGTGCGGTTCCGTCTCTCCGATACACCGTTATGTTGCGGAGTGTATGGAGGAGTAAGCTGAGAGAGAATTCCATTCTCTTTTAGGTAATCTAGGAACTCGGCACTCAAGTATTCACCACCTCGACCAGATCTCAGTGTCTTGATACTTTTGCCTGTTTGTTTTTCTACTTCATTCTTATATTCCTGGAATTTTCCAAAGGCTTCGGATTTATGTTTCATTAAGAAGACATATCCGTACCTTGAAAAGTCATCCGTAAAAGTAATGAAGTAAGAATAACCGCTTCGCGCATGCGTAGACATTAGACCGCACACGTCGCTGTGTACGAGTCCCAAGAGCTCACTCGCTCTTACTCCGTGTCCAGTGAACGGAGTCTTTGTCATCTTTCCTTTGAGACATGATTGTTAAGTTGCATATGATTGATATTCGAACGGATCCAAATATCCTTCTGTATGTAACTTCGTCAACCTTCTCTCATTGATGTGACCTAGTCTACAATGCCATAAGAAAGCCTGGTTTGTTTCTGGAGACTTTCTTTTGTGTGTATTCTGGACATTGAAAATCTGTGGTTGGTTTAATACGTATATACCATTGCTTAATGTACCTGACCCAATCAGAACTTGATTAAGGTGAATGTTTACAACATTACTTACAAACGCAAATTCATAACCTTCTTTAGATATTAAAGATACAGAAATGATATTACAATTTGCATTGGGTACAAAAAAGCAATTACATAAAACCAAAACATGTCCATCTGACATTCCCAGGTGATAGTCCCCCACGGCCTCAGCATCCATGCTAGCTCCGTTTGCAACTCTGAGGGTCATATCACCTGCTCTCAAAATCCTACACTTTCTCAATGCCTGCAAAGAATTACAGATATGAGATCCTGACCCGGTATCCAATACCCAGGAAGTAGAGTTTATTGATAGACAGTTTTCAATAACATACACACCTGAAGCTGAAACCGCAACTTGCTTCAGATCCTGGGTTCTGGCCTTCCAAGCCCTGCAATCTTTCTTCCGGTGTCCATTCTTGTGACAGTAAAAGCACTCTTCCTTCCCCACAAGCTTCCCCGCTACCTTTGTTGCTTTTGCCTTTCCCTTCGTATCCACTTTACTAACATCACCCCTTGGTTTGGTGGGGGTTTTCTTCTTCTTTCTCTTGGCTTTCGCCTTGGACCTAGAAGAGGAAGATCCTCCTACAAACAAAGTGGATATTTCCCTACCTTTCTGTAGGGTGCCCTCTGCACTCCTCAGCATGTTGAGGAATTCTAAAAGTTCAACTTCCTTTTCTTGCAAGTTGAAGTTCAGGATAAACTGGGCGTAAGTGGAAGGAAGGGACTGGAGAATCAAGTCCGTATAGAGCTCATTCTCCAACGTGGTCCCAAGGTCCGCGAGCTCCTCTATGTAGCCAATCATCTTAAGCAAGTGTTCCGCTACCGATGATCCGACGGCCAATCTCGCCGAAAACAGCTTTTTCGACACTTCGTATCTTGCGATACGGGATTGCTCTCCATACAGTTCTTTTGTATGGAGAAATATGGATTCGAGGTCCATATTCTCGTGCCTCCTCTGATGTTCATTGTCCATAGAGGCAAGCACGAGGCACTTGGCCTTCGCGCAGTCGATTTCTCAGGTCTTACGGATTTCCCTATCCGCGACGCTGGTTTTAGGACCTGGGACAGGGGGAGCTTTGGTGGTAAGGAGATACCCCAACTTGTCATAAGTGATTGCTATTTTGACATTCCTGAGCCAATCTTTGTAGTTTGGCCCTGTCAGTATGTTTTTATCTAGTAGTAACTTAAGTCCAGTCATGATGTTTGGTCGCTGTAATTAGGAGAGAGAGAAGAAACACTTTAGCATGATGCTCTTGCAAGTTTAGAGTGGTTTTTAATTTGTCTAAACGGGATGGCTCCCACTGTCTCTCGAATCCCTCCTCAAACCATAAAGGAAGAACTAGTCGGGATCAATCTCACCGTACAATACTTGCTTAACCGTTCAGCCAGGCCAGTGTCGGTACTTCGAGGGAGGTTTTCCAACGCTTTCGCGAAGTTCCTTAATTAAGTAACCTATTTTCCCTGTGGGCATAGCCCCGCTTACACTTTTCTAGACACCTACTTGGTTTATAGCATTGATCGTTAAGTGAGAAAGTTCCGGAGGAGTAGCATATACTCACAGTAGGATCGGGATCCAAATATCATCGCGTGACAAAACTGAAGGAATCCTACCAGAATCGTCACACTCCAAATGGTATGCAGCGCTAGCAAGTTTCAGTTTCTTTAGAAACTCCCGATGTGGATTTTTGCCCCATGCTCTTATGACCTTGACTTTGGCCAACATATCATAAGTCACATGTCAAGTTCTACCCGTCATTCTCCAGGTTAATTTGAACCCACCCGTACCTACCCTTGACTTTGGACAACATGGAAGTACGACTGTCCCAAACCAACACATCTATCTATGCTGCACATGAATACCCAATAGCTATCAATCACTATGCCTTGACTTTGGCCAACATACATAGCTTGAATACTATTGACCATTCATGTGAAACGACGGAGGGCTACGAATGGTTTTGGCGAAACCGTGAACTTAGTGAACTTGATATAATCGAAGGAACGAGATAGCTTTCAAAAGAAGTGGTTCAAGCTCCTCATTTAAAAATTGGTTTTGAAAAGAACCGAGTGGTTTTGAAAATGTTCCAACGACTTTTACTTGGTTTATTTTTCTTGCATTAATTTTAATGTGTCCCATCAATTAATCCTACCATTGCAGAAAACAACGAAAATATGACGCACGCTTATGCCATCCACATTCGCCACGGGGTCCCGTCATCACCCGTTAGGTTACTTAACTAACGACAGAGCGGGGGCTGGACTAGCGCGGATGCAAAACATAAGCAACGCCTAAATAGATATCATATATATAGATATATACATTCGTCACATGTAATGATAGCCATTCCAGATCATAGATGAATACATTGGATATACTAGGAATCCGCACTCCGTACGAGCCTGTAACGAAGAACGGATTACACGGTCGCGATGAATAGCCAAACCCCACCCTAGACCCCTACGGGTGCGGCAAACTACCCGCCAAGTACCCGAAGCGAAGCAACCTCCCTCAACACAGTGAGTAGGCCACTCGGCACTTCGAGATATCCGGTAGTTTGTGCACCCCACCTTGGGTCTATCCTAGGAGCAAAAACAGTAAAAGAAATTATACAACGACGGCTACAACCCCAACCCGGTTGTGCGTCCATACAAATAATATTACATCAATTTACATATTACAAGAATTGAAAGAAAAAGAAAACTCTCATCTCACAACCCCCCGGCTATTCATCCGCGACAATCCAACAAATTCATATACACAAACCTTCAACATTACAGATCACAGATATGTATAACCCCCACTAATCGACGTATAGCGATTAGCAGACGTTCAATACATATATCACATCACAGATATAACCCATTAGCCAAAGTGTAAAGAAGTTCGATCAAAATACGGATTTGTGACCACCCCAAAAACTAACTTGTTCTCTGGAAATTCTGGGCAGAAACAAACCATCTCAAAAATCACAAAACACCATCAGAAGAAAACTGCAGGAGAAACGATCCATAGCCGAGTCAACTCGGCCGCGGATCCGCGGCAGGAGCAAGCTCTTACCGCGGAACCGCGGTGAGTTGGTCGACTCACTGGATCGTTTTTCTTGCTTGTTATAACAAAAGCCTGAGCCGATTTTTAGTACATGATTTATTATTTTTGGAGCAGAAATAAAAATTGGCAGAAACTTAGGTTTTAGAAAACGTGTTTTGCGATTTTTTCCGATCAAAGTTCTAGATACTTTGCTAACTTGCTAGTTGTGTTTAGCTAGGCTCTGATACCACTGTAAGTCCACGTTGCCCACCCCGGTGCTTATGGGGAGGCGGAAACGTTATGAAAAATTCGATTTTTACAACACTAGGCAACATGGACTAACCAAAAGGAGGATCTTTGCTAAACATAAACTAACAACAAAGCTAAAAGAGTTAGCTACTCGGTTGAAGGGTTATACCTAGGTCTTGAAGTCCTTCTCTTCTTGCTCTTTAGAGTGTGATGAATGGATCGTCCTCGTCGCCTTCTCTTACCGAAGAAAGATCCACCCGAGGGCCTCTACCTTTGGCTCCTACCTCAAACTAGAAGTAACTAAGGTGCTTGGTGTGCTAAACTTAGAACCTTAGAAAGAGTAGAGAGTAATTTTGAAGGTTTTATCTCAAGCTCAATGGTTCTCAACTCATGAGAGGGGAGAGCTTTGAGAGAGAGGAAGATGATGAGAGAGAATGAGAATGATAGAATGAGAAGATAAAGCCAACCTTCTCACATATATGTGAATTATGATAATTAAATAATTAGCTAAAGATAATTGTGATGGTTAATCTTGAAATGACCATTATCATTTCACATTAATTGCTTTTGCAAGAATCAAAGAGCATCTTTCATATGAAATGATGATGGTCAAATTGTCAACATAGGTCAACATGTCAACCATAGTCAAATGGTCAACTACCCTAACCATAACACAATTATAATTAACTAATATTAATAATCATATTTCACACATAAACATTAGGGTTAAGAAAAAGACAATGGTCATCAACCCTAATGAAAGTCCTCTGCCTCTGCCTCAGTCAACTGTGCATACACACCCGTATCCGTGTTCCGAGGAACATGAATACAATGAGATACAACCAATCTCAAAACATATACTAGGATCTGGCTTAAACCAAAGCCCGCTAGTATAAGCTGTCCGGACACCAAACGTGCACAAGTGCGCAGATGTGAACGAACCCCGTCGCAAAACCATGCGACCTCTACTCGTTTTGCCTAAAGGCGAATAACCCTGTGTGTGGGACTCTAAAGACTCGACACTACGCTGGCAGTGGGTTTAACCACAGATCGCAAGCGGCACTAGCTGTACGTAACGGTCCCCAGGTAGATGCCGATAAGAAGACTGACGAGGTAAACCCATCTGAACTCTTACTGAGCCTGAATGTGACAGTCTCCGTACAGTCCGGTCTGTTCGTCTAAGAGTATCGCATGGCGGGCCTAAGGGGGCGGTAAACGTCAGTCCTCTAATAGCGGTACAAGTCGTGTCTGAGTGTAGCCCAGAACACCCTGAGATAACACTGGAAACCTACCAGTATATCTCGCTTGCCCTGGCCAGGGACTTCGTGTAATGGCTCTCCTAAACACAGCGCGATATCAACCCCCAATACCGGGAGAGACGAATCCTGTCTAACCGCCACTGCCTCCAAGTGCTTCGGGACTGCACCCAACTGGTACCTGTTTGCATGACTCCTTTGAGCCGTGGTAGGGTAGCAATCTAAGAACAGTGGGAACACACTCGAGGCGAAGTGACAGTGTCAAGTCAACGGAATAAGCTATACTCATATCCCCTGGGAACTGATAACTGACGATAGGTATAATACCAACCAACAGTTCCCGACGAGTCCTGTCCAGTGTACTTGTAACCTAACGAGCACCTGCATACTATCTCAAGTACGACGTACTGACAGCTGTGGGACAGACCGTCTCCCAAGCCGGGATGAGAAGCGCATACGCTAGTCTACTCCGGAGTATCGATGCCCTGTCTCGATAGTCCTACGACTAGGGACCTGCATAAGGATATGCTTATGGATTACCCAGCCCCCACGAGTGTGACTGCCATCACAACGCTGGTAATCAAGCAAAGATCCTAAGGGCTCCACTAATCTGTAAAGGCGATATGCTATAAGAAACACATGCACACATTAAAGCAGAAACAAACCAAGTAGCATACTACCATTTTAAGCAAGATTGTATATACAAGGTGAATATCCCAAGCTTCCATTAAGTAATATACAAACTAATATGATTCAGTAATGGCCTCTAGGGCATATACACTAACACCTACGACATCTACTACATCTACGAAACGAAAATGGTTATCATTAATATTATATTATGTCTTTACATTTTATATGATCTATACATGTATTGTTGTTATTATTTCTCTTACATACATGTATTGCATGCATATGTAATGATTGCATCCATCTATACATCTAGGGGTGATGGAGATGTCGGGAGGAACGAGGGGCAGGGCGGTAGGGGCATCAGCAGGGGCAGCGGCGAAGGCCGCTCTGGGCAGGGGTAGAGCGGTTCTTGCACCCGGGGAGCTGCGTAGGGAGCTCTAGAGGGCTGGTGTTGCATCCCCGTCCGTACCCCTTCCGTCCATACCATTCGCACCCGCATGTATATTGCATGCATATTCATTTATTTTGAACGATAAAGTGTAGATATACACGCATATTCATTTTGAAGTTACTTATGTAGTTATTTTTGATTGTCTAGTTGTAGGGGGTGCCTCCACATCCGGGGCGCACCTCGATCCCATACCTGCAGCAGGTATGTTTATATATTCTATATTGCATGCATATTCATTTTGATTGTTATATTATAGATATACACGTGTGTTCATTTCGAAGTTACTTATATAGTCATTTTTATTGTCTAGTTGTAGGTGGTGCCTTCACATCCGGGGCGCATCTAGATACCACATCTGTAGCAGGTACATTTATATATTCTATATTGTACGCATATTCAATTTGATTTTTATATTATAGATATACATACATACATACATACATACATACATACATATATATATATATATATATATATATTTTGAAGTTACTTATATAGTCATTTTTTTGTCTAGTTGGTGGGGGTGCCTCTACATCTGGGGCACAAGCCGCTCCCGCACCATCCGTACCCACCGTGTAGTCCGCGGGTTAGTATTCTTTACATATATAATATTTTAAATTGATCATGTATTATTTTATTCAGAAGTTACTTATATCGTCATTGTTTATCATCTAGTTGGAGGGGATTCATCCACGTCCGGGCCACCGACTATTCCCTGTGGGAGGAGCTATCAACCCGCTCGTGCTGCTGTCCGGGCTCAGGCTCATGCTGTTATCGTCCCAGGTATATATCCTTATTTTATTGATTATTGTACGCATAATATGTTTTGTCTTGATATTGCATGTATATCTATATATTTTACAGCTGTATGACAGCCACAACCCGTCCATGGGACTTGAGGGTCAACTCAGTCCTACAAGCTGAAGCCCGATGCCGCTAAAGGCTAAGGACCATTCCCCCTCCCCTTTACTGCTAGATACCGACCCAGTAGCCAGTATGTCGAAAATTTCAGCCATTAAATGGGGGATGAGAGCCGTCACTTCAAGAAGTATCCCCTTCACCTTGAATGTGGCGATCAACACAATCGCTCCTTTGATCTTTTCTTTCAGCAAGTTTAAGTATTATTAAATATTTTAATTTGATTTATCAAAATAAATTTACTATAATTCAGCACTTATAATTTAACGACGCTAATTTCTTTTATTTGCATATCGATTATGACTTTCAGACCCTCGATCCCGATGACCATCATAGAGGACTCGATCTTCAGGCTTTTTATCGGGGCCTCATGATCAGCATGCAGGGTTATGTCTGGTATAATAGGGGTAAGATGAAATCTGATTGCTATGATTTATGGTTGGAGACCCCGCGGTGAGGGCGGCTCTCCTACATTCTTTGACCTTTGCAGACATCAATTTAGAGACATAACTCTCCCATGCGAGTTTTGAACCTCTGAGTGCAAGTTGAAACAGGCTGTGCAAAATAAGTAGAATCGGAAGTCGACGAAGAGAGGTCAACTAACCTACACCGGTGGCTCGAGGAACGTGAATCGGGCTATGGAGGCAAAGGTAAATTACAAGATATCTCTTTTGATATAATGCAATATGAAAATTTATGTTATATATGTATGTATTTGGTGAATTGCAGAGAGCTCAGACCGTAGATCAGGGTGGCACTATGAGCATGTTGACAGATTATCTGTCTGTCCACACTTCATCTAGAGATCCGGTCACGGGCGAGCTTCGATATCCTGATGCTGGCAGTCAGGAGTATTGCGTAAATGTTAATATTTGTTCTAATTCAAATGAAAATTTGTTTTGATAAGTTTAAATTTAAATGGTTTATTTATGTTTGAATGCATTATATGGTGTAGGCGTGGATGGTGCAGGAGGCGGAGGCATTAGATTGATTTCAGCGCAGAGACCGATCCGGCCGTGCTAACCCCTGTTCTAGACTACGTACATGGAGGGCACCATGGTTGTTGGGAGAGAGGCCAGGGATCTGGTCCCAACAAATCCCACCTGAAGTTGTCTTCCTCTCCGGCGGTTACTTCTGATACCCCATGCGAGCGACGTTTGGAGAAGCGGTTAGACGAGCTGACAGCCGAATTCCATGCTTTTCAGGACTCAATGGTACGTATACTCACACATACACATACACACCTAAACACACCCACACATACACATACACACACAAACACACACACGTACACATACACACACACAAACAAGGTCAAACTGTAATTCATCATCATTCTTGTTTACATTGAACTCTTGTCAAATCTAGCCCTACCATATTATGTTTTGATATGAATTTTAGAATATGTTAAACATAATGTCACGACCCAAAATTAGGCACGTGACCGGCACTTAAACCACGTAACGTCAACAGGCGTAACACAATTTAAGTAAGCCGAAAACCTAGAAATCTAAACCATCAAAAGTAGTAAGTGATAAAAACATTGTTATAAATATTTGGAAATCTCAAGTAAAAATCTTTAAAGCATAAATTTATTTTCTTAAAAATTTCGGCAGCACCTCCTTTGTAAAAACTAGCCCTGAAACGAGTACAACATAAGATATAAGTAAAGCAACATATGATATAAATAAAGCATCCCCAAATGGGAGCAAATCACGCCCAAAGGCGGAAAAAACCACCACAAGCATATATACGACACCGTAGCGAAGAAATGAACAATATAAGTGAAAAACAGTATAAAAGATAAAACGGCATAATAAAAGCCGGCTCACACGAGCTCGACACCCAGAGTCACAAAAATAATATACAATATCGTTCTCACATCTCGTCTCTTAGTCAATACATGAAGTGGTAGATGGAGAGTACTAGATACAATAAGGTGTACAATGAATATAAACGAGTAACCGCAAAACCTACCTATAGCGAAATGGCTCACAGCGAACCGTAGCGGTATCCGCTGCGCAAAGATACAATAAAATAGCCCTGCCGCGACTACTCTGAGGGTCAACCTGCAAAACACTGTAGCACAATGGGGATGATTTGCCAACTCGTGAGTAGTAAGTAACATCGTACAGATAATCGCAGGTATGCACGTACTGCGATACTCTATCACATGCAATCTGATAGTATCAATTTACTAATATGGATATGCAATAAGCATGAAAGGTACTCTATCAGGTACTACAAATACATGAAGCAATGCATATCAATGAATGCTGAGTATAGGATAAAACATGTCATCATCAATGAATCATCATCGTAGAAAAACCGGTGTCCATCAACGACACCCCAAATCCAATACCTCAGGCGCCGTCACTCTGATCGGCCCTTATATCCTGTAAATCTCATGGAACATAAGTGCCCAGCATCGGCACTCGAAAACATCATGAAATACTCGTGTCCAACATCAACACGCAAAAACTCATCTCACAGGCGCCACATACCCAGATCAGCCCTCAATATATCTCATGTCATAACTCCCAAACGGTATCCTCCGAATATCTGTCGGGCTCTATACTATCACCGGTGGATAGTGGTCCCTCCGCCGAGCTCACCACCTTTCTATACGAGTCTTCTTGCCCTGGGATACCTCACCGGGTCCACCATGTACCCACAGACGGTGCCTACCGCTCCTCAAATCGGGTATCTAACACAAGTCTTTGAACCGAGAAAACTCATGGTGGACGCACTGAAATATCATATCAAGAGAAACCGGGTTTTTAAAACAATGCATACTTTCTTGAAATAATGCCACGGTTCTCAAATCCATAAATCACATGAAATCTGTATCTCAATGCGTAAATCCATGAAATATGATATATGCAACATAAAACAGTAATATGAGCATATCAAGAGAAACCCGCTCTTTTAAATGAATCACTTTTTTAAATATGTCATGCGGTTCCCAATTTCTCCAAAATCAAATCCAAAATCATATAAAGGTGTACATGTAGCTACGGTATGAGTGTATACATGTAAGTATGCACGCATGATGCATTTCATATGCGCAATAGAACAAGAATGAATGTATCAATATCGATAACAATGCAATACCGCATATGTGTATAGGTTGTGCGTGTCATGGCAATTACCGACGATGTGGGTGTAGCATACAATTTAGTGCTCGTGCAACATGAACCGTCAGTAATAGTGCAGTGTCCATTAGGTACTAGGTCAATGCACAACAAGTAATGGTATGTAATGATGCTCATGCACAATCAACATACAGGAATATAAACACGTGGCTATAATATCATATCAAGCCCTGACGCATAACGCCATACGGGCGATTTTCCCGTAAATGTTAAATCTACTCACTGGTGATCTCGAGCTAAAAAAATTCGACCACCTGCTTCCCTTTCTTCGCAGCATCCGAAGTCCTCGCACTTGCCCCTAAAATCACACAAACATAGCAAGTGCATCTAGAAATCGACCCATAATACGTACAATTACGTTTAAATCGACGCATCGACTCCAACAACCTCTAAAGTGTTCGCTTAGCGGCTAACGTGTGTGGAGAAACTACTAAAACAAACCTAAGTGCAGAAATCACGCGAACCACAAAAACTGAGTCGGACACCGTGTCGGATATCGTAGCGCTTGTCGTCGAAACACTAAAAACTAGCAAATCGATCCCAGATTTTTCATACTGTCACAACCTAAAAATCTAGCAGTAGCAAACAACCTAAAACAACTATAGACAAATACCCACAAAAACACAACACCCCAGTCCCCCAAGTGGCCGAGCTTGCCGGATTTACCTCAAGTGTCACCGGCCAAAACCGTTCAGGTGGGGTTCGTGCTTCAGGTGTACACTCAGGGTCTCTAATATAACACTACTACACTGCTAGTTTTTCCAGTAAAGACTCGGGGTCACAGCAGATCACAGACACAATATAATGACACTAAAATACGATATTGTGCACAAAACTATATCTTTAGGGTTCTAATTAACAACTACTAAGCCACATAACATTATAATCTCCTAATTAACAGTGAGAGATTTTTACCTATCCACACTTGCTCAAAATCCTAGCTTTCCATGCTCCAAGTGACCTCCATAAGCTTTAGATCAAGTTTAATGAAGGGTTTAGTGAGTTTTGTGAAGATTAATGAGGATCTAGGTTAGGGTTTGTGATGAACAAGGAAGGGGTTTAGTTTGAGGGTGAGGGATGAGGGAATGAGGGGTGGGTTTAAAGAGAGCCATGCCCTTCTCTCTCTTCATTTAATGCATGTCATGCTTGCTCATTCCTCATCATGCCATCTCTCTCTCATCCTCAAGTCAAAAAATTTCAAACCTTTTTATTTATAATTTGAAAACTAATTAATTTAGATAATTGCATAAGACTTAGTTAAAATGGGGTTAAGGTGCCATGGCTATTTAAGCATGGTTAACCCTAATTAATCCTAGGTTAACATGGACATGTGTATGCAAGCCCAAAATAAATATTAATAAAATATTAATTAATTTTTATAAAATATTTGAAAACTATTTTGGTAAACTTTTTACTAAAAATCCGTATTATCGCTTAATTAACACTAGTCGCATTCTAAGGTGTTACAATCTTCCCTTCTTAAAGAAATTTGTTTCCGAATTTAAAAATCTTACTATGCGTACCTTCAAAGAGATGAGGGAATTTATTCCGCATCTCGCTCTCGGCCACCCAAGTAACCTCTTCACTATTTGGGCTACGCCAAAAAACCTTCACAGATGGCAAGACCTTTGACCGAAGTTTCTTTACCTGCCGATCTAATATAACTACCGGCTGCACGGTGAACGAAAGATCATACTCTAGCTGAACGGTCTGGTGCTGAATCATGTGAGAAGGGTCATGAAGGCATTTTTGAAGTATCGATACATGGAATACGGGGTGAACATCCGGAAAACTGAGTGGAAGTGCCAAACGATAGGCAACGGTACCAACTCGCTCAAGGATCTCAAAAGAACCTACAAATCTGGGACTAAGTTTCCCTTTCTTCCCAAATCTCATTACGCCCTTTATCGGAGAAATCCGTAGGAATACATGATCCCCTACTGCGAACTAGAGCCTGCGACGACGACGGTCGGCATAAGACTTCTGTCTGCACTGAGCTGCTCTCATCCTATCCTGAATCAACTGGATCTTCTCCGCAGTCTCTTGAACTAGCTGGGGTCCCAAAATCCTACTCTCGCTGAGTTCGGTCCAACAGACTGGTGATCGACACTTCTTACCATACAAAGCCTCAAAATGTGCCATCTGAATCGTCTCCTGATAACTGTTATTGTAGGAGAACTCTATCAATGGCAAGTGACGATCCCAATTGCCATAAAAAATCAAGCACGCACGCATGAAGCATATCCTCCAGAGTCTGTATAGTCTGCTCTGACTGACCATCGATATGCGGATGAAAAGCGGTGCTAAAGCTCAAACGGGTACCCATGGCTTCCTGAAGCTTCTGCCAAAGACGGCTAGTGAAATGGGTGCCCCTGTCGGATACGATGCATGTGGGAATGCCGTGCAAACGCACAATCTTATTAATGTACAACTGAGCATATTGAGCATAACCGAAAGTGGTTTTCACTGGAAGGAAGTGAGCCGCTTTCGTCAACCGGTCAACAATCACCCAAATGGAGTCATACCTTCAACTAGACCTGAGTAGACCCACAACGAAGTCCATGAAAATCTGCTCCCATTTCCACTCCGGAACGGGTGAAGGCTGCAACTCTCTTGCCGGTCTTTGATGCTCAGCCTTGACTTGCTGACAAGTCAGACATCTCGAAACGAAATCCGAAACATCACTCTTCATCCCTGCCTACCAGTAGATATCTCTCAAGTCACGATACATCTTGGTGGGACCTGGGTGAACACTGAAAGTTGACTGATGTGCCTGCTCTAGGATCTCGCATCTCAACCCATCGGTATTAAGTACACACAAACGAGTCCCAAAACGTAGCACACCATGGTCATCAATCAAGAACTCTGAATCTCTACCCTGCCGAACATGCTCAAGAATCTCAGACAAACGGGCATCGGCGGGCTGTGCCTCACGAATACGATCAAGTAGAAGTGGACGGGCGCGGACATGAGCAAGCTGTCCACCAGTGGAAGTGAACTCAAACTGTACTCTACTGTCACGCAAGATCTACCAATCTACAGAAAATTGTCTCTAAACTGCGCTCAACTGGGACAGGCTACCTCCGGGCCTACGACTCAAAGCATCGGCTACTACATTCGTCTTGCCCGGGTGATAAAGGATATCACAATCATAATCCTTCACAGGCTCCATCCAACGGTGCTGCTTCAAATTTAGATCCCGCTGCGGAAGATGTACTTTAAGCTCTGGTGATCTGTGAAAATTTGACATGACTTCCCGTACAAGTAGTGTCTCCAAATCTTAAGCGCAAAAACCACCGCGACCATCTCAAGATCATGATTGGGATAATTCTACTCGTGCTTCTTTAACTGCCGGGAAGAATAACTCAATCATGCTACATCAATACACAACCGAGCCCCACTCGAGAAGCATCACAGTAAACGACAAAGCCGCCCGATCCAGAAGGTAAAGATATAACTGGTGCAGTCGTCAACCGAGTCTTCAACTGATGAAAACTCTGCTCGCATGCCTCAGTCCAAAGAAAAGGAACCCCCTTCCTGGTCAGTCCGATCAGCGGTGCAGCGATACTCGAGAAGTCCTGCACGAAACGGCGGTAATAACCAGCTAAGCCCAAAAAGCTGCGGACCTTTGTCACTGATACAGGTCTGGGCCAAAGCTGTACGGCCTCGATCTTCTTCGGGTCCATATGAATACCGTCTCCCGTAACCATATGACCCAGGAAGTTAACACAATCAAGCCAGAAGGCACACTTCGAGAATTTAGCAAACAGCTGGTGCTCTCTCAATGTCTGCAAAGCAATTCTCAAGTGCTGCTCATGCTCTTTTCGACTCTTGGAATAAACCAGAATGTCATCAATAAACACAATAATAAACTGGTCGAGGAACGGCCTGAAATCCGGTTCATCGAATCCATGAACGCTGCTGGGGCATTGGTGAGTCCGAACGACATCACCAAAAACTCATAATGCCCGTAGCGCGTATGAAAAGCAGTCTTCGGAACGCCATCATTCCGAACCCACAACTGATGATAACCTGATCTCAAATCAATCGTAGAAAAATGTTCTGCATCCTGGAGCTGATCAAACAAATCGTCAATGCGAGGTAAAGGATGCCAATTCTGCACCGTAACTCGGTTCAATTGACGATAATCAATGCACAATATCAAACTGCCGTCCTTCTTCTTGACGAACAGAATAGGAGCTCCCCAAGGAGAAACACTCAGACGTATAAGTCCTCTATCAAGAAACTCTCGCAGCTGATCCTTAAGCTCCTTTAGCTCCGCCGGGGCCATCCGGTAAGGCGGTATAGAAATAGGCCCCGTGCCGGGGATCGGATCAATGCAAAACTCAATCTCACGCTTTGGTGGCAATCCAGGTAACTCATTGGGAAAAACGTCAGGAAACTCTCGCACGATAGGAACCCATTCCAACGACTCTACTTTGGCCCCAGTATCTCAAATGAAATCCAAGAATCCCCAACATCCTCTCCATAAAAGCCGACTAGCGCAAAAGGCAGAAATCAAACTGTGAGGGGCGGCACTACGGTCCTCCTGCACAACAAGAACTGACTCGTCGAGAAAACAAAACCCGACTATCTTCTTGCGGCAGTCCACAGACGCGTAGCACGTAGCTAACCAGTCCATGCCCAGGAGAACGTCAAAGCCCAACGTCTCAAGAAGGATCAAGTTGACGGACGACTCTCTATCTCCTATCCGAACGGCACACGACCGAAACATGTGTCACGCAACAAACGACTCGCTAATAGGAGTAGTCACAAAAAGCGACTGATCTAGCAAATGGCACGAAGTGTGTAGAAACATACGAGTGCATAGATCCCGGATCAAACAAAACGTGTGCATCAAAAGAACATACGGAAAGAGTACCTGAAACCACTGCATTGGACGCCTGCGCGTCTTGATGAGTCAAAGCAAATACCCATACCTGCCCTCTACCTGCAACTGGCTGTCCTCCTCCTCTGCCACCCCATCCTCTCTGAACAAACCCTCCGTGACTACGACCTCTCTGAGCAAAAGTCTGACGCGGAGCAGCAACAAGCGTAGGAGGCAACGCTCTCTAAGGTGAAGGTAGTAAGGTAACATGTGGAACCGCTGCCTCTCTATGGCGTATCTCAGTACAATCTTGAACGCGATGATAGAAACTCCCGCACCGGAAACATCCAGACGATGACTGCTGACCCTCCTGGGGATAAGAGCTAAACAACTGGCCTCGTCCCAAGCCTCTGCTACTCCCACGACCTGAACGAAATCTGTCGCGGCGTCTAAACATCTGTCTCCGAGCTGATACATCAGTACGAACCCTCTTCGGTTCCGGAACGACCGACGTCTCGGAAAGACGCTCCTCAACAAATAGGGCTGCGTCCATTGCGACTGCATATGTGTCACAATGCGGGGCGCTGATAGCGAGGAACAACTGGGTAATAGGTGGGACAACCTCCTGTTGCTGCGCTCGACTGGCCTCAACCAACGATCCCATCATCTGGGACAAATCCTGCATATCGGTCTCTAGCCTAGTAATACGATCAAGCGAAGGTGGATCAATCTGCTCTTGAACAACGGGCGTACCACCTTGGGTAGTCCTCGTCTCAGATAAGCCAACTCTGACCTCGGCTCTCGCGGCCGCTCTCTGTGCCCTTATATCTTCGGCGGCATAATGGCTGGAAATGGAAACAGGATTCGATAAGAACACGGAAATCGAATCACAAGGATGTATAAAATCACAGAAGGAATTTCAACCAACAGGTCCTAAGGCCACTTAGGTAGAGTATCATGTCGTAAGTATGCCGCGGAACATACACACGCTACGTCACTCTGCTTAAACTACCTACTCCATCATACCAAGGTCATCCTACACTCCGAAAGGTAGAACCTAACGCTCTGATACCAACTTTGTCATGACCCAAAATTAGGCATGTGAACGGCACTTAAACCATGTAACGTCAACAGGCGTAACGCAATTTAAGTAAGCCGAAAACCCAGAAATCTAAACCATCAAAAGTAATAAGTGATAAAAACATTGTTAAAAACAATTGGAAATCTCAAGTAAAAATCTTTAAAGTTTAAATTTATTTTATTAAAAATTTCGGCAGCACCTCCTTTGTTAAAGCTAGCCCCGAAACGGGTACAATATAAGATATAAGTAAAGGAACATATGATATAAATAAAGCATCCTCAAACGGGAGCAAATCACGCCCAAAGGTGGAAACAACCACCACAAGCATATATACGACGCCGTAGCGAAGAAATGGAAAATATAAGTGAAAACAACATAAAAGATGAAACTGCATAATAAAAGCCGGCTCACACGATCTCGACACCCAGAGTCACAAAAATAATATACAATATCGTCCTCAGATCTCGTCTCTAAGTCAATACATGAAGTGGTAGATGGAGAGTACTAGATACAATAAGATGTACAATGAATATAAACGGATAACCGCAAAACCCACCTATAGCGAACGGCTCACAGCCAACCGTAGCGGTATCCGCTGCGCAAAGATACAATAAGATAGCCCTACCGCGACTACTCTGAGGGTCAATCTACAAAACACTGTGGCACAACGGGGGTGAGTTGCCAACTCGTGAGTAGTAAATAACATCGTACAGATAATCGCAGATATGCACGTAATGCGATACTCTATCACATGCAATCTGATAGTATCAATATGCTAACATGGATATGCAACAATCATGAAAGGTACTCTATTAGGTACTATAAATACATGAAGCAATGCATATCAACGAATGCTGAGTATGGGATTAAACATGTCATCATCAATGAATCATCATCGTGGAAAAACCGGTGTCCATCAATGACACCCCAAACCCCAATACCTCAGGCGCCGTCACTCTGATCGGCCCTTATATCCTGTAAATCTCATGGAACCTGAGTGCCCAACATCGGTACTCAAAAACATCATGAAATACCCGTGTCCAACATCGACACGCAAATACTCATCTCACAGGCGCCGCATACCCAGATCGGCCCTCAATATATCTCATGTCATAACTCCTAAACGGTATCCTCCGGATATCCGTCGGGCTCTATATTATCACCGGTGGGTAGTGGTCCCTCCGCTGAGCTCACGCCTTTCTATACGAGTCTTCTTACCCCAGGGTACCTCACCGGGTCCACCATGTACCCACAGATGGTGCCTACCGCTCCTCGAATCGGGTATCTAACACAAGTCTTAGAACCGAGAAAAATCATGGTGGACGCACTGAAATATCATATTAAGAGAAACCGGGTTTTCAAAACAATGCATACTTTCTTGAAATAATGCCAAGGTTCTTAAATCCATAAATCACATGAAATCCGTATCTCAATGCCTAAATCCATGAAATATGATATATGCAACATAAAACAGTAATATGAGCATATCAAGAGAAAATCGCTCTTTTAAATGAATCACTTTTTTTTTAAATATGTCATGCGGTTCCCAATTTCTCAAAAATCAAATCCAACATCATATAAAGGTGTATATGTAGCTACAGCAAGGTATGAGTGTATACATGTAAGTATGTATGCATGATGCATTTCATATGCGTAATAGAACAAGAATGAATGTATCAATATCGATAACAATGCAATACCGCATATGTGTATAAGTTGTGCGTGTCATGGCAATTACCGACGATGTGGGTGTAGCAAACAATTTAGTGCTCTTGCAACATGAACCGTCAGTAATAGTATAGTGTCCACTAGGTACTAGGTCAAGGCACAACAAGTAATGGTATGTAATGATACTCATGCAAAATCAACATATAGTAATATAAACATGCGACTATAATATCATATCAAGCCCTGACGCATAACGCCATACGGGCGATTTCCCCATAGATGTTAAATCTACTCACCGGTGATCTCGAGCTAAGTAAATCCGACCACCTACTTCCGTTTCTTCGCAGCGCCCGAAGTCCCTGCACTTGCCTCTAAAATCACACAAACATAGCATGTGCACCTAGAAATCGACCCATAATACGTACAATTACGTTTAAATTGACGCACCGACTCCAACAACCTCTAAAGTGTTCGCTTAGCGGCTAACGTGTGTGGCGACACTACTAAAACAAACCTAAGTGCAGAAATTACGCGAAGCACAGAAACTGAGTCGGACACCGTGTCGGATATTGTAACGCGCGTCGTCGAAACACTAAAAACTAACTAATCGATCCCAGATTTTTCATACTGTCACAACCTAAAAATCTAGCAGTACCAAACAACCTAAAACAACTGCAGACAGCTACCCACAAAAACACAACACCCCAGTCCCCCAAGTGGCGGAGCTCACCGGATTTACCTCAAGTGTCGCCGGCCAAAACCGTTCAGGTGGGGTTCGTGCTTCAGGTGTACACTTAGGGTCTCTAATATAACACTACTACACTGCTAGTTTTTCCAGTAAAGACTCGAGGTCACAGCAGATCACAGTCACCCTATAATGACACTAAAATACGATATCGTGCAAAAAACTATATCTTTAGGGTTCTAATTAACAACTACTAAGCTACACAACATTATAATCTCCTAATTAACAGTGAGAGATTTTTACCTATCCACACTTGCTCAAAATCATAGCTTTCCATTCTCCAAGTGATCTCCATAGGTTTTAGATCAAGTTTAATGAAGGGTTTAGTGAGTTTTGTGAAGATTAGTGAGGATTTAGGTTAAGGTTTGTGATGAACAAGGAGGGGGTTCAGTTTGAGGGTGAGGGAGATAATAAGGTGAAGAAAATATAAGAGTGAGAGTTGTGAATGAGTGTATGAGCGAGGGTGTATGTGTGAGGGTGAGGGATGAGGGAATGAGGGGTGAGTTTAGAGAGAGCCATGCCCTTCTCTCTCTTCATTTAATACATGGCATGCTTGCCCATTCCTCATCATACCATCTCTCTCTCTCATCCTCAAGTCAACAAAATTTTAAACCTTTTTATTTATAATTTGAAAACTAATTAATTTAGATAATTGCATAAGACTTGGTTAAAATGGGGTTAAGGTGCCATGGCTATTTAAGCATAACCCTAGGTTAACATGCACATGTGTGTGCAAGCCCAAAATAAATATTAATAAAATATTAATTAATTTTTATAAAATATTTGAAAACTATTTTGGTAAACTTTATACTAAAAATCCGTATTATCGCTTAATTAATACTAATCGCATTCTAAGGTGTTACACATAATTTAGATGATACCACACGGGGTTATGACCTACCCTCCACACATGAAGAAATTCTATATTGTTTGTGAAATCTATGGTTAGGATTTTTATTTACAATTTGTTAATTAGGTACAAGTTAATTAGTTAAAAAAGCAAGATTTCCAAAATGAGATACTTAAGAAAATAGCATAAACCTTTAAGAAAATACACTTATTTCTAAGATTTGTCAGGTAGTGTAGTGAAATGTAACATTAGTTAAGGGTATTTTAGTGGAAAAGCAACAATAGTTAAGAGTATTTTAGTTTAAATAAGTAAAGTTAAGCATATGAGTTTTTTTATTAAAAATTTTAATGATAGTTCAGTGAAAAAGAACAATGGTTAAGGATATTTTAGCGAAATTTATAGTAATTTAGTTAATTTAAGAAGAATCATTTAGTTAAATTTTCAAGGTATTTTTGTGAAAAACAACAATTGTTAAGGGTGTGTGTATGTGCGAGCGCGCGCGTGTGTGTATGTGCGCGCGCGCGCATGTGTGTATGTGTATGTGTGTGCGTACACACACACACGCACACACCCTCACGCACACACACATATACACGCACACGCACGCGCGCGCGCGCACACACACGCACACACACATACACACGCACACGCACACACACATACACACACGCACACAATCACAAACACACACATACACACATTCAGACACACACATATAAACGAGTACAAACCCTAACCTCAAACCCTAAATTACACAAACTTTCAAATTTTACAGATTAGGCAGGCCACTACCGCGGCTCCGGCTCCGCAAGACACTGCGTCGGCTCCAGCTCCGGCTCCGCAAGCCACTGCGTCGGCTGTGGCTCCGGCTCTGCAAGCCACTATTTCGGCTGCGGCTGCACAGGCTACTCCTTTGGCTCTGCAAGCCGATGCTTCGGCTCTGCATCCCGTTGGTTCGGCACCGCAGTCCACCCCCACTCCCGACGATCCAGTTTTCTAGCTTTTGGCGGCCCAGGGCTATAGCGAAGAGCAATTGCACCGGATTTCCCAGATACTTGGAGATGGAGCATCTGGACTGAGCGAGTAGCGATGTATTTATATTTTTTTCATTTTTGTGCGTGTATGTACTATATTTGATACGTATCGTATATTTTAGATATTGTTTGTTGTATGTTTTGATTTTTTATTCTACGTTTTAATTTTGTTCAGTTATTTCGTTATATATATTATGCATGAGATATTTTGGATAATTATTTCTGTATTCATGTGTGCTATATATATTATCCTGTACAGGGCGAAAAGAAAACAGGAGAAGAATTTAAATTTTTTTATATGCACCTACGGTTATGACTGTGGGGGCAAATGATGTCCCTACGGTTGTAACCGTAGGCGATAAATATCAATTTTTCTGATATTTTATCCCATATTTTTTTGATATTTAGCCCCTACGGTGCAACCATAGGGGATAAATATCAATTTTTCTGATTTAGCCCCTACGGTTAGCACCGTTAGGGCATTTACTTGCCCCCACGGTTATAACCGTATGGGCACTTCAAAAAAAACCATTTTTTAAAAAACTTAGCCCCTACGGTTCAATCCGTAGGGACAGGCCACTACAGACTATACCGTAAGGGCAACATGCTACTATTTTTTTCAGATAATTTAGAAATAAAAAATGCCCTTACGGAATAAACCGTAAGGGAAGAACCCTCTACCGTAGGGATAAAGTTTCAACTGTAGGGGTATATACTTACCCCTTCGGATTTTGCCTACACGGTTACTAATTTAGCTCATACGGTTACTACCATAGGGGCAGTGATTTGCTCCCACGATCATAACCGTAGGAACATCCCATCTTTGTAGTAGTGGGCAGCTGGCCGGCCGATGGATGACTAACGATGAACGGTGGGGCGGGCCAATCGCGGATGGTCATGGCTCATTTCATTTTAACCGGGAATATTTCATGGTAATCTAGGATAGACACATGTTTTGGAGAGAACATAATAAACCATGAAATGAGGCCATTTGATCACCATAGTAATCCTATATATTTCCGGGAATATCTTTTGTACACCTAAATAAGCGTGGTAATATTTTATGGTAATCAAGGATTACCATCTAGATTACCTCCTACCACATACACGCATACACATACATACATACATACACACGCGCACACACACATACACACATGCACACAATCACCAACACACACATACACACATTCAGACACACATATAAACAAGTCCAAACCCTAACCTCAAACCCTAAATTAAACAAACTTGTAAATTTTACAGATTAGGCAGGCCGCGGCTCCGACTCCGCAAGCCACTGCGTCAGCTGTGGATCCGGCTCTGCAAGCCACTATTTCGGCTGCGGCTACGTAGGCTACTTCTTTGGCTCTGCAAGCCGCTGCTTCGGCTCTGCATCCTGTTGGTTCGGCATCGCGGCCCACCCCCACTCCTGACGATCCGGTTTTCCTGCTTTTGGCGGCCCAGGGCTACAGCGAAGACCAACTGCACCGGATTTCCCAGATACTTGGAGATGGAGCATCTGGACTGAGCAAGTAGCGATGTATTTATATTTTTTTCATTTTTGTGCTATGTATGTACTATATTTGATACGTATCATATATTTTAGATATTGTTTGTTGTATGTTTTGATTTTTTATTCTAATTTTGCATTTTGTTTAGTTATTTCGTTATATATATTATGCGTGAGATATTTTGGATAAATATTTCTGTATTAATGTGTGCTATATATATTATCCTGTACAGAACGAAAAGAAAATAGGAGAAGAATTTTAATTTTTTATATGCACCTACGGTTATGACTGTGGGGGCAAGTAATGCCCCTACGGTTGTAACCGTAGGGGATAAATATCAATTTTTCTGATATTTTATCCCATACTTTTTCTGATATTTAGACCCTACGGTTAGCACCGTAGGGACATTTACCTGCCCCCACGGTTATAACTGTAGGGCACTTCAAAAAAAATTAAAAATAAAACACCATTTTTTAAAAAAACTTAGCCCTAGGGACTATACCGTAAGGGCAACATGCTACTATTTTTTCAGATAATTTGGAAATAAAAAATACTCTTACCGAATAAACCTTAGGGGAAGAACCCCCTACCGTAGGGGCAAAGTTTCAACCGTGGGGGTATATACTTGCCCCCTCGGATTTTACCCACACGGTTACTAATTTAGCTCATACGGTTACTATCGTAGGGGCAGTGATTTGCTCCCACGGTCATAACCGTAGGGACATCCCATCTTTGTAGAACTGGGCGGCCAGCCGGCCGATAGATGACTAACGATGAACGGCGGGGCCGGCCAGCAGCGGATAGTCATGGCTCATTTCATATTAAGCAGGAATATGTCATGGTAATTTAAGATACACATGTTTTGGAGAGAACATGATTATCATAAAATGAGGCCATTTGATTACCATAGTAATCATATATTTTCGGGAATATCTTTTGTACACCTAAATAAGTGTGGTAATATTTCATGGTAATCTAGGATTGCCATCTGGATTACCCCTACAAAGTGCATCCTCAGAGTCATGTATTAAATTTAGAGGTTGAGCTCTCCTTGTTAATTGAGGACATGACGTAGCTATATGAGCCTTATGGCAATGTAGTATCTCATTTATTATACATTATTTATATTTTCTATATCTTCAGAAATACAACTTAATCTCTTCCATATTTTTTATGCTCTTCAAATACTGTTTCAGATATCCTCTAGTTTCTTAGTTGACAATTATGTGATGATCATGTTTTAAAATTGAGTGCTTGTCATCAATTCTAAGGGGGAAAAATTGCATTTTACTATGATTATTCACATATAACAGCATATCTAATTATATCAATAAATAATATTATTCTTTTATTAATTAGCATCCAATCATGCATATCTAACTTATATCAATAAATGCATTGCACTGTATTTATTTTTATGATCTTTTTCTGAGATGCATTCTGCATTCGTGTATCCAATTTAATTCATATTTGCTAATATGGTATGTTTTTATGTGTGAGATTTCGTAACATTGAATCTGGAATAATCATTTATAACTTGTTATATATAATGATTTCTAGATTCATTGCTTGATCATGAATGCCAGCCCTATAAAAGACTTGGATAACAATGATTTATTCACAATAAAATGGCTATCATCGGGTTTCCTCTCCCATGGAGACGCCATGAAGTTGGAAAAAAAATATTGGAGAGGCTCAAAGATGCTGCTCGCTTCCTTTGTTCTATGTAGGAAGCGGCATTTTGGTATCCTCTGGTTCGAGGATATCAAAATGAAGCGAGACGGATCCTCTGGAGTAAGTGTTCTTAAGTCTCTTTTATTATTCTTTCTTGTTGATTTTCCTAACATATATATTTTGCATCGTATATCAGAAGCATTATCATCTTTTGCACATCATGACTCTTTCCATCAAAATGACATGGCAAGGGAGCAAACATTTTATGAGAAATCTAAATTTCTTTTCCTCATCAGCATCTTGAATCCTATCCCAATCAATTTTTTATGCAGTGTCATTTTCTCTTTTTGAAATAAGTTTATGAACAAGAAAGAAGTTTAATGTAATCCTGAAAGGCCAGTTAAGCCCTTCAAAATATTCAGATTAAATAATCTAATAAATGAATAAAAATAGATTTACGAAGAAAATTGCATTTTAATGAAATCATTCACGAAGACGTCAAAGAATAACAGCTTAAGAAGATTAATTATGGATTTATATGTTAATTAGTCTTTATTCTAGATCTTCCATAACCTTTTCCTGTTTGCACATAACCCAGGGCTTCGTATTTGGAACGAAGCGGCTTTCCAGACATACTTTACTTTTCCGGCAGAGGCTCCGTTCTTAGAGGAGTTATCTTTCAAGGACAGGATGTCTTCACGCCGCCACTCATCACCGGTCATCATATCAGCATCGTGATGTAATTAATAAATTTTTTGTTAGATAAGGTTATTAATCAGTAATTGTGTGTGTGTGTGTGTGTGTGTGTTCAAATTCAAATGTATAAGGACAATTTTAAAGAATTATTCTAGGCTTCTTGTGTTAATGGAGCTTTTCTTCTTAGTTGCTAACTTTTCAAGTTGTGTTTTCACTAAGAAATTAATGGAAACAATTTGATTTTTTCTTTAAATTGAGGTGTAGACTTGGATGAAACGTTTGTTTAACTTTCAAGGTAGAATCCCAATTTTGCAATTGTCAATAGTTCTGTAATTCAACGTTTACCTCTAAATTTAATTGTTTAATAGTCACAAAGATCATTATATTTTTGTGTGTGATTGATATGATTGCAAAGAAACATTTTATGGTGCTAGTCTCTTGCCTTCTTCAATCTTGTGATGTTGAGTTTTGATAGCCAACTAAAGGAGTGATTTTAATATTGATAAACTCAAGAAAACTGAAAATTAGATGATTTTCATGAGCTATTTTCGAAAAAATTCACAATTTTCAAAGCTTATAACATGCGAAATGTTGAAAAACTCGAGAAAACATAAATTTACGCAATTTTCATGAGCTATTATAGCATGCAAAATATTTAAAAAAACTCGAGAAAACTAAAAAATCATGATCTTTGTGGACTAAGCGAAATATTCAAAAATTCTAGAAAATTAAAAAACTCAAGAAAATTGAAAATTTGCTATTTTCATAGCTATGTAGCTTGTGGAATATAAAAAAGACTTGAGAAATTTGAAAATCAGCGATTTTCGTAGCTTATAGCATGTAGAATATTGAAACACTCGAAAAATCTAAAAAACCATAATTTTTGTAGTTTAAAATGTGAAATATTAAGAAACTGAAGAAAACAAAAAATTAAGCGATAATGCGAGATATTGAAAAAACTGAAAATCCACGATTTTCATAAGTTATAACATGCGAATTTTGGAATACTCAAGAAAACTAAAAAATTCACGATTTTCATGGGTTATATAACATGTGAAATATAAAAACTCATGAAAACCGAAGATTTTCACTTTTTGCAGGCTATGCGAAATATTGAAAAATTTGAGCAAACTGAAAAATTCAAGAAAATTGAAAATTCACGATTTTCTTGGGCATTAGAAATATAAAAAACTCGAGAAAACTAAAAAATCACAATTTTCCTAGTTAATAGCATGCAGAATATTAAAAAAACTCGAGAAAAGAAAATTATGAAATCATGCTAAATATTGAAAAATTGAGAAAACCGAAAATCCGCGATTTCATAATCTATATAACAAGCAAAATATTGGAAAACTTGATATAACTGAAAATTCACGATTTCCATGAGCTAGCATGCAAAATATTGAAAAATTCTAGAACACTGAAATTCATGAAGTTCGAGAGTATATAGCATGCAAAATATGGAAAACTCGAAAAAACTAAAAATTCATAATTTTTCGTAGGATATATCAAGTGTAAACATCAAAAACTTGAAAAAACAAAAAGTTAAGCGATTATAACTGGCTATATAATATGACTATTGAATAAGTCAAGAAAACAGAAAACTCACAACTTTCTTATACTATATAGCATTCGAAATATTGTAAAATTCAAGAAAACAAAAAATTCACAATTTTCCTAAGCTTTTTAGCATGCAAAATAATGAAAAACTCGAGAAACCTGATAAAAATAAATTTGTAGGCTATATAGAATGCAGAATATTGATAAACTTGAGAAAATTGAAAATTAGGCGAGTTAATGAGCTATAGCATAAGTAACAATGAAAAACTCGAAAAAATAAAAATTCACAATTTTCACAGTTTGTAGCATTCGAAATGTTGAAGAACTCAAGAAAACATAAAATTACATGATTTTCTTGGATTATTATAACATGCATAATATTTTAAAAAGTCGAAAAACTGAAAATTTACAATTTTCTTGGGTCATAGCATGCGAAATATTAAAAAACTCAAGAGACCTAATAATCCGCAATTTCCATAGGAAATATTAAAAACTTGATAAAACTGAAAATCCGCTATCTTCATGGACTATAATATGGGAAATAGTGAAAATTTGAGAAAACTAAAAAGCTCAAAAAATTGAAAATTCGCGATTTTTGTAAGATGCAGCTTGCGAAATATAAAGTAGACTCCAGAGAACTGAAAATCCATGATTTTTTAGCTATTGGTATGCGGGATATTGAAACAGCCGAAAGAACTAAAAATTCACATTTTTTTGTAGTCTATAAGATGCGAAATATTGAGAAACTCGAGAAAATAAAAATTTCGCGATCACTAAAATATTGAAAAACTCGAGAAAACAAAAAAACTCATGATTTTCATAAGCTATAGAATGCGAAATATTGCATGCGGACTACTAAATGCGGACTACTAAATGCGGGATATTGAAAAACTCGAGAAAACTGAAAATTTACGATTTTCTAGATAACTTGTGAAATACTGCATGCGGACTACTAAAAACTCGACAAAACTCAAAATTCACAATTTTCGTAGTCTAAATGTTACACCCCGCTTCCCAAAAGACAAGGAGAGAGAGCTGACAAACCCGCGACATATTCACATCGAGAAGCACGCCTTCCCGATATGAATACGCTAAGCATTAAGCAGTAATATAAAAAAATAATACAAGAATTTAAAGCATAAAAAAAGAATAGTGAACAATACATCGAACAATAATTAGTACAAGGTAAGTCCAATCGAACAGAAATGTTAAAGATAATAAAAGACATGAAGGCTGTGAAGGTCTTCGAGATGGATCATACTTGAAAGGGACAAAGAATTGGCTGTGAAGTTAATTGAACAAACCCCTCCTCACTTGGCTCGGTTATGTACCGAGTCTCATCATCTGTACCTCTTAACAGACATCACCAAGAAAAACACAACAAGAAAAAAGGAATGTCTGTCAGCGAATTTGCGCCCGGTAAGTCCTTCATTATAAAAAACATTTATATTTGAAAAAAGGTACAACGTAAACATTTAAAAGACGGTAACAAATTACATGATAACCTGCAAGGCATAAGTTTAATAATAAAAGACATAAAAATACGTAACGCAGATAAAAGGAAGCAACATAAAAACAAAACATTGTACTAGAAACGCACGGCAATGAAGAATATAAAGTTAGCATAGACATGATGGTACATCTCATGGATCTAACATACTATCATGGGAAAGAAAAAAAATCATAAATAAATAACAAGGCATGGTGATCAAACATATGATGGTACATGTAAACAATGACAATAGAGATTTGGAAATTCATATATAAGTATGAAGAGAACATGTCAGGAATACAGGAAAATGGTAGTATCATTAATGTATAGGTTTCTTATTCTAACGCAAGTCAAGGCATGACATTCAATCACGCCGTGAGTTTTTTTTTATAAGATGGTAGAGTACAGGAATGCAGAAACCCCGACGCAACTGGACGACGAATCCTCAACTCCCAACATCCCCCGGTAAACATCGGTCATGACCATTTCTAACGTAACTTAAGGTATGATATTCAACCATTTCATGAGAATTTATATATGATTACAGAAGTACACGAGTGCATGATTACAGGAAGGGGACTCCTATGCAGCTGAACTATTCATCCTTAACATTAGTCAAAACTATTCCTAGATATAATGCAGGTTCAAATACAGAATGACGGAATACATGAATACATGTAGTCAACCCATTTATAAGCTGACACAGGTTCATGGGTACATGTGTAGAGGAAGTCATGTAAGTCCCAATATATTACCAAGTATCTATATATACACGCAGCATAGTCATCATAGTTCTGGTTTAGAATTTAGAAATGTTACAAAAGGAGTAAGTTGTGGTTTAGAGTGTCACATAAATTACGAGACCGAGTTTGCCTCGACTGGGTTTCTGGTGAGAGAGTTATGTGTGTTTTCGTAACACCGCGCAGAGCAGGCTAATGCAGAATTCAGAATACATACACTGGCAGTATTTAGCGTTTTCGAAGGGGTTCTGTACGTTTTATGGTTTCAGGTATTAAACAAGAAATAAATGTCCGTGTGTTGTGAAAGATTCCCAATAAGAATCTCCGGGTCTCGATAACCATAGAGGGAGTTATGGTTATTTTACGACAGCTGCGCAGATAATTTTTGCTGCTGTCCAGATTCGACACATATTTTTAAGATGGGTTTTACTATCGTTTCCGTCATATTTCAGGAAAATTAACTTAGGATTAAAATGTAGATAATTCTCTGTAGATGTTCCAGACACTTGAGTTTGCTCAATTTGGATATCGAAGATAGGAGTTATGTCTATTCTAAGACAAGTATAAAACAATTTCAGCTTTATCAGAAAATACATATTTCATACATTAAAGAAAACAATACGACAACCCGACTTAACCTAAAATATGAACTTCGTACTGACCACGGGAAGACGTCATAGCTCGTAGGTTAGGTAACTACGATGGAGCGGTTGCTGGATCATTAAGAAACCACAATTATGGTTAAGTCTCCCTATACGAAAGTATAGGATATATATACAATTACTTTACGAAAGTATAGGGTATATATACAATTACTTATATATATATATATATATATATATATATATATATATACACACAGGGTATATATATATATATATATATACAGGGTATATATACAATTACTTACACACACACACACACACACATACATTCCTTAAACGATTTACCTACAAGACCTAATTACCAACACGTTCATACATAACCACATCAGCGAACTTAACCTTTCCTTGACATAGGCCTTGTCCGGGGGAGCGGCACTCGCCGCTCCCCGTTCAGGGGGAGCAGCTAGCGGTTCCCACCGCTCAAATCCACCACTCAATTTGAGCGGTGCGGAAGAAACGATGGGCCCCCCTTTTTTCATTTTTTAAAAATAAATTGTGGGAACTGGGTAAATTTTTTAATAATTTTAATTCTTTATGAATTTTTTCCCAAAAATCATGGTTACAAAACCATGGTTTAGCTAATCCGAACACCACATAGTTACAAAACCATGGTTTCACACCGCTCCCCCGAACACACCCTAAAATATGGTTTGGTTACAAAATCATAGTTTCACAACCATAATTTCAAAACCATAGTTTCACACCGCGCATCCGAATTGGCCCATAGGATGGGAAAGCACACATTTTACATATTTACATTTATATATTTAAAACAAGTCAACAATGTGCATCCGTGACATGAGATACACCGAAAAGTAATATTCATGGCAATGATACACCCATGACATGAGGTGCGTCAACAATGCAATATGACATAAAAAGACACTCATTACCTAGGGCATTAAACAACCAAGGCTTATAACAAATTACATTGAAGCGAACACACTCAAGTTAGGGTTTAGATTGAACATATAAAAAATTTAAAATACTAATTTAGCATTATTACAGTGACCTAGGGTTCTAATAAAAATATTCCTTTTAATAATACTATCTTGGATTTACGTATCCTATCACTTTCATATAAAAAAAGTATCTTTTTGTTATATAATAGAAACAAGGGTTAGTGTTCCTTATTGAAAGGTATATTTTTTTCATATAAACATATAATTTAAAACAAATAATAGATGGAGAAAGGTTTGTAGGACTTACAACCAAAGAAGATCAACGATCATCTTTATGGATGACGATTGAAGTTGTCTTGATTGATCGAGGAGATGATGACGACGCTTGGAGGGGATCCTTTCTTATGCTAGCTAGAACTCTTATGGTTTGAGATATGAGAAGTAGCGAGAGGGGAGAAATCAAAGGTTGAAGAAGAAGGTTCGGATTACGAAAAGACGACTCATAAGAAAAACAGAATTAAGGTTTTGAATAGATTTTATAACCTCTGGCACCGTCAGGTTGATTTAAAAAAATCAGGGGAAAATTATCTCTACTGGGAACCCGATAAAATCACACGAGAAGACTTGTGTGATTTGGGCCCACCTTGATTGCCTGGGGTTGCCAAATCACCTCTTGGGGCGTCCCACGCTAGGCCAATTGGCCTGGGTCTTGAACAGTGGTTCCCACAAGGTCCCATGAGGTCAAAAACGTGCTCTATATTTGATATGAACGTTTCGGGGTTTGTGTGGCACGCACGTAAAGCCACAGATCTAAAAAGAAAATAATAAAACAAAAATAAATAAGATATTTCAAATACCAGGAATATAACTTGTAACTTATGAAATGGCGATGCAAACAGGTAACCAATAGAGACTATTAATAATCTTGCATATAAATCACAAGAATATTTACATATACCTACTTGACTTCAAAGAAAATTGTTTTATTAACGAAAGGAAAATAAAATGATGGTATATGAGATTTACGGTTGTTACACTAAAAAACTAAAAAAATGTGAATAAACCGGTCAAAACTAAAAACATGCATAATTTTACAAAATTTGAGAAAACAAAAATTTGTGCGATCATGCTAAATATTGAAAACTTGAGAAAACTAAAAATCCGTTATTTTCATAACCTTAACATGCAAAATATTGGTATTTTAAAAAAAAGTAAAATATTAGAAAACTTGAGTAAACTAAAAATTCTCGAAGTTCGAGGGTTATATAGCAAGCAAAATATCAAAAACTCTAGAAAACTGAAAGTGCGCAAATTTACGTTGGTTATATCATTCGTAAATATTGAAAACTTGAGAAACAAAAGTTTAAGCAATTACCATGAGCTATATAACATGCATCAAAATACAGAAATTCATAACTTTCTGAGGCTATCTAGAATTCGAAATATTGTAAAACTTGAGAAAACCGAATGTTCATAATTTTCATGAGTTTTAGCAAGCAAAATAATAAAAGCTAGAGAATTGAAAATTTTCATTTTTTGTAGGCTATATGCAAAATATCGATAAACTAGAGAAAACTAAAATTTAGATGATTTTCATGAGCTATATAGCACAAGAAATATTTAAAAACTCGAAAAAATGAAAATTCACTATTTTAGCAGTTGAAAAACTCAAAAAATTAAAGTTCACGATTTTTCTAGCAAATAGCATGCAGAACAGTGAATCACTTGAAAAAAACTAAAAATTCAAAAAAAAATTAGTCTATAAAATACAAAATGTTGAGGAACTTGAGAAAACAAAAAATTACGCAATCATTAAAATATTGAAAAACTTAAGAAAACTAAATACTTACGAGTTTTAGAAGCTATAGCAAGCGAAATATTGGAAAACTCAAAAAAACTGAAAATTCATGATTTTCGTGGGTTGTTGTAACAACTCCAATTTCAATATACAGAAAATTGTTTAAAAGTTAATGTACAATTGAGGGTATTTGCAATCCTGTGTATGCTATAAGAATTTGTTTTACTTTTGAACAACAAGAAACAACTTGTAGCTCATTGGTAAAGCTTTGCACTGCTGTGATGTAGCTTCTGTGATCGAATCCCCCCAGCCATATTATCTTTTTATTAAATTTTCTTTTAATTTTTTAGAAGCCCAAAGGTTTGCACGTGCACTATACGTAATATGATAAGTTACAGAGTAATCAAACACATGCACTGGGGAAAACCAAGCGACACCAACACATGGCGAAGATTCGAGCACCCCTTACCGGTATTGGACCGGAGAGATGGTCTCCAACACCGGCACTGCCGAGCCCCCCGTAGGGGATGCTCCCCATCTTTTCACCCGAGCATCTCTTCAGCTACCCTACTTCTCTCACATTTTTTATTCCCCTAAAGAGGAGACATAAAACGAGGTCTCTGCACATTTTCCATAGAATAATAAATCACCTTTAATCCATTTTTTAATGCAAATTTTCAATGCATTCTTTAACTCTCTAAACCTTAATTTTTCCTATAAAAACCACACTCCATTTCACACATTCTCACTCAGAAATTCCCTGTCAAAACTCTCAAAAATTCTCAAGTTCTTATAGTGTGCAAGTGGAGTTAGCAAAGGGTGAAGTTCCGGCGACGTTCCAAGGAGATTCAGGCGACGAAACGACGCCTCGACGCTTCCCTAGTCTTTCCCTACCTCTCTTTTTTCTCGTTAGCCAGTAAGTCCTTTCTTCCCCTCTCTTTATCTATTCTAAAACTTTCATTCTTCAAAACCCGACGGAAGAGGAGTTAACCCGACGGAAGCGGAGTTAACCCGACGAAAGCGGGGTTATCACACGTCCTCGGGTCTAGTAGAGCGAGATGCAGACCTCCGCAAGGAGCATTCGATCTCGATGGAATTTTTAATACTATTTTTAAGAAAATGAGATTTCTAGAAAATAAATAAAAATTACTTTTATTAAATATATATATGAATATTATCAAAAGATTTTTTTTAAATATATTATACAAATGTTCCATGTTTTCTAAATCAAGAATCACAATTACATGAAATTACTATTTCAATACAAAACAATTCCAATATTTCAATAAAATACCATATACTATGAAAACTAGGTTCTACTCACTAGAAATTTCACTTTTATAAAAATATACATCTATGAAAACCCTAGAGACATAATTAAATTCTTGAGGTGTATTTTGAAACTATATCAAAACTATTTTTACATAAAACATCCTCAAGTTATACTAAATTACAATAAGGACCCTAGTAAACATAGGTTTAAGCGGGACCAGTTCTCTTGAGCCTCAGGGAGCCGGAGAATATGGGTGCTTGCCTATTTAAGGTAGACAATCTAACAAACGGTGTTATCAAGACGGTAATTATCTTGGAAAAAGACACAAATCCTGTCGTCTATGTGCAGCAGTTACCGATAACATCAAAACTAATTCAGGACTTCAATTTCTTTTCAAAGTGTCTGACTCAGACTGGGTCTCAATCTAATCAATCTGACTTGAATATGATTCAAGTATAAACTACAATTCAATATGAATCCGTCTATTCAATCTATATTGACCGAACCGAACCATGGATATACTCCGTCTACATGACTCTCCATTTATATCCATTCTGTTCACTGATATCATGGTTTCGGCAAGTCATCCATCTATATAACAAAACAATACAATCAATACAAAAGACATCGCGGGGTTTTTAAAAGGGTAGATTGGTACGGAAGGTGTTAGAAATGGCACGAAATTGTAACCATAATATACATAATCTGAATATCCATTGTCGTTGTACCGTGGCTGAACGATTCCTTGTGCTCCGTATATATTAATCTCCGGAATAGTGGGACTCCTCCGTATACACTGGTATTTTCTGTACCAAGCTACAAACAACTGTGTTAACATTATAATCAAACAGTACTAGTTATATTCTCTTTCTGTCTATTCTATCTCTACTCACCTTTGGGACTTACCGAGCGATTGTTCGCTGACGACATTCCTTTTCTTCTTTCTTTGGAATGTTGTCAGGTGGATCGGACTCACTGGAGGTCGAGCCCAGCAATGAAGATTTAGAGCAGTTAGCCTTTGACCCAGAGCTGTAGGCACTTGTACATATTTTCATTTCAGTTATGCCATTGTTTAGGCATTGCTTTCTATTCATGTATTTACATTTCCAGTTGTACTTGTAAAGAATTGTTAATAAGTAAAAGTTGTTGTTCAATACATCTATTGTCACTTTTCATGTGTATATTTACTTTATATTGCTTAGATACACTTAGCGTGTTTACTTCAGAGTAAATATGTCGCGTGCCTCGCCGCGTCCCCTTGCCGTACACCAGGAAGCGGGGCGTGACAGGTTTTGTTGACGGCCCATACAGCTATGCTCTGTATGGACATGCAGGTCAGTTCTACATGGACATGCGGGTCAATTCCGCATGAAGTCCTAAGCAATATAACACAAGAATCAGCAACTAAAAACATTCTTTACATATTCCTTGAATCTTACAATTTCATATACTTTGAATCTGTCCTAACCCAAAATTTTCTTTCAAGGTTATGGATTCACCAAAAAACACTAGCACCAATTTCAACAACACTCCACCATCTCTACCGCTTACGCCAACCGTCGCTGCTCCAATCAATGAGCAGACGGTACTGCTTGAGATGATCTGCAGCCTCCTAGAGGGACAGCAGCAGCAGACTGCTATTTTGATGAACCGTCCAGAAGCAGAAGCACCTGGGGTAAAGCAATTCCGGGCGTTGCACCCCAAGCAGTTTTCGGGAAAAGAGAGCCCCCTGGAAGCTGAGAAATGGGCTCAAAGTATTGAGGATGACCTGGCAGTGGCACAAGTGCCAGAGATCGCTTGGGTTCGAGTTGCGAAGCTGCAACTCACTGACAATGCACGAGTCTGGTGTAAGGTGGAAGAAAGCCGTCTTGACCAACTGATCGAATTGAGGACTTTTCGCGACATGTTTGACACGAAATACTTCCCAAAGACTGCCCGATTTGACATGGAGCAGCAATTTATTCATCTACAACAGGGTTCGATGTGGACCAAGTTTGTGGATGAGTATGACGCCGAGTTTACCATGCTTAGTAGGTAAGATGTGTCTTAATATTCGATTTCCTAGTATCACATATTACATAGCTAACACAAGACCTTAACAGGTTCGCGGCACATTTGATACCAACTGCTGAGATCAGATCCATACGGTTTCAGCAAGGGTTAGATTCGGAAATCCAAGCTGCTTTAGCTACAGGGGATTTCCCAACCCACGAATCGGCTCTGAAAGCTGCCCGCCGATATGAGGCAGTAGTGAAGATGAGGGGCAGACCTCAATCCGCCGGGATGAAGCGCCCTGCCACTCAGATGGCAGGAGGAGCCTCTTCAAGGCCACAATTTGTGCCCAGGAGACTGGGAGTACAGAATAACCGGCCCAACCCAGCCTTTTGTACCTACTACAGGAGAGATGGACATTTGGTGAAAGACTGCCGGCGTGCAAACCGTCTTTTCTTAGTCTGCGGCTCAGCTACTCATGACATTGGGTCTTGTCCTTGTAGATACAACCCAAATGCTGCACCCAGGCCAGCAATCACTTATCAGCAGCGCCCAGCCATCCAGACACCTGCTCCGAGACTCGCACTACCTGCTCCACCTACTCGTGGACCGACTGCATCTCCTCCTCGTCGGTTCCATCAAGCTCAACGGAACGTACCTCAAGTATAAAGGAACGGGCAAAGGAATGCTCCTCCAGCAAGGAGGAATGTGCCGAGGCGACAGGCTTTCACAATGACTGTGGAAGAAGCTGAAGCCACCGGCTAAGTCATTACTGGTAACACTTTCCTTTCAAACATTCCTTCAGTCTATATACATATCTATATATCTTTTCATTATACTTAAAAGCTATCCCACATAATTTAGGTACAATTTTAGTAGCCTCACTTCCTGCACTAGCATTCTTCGATACTGGAGCATCTCATTGCTTTATGTCGCAACGGTTTGTCCGAACTCATGCGATTCCAATCAAACCTCTCGTATCCAGCTGGAATATCAGTTCAGGGAACGGCGTTCTAAAGGAAATAATGGGATACGACCTGTGTCCAGTGGTCGTCTGCAACAGAGAATTCTATGCTGATTTCAAGGTGCTGGACATACCGTATTTTGATGTCGTTTTGGGTATGGATTGGCTCGGAACTTTTTACGCTACCATCCACTGCCGTCAAATAAGGGTAGTGTTCGAGATTCCAGACCATCCGGTCTTTTATTTCAAAAGTGGAGACCGTACCCTGGAGCCAAGTACATACAAGGCAAAACTGAAGAAGGCAGTGATTGCAACACTTCAAGCGGAGGAAGGATCAAAGCCAGAAATAGTTTGAGAGTTCGATGATGTATTTCCTGAAGACATATCAGGTTTGCCTCCCGATCGAGCTCTTGAATTCAGTATTGATTTAGTACCTGGAGCACAACCGGTGATCAAAGCACCGTATCGGTTAAGCCTCGAAGGTTTGAAGGAAGTCCGAACTCAGTTGGACGAATTATTGGCGAATGGATGGATTCGTCCAAGAACTTCAAGTTGGGGATCACCAGTTCTACTTGTAAAGAAGAAGGAAGATTCATACAGAATATGCATTGATTATAGAGCTCTGAACGAAGTAACTGTAAAGAACAAGTATCCACTCCCGCGCATCGACGATCTGTTCAATCAGCTAAGTGGGTCTTGCGTTTTCTCCAAGTTAGATTTTCGTTCGGGTTATCATCAGGTGAAGGTCAAAGAATCTGATATTCATAAAACGACATTCAGAACTCGCTATGGACATTACGAATTTCTTGTGATGCCATTTAGAGTGACCAACGTACCGGCTATATTCATAAACCTAATGAATCAAGTTTTCCGAGAGTACCTAGACAGGTTCGTTGTCATCTTCATCGACGACATCCTAGTGTATTCTAAGAGTCGGAAAGAACATGCTGAACACCTACGAATTGTCCTGGAAACACTACGACAGCATCAACTCTATGCTAAGTATAGCAAGTGCGGGTTTTGACTAGATCAAGTCGGTTTTCTCGGACATATTGTATCAGGCGATGGAATCTCTGTAGATCCAGCTAAAGTATCAGCAGTAAGCGAGTGGCCGACATCGAAGTCAGTGAAGGACATTCGAAGTTTCTTGGATTTAGCAGGATATTACAGAACACCCCTGACCAAGATCACATGTAAAGATGAAGAATTCGTGTGGTCAAAAGCATGCGAACAAGCTTTCGTAGAACTCAAGTCAAGATTGACATCAGCGCCTATTCTCGTTATACTGGACCAATCTGGAGTTTTGTAGTGCATTGCGATGCATCCGGTAAGGGATTAGGATGTGTTCTACATCAGCACGGTAAAGTTGTAGCTTATGCTTTAAGACAGCTAAAGATTCATGAGCGCAATTATCCGACGCATGATTTGGAGTTGGCGGCCATTATCTTCGCACTCAAAATTTGGCGCCATTATCTTCTTGGTGAACGAGTGGACATATACACAGACCACAAAAGTCTGAAATATGTGTTTACTCAGAAAGAGTTGAATATGCGGCAGAGAAGATGTTTAGAACTCATGGCGGACTTCGACATCAACCTACAATATCATCCAAGGAAGGTGAATGTAGTACCAGATACCCTTAGTCGCCAACCATTAGCATTGAATCACACCACACAGTGGAAGCTTCAACAAGACTGTTCCCCTCCGAAAGACGGCCGAGACATGGACGTCTTGCCTGAGATTCGGGGCAGATGCTATTTGGTTTTATCCGTCCACCTCTCCGAAGATGCCAAGTTGATTTATGACACCGTGTATCGGAGGTTTGGACGGATGCGGCCGATGTAGCAGACTTCGTCAGATTCCCCCTCGCTTGAGGGGTTTTTGATTGTGGGGACGCTCTTCCCTGCAGGCGCAAGCCCCTGCAGTTAATTACGCTACCACATCACGGTAGCAACTTTCTCCTTCTCCAGAATTTCACTTCGTGTCGTGTGTGTTTGTTTTGTTTGTGGTTGCCCGTGGATTGTATACGTAGACTGAGTAATGCCGTCGCCCGTAGGACGTGGATTAGTCCAAATCCGTATTTACTTAGATTTGGGTTTGGTGTTTTTAGTTTAAGGACACGTTAGCCGCATTTGAGACTAAGATCAACTTAACGGGATCGTCTAGATCCATTTCCAGTTTGAGGACATAGTGGTCCATTTAATGTATGGCCGTCGGGACCCGTCACCTCTCTGACGACGTTGAAGGATTACAACGACATGTGTCAGAGGAGTTCGGAGATGTACACTTGAACCAAAGTTGATTGGGGGTCTTATAGTCCAATTTAGGACTAAAGTCTGTTTGAATGTTTAAGGATACGTTAGCCATATTTGAGGCTAAGATCAACTTAAACGGGATCGTTTAAATCCGAAAAAAGAGCATTTGGGAGCTCTATTGTTCCAGTTTAGGGACGTAGTGGTCCATAGGTAGTTTAGGGACGTTGCGGTCCATATTCCAGTTTAGGGACGTGGTGGTCCATGTTCCAGTTTAGGGATGCGGTGGTCCGTCGCCAGTTTAGGGACGTGGTGGTCCATCATTAGTTTAAGGACGTTTCGGTTCATCGCCAGTTTAAGGACGTGGTGGTCTTTTAGTTTAAAGACGTCTCGGTCCGATATTAGTTTAAGGACGTCTCGGTCCGATATTAGTTTAAGGACGTTTCGGTCCAATATTAGTTTAAGGACGTCTCGGTCCACGAGTTTAAGGACCCCGCAGTCCGTATTCATGTGTGGTCGTTGGGACCCGTCGCCTCTCTGACGTCGTTGAAGGATTACAACGAGAGGTGTCAGAGGAGCTCGGAGATGTACCCTCGAACCGGATATAAATTGATTTAAGGGAGCAATCTCGCTCAGTCAGTTTAATTTGAGGACTTACGGCCATGATTGGGCTAAGTCCAGTTGAAAAATATTCAACGCCTTTTATTTGTTTTTGGTCTGTTAGACCTGTGTTAGGGCTTGGCCCATTTTTAAATAATGCATTGCATTATTTTCTATTCTTTTGTTTGGGCTCTGCCTATAAAAGATGCAGAGCATCAATTTATTTTGGGCTCTGCAAGGCATCTGCATAGCATTTTTATTATTTAGTCTGGGCTTTGCCCATTTATAAATGATGCAGAGCATCAATTTAATTAGGCCTGTTTGGTCTTTTAATTAGGCCTGGCCCTTCAGAAAATGCATTGCATTTTCAGGCGCTTTGCGCCAATCAGAGAGCGCAAGCGCTTGTGATGACGACACGTGTCATGCAAGCACAGTGCGCTGCGCTAGTGCGCTGCGCTTTTGCTGCTGACACGTGGCGCACCTTGGTAAGTTGCGCCAATTACAGAGAGCAAAGCTCTATCTCAAAGATCATAGCGCAAGTGATTCAGATGCTGACACGTGGCGCTTTCCCAAGAGCGCAACAGCACAGTTTGGAAGTGCAAAGCACTAAGAATCTTTTAGATTCAAGAACAAAAAAAAAAAAAAATAAGTAGAAAATCAGAAGTGCAGGACTAAACTAAAGGCCCAACTTACTCGGGGCGAGGAAAGGAAGAGAACTAGACCAGAAGTGCAAAGCACTGTTTATTATGTGAAGATCATTGATCTGGTTTTTAGATCAATGATTTATTAAAAGAGATTTCTTTTCTCTCGTGAAGGTTTTTACCTTTTTCTTTGGAATTTTCTCAGAGTTCTCTCTCTGTTTGAAGCTCTTGACTTTTTTCAAGAAAAATGTTCATGCCTTTGAATTGAGGCTTGGGGTCCTTTTTATAGTGCCCATAAATTAGTTAAATTTGTTAAAGAGATCTTTCTTTGAGTGATTTGGGGAATTTTCCCCACCGTTGGATCTTTGATCCAAGGGCTTCTGTTTTACAGAAGAAAATCTTCTTGTTTTAACAAGAACAGAAAGATTTCTTTAAAATCTTTATTCTGTTTGGCGCAAATGCTCCAGCGCGTGACACGTGTCGCGTAGCGCACAGCGCAGCGCAACTGCGCTAGCGCATCTGTTCTGACACGTGTCGCGCAGCGCACAGCGCATCGCAACCGCGCTAGCGCATCTATGCTGACACGTGTCGCGCAGCGCACAGCGCAGCGCAACCGCGCTAGCGCATCTGCGCTGACACGTGTCGCGCAGCGCAACTGCGCTAGCGCATCTGCGCTGACACGTGTCGCGCAGCGCAGTGCTTGCGCAACTGAAGCGTTGCTTTCTTTAATTTTGCTTAAAATAGAGCTTTGCTCTGATTGGGCGCGCCTTCTTGGGCGCTGCGCTGACGTATCAGCGCCTGACATGTGGCGCGTTGCGCCAGAGATTTGAAGCGTTGCTTCAAAATTTTGAATTTTGAATTTCAACATAGCTTTGCTCTGATTGGGCGAAATAAATGCCCCCCCACCGTTGCGCTCACGTGGCGCACACGTGAGTGCAGCGGTGGCAAACTCCTGATCGTTGGATCAAGGGGTGAGCTCAAGGGGCGCAAGCGCCTTATAAATAGGACCTCTGGCCCTTAGAAAAATCTCACCATTTTCTAGATTTTGATTTTCAGAGCTTTGCTCTTGCTTAGAACTCCAGAGCTTTGCTCTCGTTTCTAGAACTTTAGAGCTTTGCTCTCATTTTCCAAGTTAGAAAATTTTAGGTAAAATTAATCTTAAGTTAAATATTTTAATTAACTAATAGAGCTTTGCTCTTACAGATCTTTTGATCTAAAGAGATCCCCATTGGGATTTCATAAACAGAGCTTTGCTCTAAAAAACTTATAGATCTGTAGAGATCTTGTTCATGGGTTCTAACCCATGGATAAAGCTTTGCTCTTTGAATCATCTGTAGATCTTTTAGATCTGAAAAATGAAGAAATTTTCATAAGTTTTTCATGGATTTTTCAAGATTCCAAATTTTTTAATTCTTTTAGGTGTAAACATTTTCTGATGGACCTTTCCATTATTACCATAGAGCTATGCTCATTTAAGGAATCTTATTTCCCTGGGACCAGAGTTTGACAAGTGTCACTCTGTGATAGAGTTTTGCTCTGAAAGAGGAGATTTTCTCCTTGTCTCTAGGGATTCTTCCCCCCCTTTTTTTATTAATGGGAATGTTTTCCTGGGGACCAACTGACAATCTCATCCAATGATGAGGTTGTCTTATTAACTGACGTATTGTCATCCAGATTTTGTGGGTCCCCCTTCGGTCTCCTACCCACTGCACTGCTGTGTGGTGTAATTAATTAATTTTAATTAAATTAATTTTTAATTTAATTGATTAATTAATGCATTTTTCTTAAACGCTAAGCGTTGGAATTGCAACACTAACAGCTAATTTCTGTTCATTTGCAGCGATCATGTCTCTCGACACCTCATTCCCGTTTGCTCGTTTAGAGGAGGGATTTCCCGAAGCGCCCTTGGATCGTGAAGTCCTGGCCATGATTAGAGAATACGACCCGGAGTACAAGAGTCTCCACCTTTAGGGGTCGTGGTATAACCAGATCATTATGGGTCGACGCAGTTTCACATGCGCAGTGCCGTCCGAGCCCATCACGGCGATTCACTATGCTACCCCACCCTCGGTGCAGTATGCCGTGGAGTTGGTGGATTGGACATCGAAGAGCTTTCTACATCCCGCCATAGATGCGATACCGGTTCAGCGTCCCATGGTTTTGGACATCCTAGGACGCCGTATCTGTCAAGGTGAAGCACGACCTTGGGGGCAATCATATAACCTTGGTCTGATCCCCCGCCACCCGATTGGCTATCTGCCGTGGGCCCGGTACATCCTGTCGACGAAGAAGTCGCAGTTGATAAGATTAGGACTGTACACCGCGGTCTACGTCTCTCTCTTCCAGTATCCCACGCTCCCCACCTGGTGGTTCAAGGCTTTCTTGGAGCAATGGAATATTCCTACCCACACTTTCCTTGCCATGGATCGGGAAGTGTCAATCTCCTTGGAGGAGTTCGCGGAGGTATTCGGTTTACCAGTGATGGGGGAACATTATGAGGAGTTGCTTCCGACAGATGAGTACGTCTTTGGTGCTAAGCCGATTGTAAGGGGGCTCACGCCGGAGAATGCTGTTCAGCACCAGTTCCCAAGCTTGATTAAAGTGTTGAATATATATGAGTCCCTCTTCGTCGAACATGGGAGTCGGGGAGTTAACTTTGAGGACTTCATTGCTCGTTTCTTTCGTCCAAGCGTCATCTCATCAGAAGCTGCCAAGTTTGCCACCCTGGATGACCCTTTCGGTCTAGGTGTGGACAACCTACCGGAGAAGGATATAGATCAAAAGGGTTTTTTCCTTCCGGACTTCCCTACCATGTCATTTGCAGAAATTGCGGCCCCTGGAATGGATGAGGAGGCCTTTTTCTTAGGATTTCTTGGATTGTGGCTGAGCTGGTTTGCGATCCCAATGCACTCTCATCGGATGCGGCCCTCTGTCTTTTACCCAGCCCACCGGATGGCCATCGGGGTAAAGGTGGCTGTTGGGGTCGCTGGCTTGGCGCACTTATACCACGGCCTCAGTCGAGCAGCGGATGCTAATGAGCCCGGGGTACTGCACGTGGTCTTCCCGATGCATTACTTTGCATCGTGGCTTGAGCTACACACGGCGGGTGTCTTCGGCATGCATAAAAGGCCCTCGTTCTTTGATAAGTGCGGTTTTCCTCGCATTATACAGCTGATCGGTGCATCAATTGTAACCCCATCACCGCGGAACGCCAGGGGCTTACTCCTTCGCCCTCATGCCGTTGGAGCCGGGATGTCCTTTTTCGATAAGGTATTGACCATTGGAAAGGTGTCTACCACTACGACGCGGCCATTACAAGATGTCTTTAAGGATGGAGTCTCAGTTTTGCCGGCTCGGGAGACCCTTCACTTATATTCCATTAGACCGGGTTTCCTAGTTTTTAGGCAGAATGGCGTGGCAATTTTTATGAGGTACAACCCGCATCGTTTTGCTCAACAACTGGGCTACGATCAAGGGATCCCCTTGGAAGCCTTCTTGCTGGAACCCACTGCCACTGAAGAAGGGATGGAGAACGCACTGCACCATTTCATGCGCCTGAATACGAGCTCTCATTTTTTTATCAATGCGCCGGCTTACGCTCCGAGACTCCTCAATGTGTACAAAGACTGGTACAATCATGCAACAGGAGCAGTTATAAAGGAGGAAAGGCGACTGTTGGTCGATCGTAAGGGTGTGCCTCCAGGTACCGATCGCAACGCTCCTTTGGTTCCTAGGACTCCAGTAGTCGCTCCTCTAAAAGAGGTTAGAACCGGGCTACCGCGTGCGCAAAGTCCTCCACGTGGCTTGTCGCTCCCTGATGTCACAGATGCACCTGCAGTGCTCTGTGCTCCAGTGGAGACAGTAGTTGTATCCTCGCCGGAGTCTGGCGTGGGTGCGGACATCGGGACCCGCCGTCCCAAGGTGGCTGCTAAGCGGAAATCGATCCCACGTGGGCCTAGGGTCGGGGGACAGAAGAAAAAGAAGTCGCTCTTTGCTGCGGACGTCGCGTTTGGTCAGGAACCCCACGCTCCCTATGCCGAGGGCCTGAGTGAATACGGAACTAACGAGGGATTAATCATGCCACCCCCGGATGATACAGACTTGGAGGCCGCTCTCGAAACATCAGCGTGGTTGGCAAGGCGTGACGCATGGCTGGCTAAGCTTTCGCAATCAGGTAACTACTAGTCACATTTTCTTTATTGTAACATATCTTCCTTATTGCCTTTGGCTAACGCTTTTCTTTCCTTTCTTCCAACAGGCATCACTGATGAGGAAGCCATTGCCGCTTCACTCAAGACCTTCCAGGAGGAAGAACGCCTTAGAGCGTCTTTAGGCCTTAGTAAGTCTCTATTCATCAAGTTTTCATCTCCCTTGTGTTATGGTCGATCTAACATCTCCCTTTTTATTGTAGAAACCTCAATGCCGTTCCCACGAAGCGACGCAAATGTTCCGCCAGCCGCCGATGCTCCCGCTTCCTCTGGGCCACCGCAGGAGGTTCGTCTTGAAGAGCCGATGAAAGATGCCTTAAAGGCTCTGGAGGCATCCCTGAACGAGGATGACGACGCCTTGAAGGAAGCGTCACGAAGGTCCATCACGACAGCCCGGGAGGAAAGGAAGCGGCTGAGGCGTGAGGCGAAGGCGCGCAGGGCTGCCTTGGCTGTGGGAGCGGGCCACAGCACCACCCCTCGTGCTGATACTCCATCCGAAGAGGCCCCGGTCGCCCTGTCTACAGCTCATAGAAAGGCGATCCGTGCCAATAGAGAGGCTAACGACAAGTCTACCTCAGGTAATACTTCCTTCAGAATTTCGTTACTAGACTCATAAAGCTGTCGGTTCTTATATATTCTATCTTGCAGGGCCAAGTCCGACCGAGGGGGAGGCAGAGACCGTTGTACCCAAAGAAACAGAGGGGGCGGCACCTGCCGGACCTGAGCCGACGGTGGGCAACGTCGCCGAGGCTTCGGAGCCTGAGATGGAGGTGGAGGGGCCTATAGCCGAGAAGGTCATTGATGCCGAGCCAGAAACGGCGGCAGATGAAATGATCGTCGTAACTGAGCCCAGGGTAGTAGCGGACGAGGCGCTTGAGGCCGGCGACCTCGTGGTGACGGTGGATGAGCCGATGGAGATGGCGGAGCCCGAAGAAGTAGCGGATGAGATGGGCACGACTCTTGGGGAAGAGTCAGCCGCTTCCTTCCAAGAATCCGGCAACGCTCCAATCATTGCCCTCCCTGCCTATGATCTCCTGCCGTCTCCTGGTCGTGCTAGCACGACGACGGCCCCATTGAGTCGGGCGATGAGGCCACGGGCAGTGGTCTCATGTCGATAGAGGAGGGAGTCGCCTCCGTTTCAGCCGGGAGCTCCTCAGGTAAACCCCAAGTTGCTGTTTTTCTTTACTTTATAATCCTTTCTGACAAGTTCACTTTTCTTGTAACACAGGTGCAGCCAGCGCCGATGCCCCACTGCTTGATGGAGCGCCTTCAACGACTGCTTTGGCGGTGGTCACTTCTCAACCCTCTCTCATACCCCCGAAGATGTTGGAAGGTATGGGTTTGCAATTTATTAATCTTATCTTCCAGACGCATAATTTGTGTACTAAAGTCACACTGTTGTGTCTTTCAGGAGTGCTTTTTGACCATCTCTATCAAGTGTTGCTCCCACACTTCTCCTTCCCATCTGAATTCGCCTCTCCCTCTGATGGCGCTGGTGGGTACCGTCCCCGAGTGATATCTTTGTTTTTCAATAGTAGAATTATTTATAACTCTCTCTTGTCTTGACTGCAGTGTTACGAATCGAAGGGGGAGAAGGAAGATCGGTTGCACCACCGGCTCTTCCGGCCTTGTCACCTGTCTCAGCTGGTATGGCGACTATCACATTGATGACTTCCCCTTTTTTATTCCCTGAACTGTTATCTAATCACATCCTGTTTCTTTTCAGCGGTCGTTCCGGTCTCGGCGCCCTTCGAGTCTCGCATCATCATGCCGGCAGGTCCTTTCCTGAGATGTCCATCTTCGAAAGGCGCCGTGAACAGCTTATGCACGTTGAGCGACTACATTGAGGAGCTCGACGTCGAGACCCTTACTTCTGCTGCGGATTTCGCTAAAGTGGTTAACCCGATGTTGGTGATACTCGTGAATTTCCATGACGAGGGTATCATCGCATCTTGGGTTAATCATTGTATGGAGATCGAGGCTCGCCTGCATAAGCTGGAGTCGATGCGTACCGCCTCCGAGACTTTAGCCGCGAGCAATGAAAGAGCAGCATGGATCGAGGGAAGCGCTTCTTATGTCCACCACTTGGAACAAGAAGCAGCTTTAAAGCTAAAGGAATGCCAAGAGACCTCGAGCGAGATGGCCCGTCTGCGTACTGAGGTTGAAGCGAATGCTGCCCAAGTGAAGACTATTTTCGAGGGTCTTCTGGAGCGCATCTCCCATGGGATAAACTTGAAGCGAAAGCTTGATGTAGCTGAGCGCGATACTCCAGGTCGGGAAGCTGATTATCAGGCCGTCAGGGAGCGGCTTACATCTGTCTTGCAGCAACGGGCCCAAGTAGAGGAGGAGCTGGCGGTGGCAGCAGATCAGGAGAAAGTGAGGAAAGAATTGCGCAAACAATTGCTAGATCTATGCAAGATGTTTCCTTCTCATTAATTCTCCTTGTATCGTTTGTACTTGTGAATAAAAAAAAGTATATATGTTTCTTTTTTATTCTTTAGCACAATGTATCCTGTACTCAACCAAGTTTATGAATAAAAGATATACATCTTCTGTAATGTCTTGTGTTATTTCTCCGCCTTTTCTTTCTTTTATTATCAGCACGCCACCTTAGTAAACATGGTCAACAGATAATAGAGCACGCATCTTGACTTTCTTAAGAAATAGCGATGGCTTAGGCCGTAGGTTCAGATCTGCTACCTAAGACTTTTCAACTCTGTGAGCCGTGAGGGTCTCATAGAGACTTTTCTCCCTACGGATCGAGAGGATCTCGTAGGTGGGTTTTTCTCCTTAGGAATCGTGAGGATTCCTAAGTGTGGTTTTCTCTTATAAGTCGTAAGGATCCTATAAGAGAATTCTTCCCTCTTACAAGTCGAGAGGACCCGTAAGCGGTTGTTTCCCTCCTTGTCGAGTGATCGCACGCTAAAAGCGTGTCGGATGTTCAAAGTTCTAAAGTATAACCGCGATCAGGACGGTGTCGCTATGCAGCTAGCCGGTTGAGCACGGGTCGATCCACAGGGGGATGGTTGTATGTCCTTTCTTGTTTTAGACGAGTCAATAAAGAATTTGTATGTGTTTGTTCGATCTAACCTATGTGTATTATTTGCAAGTATAAAGTTGTTAAGAAAAGATACGAAAGTGTAAGCTAAAGAAATCCGTACTCAAAACCTTTGAGCCGAGTCTTGACCAATTGAAGCTAGAGCAATCGGCAACAACGTGGATTAGGGGATTTAAGCGCGGTATTCGTGGAATCCGGCTTATTTACCCTTGTCCTTCCGTTCTTGTCTCTTGCTTTCGCCTCCGGCCAAACCGAACGCAACCGGTCGCGGTTAGGAATCACCGTTACCTTGTTAGGGTAGGGTGCCTAACGGAGTGCTTGCGTATCGTTTGGGCGGAGTTCAATGGAAAATACGGGAAAAGGAAATGAGCAAGGAAACGTTAACTTATAATATCGTATTTCTTCTTAACAATAATAATTACATTCATTCACAAAAAGAACCAAAAAGAACAAAGAAAAGAAAAGATTACAAGCAAGTAATTAAAGTGCATGTAATAAATTGCAAGTAATTAAAGACAAGAATGAAAAATGCAAGAAAGTAATTACAAGAACCATAGAACTCAAAACAAGCATGGGATCAATAGCCAACCCTTAAACTTGCAAGCTCAATCAAGAGGTTGCAAGATCAAGAGAAGGGTAAAGAACTCATGTGAAATGAAGCACTAAGGAGAGAACAAAATGATACAACCCCTTGAGACCAATGACCAAAGCTTAAACTTGCAAGCTCACTTAAGAGGTTGCAAGATCAAGTTAAGGTAGAGAGCTCAAGGGGGAAGCTAAACAAAAAGAATAATACAAAAACCTTCATCTTTATTCACATCCACTCAATGCTCTCACTACATTTCCATGGAGGAAGAATGAATAAGAAGAAGAAGAAGAACTAAAACTAACAAAAAGAGGCTAAAGAAAATGAACACAAAAAATTGGACTCTTGGCTTAGCTCAGTTCTGGAGTATTTATAGGAGGGGAACTGGAAACCTAGGGCAACCATCTGCCCATAAATAAAATGACCAAACAGCCCCCGAAACACGACAACCTGACGGCACTATACGGCCGCGGATCCGCGGCCTAGACCCCCTATTGGCCGCGGATCCGCGGCCCTATGGTGGAATTGGGTGGTCGGGTTTTGGGTGCTTCCCTGGTTTCATGTTGTCTGCTATGTGGTATATGACTTTTCTCATAAACTCTTCACAATTATTCCAGAATTTTAGTAGAACAAAAGGTGATGTGATGTGGATCTTTTGCCATGATTTTCTCGAGCTCCGTGTAGATTTCTTGGATCTTGTGTTGCCATTGAGCCTTGTGCATGACATGACAATCGATTTGCCATTTTGTCCCTTAACTGGTATGTGGCAACACACGGATAGAGAGCGGAGACCGTGTTTTATCTGTTGTTGGCAGTAATCCGGAATTTGTCGTACTTTTCCATGGATTTCACTGTTTAGAGTTGAGAACCAGTATTCTGCAAATATGTAGCAAACACTGATTAAAAGCACCTGCCTATAAATAAACGAGCGTAAGAATGGGCGGTATAAAATGCGATATTCTGGTATGAACAAATACCCCCAAACTTAACTTTTGCTCGTCCCGAGCAAAACCAATTATTCACAAAAATAAAATCCTAACCGCACTTTCGCAGGGAACGCGATTGCACTGAGCACGTGCAACAAGCCGTTAAACCTCTAGGTGTCCCTAGTAGGAGGAGTGTTGTCTCCTGAGGGTTTTCAGCGGATTACACCCACAAAATCCCGTCAAACTAGCGTGATAAGTTAACATCGATTCTACTCCTACAGTTTAGTTTTTATGTTAGAAATTCTATCATCCTAAGTTAGAAATATCCAACCCTTATGTTTCACACCTCTTATCTGTTTTAACTTTAGATCCTATACGTTCCAAAAAAGTTTAGAAAGATGTTGGTTCTCCTGAGTTTTCCTTCTAAAGTGCGGCCTCAAATCAGGGATTTTTATCAACTTTACAGAAAACACAAGTCTTATTCTTTATTTCTATCTCTTATCCAAACATCGATCGTATACCCCTACGTGTGTGTATATTTGCACCCCTACACTCAAGAATTCAATTCAAGCTATAATACCCTTGCCCTAATACCAAATACTACTTCTTTTCATTAAGGATGGACGGATTTGCTCACACACCTTTCATGCGACTATTAATGCTTCTTGAGGCACTAACGACCGATTACTGAATGTGTGAACTTTAAAGCGTAAATAGCAGTTTCCAGGTCTTGATTTTATTCTATTTTTTTCTTTCTTTTTCTTTTTCTTTTTCTTTTTCAAGACCGGATATATTTTTCAATATGCTCTTTTGGTGTTTAGCTTTAAATACCGTTTTTTCTTTCATACTAGGCTTTCAGGCAAGAGTATTTCAAGGTATCCTCTACTATCCCAAGTCTCAAGGTGCGTGTAAGTGCAGTTTGTAGGATATATACTTTCTAAATTTGAACTCGAGAAAAGAAACTATTTTTCAGACTTATCCTTCAGTAAAGCATCAATACTTTCCCTTCATCTTGACTTAACTCAAGAACTGAACTCAAGATTACCTATTTCTCAAAAAAACTGTAAGGACGTATACTTACCAAAGTTAGACAGAATGAGGGTTATTTTTAGGGTTTTCAATCCCTAAGCCTAGAATTTAGTTATTTCTATCATATCAACTAAACTTTCGGAATAAAGATCTAAGTTACCCTATTAGCTAACTTGACGACAAAGTTTTTATATTTTTTGGAAATTTTTTAATTTTTGTGGGTTTTTAATAAGGTATGCAAAATGCAAAATATACAAATGAATGCGAAGGAAGAAAGCTTACCGAGCACACCCCCAAACTTAAACTTGACAGTGCCCTCACTGTCAGGCTACACCAAGAGGGTCAAAATTGTCGGCGCTCCCTAGAAACAAATTATATACAAAACAAAAAGGAAAACAAAAAATATATACAAAAAAGAGTCCCCCCCAAACTTAAGTAAAACAGTGTTTCCACTGTTAAGCGTTGAAGTTCAGGATTAGGGGGGAAAGAGAATAGTATCAAGCTATATAAGGCCTTACAAAGGCCAAAAGTGAGCACCAACCATTCAAAGATCTTATCATGATGAAGCAGTGGTTGGTCAAAGAAGGCGTAGAGAAAAGAAATGGAGAATACATGAGACCGTATGGAGATAGAAGCGGGATACGGTCTCGGTATATCAGAAGAAGAAGAATGGCGGAAGGGAAAAAGAAGTGGAGTACGAACTTGAGGGTGCAAATGGAGTGAATAGATTAGCACAATTTGTGATGAGCGATGTGTAAAAAGCGGTTGTGCTAATCTATTAACCCGTCGAGAAATGGGGTCAAATCCCTCAAGATTCGTGAGAAACCATGGGTACGCCGAACGTGGTAAACCAGACATATGAAATGAAAGTGAGACGGGTTCTTGCAAGGTCGGAACGATGGAAAGGATGGAGGTAGGTGACTGAGGAAGGTTATCGGTTAAAGGTTCAGGAGGGTGTACACAGTCAATGAAAGGAACAGGATGAATTGGAAAATCCGACTCATCAATTAAAACTGGTTCATCCTCAAAGCTATCCTCAAAATTCTCCTCAAAATTCAGCGTATCCATGCAAATTTCATCAAAATCAAGACGCATATGGGGTTCGGGAAAAACAGTTACTGACTCGGGATGATGAATTGGAGAGAAAAACTCTGCCAAATCTACAGGTTCATCATCCAAAATATTCCCGGCGTCAATATCCTCAATCAAGTGAAAATCAATATTCTCAGACACCTCAACAGAAGCATGGATATTAATCAATTCAGGTTCTAGAGTGGAGATGTAGAGGTCAAAAGGATTGGGTGTGGTTTCACTTGGCAAGGACCCTTCACAATCGGGTAAATCAAACACTACAAAGTCGCACAACTCATTAATCATTCTATCTTCAATCGGTGAATCGTTGGGAACACTAGATAGACATTCAAAACTGGAGTTGTGGGATTCAAGTTGAAATGGGTAGGCTTGATTCGGAAGGGGGTACAGCTCACTCTCACCACTCAAATTCATAGCCTGTCCTACCGCCTCTTCATATATTGGAAAATTTGGAGCTAGTTGAAAACTAGGTACCGGGTCACTAGGTTGTATGAGGGCGGTCATGGACGCATTCAAATCCATCATCTGTTGGTACGACGCTACCCTAAAGTCTTCCAACGACTGTTCCAGACTAGACATGGGTTGTGAATGGGTTTCAGTAAAAGATTCAACGTTGTTTGGATACTGAAAACTTCCAAATGGCGGCTCTGAAGCAATGTCTAGGGAAGGTGAAAAAGTAGGGTATGATTGGTAGGAATTGAATGGCTGGACAGGAGCAGGATCAACATTTGGATAGGAAGGTGAATGGAATTGTTGATCCCAAGAATTTGAAGTGGTGAAAGAAGTGAAAGATCGGCTACGGGATTGTTCTATACGTTCTGCAATAGACATAGGTCTTGGAGTTGTAACATGACTCGAAGAAGGGGTATCAACGTAAGAAGGGGTGAATGTTTGAAATGGTTGATACGAAGTGGATTGCGGAGTCAACTTATTTGTCCTAGACGCGTCTATCCGATCTCTCAATGAAACTTTGGGCATGGAGGGGTCGTTCGATGTTCGGCCAAAGCAAGAACCGTAAGAAGTAATGTCTGGTTGTGGGTACCAAAGTTCGGCAAGAGTTTTGCGAGGTGGGGTACCCATGATATGAAGAGAGAAAGAAAGAAAGGCAGAGAAAAGGAGGGAAAAAAATGTGATTTTTTATTTTTATTTTTTATTTTTTTAGATATTAACAAAAGAATGAAATATACACACAAAAAAGAATATGGACAAAAACAATCACGACACAAAAATACCACACACCTAATCGTTCTAGGGTTCACCTAGGTCAACTAGACCTGCTCCAGAACTTGATTGTCGAAGTAAAACTGTGTCGAGAAACGGGCTCAAGATACACTGATCACGAGGCCAGGTAAGTGCAGAGATAAGAGGAGGTTTTCCAACGCTTTCGCGAAGTTCCTTAATTAAATAACCCTTTCTCTTTTGGCGGTTTCGCCGTTAACACTTTCCTAGACACCCCGTAAACAATATACCGTTAAGCAAGGTTCTAAACACAGTTGACTTCTCCTAGTGAGCGCGAAGTCCTTAAGGCTTAAAGTCTAGTTTCTTTTAACTTTTGTGCGGGTAAGCGTTATGCTCAAGTTCGTGATTTGTGGGCCACGGAAAAGGTGATGAAATCCTTTACCGTATGTTGTGGGGTTCGCTTGCCCTTAAGTCCGTATTAATTGATGCAATGCGCAATTCAATAAAAATTCTATAAAGAATCAAAAAAATCGTTTTTTTAGTTTAAGCGCGGCACTGCAACAAATACGGGTTAGTCAATTTTTAGCGTTTGCTAGCGAACTTGCAAAGAATCCTGCAAAGAATAGTATATTGGATGCGTCGGATTTGAGAAGAAGGTGTTAGAAAAATACGTACCGTTAAGATTTTGGGTTAGGAAACCCCCGTTGAATCAAATCCGGTAAGCTTGAAAAGTTCGCTTGCGCGGGTCAAACTACCCGGGTCTTTGGCACTGTACTTTGCAATCACCTTAGCCTTGAATGTACACTTTGCTCCCCACAATCGCAGTTTGCAAATCTGCAAAAATCTGCACTCTTGCCCACCAAAAATGATCAAAAAAAACAAAAAGATATTTTTTTTTATAAATATATACAAAAAGAATATTAACCCGAATAACAAGAAAGAAAATACGCTACCGTTTCCCCGACAACGGCGCCATTTGATCGCACGCTAAAAGCGTGTCGGATGTTCAAAGTTCTAAAGTATAACCGCGATCAGGACGGTGTCGCTATGCAGCTAGCCGGTTGAGCACGGGTCGATCCACAGGGAGATGGTTGTATGTCCTTTCTTGTTTTAGACGAGTCAATAAATAATTTGTATGTGTTTGTTCGATCTAACCTATGTGTATTATTTGCAAGTATAAAGTTGTTAAGAAAAGATACGAAAGTGTAAGCTAAAGAAATCCGTACTCAAAACCTTTGAGCCGAGTCTTGACCAATTGAAGCTAGAGCAATCGGCAACAATGTGGATTAGGGGATTTAAGCGCGGTATTCGTGGAATCCGGCTTATTTACTCTTGTCCTTCCGTTCTTGTCTCTTGCTTTCGCCTCCGGCCAAACCGAACGCAACCGGTCGCGGTTAGGAATCACCGTTACCTTGTTAGGGTAGGGTGCCTAACGGAGTGCTTGCGTATCGTTTGGGCGGAGTTCAATGGAAAATACGGGAAAAGGAAATGAGCAAGGAAACGTTAACTTATAATATCGTATTTCTTCTTAACAATAATAATTACATTCATTCACAAAAAGAACCAAAAAGAGAGAACAAAAAGAACAAAGAAAAGAAAAGATTACAAGCAAGTAATTAAAGTGCATGTAATAAATTGCAAGTAATTAAAGACAAGAATGAAAAATGCAAGAAAGTAATTACAAGAACCATAGAACTCAAAACAAGCATGGGATCAATAGCCAACCCTTAAACTTGCAAGCTCAATCAAGAGGTTGCAAGATCAAGAGAAGGGTAAAGAACTCATGTGAAATGAAGCACTAAGGAGAGAACAAAATGATACAACCCCTTGAGACCAATGACCAAAGCTTAAACTTGCAAGCTCACTTAAGAGGTTGCAAGATCAAGTTAAGGTAGAGAGCTCAAGGGGGAAGCTAAACAAAAAGAATAATACAAAAACCTTCATCTTTATTCACATCCACTTAATGCTCTCACTACATTTCCATGGAGGAAGAATGAAGAAGAAGAAGAAGAAGAACTAAAACTAACAAAAAGAGGCTAAAGAAAATGAACACAAAAAATTGGACTCTTGGCTTAGCTCAGTTCTGGAGTATTTATAGGAGGGGAACTGGAAACCTAGGGCAACCATCTGCCCATAAATAAAATGACCAAACAGCCCCCGAAACACGACAACCTGACGGTACTATACGGCCGCGGATCCGCGGCCTAGACCCCCTATTGGCCGCGGATCCGCGGCCCTATGGTGGAATTGGGTGGTCGGGTTTTGGGTGCTTCCCTGGTTTCATGTTGTCTGCTATATGGTATATGACTTTTCTCATAAACTCTTCACAATTATTCCAGAATTTTAGTAGAACAAAAGGTGATATGATGTGGATCTTTTGCCATGATTTCCTCGAGCTCCGTGTAGATTTCTTGGATCTTGTGTTGCCATTGAGCCTTGTGCATGACATGACAATCGATTTGCCATTTTGTCCCTTAACTGGTATGTGGCAACACACGGATAGAGAGCGGAGACCGTGTTTTATCTGTTGTTGGCAATAATCCGGAATTTGTCGTACTTTTCCATGGATTTCACTGTTTAGAGTTGAGAACCAGTATTCTGCAAATATGTAGCAAACACTGATTAAAAGCACCTGCCTATAAATAAACGAGCGTAAGAATGGGCGGTATAAAATGCGATATTCTGGTATGAACATCGAGATTCGACTTTGGAGAGTGAGACCCGTGAATAGTATGCAAGAGATCGTCTAGATCGATTTGTAGGGTCCCAGTGCTTAGGAAACAGGCTTCTTTTATGCCTCCTGCTTAAGGCTTTATCTCACGAGTCGAGCCGCCTCAACAATTTCTTCACAAGTCGAGACGAATCGAGCGTTTCTCGCAAGCACATCTTAACGTCGCATTTAACCTCTACTCTTTACGACAGAAGCCCGTTAAGGTCGGTGGTACTTAGGGTTTTGGCCATCGTACCGTCGCATAAGCTGATATAGTCCTCGATAGGCAATCGTGCTGTTCGAGTAGCCCTGCGACTGCCGTGTCTCTGATCCCTTCGGGGGCTGGACAAGACGTCTTCAAGCAATCTTCCTAGGCAGTTTGACCGTCGGAAGAACAAGCGTTAGGAATTTGCCATGCCGCTTTTTACTTGAGGTTAGGCTCATTTTGGCGAGCCCCGATGAGTCATAACCACTCCGCGCTGGTGTGGGATGATCTCCGATAGTCTTTCAGGTTTTATGTGAGTTGCCGTCAAGACCCTGAAGCTAGGAATTTAGACTTTGCTTCGTTTTGCTGGCATCGCGTCTGCTGTATCGAGACGAATGTCGCGGTTGTTTTTAGTTTGCTGATGAACCGTCGAGGTTTGGAACTAGGGATTTTACCATGGCTCCGTTTGTTTGATTGTCGCGTCTGAATCCCGCTGGAGGAAGAACGCTGGGGTGACAACTCGTCTGCTGTATCGAAACGAACGTCGAGATGGAGCTGGAATTTTGCCGTGGCTCTGTTTGTTTGATTGTCGCGTCCGAATCCCGCTGGAGGAAGAACGCTGGGGTGACAACTCGTCTGCTGTATCGAAACGAACGTCGAGGTGGAGCTGGAATTTTGCCGTGGCTCCGTTTGTTTGATTGTCGCGTCCGAATCCTGCTGGAGGAAGAACGCTGGGGTGACAATTCGTCTGTTGTATCGAAACGAACGTCGAGATGGAGCTGGAATTTTGCCGTGGCTCCGTTTGTTTGATCATGTTGCGTCTGCTGTGTTGAGATGAACGTCGAGGTGGTGACCATTCCACACTGGTGTGAGACGATCTCCAGTTGTCTTTCTGGCTTTATATGGGTTGCCGTCAAGACCTTGAAGCTAGGAATTTAGCCTTTGCTTCGTTTGCTTTGTCATGTTCGAAACTTGTTGGAGGAAGAACGTTATTGTTGACATTGCGTCTACTGTATCGAGGCGAATGTCCCGGTTGTCTCTAGTTTGTTGTTGAACCGTCGAGATTTGGCTTCGCTTTTTGGCGGAGCCTGTCGGGAAGGTATGGTTCCCTCTTTGTTTGTGCCCCTGGATTGTATACAGGGATTGCTGTGCTATCGTCTGTAGGGCATGAATTTGGTTACATATATATATATATATATTTATTTTATTTCTTTCCGCGATGCTCTATCATTTCAGCTTTTATATCGCGAAGATCGCGATTGCCCAATCATTTTGGCTATTTTTCGCGGTGCCCAATCGTTTCGGCTGTTTACTTTATTTTTACTCGCTGCTTTTTATTGCGAGTTGCCCAATCATTTCGGCTATTTCGCATGCATACATTTTACTTGCTGCTTTTTTATTGCAAGTTGCCCCATCATTTCGGCTGTTTAGTATGCATGTGCGGGTTACTGGTCTTTCGCCGTAAATCTGAAATTGGACACCGATTTCGGCATCAATATCACTTCAACTGGGATATCGCCAGGAGCGAATCATCATTTGTCTCTGTCGTTGTCGAACAAAGGAGGCTTAGCGACTAGGGTTAAGGTCCTGTCGACTAAGGTTTTTGACTTCATGAGCCGTAAGGGTCTCACAAAGGTATTTCTCTCTACAAGTCGTGAGGATCTTGTAGGTGTATTTTCTCCTTAGGAATCGTGAGGATTCCTAAGTGTTTGTTCCTCTGTAAGTCATAAGGATCCTACAGGAGGGTTTTCTCCTCATAAATCGAGAGGATTTACAAGGGTTATTCACCGTGCGAACATATCCCCAGTCTCGGATGGGACTTGATTAGGGAAATGTTTATTCGCGCCCGTGGATTGTATACAAGGGTTAGTATTGGACCACTTGTAGGGCAATGTCGAAAGTTGTGGGGGTTGCTTAAGCGCAGGTTTAGGTCTCTGTGACTTAAGACTTTCAAATCTTACGAGCCGTGAGGGTCCCATAAGAGAATTCTCCTTACGAGTCGTAAGGATCTCGCAAGTGTATTTTCTCCTTAGGAATCGTGGGGATCCCTAAGTGTGTTGCTCCCTTGTGAGTCGTAAGGATCTCACGCGGGGGGTTTCTCCTTACAGGGTCGAGAGGACCCTATAAGTGTTTCTTTTTTCTTTTTTTTTTATAAAAAAACGAGGTTGCGTCCTTTCGGGTTTTCATAAACACTCGCCGATAGTCCTGCTGTTTTTACTCACGGAGCCCTTTCAGGTTTTCATCCGTGCCCATTCTGCTTATGGACTTACCGTTTTTTTATATTTATTTTCTTCTTCTTCTTTTTTTTTACGAGGTCGCGCCCATTCGGGTTTTCACGAACACTCGCCGATGGCCCTGCTGTTTTTACTCACGGAGCCCTTTCGGGTTTTCATCCGTGCCCTTTTTGCTTACGGACATACCGTTTTTATATATATATATATATTTATATACATTTGTAACGTTTCAGAAAATATAAAATATTATTTTTAGGAATTTAATATTAAAATAATATTTTTCCCGAAAACTGCCGATTTGCGAAATTGGGGTTTTCGAGAAAGGGTATAAATATATACCATTAATTGTGAAATAAATGGAAATTAAAATGATTTATTCATTTAAAAATATAATTAAAGGATTTGGCAATTTTAAAATTTATTATACGCAGTTTCGATAAAAACCCGATTAGTGCACTGCTAATCGCGATTAAGCCAAATCCGCGTTTTTCCAGTTTCCATGGTTAGTGCACCATGACATGTTCATTTTGTTACATGTTTCATTTCATTTGGGCTTTAGATTATGGTTTTTGATGGATAGAAAAGAGAAAATGAAAAAGGGAAAAGTCAAGGCGACATAATGATTAGGTTAGGTGAGCTTGGAGAGAGAGAGAGTATGTGAATTGTGAGAGAGAGGGAGAGGGGGCTGCTGCCCTTTTGTTGGCTCCATCTTTTTCTTCTTCTCTCCTTCATCTCCTCAACTCCAAAAACCCTCCACAAAAATCCATAGATCCATCTCAAACCATGCCCCAAAACCCTACACACCCTTCACAAAAATTAATCCCCTCTTCAACCTCTACACATGGGACCAAGAAAAATTCAGTTTTGATGATCTTGGGGGATTCATGGGTGCTTTATGAGGTAATCCCTTCATTAATTAGGTAGTTTTCCATTTACTTAAGTATTTATATGTGTTTAGATATGATATTGTGGAGATTAGTAAGATATTGGGAAACCCTAGAAAGAGGTTGAGTGTTTGTTGAAATTGGTGATGTGTAGTGGCTGCCCACAAGCCTTAGGTGCTGTTTAGTGACCTGGAATAGACCCTAGTAACCCCAAAACACGGATTTAGAAACCCGGCATCGGATAAATGTGTGATCTGGAATCTGGAGCAACCCGGGGGCACCAAAAATAAAATTGAGCTGACAGTGAGTCGTGCAGGCACCTAGGAAGCTACCACTGAGACCAGAGCCCCTAACTCAAACCTACGGCCGCAGATTTAATCATTCTGGCCGCAATTTGCGGCTAGAGTAGGAAGGAATGGTTCCATTTTTGTTCCACGGCTCATTTAGCACTAAATTAGACCCCTCCTATATGTAGTTTTGGCTAATTGTCATCTGGGGAAAATCTGGGAGCATTTTGGTGTGTTTTAGGCGATGTTTTCCGTATTTTTAAATGCACTTTCTTGATATTTGGATTTGTATTTGGTTGTCGGGTGTTCGTACATCGACAACAAGGGTGGTTTGATTGAATTGCACGTTTTGGCCATAGGTTCTAACCTGTGAGCACACTGTGCGCTGTATCGGTTTTCTGCATCGATTTTAATACGTATTGCGATTGGTTATTATTGTAGGTACCCTCGCATGGATTCCGAGGCGAAGAAGCGTGGCGTCATCGATTTGGGCGAGCGAAGACAGGTGAGTAGATCTATATCTACCGGGGAAGTCGGGTGGATGGCGTATAGCACCCCCGCAAACTTCTGATGGAAACCGATTTATAGATTATGATTAGGAAACCTAGATTAAGAAACTAGGGTTAGAAAATAGATAGCTATGTAGTCACATTGGAAACTAGAGGTTAGTTAAGTGTGATATGCTACTACTACCCTAGGATGACGTTTAGTGATATTACCGCTTAGGGTTTTGTAGGACTAGATAGACGATGTAGATGCGTCATCCGAACCATACCTTTTTCTAAACTAAGGAATCGTATGTATCTTTTAAATGTATATCTTGAGGGATGTTACGGATTTTCAAATGATATCTTTTCCTTAAAAGCACCGTAACCCCTGTTTCCAAAACTACGATTCACTTCTTTAAAAATCTGATTGTATGGTTCGGAAGTGTTTGTTAGATTAGATACTATGCATGGTAGAGATAGCATGTATATGTAAATTCGACATGATATGAGATATAAATGCGATGGAAGAATACAGGATGAATTTGATGATATGATGAGATGATGATATGATATGATGGTATACGGATACGAGTCGATCGAGATGACTCATACCCTGCCGGTCCCTTGATATGAGATTATTGCAGATGCGACCCGGGACATAGGTATATAGGGTTATATATATATGGAATGTTGTGAATCATGGATGATAGGCCGTATGTGATATTAGGCCGTACCCTCATTTGTCTTATAGGATGATAGGATCCCTATTAGCTTAATGCCGCCGCACGATGATATTCCGTGCGTGATGAGTTGACTTGATGATTGATCCTTACCCTTGACTAGAGGTTGCCGTACGATGGATATTATACCATACACGATGTTATTGCGCTAGATGCCGATTGATAGATTCACCGACTCGGACATATGATAGTTGTGTATACCATATAGCTGTTAGCTGATGATTTACTTGCTGCATTCATGATATTATTATTGCATCGCATATACCTGTGATAGTACACCTGCACCATTATCGATGATGCGTATGTTACACGTACACATATTTGCCGGCTCACACACTTCATCATCGATAATTGCCATGTCATTACACAGTAAGGTTGCTGCATCATGAAATTGACATTGATACCTTCATACATGCGCATATACATATTGTACCTACATAAATAACCGGTTTTATTGTAAAATTGGGAACCGCATGCTATACTTTAAAAACTGGAATCATTTTAAAAGAGCGGTTTTCCCTTAATATGTCATATCACTATTCTATGTTGCATGATACACGGATATGCTCGCATTTCTTCATACATGTCGCATACATCATGCTCTACTATTTTACGCATTGAGATATGCTGTTTTCATGAGATTTCCGGATTTGAGAACCGTGGCTATTTCAAAAGAAAGCATATATTGTTTTAAAAACCCGGTTTCTCTTGATATGATATTTCAGTGCGTCCACCATGCATTTTCTCGGTTCTGAGAGTGGCATGTGAAACCCGGTTCGAGGAGTGGTAGGCACCGATTGCGGGTACATGGTGGACCCGGTGAGGTACCCCGGGGCAAGAAGACTCGTATATGTTAGACGGTGAGCCCGGCAGGGGAGCACTACCTACCGGTGATAGTATGTAGACTCGGCGGTTATCCGGAGGATACCGACCGGAGTAGCGAGATGGATATGAGGGCCGACCAGGGAGTGCGGCGCCTGAGGGCCGATCTGAGGATGCGGCGCCTGAGATATATGAGGATTTACGTGCCGATGCTGGGCACGGTTTTCATGATGTTTTTGAGTGTCGATGCTAGGCACTCAGGTTCCATGATTTGATGTGTCGGGAGGGACACTGTTGATATACATATATCCTCATACTATCATGCACACTCTTTTATGATATTTACATGCATGATATTGTTGCGTCAGTGGTTGACGCGTGGACTGGATCCACATACATACATACATACATATACTGATTTTACTATGGGAGATTACACACATGCTTATAGACATGGATTTATGGGTGGACGAGATCAACATATCCGCATGCATTGATTATTACTGTTGGATGTTATCCACATGCATATAGATAGTGACTACCTTGTTGGCACATATACGACCCGGTCACCCTAGATATCATAGTTTTACCTTATGATATAGTTGACCTAGGAGTCGTTGTTTATTCGATTTCTACTTGTAGATATATTTCTATTCACGAGTTGGCAACTCACCCCGTTGTGCCACAGTTCTTGCAGGTTGACCGCTTGGATCAGTAGCGGATTCGCTGGCACACAGATTCATTTGGGTGTTTTGCATTGGTAGGTGGACATTTGTATCGTACCCACTCTTGTATTATATTTCATATTGTATCTAGTTAACTCCATCAATCAACCAAAAGTTGTATTTGTATAAGTGATGAGACTTAGTGAGACTTGTAGTTGCGAGATTTGAGCGATGGGTTTTATTTTCCCTTTGGGGTTATATCTTGCTCTTTTCTTTATCTTTTGTGGTGAACTTCGCCGTTGGGCGTCGTATACTCATTTATATTGTATTGCGTGGTTGTGATCCGCCGTTTGGCGAAGAGCTAGCTCCCGCTTGGGGATGCCATTATTCTTGCTATGTATTTATGGTTTTGGATCAAAATATACAAAGGAGGTGCTGCCAAAATTTTTTCAAAAGACGAAACATGTTTTCAAACTAGAAAATTTCATTTGCATCATTCATGTTTCTTTCTATGCATTAAGGACACTTGATTTTATTATACCTTTATTTCAAAAACTCCACCTCCTTTATTTCATTAAAAAGGTTTAGATTTCTGGGTTTCAGCTTACTTGGATTCCGTTACGCCTTTAGACGTGGCGTGATTCAAGTGCTGGTCACGAGCTAATATTTCGGGTCGTGACAAAGTTGGTATCAGAGCGCTAGGTTTAACCTTTGTTCGAGTCTATGTTTGACTATGCGGAGTCTAGGGCGGGAGTGTATTTCGGAACCTAGGCTTGATCTTACGGAACTTAGACTTGAACGGGTGGTATTAGACCCGAACTTTCGTTTCATAGGCTGACCCTGATTGATGGAGTAGGTGGCTTGAGTAGAGTAACGTACCGTACGTATGTTCCGCGGCATATTTACGATACGATACTCCACTTAAGAAACCTTAGGATGTACATATTTTTGAGACTTGTGATTCTCTTCGTATCCATGATTATACATCCCTTGGAGATCCTCGATTCTATTAGTTCCATGATCATACTTTCATTGATGCTGTTCCTTCTTATGATCATGTATCCATACTGGATTTGTCATTTCCTCTCATGCCGTTGATCTGCTCTCTTTGATACTCGATTGAGGTTCCTGTCACCATTGTTGAGCGCAGTTGAGCTGCTGCTAGTGTTACGGTCAGGGCGAGCTCATTTGATACGAGGGCTGACCATTGTGTTTTCTGGTGACATGAGAACGTCTCGAGTTAGTATTGATGATTGTGACCTCTTATAGAGGCGAGTGCTTGGTTTTACACCGGATGATCGGGCCATTGTTAGAGCTGCCAGTTGAGAGAGGACTGTTGATGTACAGCATACCTCAGAGATTATGATGTCGCCTACCGTGCAGACAGATCACCCAACTGTTGCTGAGATTGATGGGATGTCGCTCCCAGAGCTTACGAGCTAAGACCGCCGGAGCTTCCAGGCAGATATGAGACAGAGGATAGCTAGTCTACCCCGATTTGAGAGACGAAGGTGATTCTTCCGATTGATGCGCCGACGCAGGCCCAGTTGAGTTGAAGATTTCCAGTGTGAAGAGTCTTACTCAGATTTAGAGCAGACCGATTTAGAGATGACCGCCAATGTATCGCCCTTCCTGGAGGATTGAGGCGATGTTCAGCGTACAGACGAACGAGCCAGTCGTTGCTGCAAATGACGAGGTATCGCCCAGAGGTTGGAGTTACTACAGCATAAGTATATACTTAGAGATATGATGGAAGGTCGCTAGCCATCCAAGGGTGAAGGACTAGGACATGTGGTTCGTTCGCTACCCGATGCGAGGTCATCTGATAGATTGACTCCAGCTAGAGACGACTTCACGCAGATTCGTTGAGAGTCGACAGAGACGATCGAATGTCAGGAAACCATATTCCAAGTTTAAAGTATTCGGAAAGACGTGCAAGCAATTCTATGGACCCTCTAGAAGAATGAAACCCTAACTCGACATAATGACCGTGTGAAAGCCTTTGAACCTTAGGGTTTACGGCAGTTCCACGGCGCCATTAGTGAGGCTTGGGTTTGCCCTTCTACGGCTGGATCACTGATGCTGTGGCATGTACTCGATACTATTAAACTGTACCCAAGATGTTGATCTCTTGAGGGATTATAAGGTTTTGACATATCGATCGGATGGTTCGATATCATTCGGATATTTTGTGAGGGGATACACTGCTTGGGAGACTCCAGATATGAGCATAGCCGTTGGAGCGCAGTCCTTGCAGCCACGAGAAGACGAATCCGAATCAGTCGACATTGGAGCCGAGTGAAGTAAAGAGTTCACACGAGAATTCGATGAGGTGACGTTCCACTCCGCTGATATCAGAGATATGATACGCATGCAGAGGCGTAGTATATGGATATACCTTCCAGAAGGAGTCGCGAGGGGTATGCAGCCGTTCCGGAATAAGAAACAGATATAGAAAAGATAATAACTTCCGGGCGATTCGGCAGAAATGAGATTTGAGAGAGACCTCGACAGGACCTTTCTGGAATACTATACGAGAAGACCTGGACCAGGAGTGGTCATTTTGCGCACACCCAGAAGGCCAGCGTTCGGCATCGTCGACGAGATAGTTGACAAGGTTCGGATAGAAGACCTCATCCAGATGCGTTGTGAGTGGATCGAGGACGGACGAACATCGAGTATTTCTCCGATGGTTGGGACGAGTTTCCGAGGACGTGTTCGGCCAGATATCTTCTACCGAGTTCGTGACTTCGAGTCCGTGTGAGAGACTTCGGATTGACCGTGGCCGAGAGCAGTTGTAGCGCGCAGATAGCATGGCTTGACGTCATAGTGGATGATGGTAAAGACAAGTGGAACCAAAAGTTCGTGCGAGACGTTGACGAGCTGTTATTACACTCCGTCGAGATCAGAGGCCTGATATGCTACAGAGATGTTGGGATACGACCAATTTCCAAGGAAATGTGTGAGGCACACGCAGAGGTCCAGAAAACAAGGAAAGATTATGTAAGAGTACCAGCCTCCGTACAGTTCGGCATAGGCGAGATCGGAAGAGACCCTGAGCAAGATTCCTTTCAGGACACTGCTGCAATGAGATTTGCACTCAGGATCAGAGGTGTCATGTGTATTCAGAGAGCCAGAGGCCGACGCCATTGACGTGCTGCTTTACGAGGAATCATGACGATTGACCGAGAGATGACCAGAAAAGTGCTAGAGTGGAATCGTCCCCGTTAGCACACCTGACAGAGCCGATGGATTGCGAGATTGGTAAATCCACAGAGAAGATAAGGACCCGGAGACCGAGGATGCCAGACCGTGAGCAGGAGGCAAGCGGATGTTCTCGATCTGCCAGTTTCTAGGCGTACCGGTTTATTTTTTCGACATTGTAGGAGGTGTACCTCGATGTCCTTTATTGCGATTTGCGTTGTGATCCGAGTATCACGCTTATATCGCTTGGATTTGAGTTTGATGACGAGTTTTCCTGATATTGATTTCGTGCACCATGGTTGCACCTACTGAGTATTTATATTTTGTGCATAGTTATTGCACTTGAGATATGTTTTTATACACCTTGGTGTACTTGGTGTTGCTGGTTATGCATTTGAGTTATTGATTGGTATTTCGTGCACTAGATGCACTGTATTTGTATTTCGTGCACTGGATGCACTGTATTTGTATTTTATGCACTAGATTGCATTCTGCATTTGTTGCACCGGACGGGTATTTATGCGTTGTCGCACTGGATTTATACCCCGTACCTAGGTTGCACCTGATTTATATCCGTGAGCATTCGTTTTACCAGATTTGTATTTTCGTGCGCGTTGGCACTTGTCGTTCGTCTTCGTGCATGTTACTGCACTATATGCTTTTACGGACCCGACGCGCTTTGGTTGGATTTTCGCGCATGTTGGGCGCATGATATGAGATGCAATTCTGTGCACCCCAGATGCACTGAATTGAGATTTTTGTGCACTTTAGATGCACTTGATGTTGTTGTTGTGCACACCCATTGCACTTAGTTTTTCTTGTGTGTATTATAGCACCTGTATTTGGATTTGATTTCCATGCGCACCAGACGCATGTGATTATTGGATACGCCTTTTGAGGCTGATTTTGCTTTTGAGCACTTTATTTTCATGTTGGGCACTATATTGTGTTATAGCCAAACAGGACTGATCTGAGGACAGTACCTGAGTACATTGCATGCATTAAAGGAAAACCTTTTGGGATGTTTTGAAAACGACGGAACGTGTATTTAAGAAAACATATGTGGACATATATTATTATTTTAAAATGAGCGTCCGTCGGTTATGCCGTGAGTTACGCATCCACGCGGCGATTTAGAAAAGATTTTGCATGTATTTCATTCAGATTTTTGAGTTTTTCAAAGATGCGTACTATACACGTATTATAGTATTTGACTAGTGTATATTGGATTTCAGTAGTGGATTTCGAGATCTGTATCTCTATTCGTAACTCCGAGGATATGCGTGCAAATCCGATGATTTGCGTGACGCTTGACGGAGTTCGGTTTTGAGTTTTTACTCGTTCTCATGCGCACTTGACGCGCTGTGTTATTTCTACGATTTCCATGATTTCGGAGCCCCGTGATTTGAGCCGATTATTGAAATGTTTTAGATTTTGGGGGTTTAAATTTAAATTCGGGGACCGAATTTATTTAAGGGGGGAAGATTGTAACGTTTTAGAAAATATAAAATATTATTTTTGGGAATTTAATATTAAAAAAATATTTTTCCCGAAAACTGCCGATTTGCGAAATTGGGGTTTTCGAAAAAGGGTATAAATATATACCATTAATTGTGAAATAAATGGAAATTAAAATGATTTATTCATTTAAAAATATAATTAAAGGATTTGGCAATTTTAAAATTTATTATACGTAGTTTCGATACAAACCCGATTAGTGCACTGCTAATCGCGATTAAGCCAAATCCGCGTTCTTACAGTTTCCATGGTTAGTGCACCATGACATGTTCATTTTGTTACATGTTTCATTTCATTTGGGCTTTAGATTATGGTTTTTGATGGATAGAAAAGAGAAAATGAAAAAGGGAAAAGTCAAGGAGACATAATGATTAGGTTAGGTGAGCTTGGAGAGAGAGAGAGAGAGTGTGAATTGTGAGAGAGAGGGAGGGGGGCTGCTGCCCTTTTGTTGGCTCCATCTTTTTCTTCTTCTCTCCTTCATCTCCTCAACTCCAAAAACCCTCCACAAAAATCCATAGATCCATCTCCAACCATGCCCCAAAACCCTACACACCCTTCACAAAAATTAATCCCCTCTTCAACCTCTACACATGGGACCAAGAAAAATTCAGTTTTGATGATCTTGGGGGATTCATGGGTGCTTTATGAGGTAATACCTTCATTAATTAGGTAGTTTTCCATTTACTTAAGTATTTATATGTGTTTAGATATGATATTGTGGAGATTAGTAAGATATTGGGAAACCCTAGAAAGAGGTTGAGTGTTTGTTGAAATTGGTGATGTGTAGTGGCTGCCCACAAGCCTTAGGTGCTGTTTAGTGACCTGGAATAGACCCTAGTAACCCTAAAACATGGATTTAGAAACCCGACATCGGATAAATGTGTGATCTGTGAAGGTGTTCTGGAATCTGGAGCAACCCGGGGGCACCAAAAATAAAATTGAGCTGACAGTGAGTCGTGCAGGCACCTAGGAAGCTACCACTGAGACCAGAGCCCCTAACTCAAACCTACGGCCGCAGATTTAATCATTCTGGCCGCAATTTGCGGCCAGAGTAGGAAGGAATGGTTCCATTTTTGTTCCACGGCTCATTTAGCACTAAATTAGACCCCTCCTAGATATAGTTTTGGCTAATTGTCATCTGGGGAAAATCTGGGAGCATTTTGGTGTGTTTTAGGCGATGTTTTCCGTATTTTTAAATGCACTTTCTTGATATTTGGATTTGTATTTGGTTGTCGGGTGTTCGTACATCGACAATAGGGGTGGTTTGATTGAATTGCACGTTTTGGCCATAGGTTCTAACCTGTGAGCACACTGTGCGCTGTATCGGTTTTCTGCATCGATTTTAATACGTATTGTGATTGGTTATTATTGTAGGTACCCTCGCATGGATTCCGAGGCGAAGAAGCATGGCGTCATCGATTTGGGCGAGCGAAGACAGGTGAGTAGATCTATATCTACCGGGGAAGTCGGGTGGATGGCGTATAGCACCCCCGCAAACTTCTGATGGAAACCGATTTATAGATTATGATTAGGAAACCTAGATTAAGAAACTAGGGTTAGAAAATAGATAGCTATGTAGTCACATTGGAAAATAGAGGTTAGTTAAGTGTGATATGCTACTACTACCCTAGGATGACGTTTAGTGATATTACCGCTTAGGGTTCTGTAGGACTAGATAGTCGATGTAGATGCGTCATCCGAACTATACCTTTTTCTAAACTAAGGAATCATATGTATCTTTTAAATGTATATCTTGAGGGATGTTACGGATTTTCAAATGATATCTTTTCCTTAAAAGCACCGTAACCCCTGTTTCCAAAACTACGATTCACTTCTTTAAAAATCTGATTGTATGGTTCGGAAGTGTTTGTTAGATTAGATACTATGCATGGTAGAGATAGCATGTATATGTAAATTCGACATGATATGAGATATAAATGCGATGGAAGAATACAGGATGAATTTGATGATATGATGAGATGATGATATGATATGATGGTATACGGATACGAGTCGATCGAGATGACTCATACCCTGCCGGTCCCTTGATATGAGATTATTGCAGATGCGACCCGGGACATAGGTATATAGGGTTATATATATATGGAATGTTGTGAATCATGGATGATAGGCCGTATGTGATATTAGGCCGTACCCTCATTTGTCTTATAGGATGATAGGATCCTTATTAGCTTAATGCCGCCGCACGATGATATTCCGTGCGTGATGAGTTGACTTGATGATTGATCCTTACCCTTGACTAGAGGTTGCCGTACGATGGATATTATACCGTACGCGATGTTATTGCGCTAGATGCCGATTGATAGATTCACCGACTCGGACATATGATAGTTGTGTATACCATATAGCTGTTAGCTGATGATTTACTTGCTGCATTCATGATATTATTATTGCATCGCATATACCTGTGATAGTACACCTGCACCATTATCGATGATGCGTATATTACACGTACACATATTTGCCGGCTCACACACTTCATCATCGATAATTGCCATGTCACTACACAGTAGGGTTGCTGCATCATGAAATTGACATTGATACCTTCATACATGCGCATATACATATTGTACCTACATAAATAACCGGTTTTATTGTAAAATTGGGAACCGCATGCTATACTTTAAAAACTGGAATCATTTTAAAAGAGCGGTTTTCCCTTAATATGTCATATCACTATTCTATGTTGCATGATACACGGATATGCTCGCATTTCTTCGTACATGTCGCATACATCATGCTCTACTATTTTACGCATTGAGATATGCTGTTTTCATGAGATTTCTGGATTTGAGAACCGTGGCTATTTCAAAAGAAAGCATATATTGTTTTAAAAGCCCGGTTTCTCTTGATATGATATTTCAGTGCGTCCACCATGCGTTTTCTCGGTTCTGAGAGTGGCATGTGAAACCCGGTTCGAGGAGTGGTAGGCACCGATTGCGGGTACATGGTGGACCCGGTAAGGTACCCCGGGGCAAGAAGACTCGTATATGTTAGACGGTGAGCCCGGCAGGGGAGCACTACCTACCGGTGATAGTATGTAGACTCGGCGGTTATCCGGAGGATACCGACCGGAGTAGCGAGATGGATATGAGGGCCGACCAGGGAGTGCGGCGCCTGAGGGCCGATCTGAGGATGCGGCGCCTGAGATATATGAGGATTTACGTGCCGATGCTGGGCACGGTTTTCATGATGTTTTTGAGTGTCGATGCTAGGCACTCAGGTTCCATGATTTGATGTGTCGGGAGGGACACTGTTGATATACATATATCCTCATACTTTCATGCACACTCTTTTATGATATTTACATGCATGATATTGTTGCGTCAGTGGTTGACGCGTGGACTGGATCCACATACATACATACATACATACATATACTGATTTTACTATGGGAGATTACACACATGCTTATAGACATTGATTTATGGGTGGACGAGATCCACATATCCGCATGCATTGATTATTACTGTTGGATGTTATCCACATGCATATAGATAGTGACTACCTTGTTGGCACATATACGACCCGGTCACCCTAGATATCATAGTTTTACCTTATGATATAGTTGACCTAGGAGTCGTTGTTTATTCGATTTCTACTTGTAGATATATTTCTATTCACGAGTTGGCAACTCACCCCCGTTGTGCCACAGTTCTTGCAGGTTGACCGCTTGGATCAGTAGCGGATTCGCTGGCACACAGATTCATTTGGGTGTTTTGCATTGGTAGGTGGGACATTTGTATCGTATCCACTCTTGTATTATATTTCATATTGTATCTAGTTAACTCCATCAATCAACCAAAAGTTGTATTTGTATAAGTGATGAGACTTAGTGAGACTTGTAGTTGCGAGATTTGAGCGATGGGTTTTATTTTCCCTTTGGGGTTATATCTTGCTCTTTTCTTTATCTTTTTATGGTGAACTTCGCCGTTGGGCGTCGTATACTCATTTATATTGTATTGCGTGGTTATGATCCGCCGTTTGGCGAAGAGCTAGCTCCCGCTTGGGGATGCCATTATTCTTGCTATGTATTTGTGGTTTTGGATCAAAATATACAAAGGATGTGCTGCCAATTTTTTTTCAAAAGACGAAACATGTTTTCAAACTAAAATTTCATTTGCATCATTCATGTTTCTTTCTATGCATTAAGGACACTTGATTTTATTATACCTTTATTTCAAAAACTCCACCTCCTTTATTTCATTAAAAAGGTTTAGATTTCTGGGTTTCAGCTTACTTGGATTCCGTTACGCCTTTAGACGTGGCGTGATTCAAGTGCTGGTCACGAGCTAATATTTCGGGTCGTGACAACATTTTTTTTATTCATCTCGTCAGCCTAGGGATGCTGCGGCAGTAGTTTAAAGACGTTTTGGTCATTTGCAAGTTTTAGGACATTACGGTCCATCATTAGTTTAAGGACGTTTCGGTCCGGTGTCGCCGTATTTGAGGCGAATATCTAGTTTATTGACTTTTCGGTCTATGGGTCCTTCCCCATGAATGAGCATGATGCCCCTGGCGTATCCATCTTTTTCGTAGCATGCGGTTATGGCGGACTCACCTTCCAGTTTTCAGACAGCGCAAACTCGCCCTGTTGGTATTGGTCTTCAACCCAGTTCTTGAAGTCGTAGCAATTCTCGATCAGATGACCTACATTTTGATGGTAAGGGCAATAACTAGGATTATTAACATCGCCTGGCCGCGACGGACGTTTTGGACCCGGCAGATTGATGAGTCTGTCGCACACTGCCAGCTCGAACAGTCCCCTCGTTTTATCTTGCGGAAACGAGTAAGGTCGTTTCAACTTTTCCTGGAGGGGTTGCCGCTTGTTGCTTTGGCGAGCAACCGGCCTAGGGTCACCTGATTGTTGTTGAGCGCTGGCGACGAGGGCCGTTTTTCCTTTTCCTTTATCCTTTTTGTTCGATCCTTTGTTTACGGGGCCAAGATTTTTTCCGAATAGCGTGCGATTGCACGGCTGAACGTTCTCGCAGCTCCTTAATTCCTTCATTTTTGAAATAGATTCCCCGAGGGAAGAGTTGGGGGTAGCTTCTTCGTCAGAGTTGCTTCCAAAGGTGATAATTTGCGATCCCTTGAAGTCGGCTATATGACAGTCGTCGGCGGTTCTTTTGCGCTCATATATCGCATTTTTCCGATGCCCACAAGCTTCACACTTTGTCCTGTTGAAGTGTTGCTTTTGAGTGACATACCCTTGCCACCAACAGTTGAAGGATTCACAGTCTTCGGTAGGATGTATGATCTTCCGATGATATAAACAGAAGTTAGGGTGCATCTCTACCTCAGCGAGAGTATTTTCTTCAGGGGGCGGTAGCTTCATTCCTACTGATAGAGCTTTGGCGAACCTTTTCCTCGTCTTGAATTCGTTTTTACCCGCAGTGTATGGCTTTTGATTTGACGGGAATGCCTTGGCTCTTTCCAGTATGGCCATTCATGCTCTTGATTGGCCTTTGCTTTCAGACGAATCTCATTTAGGAAGACATCGATCAACTCGTCTAATGGCTGTAGGATCTCCGGCTCAGGATTCGCTATTGGTTTCTCAGCGCAAGGAGCCTTTTCAACGTCTGCCAATGAGTGAGAAATCACATGACAAGTCACTACGCGGTCTTCGGATTCATCCGATGAGTTTTCTCCATCGTTTTCATCCTTGACTAAAGAACAAGCTTCCCCCGGCGTGTCCGTCTTCTTTGGAGAGTGCGGCTGTGGTGGGTTTACCTTCCAGTTTTCCGACAGCGCGAACTTGCCTTGTAGGTACTGATCCTCGATCCACCCCTTAAAGACGAAACAATCCTCAATCGGGTGACTTACCGTTTGGTGGTAAGGGCAATAATTTGGATTATTAAGATCGCCTGGCTGCGATAGACGCTTTGGACTCGGCAGATTGATGAGTCTGTTACGCACTGCCAGCTCAAATAGTCTTCTTGTTTTATTCTGAGGAAACGAGTAAGGACGTCCTAGCCTCTCTTCGAGGGATGGGTGTGGACGCACATTGTTTTGGCGAACGACCGGCTTTGAGTTGCTCGACTGTTGCTGAGCGTTGGCGACGATGATCGATTTCCCTTTTCCTTTCTCATTTCGGGGATCGGGTCTTGGAGGAGATGGTCCATGGCCCATCTGGTCCATTTGGGCTAATTTGTCGATCAAGGCCTGAAAGGTGGTCGGCTTGAAGAACATCATGAATTGCGAGATGGTCGCCTGCGGATCGAGAGTGCCCATAAACATGCCTACTGCAGGTGCCTCTTCTATGCGTTGTTCGCATTTCGACCATAGGTTTCGCCATCGTGTTGCGTATTGGACCCACGTTTCGCCTGGCCTTATCCTGGCATTTATCAGTGCTGTAATCGGGGTGCGTTCACTAGCACTCGCGAATCTTTATGTAAATAGCAGCTCCATCTCTGCAAATGTTTTGACAGAGTCGTTAGGTAGCTCCGAATACCATTCAAAGGCTGTTTCTGCTAAGCTGCCGACGAATTGACGTAGCAACAGTTTGTCATCGCCTCCAGTATTGCCGCATAAGGCCCTGAATTGAGCGACATGCTGATGCGGATTCCCTGTCCTTTTATATACATGGAATTTAGGGATCGTATATCCCGGTGGGTAACTGATTTGGTCGTACTAGCTCGGATACGGTCGTCCGGTTCTAACAATTTGCCCAGCCGCTTCATTCGCCTGATGAACCCGGATCTGCTGAGCTATATAATTGTCTAGCGCGGCCTTGTAAATGGTTTCATCTTTGGCTGCTGAAAGAGCTGGCGGAGGATTAGATGTCTCCCCTCCGTCATCTTCAACAATGATTGGAGGGTCTTCAGCTGGAGGGTCCGGCTGTGGCATCATCCCTACCATATCTTTGAAGAGGAGGGCCATTTTCTTTATGCTGGCTGCCTGTTCCGCAGCCTCTTTATCCTTTTTCTCCAATATCCGGCGAAGAAACTCAGCGTCAGTTTCTTGTTCTTGACGCTCATCCGAGAACATTTCAGAGCTTTCTTTTGGCCCAGTGAGTGCAGCTATTGTAGTTATCATTTCCTGAAGTTTTTGTTGTTGCTCTTGGGCTTTCGTCATGGATCGGGTGAGCGGTCGGTGACCCGTCAAAGCGCGGTTTTCCTCCTTTCCGGAAGCCATATAAACAGTGTGCACCACCATGCCCTCAAACTTGGGGCGTTCGTGTTTAGCGCTTTTATGCTTCTCCATGTTCATAGGGGCTTTTTGCGGCCTCCTTTTCTTTTGAGTGATTGGAGTTAAGGGGGCCGTTGCAGTGGGCACCCGAGTAGCTGTTGCTTTTTGTGGTTTGACGGAGTAATCTTTCTCCTGCCGAACCTTCGTCTTTTTCTGTCGGTGGAGATAATTTTCATCAATCATCGACTCTTGGACCTGTCGCCAGACTTTGTAAATCTTAGAGGACAGCCGTTGAGGGGGCTGCTCTAGCTTCTTCTCTAGAGTATTCTCTACGAGTGAAGGACTTCGTTTCAACACCGCAGTAGGAGAATTCTTGCGCATTGCGTTCAGCAATTCAAAGCTGTTCCCGGTTGGAACAGCAGCCTCAATCCCCGCTGTTGGAGCTGATGAAGTAAATCCAGAGGGGGAGTTGCCCCCGGCCTTCCTTACTCGGCGCCAGTGGCGACGTCGAGCATGTCATGCTGATGGAGTTATTTCAGTTATAGAGGTGACCTCCTCATACCCCCTGTGTTGGTCAGAATCTGCTAGTACCAGCCTTTTAAAGACCGACGTCCGTTGAACGGGGACGGCCAACCTGTCAGGAGCGGACTTCCGAACAGAGGAAGCAACCTTGGTGATTTTGCCAGGAACAGGAGTTGGGATGGCTATCCGCTTCGGGATAACGCTTTCTGGTATGGCAGGCTTCTTTATGGGCCCAATGGAGCTCTGGCCTAATCCATTGAAACCTGAAGCAGTGGAGTTGGGCGACTTGTTGAGAGGGGCCGCGGCAGTGGTAAGTCGATCGAAGGCCGACTTCTTTGGAGCTTCTTGCAATGTCATTGGGGCGTTGAAGCTCATTGGTGGGAGTATGGTCCTAAAATATAGTCCAGTGGTGGCTTGAGCCACCTGCTCCACCGGCATTTTGAAAAGGGAGGCCGCTTGGGGCCCATAAGTCACTCCTCCAGCAATGACGGAGCGAGAGTTGCAGCTGCAGGCGGTGCAGTTCGAAGCCATCGATCTTCTGTTTTCTGCACGGAGCAAGACACCAAATCTTAGTACCTTGAATCCACAAGCAACCACAGCAAACCGCGATTCGTTCGCGAACACGACACACGAAGTGTGGAGTGGAAAGAGGAAAAGGTCCCACCGGGCGTGCCAGAATCTGTTCCCCTCCGAAAGACGGCCGAGACATGGACGTCTTGCCTGAGATTCGGGGCAGATGCTATTTGGTTTTATCCGTCCACCTCTCCGAAGATGCCAAGTTGATTTATGGCACCGTGTATCGGAGGTTTGGACGGATGCGGCCGATGTAGCAGACTTCGTCAGATTCCCCCTCGCTTGAGGGGTTTTTGATTGTGGGGACGCTCTTCCCTACAGGCGCAAGCCCCTGCAGTTAATTACACTACCGCATCGCGGTAGCAACTTTCTCCTTCTCCAGAATTTCACTTCGTGTCGTGTGTGTTTTTTTTGTTTGTGGTTGCCCGTGGATTGTATACGGAGACTGAGTAATGCCGTCGCCCGTAGGACGTGGATTAGTCCAAATCCGTATTTACTTAGATTTGGGTTTGGTGTTTTTAGTTTAAGGACACGTTAGCAGCATTTGAGACTAAGATCAACTTAAACGTTCGTTAAGGATACATTAGTCTGATTTGAGACTAATATCAACTTAACGGGATCGTCTAGATCCATTTCCAGTTTAAGGACGTAGTGGTCCATTTAATGTATGGCCGTCGGGACCCGTCACCTCTCTGATGACGTTGAAGGATTACAACGACATGTGTCAGAGGAGTTCGGAGATGTACGCTTGAACCAAAGTTGATTGGGGGTGTTATAGTCCAATTTAGGACTAAAGTCTGTTTGAATGTTTAAGGATACGTTAGCCATATTTGAGGCTAAGATCAACTTAAACGGGATCGTTTAGATCCGACAAAAGAGCATTTGGGAGCTCTATTGTTCCAGTTTAGGGACGTAGTGGTCCATAGGTAGTTTAGGGACGTTGCGGTCCATATTCCAGTTTAGGGACGTGGTGGTCCATGTTCCAGTTTAGGGACGTGGTGGTCCGTCGCCAGTTTAGGGACGTGGTGGTCCATCATTAGTTTAAGGACGTTTCGGTCCATCGCCAGTTTAAGGACGTGGTGGTCTTTAAGTTTAAGGACGTCTCGGTCCGATATTAGTTTAAGGACGTCTCGGTCCGATATTAGTTTAAGGACGTTTCGGTCCAATATTAGTTTAAGGACGTCTCGGTCCACGAGTTTAAGGACCCCGCAGTCCGTATTCATGTGTGGTCGTTGGGACCCGTCGCCTCTCTGACGTCGTTGAAGGATTACAACGAGAGGTGTCAGAGGAGCTCGGAGATGTACCCTCGAACCGGATATAAATTGATTTAAGGGAGCAATCTCGCTCAGTCAGTTTAATTTGAGGACTTACGGCCATGATTGGGCTAAGTCCAGTTGAAAAATATTCAACGCCTTTTATTTGTTTTTGGTCTGTTAGACCTGTGTTAGGGCTTGGCCCATTTTTAAATAATGCATTGCATTATTTCTATTCTTTTGTTTAGGCTCTTCCTATAAAAGATGCAGAGCATCAATTTATTTTGGGCTCTGCAAGGCATCTGCATAGCATTTTTATTATTTAGTCTGGGCTTTGCCCATTTATAAATGATGCAGAGCATCAATTTAATTAGGCCTGTTTGGTCTTTTAATTGGGCCTGGCCCTTCAGAAAATGCATTGCATATTCAGGCACTTTGCGCCAATCAGAGAGCGCAAGCGCTTGTGATGACGACACGTGTCATGCAAGCGCAGTGCGCTGCGCTAGTGCGCTGCGCTAGTGCGCTGCGCTTGTGCTGCTGACACGTGGCGCACCTTGGTAAGTTGCGCCAATTACAGAGAGCAAAGCTCTATCTCAAAGCTCATAGCGCAAGTGATTCAGATGCTGACACGTGGCGCTTTCCCAAGAGCGCAACAGCGCAGTTTGGAAGTGCAAAGCACTAAGAATCTTTTAGATTCTAGAACAGAAGTGCAAAGCACTGTTTATTATGTGAAGATCATTGATCTGGTTTTTAGATCAATGATTTATTAAAAGAGATTTCTTTTCTCTCGCGAAGGTTTTTACCTTTTTCTTTGGAATTTTCTCAGAGTTCTCTCTCTGTTTGAAGCTCTTGACTTTTTTCAAGAAAAATGTTCATGCCTTTGAATTGAGGCTTGGGGTCCTTTTTATAGTGCCCATAAATTAGTTAAATTTGTTAAAGAGATCTTTCTCTGAGTGATTTGGGGAATTTTCCCCACCGTTGGATCTTTGATCCAAGGGCTTCTGTTTTACAGAAGAAAATCTTCTTGTTTTAACAAGAACAGAAAGATTTCTTTAAAATCTTTATTCTGTTTGGCGCAAATGCTCCAGCGCGTGACACGTGTCGCGCAGCGCACAGCGCAGCGCAACTGCGCTAGCGCATCTGTTATGACACGTGTCGCGCAGCGCAGAGCGCAGCGCAACCGCGCTAGCGCATCTGCGCTGACACGTGTCGCGCAGCGCAAAGCGCAGCGCAACCGCGCTAGCGCATCTGCGCTGACACGTGTCGCGCAGCGCAGTGCTTGCGCAAGTGAAGCGTTGCTTCCTTTAATTTTGCTTAAAATAGAGCTTTGCTCTGATTGGGCGCGCCTTCTTCGGCGCTGCGCTGACGTATCAGCGCCTGACATGTGGCGCGTTGCGCCCGAGATTTGAAGCGTTGCTTCAAAATTTTGAATTTTGAATTTCAACAGAGCTTTGCTCTGATTGGGCGAAACAAAGACTTGCATCAAATGGAGATCGAAGTGGTCATATCAGGTAATACTTCAAGTTTGATGAACTTACAAGTTCAATCTACTATTGTCAATCAGATCAAAGCAGCTCAAGCTAGTGATGCTAAGTTGCAAAAGATCAGAAAACAAGTAGAAAGTGGATTTTGAATATACTTCATCATCCATGAAGACGGATCTTTGAGATACGGTAGTAGGTTATGTGTACCAAAAGGTTCTGTGCGAGAAGAGTTGATGAAAGATGCTTACAGTTCTCCTTATTCAGTACACCCTGGAGGTACAAAAATGTACAAAGATCTGCATCAAAATTACTGGTGGCATGGAATGAAACGTGAAGTAGCCAGAAGCGTCGCTAAATGCTTGGTGTGTCAGCAAGTAAAGGCTGAGCATCACAGGACTGCTGGATTACTTCAACCGTTACCTATCCCAGAATGGAAGTAGCAACACATCATAATAGATTTTGTGACTGCACTTCCTCGCAGCAAGAAGGGTAACGATGCGGTATGAGTTATTGTGGATCGACTCACAAAGTCGGCTCACTTCATCCCATTTCGAGTTGGACAATCTACTGAGACACTAGAAAAGAAGTACATGGAGGTAAGAATCTAAGTAAGATTTAAACTCTTCAAATATGTACTATCTCTGATACCCATGAACTCATGCAGGAAATCGTGAGATTACATGGAGTACTGGTTTGCATAGTCTTCGATCGTGACACCAGATTCCGATCGCAATTTTGGCAAATTCTATAAGCTAGCTTGGGAACAAGTCTGAACTTCAGCACAGCTTATCATCCACAAACAGATGGTCAGTCTGAGCGAACTATTCAGATCTTAGAAGATATGTTAAGAGCGTGTATGCTAGACTTTGGAGGATCGTGGGATGATCACCTACATCTTGTGGAGTTTTCATACAACAACAGCTACCAAGCAAGTATAGGAATGACACCATTTGCAGCTTTATATGGAAGGAAGTGTCGATCGCCATTAAGTTGGGACGACATCGGAGATAGAGAACTCTTTGGACCCGAGATGATAGCAGCAACAGTCGATATAGTTCGCACTATCAGGGTAAGAATGCGCATAGCCTAAGATCGACAGAAGCACTGGGCTGATGCAAAGCGTCGTCACTTGGAGTTCCAACCGGGAGAACATGTATTTCTGAAGATATCTCCGAACCGTAGAGTGATTCGTTTTGGAAGAAGGGGTAAGCTAAGTCCGAGATATATTGGACCGTTCAACATACTCGAATGAGTCGGTGAAATGGCTTATCGCTTGGCACTTCTACTTTCATTAAAAGGAGTGCAAAATTTGTTCCACATATCCCAACTCAGAAGGTATGTGAGTGACCTCAGCCATATTCTTGATCACTCCGAGCTTACTGTACAGCCAGATTTATCCTGTGAGCAACAGCCTATTGAGATTCTGGATAGAAAGGTGAAGTCACTTCGGAACAAGGAAGTCAACTTGGTTCGAATGATGTGGAGAAAAGATTCACCAGGAGAATCAACATGGGAACGTGAGGACGACATGCGTGCATGATACCCTCATTTATTTGTAAACTAGTCCTTAAAATAAATTGTAAATTTTGATGACGAAATTTTTTTAAGGAGGGTAGACTGTAACAACTTCAATTTCAATGTACAGAAAATTGTTTAAAAGTTAATGTACAATTGGGGGTATTTGCAATCCTATGTATGCTATAAGAATTTGTTTTACTTTTGAACAACGTGAAACAACTTGTAGCTCATCGGTAAAGCCCTGCACTGCTGTGACGTAGCCCCTGTGATCGAATCCCCCAGCCACGTTATCTTTTTATTAAATTTTCTTTTAATCTTTTAGAAGCCCAAAGGTTTGCACGTGCACTACACGTAATATGACAAGTTACAAAGTAATCAAACACATGCACTTGGGAAAAGACACCAACACGCGACGAAGATCCGAGCACCCCTTACCGGTATTGGACCGGAGAGATGGTCTCCAAGACCGGCACCGCCGAGCCCCCCGTAGGGGATGCTCCCCATCTTTTCACCCGAGCATCTCTTCAGCTACCCCACTTCTCTTACATTGTTTATTTTCTTTGCACATTTTCCAGAGAACAATAAATCACCTTTAATCCGATTTTAATGCAATTTTTCAATGCATTCTTTAACCCTCTAAACCTTAATTTTTTCCTATAAATACCACACTCCATTTCACACATTCTCACTTAGAAATTCCCTGTCAAAACTCTCAAAAATTCTCAAGTCCTTATAGTGTGCAAGTGGAGTTAGTAAAGGGTGAAGTTCCGACGACGTTCCAAGGAGATTCCGGCGAGGAAACGACGCCTCGACGCTTTCCTAGTCTTCCCCTACCTCTCTTTTTTCTCGTTAGCTAGTAAGTCCTTTCTTCCCCTCTCTTTATCTATTCTAAAACTTTCATTCTTCAAAACCCGACGAAAGCGGAGTTAATCCGACTTCGAATTCGATTTTTCTTTAAGAAATTCTATTTTTCTTAATCAATAAAATACCATACTCTCATATAATGTTTACACATTAAAACAAGTTTCATCTCAAAATAATCTTTTATGCAACTTTTATCGTATTTTTTTACGGTAAAATACCTGATACTTTATTTTCGACACAAATCAGCATAATACTTGTATTACCTTTAGAAAACTCACGAGGTAAGGACCTACCTCATCACAACACACATATTGGACATAACACGATTTACTTTTGGGCAATGTTTTTGGGAATATCATGAATTACAATAAAATACCCTAAACTATTATAAAACCATTTTCTTTAAGAAAAGTATTGTTTCCCCCAATCAAAGCAAAGCTCTGTTTGAATTTCAAAATTCAAAAATTGAAGCAACGCTTCAGATTCCTTGCGCTGCGCGCTGTGCGCTGCGTGTCAAAAGCAGACACGCCAGCGCAAGGAGCGCTGCGCCCAAGGCAGCGCACCCCAATCAGAGGAAGGCTCTGTTTTAAAATTCGAATTTTAAATAAATGAAGCAACGCTTCAGAACACTTGCGCTCTGCACTGCGCGCCACGTGTCAAACAGTGGTGCGCTAGCGCAGGTGCGCTGCGCTCTGCGCTGCGCGCTACGTGTCAAACACAGGCACGCTAGCGCAGTTGCGCTGCGCTCTGCGCTGCGTGACACGTGTCAGGTGCGCTAGCGCCAATTGCGCCAGCACTGTAATTTAAATAATAAATTATTTAATTAATCAGAATTAAAATTCTAGAAAGATCTTTCCAATCTTATTAAAATAATAAGATTGTCTTCTGTAAAACAGAAGCCTTAGGATCAAAGATCCAACGATGGGGAAATATCCCCAGATCAATCGGAGAAAAATCTCTGTAACTAACTCAACAAACCAATTGGCCCTATATAAAGGCCCCTAGACTCCAAGTCTCAGAGAGATAGATACAGACAGATAGAAAAGAGAGAACTCTCTAAAAAATTTGAAAGGCAAGCCTTTGAAGAAAGAAGATCATCTTCTTCAAGATAAAGAATTAAATTCTTGGAAGAACAGAGATGAAAACACCTCACAAAAAGAAGAATTTCTTCTAAAAAGATTAAAGATCTAAGAACAAGATCAAGATCTTCAATATAAAAAAAAAGAGATCATAAAGATCCAATCATAAAAGATTAAAGAAGTAATTTACTTCATCCCTAGATCTTTTGATCTATATAAAGGCACAGCCTTTTGATGAACCATTGGTTCTTGAATCTTGAGGTAGAACCTCTTTAGAACAAGAAAAACTTGTTTCTTTGATCTAAATTGGATCAAGATGCGCTCTGCGCTATTGGACAGTGCCTTGCACTTTTGAAATGAGCCTTTGCGCTCCTTGGATTGGCGCACTGCGCCAGAGAGCGCCACGTGTCAATCACAGAACAATCTGCTGTTCCCCTCCGAAAGACGGCGCACTGGACTGCGACGGGTCCTGACGCTGGGATTCGGGGCAGATGCTGTTTGGTTTTATCCGTCCACCTCTCCGAAGATGCCAAGTTGATTTATGGCACCGTGTATCGGAAGTTTAGACGGATGCGGCCGATGTAGCAGACTTCGTCAGATTCCCCCTCGCTAGAGGGGTTTTTGATCGTGGGGATGCTCTTCCCTGCAGTTAATTACGCTACCGCTTCGTGGTAACAACTTTGTCCTTCTCCAGAATTTCACTTCATGTCGTGGGTGTTTGTTTTGTTTGTGGTTGCCCGTGGATTGTATACGGAGACTGAGTAATACCGTCGCCCGTAGGACGTGGACTAGTCCAAATCCGTATTTACTTAGATTTGGGTTTGGTGTTTTTAGTTTAAGGATGCATTAGTCGCGTTGCGGCTAAGATCAAATTAAACGTTTGTTAAGGATACGTTAGTCCTGTTTGAGACTAAGATCAACTTAACGGGGTGATCCATTTAATATATGGCCGTCGGGACTCGTCGCCTCTCTGACGTCGTTGAAGGATTACAACGACAGATGTCAGAGGAGTTCGGAGATGTACCCTTGGACCAAGGTCGATTTGGAATTTTATCGTTCATTTGAGTGTTTAAGGATACGTTAGCCGTATTTGGGGCTAAGATCAACTTAAACGGGACCGTTTAGATCCGGCAAAAGAGCATTAGGATGCTCTATTGTTCCAGTTTAGGGACGCAGTGGTCCATACTCCAGTTTAGGGACGTGGTGGTCCATACTCCAGTTTTAGGGACGTGGTGGTCCGATATTAGTTTAGGGACGTTTCGGTCTGATATTAGTTTAGGGACGTTTCGGTCCATACTCCAGTTTTAGGGACGTGGTGGTCCAATATTAGTTTAGGGACGTTTCGGTCCGATATTAGTTTAGGGACGTTTCGGTCCATACTCCAGTTTTAGGGACGTGGTGGTCCAATATTAGTTTAGGGACGTTTCGGTCCGATATTAGTTTAGGGACGTTTCGGTCCATACTCCAGTTTTAGGGACGTGGTGGTCCAATATTAGTTTAGGGACGTTTCGGTCCGATATTAGTTTAGGGACGTTTCGGTCCGATATTAGTTTAGGGACGTTTCGGTCCAATATTAATGCGTGGTCGCCGGGACCCGTCACCTCTCTGACGTCGTTGAAGGATTACAACGACAGGTGTCAGAGGAGTTCAGAGATGTAACCTTGAACCGGTAGTAAATTGATTTAAGAGAGCAATTTTGCTCAGTCAATTTAACTTAAGGACTTATGGCCGAAATTGGGCTAAGTCCAGTTTCAATATTTTTTTTTGTCTTTGGCCTGTGCTAGGGCTTTACCCCTTTTTAGTAATGCACCGCATTATTCTTGTTTTGGTCGGGCTTTGCCCTTTTCTAAATGATGCAGAGCATCTATTTTTTTGTTTGGGCTTTGCCCCCCTTTTGAAATGCATAGCATTTTTTATTAGGCCTGTTAGGCCTTTTAATTGGGCTCTGTCCGTTTTCTTTAATAATGCAGAGCATTAAATACTCTGACAGTGCCCCCACGTGGCTTGTCAGGCGCTTTGCGCTAAGTAATGAGCGCAAACTCATATGGTGGTGACACGTGTCACGCTCTGGTGAGCGCAAGCACAATAGCGCAGTGCGCTGCGCTAATGCGCTGCGCTGTTACGCTGCTGACACGTGGCGCGCTCTGGTGAGTTGCGCCAATTCCAGAGAGCAAAGCTCTATTTCAAGAGCGCAAGTTGTTTTGTAGCTGACACGTGGCGCTCTCTCAAGAGCACAACAGCGCAGTTTGGAAGTGCAAAGCACTAAGAATCTTTTAGATTCAAGAACAGGAGTGCAGAGCACTATTTGATTTCTTGATCTAATTTAGATCAAAGAAAATAAATTTTTCTTTTTTTGTTTCAAGAACCAGAGGTTCATAAAAAAGTGCAAAGCACTATTATTACTTATTTTTTTTATTTAAAATTATTGATCTTATTCTTAGATCAATAATCTGTCCATAAGAGAATTTTCTCTTTTTCCTAAAGGGTTTTTTTTACCTTTTGTTGTTCTTGAGGAATTCTCAAGAGTTCTCTTCTCCTTTTTTTTAGAAAGATGTTGATGCCTTTTAATTGAGGTCTAGGGTCCTTTTTATAGTGCTCATAAATTAGTTAAATTTGTTAAAGAGATCTTTCTCTGAGTGATTTGGGGAATTTTCCCCACCGTTGGATCTTTGATCCAAGGGCTTCTGCTTTGCAGAAAAAAATCTTCTTGTTTTAACAAGAACAGAAAAGATTTCTTGGAAATTTAATTCTGTTTGGCGCAGATGCCCCCAGCGCGTGACACGTGTTGCGCAGCGCAGAGCGCAGCGCAACTGCGCTAGCGCATCTGCGCTGACACGTGTCGCGCAGCGCAGAGCGCAGCGCAACTGCGCTAGCGCATCTGCGCTGACACGTGTCGCGCAGCGCAGAGCGCAGCGCAACTGAAGCGTTGCTTCAGAAAAATAGAGCTTTGCTCTGATTGGGCGCGCCTTCTTGGGCGCTGCGCTGACATATCAGCGCCTGACATGTGGCGCGTTGCGCTCACGTGGCGCACACGTGAGTGCAGCGGTGGCAAACTCTTGATCGTTGGATCAAGGGGTGAGCTCAAGGGGCGCAAGCGCCTTATAAATAGGACCTCTGGCCCTTAGAAAAATCTTACCGTTTTAAGATTTTTATTTTCCAGAGCTTTGCTCTCACTCAAGAACTTCAGAGCTTTGCTCATTTCTAAAGTCAGAAACTTTAGGTAAAAATTAATTTAAATCAAATTAATTTAACTTAATCTTAACCAAAGAGCTTTGCTCTCACAGATCTTTCAATCCAAAGGGATCCCCATTGGGGTTTCATAAACAGAGCTTTGCTCTCAAAACTTATAGATCTACAGGGATCTTATTCATGGGTTTTAACCCATGAACAGAGCTTTGCTCATAGATCAAGTGTGGATCTTTTAGATCTGCCAAGTGAAGAACTTATCATAAGTTTTCATGGGTTTTTCAAGGTCCCAAAAATTTTTAAAAGAAAATTTTTAAGTATTAAGATCTTCTGATGGATCTTTTCCATTATTATCACAGAGCTATGCTCTTTTTAAGGAATTTTATCCCTTTGAGACCAGAATTTGACAAGTGTCATTCTGTGACAGAGCTTTGCTCTGAAAGAGGAGATTTTCTCCTTGTCTCTAGGGATTCTTCCCCCCCTTTTTTTAAATGGGCATGTTTTCCTGGAGCCAACTGACAATCTCATCCAATGATGAGATTGTCTTATTAACTGACGTATTGTCATTTAGATTTTGTGGGTCCCTCTTTGGTCTCCTACTCACTGCACTGTGGTGCGGTGTAATTAATTAATTTTAATTTGACTAATGAATTTTCTTTTTTTTAGACGCCAAACATTGGAATTACAATACTAACGGTTAAATTGTTCTTTTTGCAGCGATCATGTCTCTAGACACTTCATTCCCGTTCGTCCGCTCGGAGGGGGGATTTCCTGAGGCACCCTTGGACCGCGAAGTCCTGACCATGATTAGAGAATATGACCCGGAGTACAAGAAACTCCACCTTTGGGGGTCTTGGTATAACCAGATTATTATGGGTCGACGCAGCTTCACATGCGCAGTGCCGTCTGAGCCCATCACGGCGATTCACTATGCTACCCCACCCTCGGTGCAGTATGCCGTGGAGTTGGTGGATTGGACATCGAAGGGTTTTCTACATCCCGCTATAGATGCGATACCGGTTCAGCGTCCTATGGTTTTGGACATCCTAGGGCGCCGTATCTGTCAGGGTGAAGCACGACCTTGGGGGCAATCTTATAACCTTGGTCTGATCCCCCGCCATCCGATTGGTTATCTGCCGTGGGCCCGGTACATCCTGTCGACGAAGAAGTCGCAGTTGATAAGATTAGGACTGTACACCGCGGTCTACGTCTCTCTTTTCCCGTATCCCACGCTCCTCACCTGGTGGTTCAAATCCTTCTTGGAGCAATGGAATATTCCTACCCACACTTTCTTTGCCATGGATCGGGAAGTGTCAATCTCCTTGGAGGAGTTTGCGGAGGTATCTGGCTTACCAGTGATGGGGGAACATTATGAGGAGCTGCTCCCGACAGATGTGTACGTCTTTGGTGCTAGGCCGATGGTAAGGGGGGTCACACCAGAGAATGCCGTTCAACATCAATTCCCAAGCTTGATTAAAGTGTTAAACATATATGAGTCCCTCTTCGTCGAACATGGGGGTCGGGGAGTTAACTTTGAGGACTTCATTGCTCGTTTCCTTCGTCCAAGCGTCATTTCATCGGAGGCTGCCAAGTTCGCCACCCTGGATGACCCCTTCGGTCTAGGTGTGGACAACCTACCGGAGAAGGATATAGATCAAAAGGGTTTTTTTCTTCCGGACTTCCCTACTATGTCATTTGCAGAAATTGCGGCCCCTGGAATGGATGAGGAGGCATTTTTCTTGGGATTTCTTGGTTGTGGCTGAGCTGGTTTGCAATCCCAATGCACTCTCATCGGATGCGACCCTCTGTCTTTTACCCAGCTCACCGGATGGTCATCGGGGTAAAGGTAGCTGTTGGGATTGCTGGCTTGGCGCACTTATACCATGGCCTCAGTCGAGCAGCGGATGCTAATGAGCCCGGGGTACTGCATGTGGTTTTCCCGATGCATTACTTTGCATCGTGGCTCGAGCTATACACAGCGGGTGTCTTTGGCATGCACAAAAGGCCCTCGTTCTTTGACAAGTGCGGTTTTCCCCGCATTATACAGCTGATCGGCGCATCAATTGTAACCCCATCACCGCGGAACGCCAGGGGCTTACTCCTTTGCCCTCACACCGTTGGAGCCGGTATGTCCTTTGTCGATAAGGTATTGACCATTGGAAAGGTGCCTACCACTGTGACGCGGCCATTACAAGATGTCTTTAAAGATGGAGCCTCAGTTTTGACGGCTCGGGAGACCCTTCACTTATATTCCATTAGACCGGGTTTCTTAGTCTTTAGGCAGGATGGTGTGGCAATTTTTATGAGGTATAACTCGCATCATTTTGCCCAACAACTGGGCTACGATCAAGGGGTCCCCTTGGAAGCCTTCTTGCTGGAACCCACTGCCACTGAAGAAGGGATAGAGAACGCACTGCACCATTTCATGCGCCTGAATACGAGCTCTCATTTTTTTATCAATGCGCCGGCTTATGCTCTGAGACTCCTCAATGTGTACAAAGACTGGTACAATCATGCAACAGGAGCAGTTATAAAGGAGGAAAGGCGACTGTTGGTCGATCGTAAGGGTGTGCCTCCAGGTACCGATCGCAACGCTCCTTTGGTCCCAAGGACCCCAGTAGTTGCCCCTTTAAAAGAGGTCAGAACCGGACCATCGCGTGCGCGAAGCCCTCCACGTGACTTGTCGCTCCCTGATGTCGCAGATGCACCTGCAGCGCCCCGTGCTCTGGCGGAGACAGTGGTTGTACCCTCGCCGGAGTCTGGCGTGGGTGCGGACATCGGGACCAGTCGTCCTAAAGTAGCTGCTAAACGGAAGTCGATCCCTCGTGAGCCTAGGGTCGGAGGGCAAAAGAAAAAGAAGTCGCTCTTTGCTGCGGACGTCGTGTTCGGTCAGGAACCCCATGCTCCCTATGCCGAGGGCCTGATCGAATACGGGACGAACGAAGGATTAGTGATGCCGCCGCCGGACGATACAGACTTGGAAGCCGCCCTCGAAACTTCGGCATGGTTGGCAAAGCGTGACGCGTGGCTGGCCAAGCTTGCGCAATCAGGTAACTATTAGTCGCCTTTTCTTTATTGCAACATATCCTCTTCATTGCCTTTGACTAACGCTTTTCTTTCTTTCCTTTCGACAGGCATCACTGATGAAGAAGCCATTGCCGCTTCTTTGAAGACTTTCCAGGAGGAGGAACGTCTTAGAGCGTCTATGGGCCTTAGTAAGTTTTAATCCATCAAGTCTCCATCCCGTTCGTGTTATGGTCGATCTAACCTTTCTCTTTTTATTGCATAAACCTCAATGCCGTTCCCACCAAGCGACGCAGATGTTTTACCAGCTGCCGATGTTCCCGCTTCCTCTGGGCCACCGCAGGAGGTTCGTCTTGAAGAGCCGATGAAGGATGCCTTAAAGGCTCTGGAGGCATCCCTGAACGAGGATGACGACGCCTTGAAGGAGGCGTCACTAAGATCCATCGAGACAGCCCGGGAGGAAAGGAAGCGGCAAAGGCGTGAGTCGAAGGCGCGCCGGGCTGCCTTGGCTGCGGGAGCGGGCCCCAGCACCGCCCCTCGTGCTGATACTCCATCTGAAGAGGCCCCTGTTGCCTTATCCACTGCCCGCAGAGAGATGGCGCGCGCAGTTCGGAGTGCAAACGGTAAATCCGCTTCAGGTAATATTTCTCTTAGAGTTTTTGTTATAAGGGTTTTTAATGTCATTGGTCCTTATATCCCTTATCTTGCAGGGCCGAGTCCGATCGAGGGGGAGGCGGAAACCGTTGATCCCAAATAAGCAGAGGAGGCGGTACCTGCCGAACTCGAGCCGACGGTGGGCAATGCCGCTGTGGCTTTGGAGCCTGAAGTGGAGGTCGAGGGGCCTACCGCCGAGAAGGTCATTGATGCCGAACCTGAAGTGGTGGCAGATGATATGATCATTATAAATGAACCGAGGCTGGTGGTGGATGAGGCGCTTGAGGCCGGCGACCTCGTGGTGACAGTGGATGAGCCGATGGAGACGGCGGAGCTTGAAGAAGTTGCGGGCGAGATGGGTACGACTCTTGGGGAAGAGTCAGTCGCTTCCTTCCAAGAATCCGGCAATGCTCCAATTATTTCCCTCCCTGCTTACGATCTCCTGCCGTCTCCTGGTCGCGCTAGCACGACGACGGTCCCTATCGAGTCGGGTGACGAGGCTACGGGCGGTGGCCTTATGTCGATAGAGGAGGGAGTCGCTTCTGTTTCGGCCGGGAGCTCCTCAGGTAAACCTTAGGTTACTGTCTTTCTTATTTTACAATCCTTTCTGACAAGTTCACTTTTCTTGTAACGCAGGTGCAACCAGCGCCGATGCCCCACTGCTTGAAGGAGCGCCTTCAACGACTGCCTTGGCGGTGGTTACCTCCCAACCCTCTCTCATACCGTCTAAGATGTTGGAAGGTATGGGTTTGCAACTTATTAGTCTTATCTTTCAGATGTATAGTGCATGTACTAAAGTCGTGCTGTTGTGTCTTTTCAGGAATACTTTTTGATCATGTATATCAGATGTTGCTCCCATACTTTTCTTTCCCATCCGAGCTTGCTTCTTCGTCTGGTGGCGTTGGTGAGTATGATTTCCGTTGACATCCTTCCTCCTTTTTTTTATTGATGGAATTACCTCTAACCTCTTTTTCTCATCTCAACTGCAGTGCTACAGATTGAAGGAGGGGATAAGAGATCAGCTGCGCCACCAGCCCTCCCGACCTTGCCACCTGTCTCAACTGGTATAGGAACTATCACATTGATAAAGTCTTCCTTCTTTATTTTCAGAACTGTTATCTGATCACATCTTGTTTCTTTTCAGCTGTCGTTCTGATCTCGGCGCCCTTCGAATCTCGCATCATAATGCCGGCGGGTCCTTATCTGAGGAGTCTGTCTTCAAAAGGCGCCGCGAATAGTCTGCGCATGTTGAGTGACTACGTCGAGGAACTCGACGTTGAAACTCCTACATCTGCCGCAGACTTCGCTATGATGGTTAACCCGATGCTAGCAATACTCGTGAACTTTCATGATGAGGGCATCGTCACATCTTGGGTTAACCATTGCAGGGAGATCGAGGCCCGCCTGCATCGGTTGGAGTCGCTGCGTCCCGCTCCCGAGGCCTTGGCTGCCAGTAATCAAAGAACAGCGTGGATTGAGCAGAGTTCTCCTTACTTCCATCACCTCGAACAAGAAGTCATTTCAAGACGTAAGGAGCGAGGTGAGACTTCGAGCAAGTCTGCCCAACTGCATGCTCGGGTGGAGGCCAACGCCGCACGGCTGAAGGTTGTCTTTGAGGGCCTTCTGCAATGTCTTTCTGAAGGGTTATCATTGAGGCAACATCTTGATGTTGTCGAGCGAGCTGCACCCAGCCAGGAAGCAGCCCAGAAGGCGGCGGAGGAGCAACTTTCATCTTTCTTGCAGCAGCGAGCCCAGGTGGAAGCGGAGGTGGCCGCGGCAGCCGCTCAGGAGGAGGCGCTGAAGGAAGTGCGAGAGCAACTTGTGGATTTACTAAAGACACTTCCTCCTCAGTAGCTATCCCCCTTTGTATCGTTTGTAATTGTAGATAAAAGAATGTATATATATACTTTTTCATTCTTTGACATAATGTATCCTGTACCCAATCAAGTTTATGAATAAAAGATACACCCTTTTTTTTGTAATGTGTCATTTTCTCCGTCTTTTCTTTCTTTCATTATCAGCATATCACCTTAGCAAACATAGTTGACGGATGATTAGAACGAGTATCCGGACTTTCTTAAGAAATAGCGATGGCTTAGGCCCCAGGTTCAGATCTGCTGCCTAAGACTTTTCAACTCCATGAGCCGTGAGGGTCTCATAGAGATTCTTCTCCCTACGGATCGAGAGGATCTCGTAGGTGGGCTTTCTCCTTAGGAATCGTGAGGATTCCTAAGTGTTGTTTTCTCTTACAAGTCATAAGGATCCTATAAGAGAATTTTTCCCTCTTACGAGTCGAGAGGATTCATAAGCGGTTGTTTCCCTCCTTGTCGAAAATCGACTTTGGAGAGTGAGACCCATGAATAGTATGCAAGGGACCATTTTGGATTGACTTGCAGGGCCCCATTGTTCAGGGAGTAAGCTTTTCAATCCTTGCTGCCTGAGACTTCATCTTGCAAGTTGAGACGAACCGAGAATTCTCCCGTAAAGACAGTGGTGGCTCTGCGTGGGTCAAGAGGCTCTCGTCACGGAGTGTTTGTATCCGTGAGTCGAGGAGTTTGCTAGGGATTATTTGTTTCCCAGGCACCAAGGATTATTTGTTTCTTTAGGGTTTGAAACGAGTCGAGGATTCCCACGGAGACGCTGGTGGCTCTGCGAGTCGACGCGGATCAGGAGGCTCTCGTCAAGGAGTGTTTGTGTCCGTGAGTCGAGGAGTTTGCTAGGGATTATTTGTTTCCCAAGCGCCAAGGATTATTTGTTTCCTTGGGGTTTGAAACGAGTCGAGGATTCCCACGGAGACGCTGGTGGCTCTGCGAGTCGACGCGGATCAGGAGGCTCTCGTCAAGGAGTGTTTGTATCCGTGAGTCGAGAAGTTTGCTAGGGATTATTTGTTTCCCAAGCGCCAAGGATTATTTGTTTCCTTGGGGTTTGAAACGAGTCGAGGATTCCCACGGAGACGCTGGTGGCTCTGCGAGTCGACGCGGATCAGGAGGCTCTCGTCAAGGAGTGTTTGTATCCGTGAGTCGAGGAGTTTGCTAGGGATTATTTGTTTCCCAAGCGCCAAGGATTATTTGTTTCCTTGGGGTTTGAAACGAGTCGAGGATTCCCACGGAGGCACTGGTGGCTCTGCGAGTCGACGCGGATCAGGAGGCTCTCGTCAAGGAGTGTTTGTATCCGTGAGTCGAGGAGTTTGTTGAACACACTGGCTTCTTCGGTTGAAACGAACCGTCGAGGTTTAGCTTCGTCGTCTGACGGAGTCTGTTGGAAAGTATGGTTCCCTCTTTGTTTACGCCCTTGGATTGTATACAGGGATCGATGTGATCTTAACTGTAGGGCCAAAGTATTATCGTCATTCATTTTTTTTGTTTTATTTCCGCGATGCTCTATCATTTCAGCTTTTATATCGCGAAGGTCGCGATTGCCCAATCATTTCGGCTATTTTTCGCGGTGCCCAATCATTTCGGCTATTTATTTTATCTTTACTCGCTGCTCTTTATTGCGAGTTGCCCCATCATTTCGGCTATTTCGCATGCATACATTTTACTTGCTGCTTTTTTTTATTGCAAGTTGCCCCATCATTTCGGCTATTTCGTATGCATGTGCGGCCTAACGGCTTTTTGCCGTAAACCTAAAATTGGACACCGATTTTGACATCAGCACCGCTACAACTGGGATATCGCCAAGAGCGAATCATCATTTGCCTCTATCATTGTCGAACAAAGGAGGCTTAGCGACTAGGGTTAGGGTCCTGTCGACTAAGGCTTTTGACTTTATGAGCCGTAAGGTTCTCACAAAGCTATTTCTCCCTACAAGTCGTGAGGATCTTATAGGTGTATTTTCTCCTTAGGAATCGTGAGGGTTCCTAAGTGTTTTGTTCCTCCGTAAGTCGTAAGGATCCTACAGGAGGGTTTTCTCTTTGTAAATCGAGAGGATTTACAAGGGTTATGCGAACATATCCCCAGTCACGGATGGACCTTGGTTAGGGAAATGTTTATTCGCGCCCATGGATTGTATACAAGGGTCAGTATTGAGCCACTTGTAGGCCAATATCGGAAGTTGTGTGGGTTGCTTAAGCACAGGTTTAGGTCTCTGTAACTTAAGACTTTCAACTCTTATGAGCCGTGAGGGTCCCATAAGAGAGTTCTCCTTACGAGTCGTGAGGCTCTCGCAAGTGTATTTTCTCCTTAGGGATCGTGAGGATCCCTAAGTGTGTTGCTCCCTTGTGAGTCGTAAGGATCTCATGCGGGTGGTTTCTCCTTACAAGGTCGAGAGGACCCTATAAGTGTCCTTTAACGAGGTTGTGCCCTTTCAGGTTTTCACAAACACTCGCCGGTAGCCCTGCTGTTTTTACTCACGGAGCCCTTTCGGGTTTTCATCCGTGCCCATTTTGCTTATGGACATACCGCTTTTATTTTTTTTATTTTTATATATTTTTTACGAGGTTGCGCCCTTTCGGGTTTTCACGAACACTCGCCGGTAGCCCTGCTGTTTTTACTCACGGAGCCCTTTCAGGTTTTCATCCGTGCCCATTTTGCTTATGGACATACCGCTTTTATTTTTTTTTTTATTTTTATATATTTTTTACGAGGTCGCGCCCTTTCGGGTTTTCACGAACACTCGCCGGTAGCCCTGCTGTTTTTACTCACGGAGCCCTTTCGGGTTTTCATCCGTGCACTTTTGCTTATGGACATACCGTTTTTATTTTATTTTATTTTTATATGTTTTTTTATATCCCGTCAGCCTAAAAGATGCTGCGGTAGTAGTTTAAAGACGTTTCGGTCTGCTATTAGTTTAAGGACATTTCGGTCCGCTATGAGAAGGCTGGCTACTGCTGATAGAGTTTGAGCTTCGGAAGATAGCGAGCGGACATAGTCGTTGTCATCTATCATTGACCTAGGCTGTGGCTCATTAAGCGTAGTATCTCTTTAGGAAGCGACCGTTTATTGGCCTGAAAGGCCTTTCACCGTGCATGTCCATGAGTAGATAGGCCCCACCCTGGTAGACCTTATCTACGATGTACGGGCCTTCATAGTTTGGCTCGAATTTTCCCCGCTTGGCGCGATTGGGGATCATAGGCCTTTTGACCACTAGCACGAGTTTGCCTTGGTGGAATGTCCTCGGTCGGGTCAATCTTTCGTATGAGCGCATCATCTTTGCTTTATAAGCTTCCAGATTTTGTTGCGCTATAAGCCTAGTTTCATCAAGGGCGTCAAGCTCCTCAAGCCGAAGGTGGGCATTTTCTTCGTCCGTCAGCTCGTAGTGGACTGCTACTCGTAGAGAGGGTAACTCTATCTCGAGAGGGAGTACTGCTTCCGTACCGAACACCAACGCGTACGGCGTTGTGTTTGTGGCTGTCTTGAACGTGGTTCGATACGCCCAAAGAGCTTCTTGCAGTCTCTCATGCCAGTCTTTCTTATTTCGGGACACTGTTTTCTTTATAATTTTCGTCAAGGTCTTGTTGAAGGCCTCGGCGAGACCGTTAGCTCGTGGATTATAGACTGAGGAATATCTCCAGTCTATGTTATGCTGCTGTGCGAAGCGGCTGATTTTATGACTTCGGTAGGCTGGCCCGTTATCGGAGATGATCCGCCTCGGAGTTCCAAACCGATATATGACGTGCGTTTTGAAGAAATGGAGGATATTCTCCGTCTTCACTTCTCTCAACGGTACTGCTTCTGCCTATTTGGAGAAGTAGTCAGTCGTCGCCAGGATGAAACGATGTCCCCTAGACGATGCTGGTTCGATGGGGCCGACTATGTCAGTTCCCCACATTTCGAACGGCCAGCTAGCCACTGTTGGATGTAGTAGATTGGGATGCTGATGGATGAAGTCCCCATGAATTTGGCATGAGTGACATTGCTTCGCATATTCGAGGCAGTCCTGAATCATCGTGGGCCAGTAGTAGCCCATCCGTTTGATCTTTAACTTCATCTTTGGGCCTGCTTGGTGAGAACCGCAGATTCCGTCATGAACTTCTTGAACGACTCTTTCCGCTTCGTCTGGTCCTAAGCACCTCAGCCACAGAGAATTGAATGACCTCTTGTATAGAGTATCATTGACGGAGGCGAAAGACAGAGCTCGTTTCATGAGCTGGTGTCGTGCGGACGCATCTTCGGGCATTTGGTGGGATTTGAAGTAGTCTATAAAGACCTCCCTCCAATCCTCAACCTTCTCATGGTCTTTTATTTGTAAGGTCGCTTGTTCAGTCACTCTCTTTTCTTCGGGTGATCCCGGAGGTATTTCTGCGGGGGCGAGCACCCGACGACTTTGTACCATGATTCTAACCTCATCGAGGTTCTCGTCAGCCAGTTCTTTAGCAAGCTTAGCTAACGCGTCCGCTTTGCTATTTTCTGCGCGTGGTATACTTTCCAAAGTATAGGAGGGAATTTGGGTCAGCAGTTGTTGCACCTTTTCCCCGTATTTTACCAATTCCGGTTTGCATGTTTGGTAATCGCCGTTCACTTGACTGACGACTAGCTGGGAGTCCCCATATATGAGGAGGCTTTCAATTCCCATGTCAATGGCGATCTCGAGACCTGCTATCAAAGCTTCATATTCAGCTTCATTATTCGTTCTCGGTTCTGTTAAGGAGAAAGCGAAGCGCATTATTCCTCCTTGTGGGGTCACGAAGATAAGGCCTACTCCCGATTTGATCATTGGCATACTTTGTTTGTGCTTTTTCATGGAAGATGCTCCATCGAAATAAAGCTCCCAACGGGTATCACCACTGTCGACTGCGTCAAACGCATGTTTGTCTGGCAAATCGCACTTTAGGGGAGAATCGGCAGGTATCGGGTGCTCAGCAAGGAAGTCGGCGATGGCCTGGCCTTTCACTGCCTTGAGAGGTCGGTACGTTATCGAGAACTCCATTAAGAGCAGGGCCCATTTAGCGAGTCGTCCCGTCAATATGGCCTTTGACATTAGGTATTTGAGAGGGTCCACCTTTGAGATGAGATGGACTTCATATGCTAATGCGTAATGTCTAAGCTTTGTTATTGCGAAGATCAACGCTAAGCAGTGTTTTTCAATGGGGGAGTAGTTGCTTTCTGCCCCCAGTAGAACTCGACTTAAGTAGTAGAGTGCTCTTTCTTTCCCTTGATCGTTCTCTTGTGCCCATAATGCGCCTAAAGAACCTTCGAGGGCGGCTGTATAAAGAATGAGAGGCTTTCCTTTAACCGGAGCAGCCAACACTGGAGGGTTTTGCAGGTACTGTTTGATCTCTTCTAGTGCGCTTTGGCACTTTTGATCCCAGACGAACGGGGTTCCCTTCTTCATCAGGTGGCTGTAAGGACGGCACTTTCCTGAGAGGTTGGCTATAAATCGCCGTATGTACGCGAGCTTCCCTTGGAGAGACCGCAGCTGTTTGAGAGTTCTCGGCGGAGGCATTTCCATGATTACCTTGATCTTGGACGGATCTATTTCGATACCCCGGTGTCGAACAATGAATCCCAGGAATTTTCCTGAGGAAACTCCGAATGCACACTTGAGCGGATTCATCTTCAAGTTGTATTGCCGAAGACGTTGAAATACCGTCTTCAGATGCTCGAGATGTTCCTCATATGATTTTCTTTTAACAAAGAGGTCGTCGATATAGCATTCGACGATTTCGTGTATAAGGTCATCGAAGATCTTCGTCATGGCCCTTTGGTAGGTGGCACCGGCGTTCTTTAAACCGAAGGGCATCACCTTGTAACAGAATATTCCCAAAGGAGTCCGGAAAGCCGTATGTTTCTGGTCTTCAGGATGCATTTTTATTTGATTATATCCTGATGAGCCGTCCATGAATGAGAAAATCTCATGTGTGGACGTATTGTCTATCATCAGTTCGGTGACTGGTACTGGGAAATCATCCTTCGGGCAGGCTTTGTTGAGATCCCGAAAGTCCACGCATATGCGCACCGTCCCATTTTTCTTCATCACTGGGACGATATTAGCAATCCATTCAGGGTATTGAACCTCCTGGATAAAGCCGGAGTCTATCAGCTTTTTGACTTCAGCGTTGATGCTCATCTCGAGCTCGAGCCGCATTCTTCTCGGCGCTTGTTTGACTGGCTTGACACCCGAGGATATCGCCAGTCTATGTACAGCAACTTCTGGATCTAGTCCCGGCATCTCGGAATAGTTCCATGCGAAGCAATCTTTATGCTGTACAAGGACGTCTTTTAACGCAGCCACCTTCTCTTCAGACAGCAGCTCGCTGACGAATGTCGGTCGCGGATTGTTTATCGTCCCCAACTCAATTTTCTTGAGGTTATCTGCAGTGGTATGTATTCCATCCTCCAGTTCTTTCGGAGCTGGGGGAAATTCTGAGATCACCTCATCATTGCTGTTTTCGAGGCACCAGGGAAGGCTGTCCATGTTCTCGGATTCTTCTTGTAGTATTGTTATCATGTGACAGGTACGAATTCGCTTCAAATCCCAATGTGGAACTGGTTTTTCTTTCGTGGCCTTAGGCTCGTGCTTTTGTGGTGGTGCTACCCTCCAGTTGTTGGACAGAGCGAATTTACCAAGCTGATATTGATCTTCGACCCAATTCTTGAAGGTGAAGCAATCTTCAAGAGGATGACCTACTACTCGATGGTAAGAGCAATAGTCCGGGTGTGAGGCTTCGCCTGCTTGTTCAGGGTGTTTAGACTTCGGCAATGTAAGCATTTGATGTTTCAGGGCGAGATCAAGTATTTTCTTCGTCTTGTCCCGAGGAAACGAGTATGCTCGCCCTATTTTCTTCATAAGGGATAGATCAATAACGCTCGACTCCCGTTTGCGTGGCTTCTCAGCCCTGCTTTGTTGTTGTTGAGTGCCTTTTTGGCCTTTCGACTTATTTCTGCTTTTGAGCTGAGCCTTCTTTATAACGGGTTGACAAGGAGCGGCCTTTTCATCCTTTACGGCCTGTTGGAGAAGGCGTTGCGTCTTGGCTTTCTCGTAGATGGCCGTCTCACGGTTGTGATCATCTCGGACCTTTTGACCAGCTTTCTTTACAAGTCTGTCCATTTGTTCCTCGAACGACGGACTGGGCTCTTTTGCATCTGGAACTTTCACTGGCTTAGGATTAGCGTCCTCCCATTGAGCATCCGCTTCTTCATCAAGGTCATATACGACGTAGCAGCCGGGTAGTAACTCTCGTTTCTTTGAACGGATGTATCCAAGCCCTCTTGTTTCCATTCTCCCGTTAGGCAGTTTGCGTTGGATCCCGGGAATGTTCCAGACCCTGTCATAGAATTTGGCCTCTCTAACGGTCTGTTTGAAGGATATCCCCTGGTGTTTCAGCAGCTTCTTCAAACCTTCTGTATAATATCTGGGAAGACGGATAGGCTGAAGCCTGTCAAGCGTGGGATCCGCGCCATGCCAGACTTCTTTTTCCACCTTGTTTTCTTCAGAACGGTAGAATAGGATTGCCTTCTCGTTTTCTCGCATGGGAGGGATATAGAATGTCCGCAGCTCTTCTACACTGTAGATATTAAGTGCATCCAGTTCTTTATGATGTTTAGGCGGCACCATGGCGACTTGCAGACTTTGCTCTTCGTCAGCGGAAGCTTGTATTGAAGGTCGAGCAGAGAATACGATATGGACCTCATCCTCCGAATCACTACCAAAGACCAATGTAGGAGTGGACGGTCCTGGCTTGTTATGTTGGGGCGGACCCGAATAAACGATCTCCTCTTCCTCCTCGGTATCACTGCCGAAGACAGGGATGGTGGCGTTAGTTTTATTTTCCGGCTTGTGACACTTCTCCGTGTCTTCGAAATCCGGCAAGAAGTATTTGGCATCTTCGTATTTGCGGACCTCGTTCACAGAGAACGGGTTCAGTTCTCCCGTCACGGTATACTCGAAACCATCCTTAAAATACTTTATACACTGATGTTGTGTAGAAGGGATGATGTTGTACTCGCGTAACCATGGTCGGCCGAGCAAAGCGTTGTAGCATGTCTTGGCGTCTATGACGTGGAACTTAATGTCCGTGACGAGTAGCCCGAAGCGTAGCGTCAGTATCACAGATCCAAGAGTCTTTGACGATTGGGAGTCGAACCCGGAGATGGTGATCTTGTCCCGAGCAAGGTGCTGGACGCTCATGCAGATTTCCTTCAACACCCGCACGTTGAGTAGGTTAACAGACGACCCGTTATCGATCAGGATTTTGCCTATCCTTATATCATGGCAGTATCCCGAGACATAGAGAGGGCGATTGTGTTCGCACGTCCCAAGTAGAAGGTCTTCATCACCAAAAGTAACATCAGCCGTGTGCACTTCCTCTAATTCATCCTTCATCTTTTCCTCGGCCAGGCATGCTTGGAATTGTTCTGGGTCTTGGAGCGCCTTAATCAACGAATCTCTCGCCTCTTTTGATAGCAAAAGGGCGTCGAGAATGCTGAGCTGTGAGGGCAGCTTCCTCAGATGCGCCAAAACGTTGTAGTCTACCTTATTTCTCTTCGGCGGGTTCTTGGCGTTTAACTCTTCCGCCACTTGGTCATCTAAGATGATATCTTTAGAGACCTTTTCTTTCCTTTTATCTTTTCTGTTCAAGGGTCCGAGGTTCTTTTCAGGCAGAGTCCGATTCCGTAGCCGGATATTTTCGCAGACTATCGGTTCTTCTTCTTTTCCTGAAGCGGACTCTTTAAAGAGAGGGGCAAGTTCTAGCTCTTCATCAGAATCACTCCTGAATGTAGGCACTTGTGATCCACCGGTGTTAACCACGCGACAATCGCCAGCAGTTCCTTTAAGCCCTTCGGTCGTATTTCTTTGCTCCCGACGAGTTTTACGTTTTTCCCGCTTAAAGTGTTGTCGGTGAGCAACGTATCCTTGCCACCATCTATCGAAAGGTTTACACTCTTGAGTGGGGTGCGAAATCTTTTGATGATACAAGCAATAAGACGGGGGCATTTTCGCTTCACCGGTAATTTCTTCTTCGGAGGATGGTAGCTTCATACCCATTGACATGGCCTTAGAAAACTTCTTTTTTATCTTGAATTGGCTTTTGTTGGTAGCAGAGATGTTCAGCTCCAATGGGATCGTCTCAGCTCCTTCATCAAGTCGCTGGCGCTTGGCCCTTTCAAATATAACCGCCTCGCGCTCCCGATCCGCTTTACTTTTCAACCGAGCCACATTAAGGAATGCGTTAATTACTTCATCTGATGGCCCCAGAACTTTTGGTTCAGAATTTGCCCCCAGCGTTTCAGTACAAGGGGTCTCCTCATCGTTCGAATGGGAAATCATATGACAGCTCGCCACGCATTCTTCAGCTTCATCTGACGAACTTTCTCCCTCACCTTCCTCTTGAAAGACGTGGTTGAGAAATTCTTGGAGCGTAATGGGAGTCCGCGCCTTTTGGTTGTATTCTTCCAACGCGTCAATTTGCTTTTGTAAGTCCGTGTGTTTGCCACCAGGCTTCACGGGCTTCTTAGATTTCTTCTTCTTCTTTTTCGAAGATTTTGACGGCTGGCTGCAAGTGCTTGAACCGCCATCATCGGTCCTTGGAGTTGGACGTGGCTTCAACATCCCTTCAATGACCTGCGGTTCCAACGGATTCTTCCACTTGACCGCTGGACATGTCTGAAGATCGTTTAGCATCCTCTTTGTCTTGGCTGATAACACGACCTCCCAAGGAGCTTCTTCAATGACGGAGCATGTTGCCCCCAGTGTATTCGTCCCCTTAGAGGTGTGGGGCTGCGGGGGATTCACCTTCCATTTGTCAGATAACGCGAACTTGCCCTGTCGGTACTGGTTTTCAAGCCAATTCTTAAAAACGTAGCAATCTTCGATCGGATGGCCTAGTACTCGATGATAAGGACAGTAGTTGGGCTCGTTGACGTCACTTGGTTGCAACGGACGTTTTGGATCCGGCAAATTTATGAGTCTGTTGCGCAACGCCAGCTCGAATAACCTCCTCGTTTTATCACGGGGAAAGGAATAAGAACGTCCCATCCTATCCTCAAGGGGCACGTACGGTCGCGTATTATTTTGACGAGCAACCGGCTTCGAGTCGCTCAGTTGTTGTTGAGCATTAGCGACGATGATCGCTTTTCCCTTCCCTTTATCATTTCGGGTGTCTGGCCTTGGAAGAGGGGGTTTATGGCCCATCTGGTCCATCTGCGCTAGTTTGTCAATCAAAGCCTGGAAGGTTGTCGGCTTGAAGAACATCATAAACTGCGAGATGGTTGCTTGTGGATCGAGGGTTCCCACAAACATACCCACCGCGGGAGCTTCTTCAATGCGCTGCTCACACTTTGACCATAAGTTCCGCCATCGTATAGCGTACTGAACCCACGTCTCGCCGGGTTTTACCCTGGTGTTAATCAGTGCTGTCATCGGGGTACGTTCACTAGCGCTTGCAAAACGCTGAGTAAACAACAGCTCCATCTCCGCGAAGGTTTTAATAGAGTCATTCGGGAGCTCAGAGTACCATTCGAACGCCATATCCGATAAGCTTCCAACAAACTGGCGAAGTAAAAGCTTGTCATCTCCACCGGTATTGCCGCAGAGTGCCCTGAACTGGGCAACATGCTGGTGCGGATTGCCCGTCCCCTTGTAGACATGGAACTTGGGAATTGTGTAACCGGGTGGGTACTTGATTTGATCGTACCAGCTTGAATATGGCCGCCCCGTTTTCAAGACTTGGCCGGCTGTTTCGGTGGCATGATGAACCCGTATTTGCTGGGCGATGTATTCATCCAAATCAGCTTTGGAGATTGTGTCCTCTTTAGCTGTGGACAGAACTGGTGGAGGATTCGACGTCTCTCCCCTATCGTCTTCAAGGATGATCGGGGGATCTTCAGCAGGTGGATCTTGTTGAATCATCATACCCACCATATCCTAGAACAGGAGGGCCATTTTCTTTATGTTGGCTGCCTGCTCCGCAGCTTCTTTATCTTTCTTCTCCAGTACGCGACGAAGGAATTCAGCGTCCGTTTCTTGTTCTTGACGCTCGTCCGACGATGTTTCAGGGGTTTCTTTTGGCCCTGTAAGTGCGGCCATAGCGTTCATCATTTCTTGGAGCTTCTGCTGCTGCTCCTGAGCCTTGGTCACTGACCTCGTGTGCGATCTATGACCTGTTGATATGCGGCTATCTTCTTTTCCCGATGCCATGTAAACCGTATGAACTGTTATGCCCCCTGGCTTGGGGCGTTTAGGTTCACTATTTTTAACTTTTGCCGCTGACGCGGGAGTTTTCTCTGGCCTCCTTCTTTTGTGGGTCGTTGAGGTTGAAGGAACCGTTGAAGTGGGCATCCTAGCAGCTGCTGTCCCCCGCTGTTTAATGGGACGGTCCTTGTCTTTTTCCACCTTCGCCTTTTTCTGGTGACGAGAGTGACCTGGGTCAATCATGGAGTCTTGAACCTTCCGCCAAACTTTATAAATTCTTGAGGACAGCCGTTGAGGGGGCTGTTCTTGCTTCGTTTCCGTAACTCTCTCCGCAGGTGGAGGAGATCTTTTTAAGGTAGCGGTTGGAGAGTTCTTACGCACCCTCCTCAGCAGTTCAAAGCTGTTCCCAGTTGGAACAGCAACGTTGACTTCCACCACTGGAGCCGGTGGAGTTAGCCCTGAGGGAGAGTTGCCCCCTGCCTTCCTCACTCGTTGCCAATGGCGACGTCGAGCATGGCGAGCCGTTGGGATTGGCTCAGAGATTGAGATAGTTTCTTTTTGCCCCCTGTCTGAATGAGGCGCCGCCGGTGTTAATCTCTTAAAGACTGAGGTTGTCTTCTGAGGGGTGATATTCAACCTGCCGAAGACGGATCCCTGAGCAGATGCAGGAGCAGGAATTGTCAGTCTTGAAAAGACTGACTCTTTGACAGGGGAAGCCGCCTTGACGACTTCTGGGGCAGCAGTTATTGCCTTCCTCGGGACAGCCAATTTAGAGTTCTGATTTAGCCTGGTGAAAACAGAGGCTGTCGGTTTGGTAGTGAACGACCCGTTGACAGGGGCCGTCGTAGCAGTGAGCCGGTCGTAGACCGACTTTTTGTTCACCTCCGGTGCAGGTATTGGCGTAGGGAAGCTTGTAGGTGGGATCATGGTCCCAAAGAACAGACCAGTGGTGGCTTGGGTCACCTGATCTACCGGCAGAGTAAGGAAGGAAGCCGCTTGGGACCCATATGCTACACCTCCCGGTGAGGTGGAGCGTCCGTTGCAGTGGCACTTCGAGCAGTTGGTGCAGTTAGAGGCCATTGAATCTCGAGTTCTGCGCCAGGCAAAAGACCAAATCTTAGTAACTTGAAATCCGAAGGCAACCATTAACAAACCGCGATTGGTTCGCGAAGACGACACACGAAGTGTGGTGTGGAAAGAGGAAGAGGTCCCACCGGGCGTGCCAGAATCTGTTCCCCTTCGAAAGACGGCGCACAGGACCGCGACGGGTCCTGACGCTGGGATTCGGGGCAGATACTATTTGGTTTTATCCGTCCACCTCTCCGAAGATGCCAAGTTGATTTATGGCACCGTGTATCGGAAGTTTAGACGGATGCGGCCGATGTAGCAGACTTCGTCAGATTCCCCCTCGCTTGAGGGGTTTTTGATCGTGGGGACGCTCTTCCCTGCAGGCTAAAGCCCCTGCAGTTAATTACGCTACCGCTTCGCGGTAACAACTTTCTCCTTCTCCAAAATTTCACTTCGTGTCGTGGGTGTTTGTTTTGTTTGTGGTTGCCCGTGGATTGTATACGGAGACTGAGTAATACCGTCGCCCGTAGGACGTGGACTACTCCAAATCCCTATTTACTTAGATTTGGGTTTGGTGTTTTTAGTTTAAGGATGCATTAGTCGCGTTGCGGCTAAGATCAACTTAAACGTTTGTTAAGGATACGTTAGTCCTGTTTGAGACTAAGATCAACTTAACGGGATGATCCATTTAATATATGGCCGTCGGGACTCGTCGCCTCTCTGACGTCGTTGAAGGATTACAACGATAGATGTCAGAGGAGTTCGGAGATGTACCCTTGGACCAAGGTCGATTTGGAATTTTATCGTTCATTTGAGTGTTTAAGGATACGTTAACCGTATTTGGGGCTAAGATCAACTTAAACGGGACCGTTTAGATCCGGAAAAAGAGCATTAGGAGGCTCTATTGTTCCAGTTTAGGGACGTAGTGGTCCATACTCCAGTTTAGGGACGTGGTGGTCCATACTCCAGTTTTAGGGACGTGGTGGTCCAATATTAGTTTAGGGATGTTTCGGTCCGATATTAGTTTAGGGACGTTTCGGTCCGATATTAGTTTAGGGACGTTTCGGTCCATACTCCAGTTTTAGGGACGTGGTGGTCCAATATTAGTTTAGGGACGTTTCGGTCCGATATTAGTTTAGGGACGTTTCGGTCCGATATTAGTTTAGGGACGTTTCGGTCCATACTCCAGTTTTAGGGACGTTTTGGTCCGATATTAGTTTAGGGACGTTTCGGTCCGATATTAGTTTAGGGACGTTTCGGTCCATACTCCAGTTTTAGGCACATGGTGGTCTAATATTAGTTTAGGGACGTTTCGGTCCGATATTAGTTTAGAGACGTTTCGGTCCGATATTAGTTTAGGGACATTTCGGTCCAATATTAATGCGTGGTCGTCGGGACCCGTCACCTCTCTGACATCGTTGAAGGATTACAACGACAGGTGTCAGAGGAGTTCGGAGATATACCCTTGAACCGATAGTAAATTGATTTAAGAGAGCAATTTTGCTCAGTCAATTTAACTTAAGGACTTATGGCCAAAATTGGGCTAAGTCCAGTTTCAATATTTTTTTTTGTCTTTGCCCTGTGCTAGGGCTTTACTCCTTTTTAGTAATGCACAACATTATTCTTGTTTTGGTCGGGCTTTGCCCTTTTCTAAATGATGCAGAGCATCTATTTTTTTGTTTGGGCTTTGCCCCCCTTTTGAAATGCATAGCATTTTTTATTAGGCCTGTTAGGCCTTTTAATTGGGCTCTGTCCCTTTTCTTTAATAATGCAGAGCATTAAATACTCTGACAGTGCCCCACGTGGCTTGTCAGGCGCTTTGCGCTAAGTAATGAGCGCAAACTCATATGGTGGTGACACGTGTCACGCTCTGGTGAGCTCAAGCGCAATAGCGCAGTGCGCTGCGCTAATGCGCTACGCTGTTGCGCTGCTGACACGTGGCGCGCTCTGGTGAGTTGCGCCAATTCCAGAGAGCAAAGCTCTATTTCAAGAGCGCAAGTTGTTTTGTAGCTGACACGTAGCGCTCTCTCAAGAGCGCAACAGCGCAGTTTGGAAATGCAAAGCACTAAGAATCTTTTAGATTCAAGAACAGGAGTGCAGAGCACTATTTGATTTCTTGATCTAATTTAGATCAAAGAAAATAAATTTTTCTTTTTTTGTTTCAAGAACCATAGGTTCATAAAAAAGTGCAAAGCACTATTATTACTTTTTTTTTTATTTAAAATTATTAATCTTGTTCTTAGATCAATAATCTGTCCATAAGAGAATTTTCTCTTTTTCCTAAAGGTTTTTTTTTACCTTTTGTTGTTCTTGAGGAATTCTCAAGAGTTCTCTTCTCTTTTTTTAGAAAGAGGTTGATGCCTTTTAATTGAGGCCTAGGGTCCTTTTTATAGTGCCCATAAATTAGTTAAATTTGTTAAAGAGATCTTTCTCTGAGTGATTTGGGGAATTTTCCCCACCGTTGGATCTTTGATCCAAGGGCTTCTGCTTTGCAGAAGAAAATCATCTTGTTTTAACAAGAACAGAAAAGATTTCTTGGAAATTTAATTCTGTTTGGCGCAGATGCCCCCAGCGCGTGACACGTGTCGCGCAGCGCACTGCGCAGCGCAACTGCGCTAGCGCAACTGCGCTGACACGTGTCGCGCAGCGCAGAGCGCAGCGCAACTGAAGCGTTGCTTCAGAAAAATAGAGCTTTGCTCTGATTGGGCGCGCCTTCTTGGGCGCTGCGCTGACATATCAGCGCCTGACATGTGGCGCGTTGCGCCCGAGATTTGAAGCGTTGCTTCAAAATTTTGAATTTTGAATTTTAACAGAGCTTTGCTCTGATTGGGCGAAACATCTGCGCTCTGCGCTCCTAAATATAGCGCACTGCGCTTTTGGAATGGCGCACTGCACCAGGGCGCGCCACGTGTCAGCAGCGCACTAGCGCAGCGCACTGACGCAACGCACTGCGCTAATAGACTTGCGCTCACCAGAGCGTGACACGTGTCACCTCCACATGCTCTGGCGCCTTGCGCTCTTTAATTGGCGCAAAGCGCCTGACAGGCCACGTGGCGCACTGTCAGATTATTAAATGCTATGTATTGTTTAAAAAGGCCAGAGCCCAATTAAAAGTCTAACAGACCAATTCAAATGCTGTGCAGGCCAATTTTAAATGCTATGCATTATTAAAAAGCCCAATGCTATGCATTGTTTAAAAAGGGCAGAGCCCAAGCAAAGGCCTAACATGCCAAAGATAGATAAAATGTTGAACATTTTCAACTGGACTTAGCCCAATTCCGGCCATATGTCCTCAATATAAATCGAACTGAGCACAACTGCTCTCCCAATCAATTTACACCCGGTTTGAGGGTACATCTCTTTACTCCTCTGGCATCCGTCGTTGTAATCCCTCAACGTCGTCAGAGAGGTGACAGGTCCCAACAACCACACACTGCAACGAACTGTGGGGTCCTTAAACTCATGGACTATGATGTCCTTAACCTTGACCGTGATGTCTTAAAACTAATATCGGACTGTGAGGTCCTTAAGCTTACGGACTATGACGTCCTTAACCTTGACCGCGATGTCTTAAAACTAATATTGGACTGTGAGGTCCTTAAGCTCACGGACTATGATGTCCTTAACCTTGACCGCAACGTCTTAAAACTAACATTGGACCGTAATGTCCTTAAACTACCTATCGACCGCAATGTCACTAAACTAAACAATAGAGCCCCCAATTGCTCTCTTGTTGGATCTAAACGATCCCGTTAAGTCGATCTTAGTCTAAAAATTAGACTAATGTGTCCTTAATGAACGTTTAAGTCAATCTTAGTCTCAAATAAGGTTAATGTATCCTTAAACACACACACACCCAAACCCAAATCTAAGAAAGATACGGATTTGGACTAATCCACGTCCTACGGGCGACGGCATAACTTAGTCTCTGTATACAATCCATGGGCAACCAAACACAAAACAAATACACACGACACGAAGTGACCATATGGAGAAGGAGAAAGTTGTTACCGCGATACGGTAGCGTAATTAACTGCAGGGGCTTGCACCTGCGGGGAAGAGCGTCCCCATAATAAAAAAAACCCCTCAAGCGAGGGGGAATCTGACGAAGTCTGCTACATCGGACGCATCCATTTAAACCTTCGATACACGGTGCCATAAATCAACTTGGCATCTTCGGAGATGTGGACGGATAGCACCAATTAGCATCTGCCCCGAATCAAGCGGCAAGACGTCTGTCTTGCGCGTCTTTCGGAGGGGAACAGATTCTGGCATACCCGGTGGAACCTTTTCCTCTTTCCACTCCACACTTCGTGTGTCGTATTCGCGAACGAATCGCGGTTTGTTAATGGTTGCCCTTGGGTTTCAAGATTACTAAGATTTGGTCTCTTGCTCGGCGCAGAAAGCAAACAGCAATGGCATTCACCTGCTCGAAGTGCTCCAACTGCAGCTGCAACCCATGCTCCGCCTCATCTGGAAGTGTAGCCTATGGACCTCAAGCGGCGTCCCTGTTCACGATGACGATAGAACAAGTCACCCATGCTACTACTGGATTATTTTTCGGGACCATGCTCCCGCCAATGAGCTTCACTGCTCCCTGTTCATATCGGATTTTTGCATTTTTATACCGCCCAATTTTTATCATATTGCTTATCGGTAGGTACTCTTGAGCCGTGTTTGCTAGTCAATTGCAGGATACAGGTTCTCGGCTCTAAACGATGAAATTCATGGAAAAGCACGACAAAATCCGGGTTCCTGTCACCCACAGATAAAACACGGGTCTCCGCTCTCTATCCGTATGTTGCACACACCAGTTTAAGAGACAAAATGGCAAATCAATATCATTTTCATGCACAAGGCTCAATGGCAATACAAGATCCAAGAAATCTACGCGGAGCTCGAGGAAATCATGACAAAAAGATCCACATCCAATCACCTTTTGACTTGCTGAAATTCTGGACAACTTGTGGAGAGATTCTGAAAAAAAAGTGTACCAAACTGATCCAAACATCAACACTAAGAAGCACAAAAAATACGAGGATCCAACTCCTCTAAAGCGCCGCGGTTCCACGACATTAGCATGCTTAGGCCGCGGAACCGCGGCCGTACGGTCTCCTCAGTTGACGAAACTTCAGGGTTATTTTGGTCTTTTCATGTAGAGGCAGAATTTTGCCCTAGATTTCCAGTTCCCTGCCTATAAATAGCCCAGAACCCTGTGAAGACAAGGATGCTTAATCTTGTATTTTTAGGTTTTAGAATACTTGTTGTTCTTCTTCCTCTTCTCATCTCTTCTCCATTGAAAAACTTGTAGTGAGCTTTTGTGAGTGAAGAATGATGAATAAAGAAGTTCATTTTGTTATTATACTTGTCTTGCTCTTGTTATGTTAATTGCTTGTAATCTTTAATTGATAATTTAGTTGTTGTTATTTATTGTTGTTTCTTTCTTTTCTCTTTTCCTTTATCCTTAAACAACCATGATGCTTACGCTTGATCCTTGCTAAGGTGAGGTCGCAAATAGCTAGTTGTTATCTTCTAATCTCTTTCTTTCTATCTTCCTCCTTTGTTTTATTTTTCGTTCTTCTTGTAATGGGTGAGTAATTTCCATACTTGTTAGGGTAGGATAAGGGAAGTTTGAGAGAAGGAAATCTCTCTCACTCTTTCTTTGCCCAACATCTTAAATCGACTCCCGTTAATTGAACCACAATCCGCTCCTTACGGCACCCTATCCTACATGATAGCGGCGATTCCGTAGTGAGACCGGTTGTGGTTGAATTAACCGGAGGTTATGGCTAAGAGCCAAGAACGGACGGACAAGCACCAAAAGGAAGAACTTAAGCGTTGGAAAGCCTAGCTTATACTCGCAAGTTCCTTCCTAGTCGTGCTAATCCCCGTTGTTGCCGATTACCGTAACACCGATATTAAGAGTGGCAATGAAAGAAGTGAGCGACTCCTAACTCAAACTAACCTAATCCTAACCCTAACAAGCTCTCTTTACATATCATTTTAACACTTAGTTAATCACAAACAAATCTGGACTCTCAGACTTAACTCGTTAAGACACATAGAAAAAGATTCCCATCTCCCCGCGGACGACCCGTACTCAACCGGCTAGCTACAAGCGAAACCGTTTTGATTGCGGTAATTAACTAAACTTGAACACGCAGAATCTCTAACTATCAAATGGCGCCGTTGCCGGGGAGACGGTAATTTATTTCTTTGTGTAATTTCGGGTTAATTTGTGAATATAAAGCTAACCGAAAAACAAAACAAACAAAAAAATATACATTGTAAAAAAAAAAACCTCTTGTTATTTTTGATTAGTTTTTGTGCAAGTGTGCAGGATAATACGAAGTTCGAGTTCAGTGCCAAAGACGTGGGAAGATAGACCCACATCTCGCGGCAACACCGCGACGGATCAAAACGAAGCAAACGGTCTACTGTACAATTCTGGAGCAGTTCCAGTGAACAAATCAAGATTCAGGACATACAGACAAGTAGAGGACAGCCACAACAGCACACACCAGAAATTTGAAGCCCCGATCCCTCCCTACAGCCGCGGAACCGCGGCCTTAGCACGTGTTTGGCCGCGGAACCGCGGCCATTTGTTGGCTTCAGTGGCCCAAATTTTTGGTAACTCTCTCTCCACTTCCCCACTCCTCTGGACTCCACTAAACTGTGTTTTTTGCAGCATTCTTTGCGCAAATTCTCTTCCCCCTTCCAATAAACTTTTCTTGTGCAGGATTCTTTGCGCCGCGCTTAAAAAATAAAAATTGTTTGCAGTTGATTTGTTACTGCTTTGCATTCATTAATACGGACTTAAGGGGCTTGAAACCAATTCAGATTGGGTGGGGATTTCATCACCCTTCCCAGGACACCAGAAATCACAAAAGCATATTCATTGACCAATGTTAATTAAAAAATACTAGACTCAGCCCTAAGGACTTCGCGCTCAATAGGACAGAGGACTAGTTACAGGCATCGGCCGTTTATCCTATCTGACTTTTGCGGTGTCTAGGCAAGTGTGTCGAAGGCAAGTGGTTACTTAATTAGGACCACTACTTACGTAGTGGGGAGCCTCCCACTTACCTGGCACTTACCTGGCCGCAATTGACGGAGAAGAGGCGGTTTGAAGTCCTGTTTCTAGCCCTTTGGAACAGTTAGGAGCTGTCTAGCAGACCTAGGTGACCCTAGATCTAGGTGTGATTGTGCATATCTTGTTTGTGATTGCTTAAAGCCGTAAGTCCGTACATATTTCTGTAAATCTCTTTCTAAAAAAAAAGAAAAAAATCAAAAACTTTTATAAAAACTTGCCCTTTGTCGCCAGAATCCATTTTTCACCCACCACCCATTGTATTTCTCCATTGACGTTTTCTTACCCTCACCTTCTCCGCTTTGACTATACTAAACTCGTTTAGTGTATGTCCGCTTGGACTCGGGACACTAGCGCCCGCCTAGTCCGCGTTACGATAGTCGCTACCGACTACGCGATCGACTCAGACGTCGAAACTCCGTCCACTCCTCTTTCACCTTTACCTTTGCCGGCCAACTCCGACGTTGACCGGAATTCTGTTCATACATCTTCACCTTCACCATCACCAACCTCTTCTTCCGCGATGTCAGGATTTAATCCAAACATCTCTTTGACTACCCCTAGATTGGCTCCACCTCCTACGGAGAACAATAACCCACCACCACCGCCTGTTGTAGCGCCATAGCGAATCGCGCTCCAGGATCGTTTCTATCCCACTCGTTCTGCACTTCCCACCTGCCTTTCTCTTCCACCGGCCAATGGGGATAATTTTGAAATTAAGCCCCACTTCATCAATATGCTTCCACGATTTCATGGGCTTGAATCTGAAGATGCCTATATCTTCTTCAATAAATTTCAAAACGTTTGTGCCATGATGAAAACTACCCAACTGTCTGACGATGCTATACGGCTACGGGTCATTCCGTTCACTTTATGCGATCTTGCTGAAAAATGGCTGTATAGCACCGCTTCCCACTCCATAACCAGTTGGGACGAGTTTGTAAAAGTGTTTCTCAAGAAATTTTATCCGAATCATAAAACCGCAAGGATATGTAACGAAATCAACCAATTCTCTCAGCTTCCTTCTAAACCCTTCTGGAAGTGCTTTGACCGGTACAAAGACCTTCTTGTTCAGTGTCCTCACCACGGTATAGAGAAATGGCAACTTTTCCAAACCTTATACGAGGGCCTGAACCCAGCAACCAAGCAGTTGTTGGAAACCATCAGTCAGGGCCACTTCCTATCGAAATCTGACGAGGAAGCTTGGCAATTTCTTTGACGACTTTGCGGAACAGACGCTACAATGGGAGAGCACCAGACCGACTTCTTCTTCCTCTACCTCCACTTCTACCGGTCAGTCTAGGGTAGGAATTCACCAACTTGATGTCTCTATTGCGATGAAAGCTGAAATGGCTGCAATAACGAGAAAGCTTGAAGCAATAGAGAGCAAATTTTCTTCTCCTGCTCTTGCCCCTGTTCTTCCCCTTCGTACCATTTGCGCTTGTTGTTCCGATCCTTCTCACTTAACCGAAGAGTGTCCTTACAATTCACCATCGCAAGGACAGGATCAGGTTAATGCTGCATTTCAGCAAAGACCGAGGAATGATCCATACTCTTCCACCTACAATCCCGGTTGGAGGAACCACCCCAATTTTTCCTGGAATCAGAATCGGAATCAATTCCAAGGCAACAATTTCCAAAGGCCCCCTCCGCCGCAACAACAAGCGCAACAACAAACTCAACATCAGTTTCAGCAGCCCTTCCAACCCCAACCTTTTCAAAATCAGACGAACAACTTTGCACCCAACAATTCTTTTCCCCAAAACAATTTTGTTCCGTCAAACAACGATAAGGTTTCCTCGCTCGAACGAAGTCTGGAGGCGTTCGTTAAACAATCGACACAATCCACCGCCAACATCCAGTCTTCCATTCAGTCCTTGGTGCAACATACTGCCGCTCACGGGCAAAGCATCAAAACCATCGAGGCCCAGATTGCACAGCTGAATGCGGCCTTAAGCGAGCGAGAGAAGGGGAAGCTCCCGTCCCAGCCACTCCCTAATCCCGGTCACCCACATAATGTACATGTTGCTCTTGAACAACAGAACCATAATGTAAGTGCCGTGACCACATTGAAATCGGGAAGGATGCTGCAAAACAACATTGGCACACGAGTCGACGATGACACCCCGGCCACTTCTTCTTCTTCTTCTTCTTCTTCTTCTTCTTCTCCTGCTTCTTCGTCTTCTGAGCCTATTCTCCGTTCTTCACAAGGCTCTCCTTCTTCTTCTTCTGCTTTGAATGGACCCACTTCTCACTCTACGAAAACACCTGTTCTGGGATCCGTTCCAACTCCACAATCTCCTCCTCCAGCATTAAACTCAACCAATTTTAAAAACATCCCATTTCCAAACCGGTTGAGGTCTAATAAACAAAATCCTCAAATGGAGAAGATTCTGGAGTTATTTAAGCAGGTTAACATTAACATTCCTCTTTTAGATGTCGTCCAACAAGTCCCATCCTATGCGAAAATCTTAAAGGACTTGTGCACGAAAAAGAGGAAGTCTCAGGTACCAAAGAAAGTTTTCTTGGCTAGTGCTGTGAGTGATGCTCTTACCCAATCTTTACCACAAAAATGGAAGGACCCTGGCTGTCCTATGATTTCTATTACCATTGGGGATAAGAACATCAACCGCACACTATTAGATCTTGGTGCCAGTGTTAACCTGCTTCCGTACTCAGTATACGAGCAATTAGGCGTAGGAGAGCTGAAACCCACACACTGTACTCTCCAAATGGCCGACCGATCGATCACCCATCCTAGGGGTGAGCTAGAGGATGTGTTAATCAAAGTCGGGGACTTCATATTCCCCGTTGACTTCATTGTATTAGACACACAGCCTGTAGCTAACTCCCGGAATCAAATTCCGGTGATACTCGGTCGCCCATTCCTTGCAACCTCAAATGCTGTGATCAATTGTCGCAATGGTTCGATGAACCTCTCTTTTGGAAACATGACAATTGAACTCAACATTTTTAGGATGGGAAATCAGCCCTCCGAACCTAATGCTCATATACTGGACGTTTGCTCAATCCAGAAGATCACTCCAGAAGAGTGTGAATTCGAGGAGTTTCTGTTCGATCATGATAACCTTAGCGCCACTAGTGCGTTCCTCCTCGAACCTGCTGCTATTTCTGCGCCCGACAATGACTACGAGTGTTTCACGTTCTTGAACGATCTTAGCCGCTCGCAACCCGAGTTTGAATCCTTCAAATTTCCGGATGAGTTGCCTGAACCATCCGACTCGGTCGCTTACACTCGTTTTGAACCTTTGCTGGAATCTTTTGAGTTCGAGACCTTTGCACCAATTTTGCCTTCAATCGTTTCACCTCCAACGCTCAAACTCAAGCCTTTGCCGTCTCACCTTAAGTACGCTTACTTAGGTGAGAACGAGAGCCTCCCTTTCATCATCTCGGCTTCTCTAGCTCCCGAGCAAGAGAAAGCCCTTCTTGCGGTCTTACACAGCAATAGGAAAGCTTTTGGCTGGTCCATGGCGGACATCAAGGGGATTAGTCCCCTGATCGTTGAACATCACATTCATCTGATGGATGATGCCAAACCAGCCAGGGATCCACAAAGACGTCTCAACCCAGTCATGAAAGAGGTTGTGAAGAAGGAGATCGTAAAATGTCTGGATAGTGGTATCATTTACCCTATCTCTGATAGCCAGTGGGTTAGCCCCATTCACGTTGTCCCCAAGAAATCAGGTATAACGGTCATCACTAACGAGGCGAACGAGTTAATCCCTACTCGCACCCAAACTGGGTGGCGAGTATGCATCGATTACAGAAAACTCAACGCCGCAACGCGGAAAGACCACTTTCCGCTACCTTTCATTGACCAAATGCTTGAACGATTGGCCGGGCACGAGTACTACTGCTTTCTTGATGGCTACTCCAGCTATAATCAAATTCCCATCGCCGAAAAAGACCAGGACAAGACCACATTCACTTGTCATTTCGGCACGTTCGCATATCGTCGCATGCCCTTTGGGTTATGCAATGCGCCCGCTACCTTCCAGCGGTGTATGATGGGAATATTCTCAGACATGGTGGAAAAATTTCTGGAGATCTTCATGGACGATTTCTCCATCTTCGGCGATTCCTTCAACGAGTGTTTTATGCATCTTGACGCTGTCCTTACCCGATGTAAGGACAAGAATCTCACTTTGAATTGGGAGAAGTGCCATTTCATGGTGCGCGAAGGTATTGTCTTAGGACATATCATCTCGCAAAATGGCATAGAGGTTGACAAAGCAAAGATTGAGTTCATTTCCAATCTACCTCCTCCCGGATGCGTCAGAGATATCCGAGCCTTCCTTGGCCATGCCGGTTTCTATAGACAGTTCATCAAGGACTTTAGCAAAATTGCTAGACCCTTGACTCTTTTGCTGGCCAAGGATACGCCATTCGACTTCAACTCGAGCTGTGTGACTGCATTCGAGTCATTGAAAAGCTCACTCACTTCTGCTCCCGTTCTTTCTTCGCCTGACTGGACGCACCCATTTGAGATTATGTGCGATGCATCCGACTTTTCCATTGGTGCTGTCCTTGGACAACACATAAACAAGATGCCGCACGTAATCTATTATGCGAGCCGAACCTGAACGACGCCCAACTCAATTATACAACAACTGAGAAGGAATTCTTGGCTGTTGTATTTGCTTTAGAAAAGTTCAGGCCCTACCTCATCGGCTCTCCAGTCATTGTCTACACAGACCATTCTGCTCTGCGCCATCTTTTTGCGAAGAAAGATGCAAAATCTCGGTTAATACGTTGGATCCTCTTGCTTCAAGAGTTTGACCTTGTCATTAAGGACAAACGAGGATGTGAAAACGTAGTTGCCGACCATCTCTCACGACTTCCTTCTTCGCCTTCGCTTCCAATTCCGATCAACGACGTTTTCCCGGATGAACAGCTCTTGACAGTATCTTGCGAACCCTGGTTCGCAGATATTGTGAACTATTTAGCCACGGGATTACTACCAACTGAATGGTCAAGTCAGGACAGACTTCGCTTCTTATCCCAAGTAAAACACTTTTACTGGGACGAACCCTATTTGTTCAAGTACTGTCCCGACCAGATTATTCGTCGGTCGGTGTGTTCCTGACGATGAATTCAAGAGTGTGCTGTCGTTTTGCCACGATCAAGCGTGTGGCGGGCATTTTGGCCCTAGAAAGACAGCTGAAATGATCTTGCAATGTGGTTTCTACTGGCCACAACTCTTCAAAGACGCTCATGACTATTGCAAGACTTGCTCCCGGTGCCAACACTTGGGCCGGATATCCCGGAGGAATGAGATGCCGCTCCAACCGATCTTGGTTGTGGAGATTTTTGACGTTTGGGGGATAGATTTCATGGGGCCGTTTCCCAGCTCTTTCGGGAACTTGTACATCCTTCTCGCTGTTGATTACGTCTCTAAGTGGGTCGAGGCTGTGCCCAGCCGGACTAACGACAACAAGGTTGTTGTCAGGTTTCTTAAAGAAAACATTTTCTCCCGGTTTGGGCACCCTCGAGCGATCATTAGCGACGATGGAAGCCATTTCTGCAACAAGACTTTCGAGGCCTTGATGCGGAAATATTCCATTAATCATAAGCTCTCTACGCCCTACCACCCCCAAACCTTGCGGGCAGGCCGAAGTTTCAAATCGGCAAATCAAGCAGATACTGGAGAAGACGGTTTCCAAGAACCGTAAGGATTGGTCGCTGAAACTCACTGATGCCCTTTGGGCATTTCGAACTGCTTATAAGACCGATCTTGGCATGTCTCCCTATCGGCTTGTGTACGGAAAGGCTTGCCACCTACCTGTCGAAATAGAGCATCGCGCATTTTGGGCGATAAAGGAGTTGAATCTGTCTCTCGAAGATGCGGGCAGCCATCGGAAGCTGCAGTTGAATGAATTAAGCGAGCTTAGGGATGAGGCTTACGATAACGCGGTTGTCGTTAAGAATCGAACGAAGGTGTTTCACGATAAACACCTTTTGCACAAAACTTTCGTACCTGGTCAACAGGTACTGCTTTACGACACCCGGCTACACTTCCACCCAGGAAAGCTCAGATCTCGCTGGAAAGGGCCGTATTTTGTGCGGAATGTGTATCCGCATGGCGCTGTGGATTTGGAAAATCCAAAGGATAGTTCATTTTTCAAAGTGAACGGACACCGACTAAAACCGTACCTTAGCGCCGAACCAACAGAGGAGCTCCTGGTCTTACAGGAGCCGGTTTACCCTGCATAATCTTCCTCTGCCTACCTCCAAACTTCGGTTATCCAGCCAAGAACAAGTGGACACTGTTCCAAATAAGTTTGGGGGTATGTATATACCATTTTGTACATTTTTGTGGATATTCTTTTCCATTTTTTCTTTTCTTTTCTTTTCTTTAAAAACAAAAAACAAAAAAAAGGGTGTGTATAGCTAACCGACAATTTTGACCCTTCAAATAATCTCTTCATGCAATAACAGTGAGGACACTGTCCAGTTTAAGTTTGGGGGTACGCTCGGTACGCATTTCTTACCTTCGCATTCATATGTATATTTTGCATCTGCATATTAAAATTCATAAAATCCATAAAAATCTGAAAATTTTCTAAAAATATAAAAACTTTTCTGTCAAGTAGGAAAACTCTGATTCAACATCTCGACGGTTTTGTTTGATAAGATAAGAATAACTAAATTTTATTTTTAGATTTTGAAAACCTGAAAGATAACTCTCCTTTGAAGTTAACTATAGCTGATATACGTCTTTACATCACACTACACGTGTCGTAAGTTTTGGAAATTAGATGACAAGTCTTTTATGTCTAAAAACTTTTAAATGGATAAATGATTTTCTGAGGATCAAATAGGTTTGTTCTGAAATAAGTAATATCAAGAATAGTTTATGAAGTGAAGTGAATATGAAGGGATATTATTGATGCCTTAATTGGAACTAAGTCTGAAAAATAACCCATCTGAAACTTGATTGGAATGATTACACACCGAACCCACTAAACACATCTTTTATCCAAAAAAAAATAATTGAACTGCCGGTTATGTCTCCGTTCGTATTGAATCATCATGATTTTCACGCCAAACTATCTTTTGTTTTTGGACCTAGGTAACTTGAGTAATTAAGTCCGCTGGGGTGTTTCTACACCTAATGCCCTAAAGCCAACTGGTTTGGGTGCATTGTCCCAAAGCTCGCTAAGAAGCCTAGAAAGTCCAGATTAAAACAAAGTCAAGCAAGTGATCTCTCCGAGTTAAAATTCCTAACGGTTCTTTGTGTGAGAATAATCTTGATAAAAGACAGGCTTTTATAAAAATTTTAGCGGAGATATGAAGGTTTTATTCTATGATAAAGACTATTGCACGTTCACAGAGGTGTGTATGAAAAGAAAACAAGAAAAAGGTGGAGTGAAAAATAAGACCTAGTTTCCTGTTAAGGAAGATAGAAATTCTGAAGTTGAAACTTTACTGGAAAACGAAACTTGAAAAATGCTTAACTCTTTATAAAACTTATGTGATCCTTTTTAAAAAATTTATCTGGGCTTTACTGTGTGACATAATGACTTTAATCGATCCTTCTGGAAACTTAACGACACTATTTGCACTGCACGTAAAGACATATAAAATCTGTAGTTAAATAAGAAGCGAGGTGTGAAAAATAAGGGTTTGATAGTCTAGACTTGGGATCATAGAATTGTTATTTTCTGAAACAAAACTTTAGGGTTTGAATCATAGTTATTTTGCAAAACTAGCTTAACCGGATTTTGTGGGTAGTATCCGCTGAAAACCCCCAGGAGACAACACTCCTCCTACTATGGACACCTAGAGGTTTAACGGCTTGTTGCACATGCTCAGTGCAATCGCGTTCCCTGCGAAAGTGAGGTTAGGATTTTTGTGAATAAATTGGCTTTGCTCGGGACGAGCAAATGATAAGTTTGGGGGTATTTGTTCATATCGGATTTTTGCATTTTTATACCGCCCAATTTTTATCATATTGCTTATCGGTAGGTACTCTTGAGCCGTGTTTGCTAGTCAATTGCAGGATACAGGTTCTCGGCTCTAAACGATGAAATTCATGGAAAAGCACGACAAAATCCGGGTTCCTGTCACCCACAGATAAAACACGGGTCTCCGCTCTCTATCCGTATGTTGCACACACCAGTTTAAGAGACAAAATGGCAAATCAATGTCATTTTCATGCACAAGGCTCAATGGCAATACAAGATCCAAGAAATCTACGCGGAGCTCGAGGAAATCATGACAAAAAGATCCACATCCAATCACCTTTTGACTTGCTGAAATTCTGGACAACTTGTGGAGAGATTCTGAAAAAAAAAGTGTACCAAACTGATCCAAACATCAACACTAAGAAGCACAAAAAATACGAGGATCCAACTCCTCTAAAGCGCCGCGGTTCCGCGGCATTAGCATGATTAGGCCGCGGAACCGCGGCCGTACGGTCTCTTCAGTTGACGAAACTTCAGGGTTATTTTGGTCTTTTCATGTAGAGGCAGAATTTTGCCCTAGATTTCCAGTTCCCTGCCTATAAATAGCCCAGAACCTTGTGAAGCCAAGGGTGCTTAATCTTGTATTTTTAGGTTTTAGAATACTTGTTGTTCTTCTTCCTCTTCTCATCTCTTCTTCATTGAAAAACTTGTAGTGAGCTTTTGTGAGTGAAGAATGATGAATAAAGAAGTTCATTTTGTTATTATACTTGTCTTGCTCTTGTTATGTTAATTGCTTGTAATCTTTAATTGATAATTTAGTTGTTGTTATTTATTGTTGTTTCTTTCTTTTCTCTTTTCCTTTATCCTTAAACAACCATGATGCTTACGCTTGATCCTTGCCAAGGTGAGATCGCAAATAGCTAGTTGTTATCTTCTAATCTCTTTCTTTCTATCTTCCTCCTTTTTTTTATTTTTCGTTCTTCTTATAATGGGTGAGTAATTTCCATACTTGTTAGGGTAGGATAAGGGAAGTTTGAGAGAAGGAAATCTCTCTCACTCTTTCCTTGCCCAACATCTTAAATCGACTCCCGTTAATTAAACCACAATCCGCTCCTTACGGCACCCTATCCTACATGATAGCGGTGATTCCATAGTGAGACCGGTTGTGGTTGAATTAACCGGAGGTTATGGCTAAGAGCCAAGAACGGACAGACAAGCACCAAAAGGAAGAACTTAAGCGTTGGAAAGCCTAGCTTATACTCGCAAGTTCCTTCCTAGTCGTGCTAATCCCCGTTGTTGCCGATTACCGTAACACCGATATTAAGAGTGGCAATGAAAGAAGTGAGCGACTCCTAACTCAAACTAACCTAATCCTAACCCTAACAAGCTCTCTTTACATATCATTTTAACACTTAGTTAATCACAAACAAATCTGGACTCTCGGACTTAACTCGTTAAGACACATAGAAAAAGATTCCCATCTCCCTGTGGACGACCCGTACTCAACCGGCTAGCTAAAAGCGAAACCGTTTTGATTGCGGTAATTAACTAAACTTGAACACGCAGAATCTCTAACTATCACTCCCGTGCCCGTACCAGAAGCTCCTAAGAAGTCGGTCTTCGATCGACTTACAGCTGCTGCGGCCCCTCTCAACGGGGCGCCCAACACTAGTGCCTCGGTCTTCTCCAGGCTGGGCCAGAACTCCTGCGGGCCCATGATGAAGCTTGTAGTCCCAGAAAAAGTTATTCCGAAGAGAGTAACCAAACCTGTTCCTGATGTCATCAAGGCGGCTTCTCCTGCCAAGGGGTCAGTCTTTACAAGGCTGACCGTCCCAACTCCCACTCCCGCTACTCAAAAGATATCGGTATTTAATAGGCTGACACCGGCAACATCCCCTCACCTGAACAGGGGGCAGGACAAGGCCATCTCCGTCACCGAGCCAATTCCCACAACTCGACATGCTCGACGTTGCTACTGGCGCCGAGTGAGGAAGTCTGGAGGCAACTCCCCTTCCAGGCTAACTCCACCAGCCCCGACGGCGGAAATTAATGTTGTTGTTCCAACTGGGAACAGCTTTGAGCTGTTGAATAAGGTGCGTAGGAATTCCCCTACCGCTGTACTGAAAAGGTCTCCCCCTCCACTGGAGAAGGTTGTGGAAGTGAAGCCAGAACAGCCCCAATCCACTCAACGGCTGTCCTCCAAGATCTATAAAGTCTGGTGGCAGGCCCGAGACTTGGTGATCGATCCAAATTTCTCCCGCCAACACAAGAAGCTGAAACTCCAACAGGAAGTAAACCATCCTGCCCAACCACGAAAAGCTGTTTGAGTGTCCACCGCAACGGCCCCCTAAACTTCGATCACTCCTAAGAAAAGAAGGCCGGAGAAGATCCCCGTGCCGGCGACAAAAGTCAAAAGCACTGAACCCAAACGCCCTAAGTCTGGGGGCATGGTCGTCCATACCGTTTACATGGCATCTGAGAAGGAAGATAGCCACGCTTCGACGGGCCACTAACCGCTTACCCGATCCATCACAAGAGCCCAGGAACAGCAGCAGCAGAAGCTCCAAGAGATGCTAACTGCGATGGCCGCCCTTACAGGATTGAAAGAAAGCCCGGAGGTGTCATCGGAACAACGGCGCGAACACGAAACCGATGCGGAGTTCCTTAGTAGAATGCTTGAAAAGAAGGATAAAGAGGCTGCGGAACAAGCGGCAAATATAAAGCAGATGGCTCTTCTGTTTCAAGACATGGTCGGGATGATGATACAGCCGGATCCCCCAGCCGAAGATCCTCCGATTATCCTTGAAGATGATAGAGGAGGTACGTCAGACCCAACTCCGGCTCTTTCAACAGCCAAAGAGGAGACAATCTCCAAGGCCACCTTGGATGACTATATTGCTCAGCAAATACGAGTTCACCAGGGAAATGAGGCGGCTGGTCAAGTCGTCAAAACGGGGTGACCATATCCGAGCTGGTATGATCAGATAAAGTACCCCCCGGGCTACACGATTCCGAAATTTCATGTCTACAAGGGGACAGGCAATCTCATCAACATGTTGCCCAGTTCAGGGCTCTTTGTGGCAACACCGGCGGTGATGATAAGCTCTTACATCGCCAATTCGTCGGCAGTTTATCGGAGACGGCGTTTGAGTGGTACTCTGAGCGTCCGAACGACTCCCTCAAAACTTTCGCAGAGATGGAGTTGCTATTCACCCAGCGATTCGCGAGCGCCAGCGAACGCACCCTAATAACGGCGTTGATCAATGCAAGAGTGAAGCCGGGCGAAACTTGGGTTCAATATGCAATCCGATGGCGGAACTTGTGGTCGAAGTGCGAACAGCGCATCGAAGAAGCACCAGCGATGGGCATGTTCGTAGGCACCCTAGACACTCATGCAACTATTTCACAGTTCATGATGTTCTTTAAACCGGCCACGTTCCAAGCTTTAATCGATAAGCTAGCCCAGATGGATCAAATGGGTCACAGGCCGTCTCCCTCGAAGCCGGAACCTTGAAATGACAAGGGTAAAGGGAAGGCAACCTTCGTTGCGAACACTCAGCAACAGCCCGGTGCCCCAAAGCTAGCAGATCAACTGGAAGAGAGACGGCCCCAAACCTTCCTTACTCATTCCTACGGGACAAGACGAAGAGGCTGTTCGAGCTGGCTATGCGCAACAGGCTTATCAGTTTGCCGAATCCCAGGCGACCGCCGCAACCCAGCGAAGTGAATAACCCCAATTACTGCCCTTACCATCAAACGGTAAGTCACCCGATCGAGGATTGCTTCGTCTTTAAGGGATGGATCGAGGATCAATACCTACAAGGCAAGTTTGCGCTGTCCGAGAAGTGGAAAGTCAACCCGCCACAACCGCACACTCCAAAGAAGACGGACACACCGGGGGCAACGTGTTCTTTTGTCAAAGAAGCTCCATGGGAGGTCGTGCTGTCAGCCAAAACCAAAAGGATGCTGAATGATCTTCATGCATGCCCGGCGGTCAGGTGGAAGAGCCCGTTGGAACCTCAGATCATCGAAGAGATGCTGAAGTCGCGTCCAACTCCAAAGATTGGTGGTGATGGCCCGAGCACTCACACCCAGCCGTCAAAATCTTCAAAGAAAAATAAGAAGAGATCCAAAAAGCCCGTGAAGCTTGGCGACAAGCGCACGGACTTACAAAAATAGATCGACGCACTGGAAGAGTACAATCAAAAGGCACGGACTCCCATCACGCTCCAAGAGTTCCTCAGCCACGTCTTTCAGGAGGAAGATGAAGGAGAAAGCTCGTCGGATGAATCCGAGGGATACGTAACAAGTTGTCATATGATCTCCCACTCGTTTACAGATGATGAGAAAACTCCTTGCACTGAAAAGTTGGGGGCAGATCCTAAGCCGAAACTTCTAGGGCCATCAGATGAAACAATTGATGCATTCCTCAACGAAGCTCTCTTGAAAAGTAAAGCCGATCGGAAGCGCGAGATGGCCATATTTGAAAGAGCCAAGCGCCGGTGTAGCGCCTTGAAAAGTCGTTTTGGTGTTTTCCTGAAAATCGGTGAAAATTTGGTATTTTTCCGTAAATCGTCTTTTTTTGTTATTTTGCAGTTTAGGACTAATTATACCTAATTTGGATAGGTAATTGCTAGTTTTTAGTAGCTAATGAGTTATTTATGAAATTCTGATCGTTTAAAAATTTTCCCTAATTTTTCAATTTTTAATATTATTTTAAGCCGGTAAGAAAATACATTAAATTAGCGATAAATACAAATTTAAATGGGCTAAATTTAAGCTTTAAAATCATGTTAATTAAAATCTAGTTGTAATATAAATTTTTAGTATTTTATTTTAAGTTTTAACTAATTTTTATTATGGAAAACGAAATTTATTGAATTTTAAGCTAAAACTTGCAATTTTGGACTTATGGGGGGTCTTTTTGCATGGGATTCTTTTGTAACCTCTCCCACTCACCCCCACTCCCTAAGGCCGGCCCCACCACTGCTGCAGCAGCCCCATCCCCCTCTATTTGACTTTAACTATTGTGAATGAATTGTTTTGAATAGGATTAAAATATAGTAATTTAGGTATGGGTTTTGAGTGACATGAGAGAGCTTTGACTTTGGTTTTTCCAACTCCAATTCCTCACTTCCCCCCCCCATCCTTTTCCCTGGCCGAGCCTCAAATTGGTGCAGGTCCCCATTTTCCCCCATCTCCTTTTGCTTCAATTTCATCAAAAAAAATCCACCGAAATCCCTAAATTTCTTCACAAATTCAACACAAAACCTTATTCTATCTCTTTTCAAGCCCAAATTGGTTTAAATCTTGTGGAAAGGAGGCAATTTTAGAGGCATATGATCATGCTAGATCCATAGATCTTGAGGTATAATTTCCACCAAGTTATTTTCTTTTGGTTAAATTCCTTTAGTTAAATGGTTTTAGTGTTAAAAGCTTAGCAAAATCTTAATCTAGTTTTTTCTAGTTCATGGTTGAAATTAAACTAGGGTTTTAGAAACCATTATTTAGTTAATTAAAGCTATTTTGCTATCTAGTTGTTTACTAAACCAATCTATAAGGTTACTTTGCTTAAGTGGCTTCATATTATACTAATCTAAGTTAATCTTGTGTGAAATTTTCATTGTAATTGCTAATTACAAAAATCAAGAAAGGGGTTTGTGTATGGAAATAGATTGAAGCATGATTGTTGTGTTGGAATTATGGTTTGATGCTTTGTAAAAGGTTTAAAATTAGTGTAGTGGCTATCTAGTGGGTTAGTTTGGATGTTTGTGTTGGATTGTGTTAACTTTATCGCTAATTGTCGATGTTTGCACCAAATTGCAAATTTCTAACTTACTAGTTTTGTTATAAAAATACTGTGAGGAATTATTTTGATATCTTGATGATTGTTTTGGCTTATCCTATGACATTTAGGATGTGTGAGTGCGGATTTTTTGGAGTGGTCAGGTTTTAGCTTTGCCGGGTGACCAAATCGACGTTTTAGTTAGTTTTTGCGATTTTCGCGTGTGTTCCGCGCACCTTGTGCACGTTGTACCTAGCTTGTGAACGTTAGTATTTTCGTTTGGGTTTTGCGTCGTTCTAGGTATGTAACCTTATGTTTGGTATTGATGTAAATTCCAGGTTCGGTCGCGGAGACGTCAGACGCGGCACGAAAGGAGAAAGCGGTGATTGGACGTGACTAGCTAGGGATTCCGGTGAGTAGATGTAACATCTACGGGGAACTATCGTTGGATGGCGCAAGTCGTCCGATAGTTTTAGTAGCTTAAAAAGATTCTTAGTAATGTTGATAATTAGGGGTGTAATACTTGTATGATTATTTGCTACATCCATGCCTTATATTGACATACATATGCGAACCCATTCTATAGGACACCTGCACCATTGCCAGGGTTTTTATATGCAGCACGAGCACTATTCATGCTTACACACACGCCCTGATAATTGCCATGCCACCACACTAGATAACCTATAAATTGAAACCTCTAACTATAATTGATGCTTAAACCTGTGCTATTGCCTTTAATTCCTTAAAATGAAATCATAAGATTGCCAATCATGTGCATGTACCTCATCATGTTATTTGTTCATGCCTAGTCTATCAATCATACATTGCAACTTGATTGTTGATACCATATGCATTCATTATGTAGGGTTCCTAGGCACTCTAGTTAAGTTTCACAAGTGACCAAACATGCACAAATAAAATTTTACGGGTGCCTACAAACCCGACTACGGATCGTTTACTAGATATTTAGGCGAAACATAAACTAGTTAACAAATAAACTAAGGGAACGGACATACAACCTTTGTAGATCCGGTCCACCACCTCCACGGCTCCGCAACGAAGTCCCCTCGGCTGTCCAAAATGAATCCGGAACTCAAGTATCGGTATCATCGAAGAATGGGCGAGCTTGATCGTCGGTTCAATACCGAAGATGATCTACGTCGAGATATCGCAAGAACAAGCTCCACCTTCACCTAGTCCGAAAAACTTGTGAAGGAAACACCCTATACTACTTGGCAATAGATAGAGGATGAAGAAATAGGAAGTGGGTAAACTTTAGTTTTGGATTTCTCACACTTTTTCAACACTTGCCATTGGAGTAGCAAGCTACATCCATGGAAGAAGAAGATGAAGAAGAAGAAGATGATATATTAACTTCAACTAAAATAGAAAATAAAATACAATACTTATCATATCATTGACCATGGTTTAGTGTAGAGACTTAACTTAGGTTAGATAGTGGTTAGGGTTAGATAAAAGACAAGAATGGTGGACTAAGGTCAAAGCTTCAAGAAGCTTTCAAATAAAAACAAATCTAGCAACCATTCTTATCTCTTTATCTTTCCTTTTTCCAAAATAAATAAAAGGAATAAATAAATGATTAAGTAAATGAAAAAGAAACCCTAATCACCAATTAACCATGGTTTAACACTTTACACAAAACCAAGCAAGAATGTATCATCAAACATGATACAATCATGTGCACAAAACTATATCGAATATACAATGTGCACATCCGCGTGAGAAAATCCATTTAAAGTGAACCGATACTAGTTAATGCAAAGTAATATATCAAATATATAATTATGTATTAAATCATTAAATCAACACTTGATTTAACGATCCGGTCATATCGCATATAACCGGCTAGTATCCAATGTGTCGGCTTATCGAATCAATCCTTGATTCGATAACTAGGTTATATCGCATATAACCATTCGATACATTGATCGCGAGAATCAAACACGGTATCACATACACGCATTATTCTCGGTCCCGCACATATCTCATATGCACTCCTATTTCGTTTCGCTTGAACCAGGAAACCTCTGTGTAGGACTCTAAAGACTCGTCAATACGCCGGTAGCAGATGATGATCATATCATGCACCCACAAGCCGCAAGCGGTCTGCCAAACGTAACGGCCACCCGGGTATTGAGCGATCAGAAGATCGACGAGCAAGCCCGCTCACACTCCTGCGAATCCGACCAGTAACACTACCGTATAGTCCGGTCTGTTCGTCTGATATGTCGCATATCTCGCCTAGGGGTGGTAAACGTCAGACCCCAATAGCTCGATAAGTCATGCTGACGTAAGGTCCATAACATTCGTGAAACTACTGATAACACTTACCAGTATATCACTGCAACCCTGGCCAGGGATTTCCTGTTATGGCCAGTCGAGCATAGCACAACATCAACCCCCAATACCGGGAGAGACGAATCCCCTCCTATCGCTCATTGCCTCCATGTGAATCGGGACTGTACCCAAAAACCACCTGTTTGCACAACTCAGTAGAGCCGTGGTAGGGTGGAAATCAAAGCACAGTGGGAGACACACAAGACTCTATGACGATCTCGGGTCAACAGACTAAGCTGTACCAGTGTCACCAGAGAACTGCCATCTGACGTGAGGTATAATACCATCTGGGAGTTCTCGGCGAGTCCGTTCAGTGTACCCAGTCTCCACTGAGCACCCGCATACCATCTTCGATGTCAAACACCAATGGATATGGGATCATCCATCGCCCATCACATGGGTCGAGAAGATATGCGCTAGTCTACTCTGGAATATCGATGCCCCGTCTCGATATTCCCTCGACTAGGAACTATTCAAGGATGTACTCATGGACTACCCAGGCCCCACTAGTATGATCTACATCATAGTCCTGGAAGTCGAGCACACATCCTATGGGCTTTATCAACATGTAATCAGAGAGACAGAAAGTATACATGTTAAGATAAAGAGCAACCAGATAGCGTACTATCATGTCGAGCGAGAAAGTCCTTCCTATATATGTCCCAGCATCCACTACAATATACATCCTATGTACAGTAATGGCCTCTAGGGCATACATATAACTAACAATCTCCCACTTGCACTAGGGCCATCTGTAGCAGTGGTTGTAGTATCACATACTCAACCATCCCCTAAAAAATCTCTCTTTGGGAAAAAAAAAAAAAAAAAAAAAAGGCCTTCGTGAGTGGATCCGCCGTGTTGTCCTCTGAGTCTACTCTCCTAATCTCGATCACCCTGGAGATCAACTATCTCCATGATCAGGTGATGCTGCCTCAGAATTTGTCTGGGTCACTGATGGGACCAGGGTTCCAGGGTCGAAGCCACGCTTCCATTGTCATACAATGGCAGGAACCTAGTTCATCTTATGAACCATTATACACCCAAACAGCCTCTTTGGTAGTATCTTTAATAGCGATGTTACCAGCCTTTATCGTCTAGTTTGCCACGGTATCAAGCTTGGAACTCTTCCAACATACCGTCCCTTTACTGAGGGTAAAGACATTGCCTGTGACTGACATTCAGTCGTCTTTATCACCCTGGAACACTTCCAGTGATTCTCCCCAGGATCGATTGATACCATCTCACTACATCTAGTGAGTATTCTAACATCCATTTAGATCTATCTCATAGATCCAAAATCCAGGATTTAGTAGGTATCACTTTGATCCTATTTGGGGAATCTTAGTGATAATAGGAGATTGATCGATCGTAGTATAGGAAACTCTTTTCCTATGTAGAGTATGTTGTCTACGTACAATACGAAGATGACCACCTTACTCTCTACTACCCTTTTGTATATACAAGGTTCGTCTACCATTTTGATGAAGTCAAACACTTTGACTATCACATCAAAACAGACGTTCCAACTCCGCGATGCCTGCTTTATTATGTAAAGCAACTTGCACACGTTTCCGCTGCTCCCACTGTTTACGAAGACCTCTGGCTGTGTTCTTATAGACGTTCTCTTCTAAATCAGTATTTAGAAAAGCAGTCATGGCACCCAACCGCCAGATATCGTAGTCATGGTATGTAGCCGTGGTAAGTAGGATCTGGATAGACTTAAGCATAGCTACTGGAAAAAGGTTTCATCATTATCCACGCCTGGTCGATGACGAAAACCTTTAACAAGTCTAGCTTTGAAAGTCTCAACTTTTCCATGTACACCAAGTAATCTTCTCAAGATATACTTGCTCCTGATGGGGATTTAACCCTTCAGATATAGCAACCAAAGTCCATACTTTGTTGGTGTATATGGATTCCATCTCAGACCGCTAAGCATCCAGCCATTCTTACAGAGTCCCTACTCTCGATGGCCTGCTCGAAACTAGTTGGGTCATCATCTCATGATGCAATCCTTGCTCCCACTGTCATCGAGAAACGGAGGTATCTCTCAGGCGGATGAGGAACCCTACTAGATCGGCGGAGAGGCTGAGGTTCGTCGGAAACTATTGAATCCTTTGGTTCTACCAAATCATTAGCAGTTTTGTACAGCTGGAACCTTTCCAGTTCTACAGAACTGATCTTGCCTCGATCTTGTCCGGATTTTGCTTTTGACATAGGCCGGACAATCCCAAATCTTAACTTACTTAAGAGATAGGTTCTTCCCATACCATATCTTATATGGAGTGGTTGGCAGTGATTTGATTCAAACCTAATTCAATAGGTATGCAGCTTCTCAAGTGCATAACTCCCAAAAGGAAAAAGGTAACTCAGTAGTACTCATCATAGAGCACACCTTATCATATAGGGTGTGATAGCCCTGCCCCGATATACCATTTTACTATGGTGTATACGAAGGAGTAATGCTTAGAGAGAATCTCATTCTCCTTTAGAATAGTCCAGGAATTCTATGCACAAGTATTCTGATCTCATCATAGGACATAATACTTATACCCGGTTTTTGGTTCTCTACTTCTAACTTATATTCTGTGAATACCTCAAAAGCTTCGGACTTATGTTTCAGCAGGAACATACGACTGAATCTTGAGAGATTATCAGAGAATATAATGAAGTATAAAGAACCAGTCCTGGCATGTGTAGACAGGAGACCTTACATACATCATCATGTATCGGTCCCAAGAGTTCATTAACTCTTTCTCTGTTTCCAATAAACAGAGCTATGGTCTTCTTATCTTTGTGACATGATTGGCGAGTTGCACAAGATGTAAATTCAAAACGATTTAAATATACATCTAAATGTAACTTCAGCCAGTCGGGTCGCATTGATCTGACCTAGTCTACAATACCTCAAGAAGAATCCTTTCATTTCTGAACTCTTCCTCTTGTGTGTGTTCCATATACTAAGAACTGTAGTTTGATTTAGAACATCAATGCTTTTAGATAACGCACCTGAACCGATCAACTTTTGATATAGGAAATGTTCAAAACATTATCCAACTATACAAAATTTTATCATTTCTTTACTAATAAAGAGACTGATATGATTTTGTATATCAGCTTCGGCATCTAATAGCATTTGTTCAGAATCAATGTATTGGTAATACAGGGTGACAGTGACCAACAGACTTGGCTGCAACACTTGCCCCGGTTTCTGTCTCATGAAACTTATCACCCGTTCTCAGTTTTTCTACCTTTTTGTAGCCCTATGTAACAGATTACATATCTGGGATCCTGATCCGGTATCATATACCCAGGATGCAGAGGACACTGAGAAACAGTTCTTTGTAATGAACACACCCGAAGGAGATGCATCATATGCACTGTCTTCGTTTGGGCGGCATAGGAATTCTGGTATTCCCTAATTTCCTGCTCTGTCTTATAACAATTATAAGTTGGAGCGGGACCAACGTTCCCCAGCTCAGTATAACAAGCGGGTTCGGTCAATAATCCGTATTATTATCTTGATTAAGGCGTGATATGGTCGCTACCAGGAGAGAGAGAGAAGAAAACACTCTGCGTGCGCTCTTTCAAGAATAGATTGGTTATTATTTTATCTAATCAGGATGGCTCCCACTGCTTTTTATCAAATCTTCCTTCAAACCCTAAAAGGAAAGACTAGCCGGGATTAATTACACACTACAAGTTCGCCAATCTTTCAGCCAGGCCAGTGTCGGTACTTTGAGGGAGGTCCCCCGTGCTTTCGCACGAACCTAATTAATGTAAACCTCGTTTTCCCAGAGGCGTAACCTCGTTAACACCTTTCTAGACACCTACTTGATCGGCTAATTGTAATGTATAAAACTCTCCCAGGAGTAACTCTTACTCGCAGCGGGTATCGGGATCCAACTATCTCATAGAAGGTATGCAATCTCATTGCAAATTTCAACACTTGAAACTCCCGATAATGGTTTTTACCCCTAGCACCTATGACCTTAACTATGGTCAACAAATCATAAGTACTAGTCAAGTTCTACCCGTCATTTCGTGATTAATTAGACCCACCCACATGACCCTTAACTAAGGTCAACAAAGTCACGCGACTGTCCTAACTAATCGCATCATATGCGGTGTAGGAAGACATCACTTAGCTACCGTACACTGTGCCTTGACTATGGTCAACAAACACAGCACGAATACTAAGTACTCTACTTCCTAAAATGACGGAGGGTTGCGAATGGTTTTTGTGAAAACCTTTAACGCTTTGAACTTGATCTCGTTGCGGAATCAAATGGTTTTTAAATGGAATGTTTTTGAGGCTTTTCTAGTTTTGCTAAAGGGGTCACTCCCGATGAAGGGATCGTCGGCCCTTTCCTCGTCGAATGAGGTGCGGGATATATCATATATATCACTGTGCAAAGCAGAAACTATAGAAGCGATCAAATACAAACCGAGGGTTGTAGCATCTGCCAATTATTGCTAAAGGAGTCACTCCCGGTGAAGGGATCTCGGTCCTTTCCTCATCGAATAAGGTGCAGGATGTTCTATAATGAACACCGCGATGCAAAGCAAGAACTGTAGCTACCTGTTTTATTTTGAAATTCGATTCCACAACATCAATTAGGTTTATTTTCTTTCATTAATCTCATTAATGAATATCCCATCATTTTAAGTTACCTAAACATCACAGATAGATATGACGTACACTTATGCCATCCGCATTCGCCTCGATGTCCCGTCTGCACCGTTAGGTTAGGTAACTAACGCCAGAGCGAGGCAGGGCTAGCGCGGGTGTAAAACATAAGCAACGTCTATATAATATATCATATATACTATATATAATACCTGTCACAGAACACAGAACATCGCATGATCACAGATAGAACACAGCAGAAGAAACATATGAAATATTGGATATACTAGGACGTCCGTGTTTTCAATACGAGCCAGTATAAAACACGGATTCCACGGTCGTGATGAATAGCCAATCCCACACCCCTAGACCCCTACGAGAGCGGCAAGCAACCCTACCAATTCTAGGGTTAGGAGACCCGGACTCGACTCCTCGAGTTGGTCTCCCACTGGACCCCAGAACCCGGTTACTTGTGCTCCCCTCCTTGGGTCTATCCTAGTGCAGAAAAGTAAATAATATACAAATGGTGACTACTTCCGCGACCTGGAAGTGCCCCAATAAAAGAATATTACATACAAGTTTTTACATGAATGAAAATGAAAAAACACTCATCTCACATAAAAACCCCCGGCTATTCAAATACGACGATCCAATATAACATATCCAGCAACACATAACATCACATGTCATCAACGTAAGTAAATATGCGCATCCCAATTGTCGTTGACGTATAGCAACGAAACCGGCGATATCACATATTACACTTACGGTCACAGCAAAGAAAGTGTAAAACTACAACAGTTGGAATCCGCAACCACCTCAGACATCGCATGCCTGACAAAATGAATTACTTAGACATCGCATGCCTAACAATTATAAACCCCGCATTTTAGTCTCATTATCGAAAACTCTTTTCAATATCAAATCGGGCAATTCAACAAGATTCCCGACATCCTGATCGAATGCTCGTCGAAAACTTTAGTAGGCGGCCGCACCCCCGATACCGTCGACGAAGTGCACCAAGGCGGAACACCGCTGCCGCGAGCACCCGAACGGATGCTTTCGGCGACGGGGTTCTCCTACAGTCACTTGGTCGGGGCTATGGGGTGAGGCTGTCTATTAAGTTTACCCGGCGAGTATCCGCGTACGCTACGTGATTGCGACGGACTTTTGATCACATCAAAATTCCGTGGCAACCGATCAAGTGAGACTAAATTGCTATGTTTATAACATTCATTCTGTTATCATATAACTTATTGTGAATTCCAATTATTGTATCCCATTCCGGATAAACAGAAAATGTTAAACTTTTCGATCGAACAATCTAACACCCAACTTTTCCCGAAACAGATCAACACATGAAACAAGTCTAACAACATTCCGTTCGTGCCTCAGTACCAACGATCCAGCCGTAGAAGGGTCAAGCCAACGCCTCACATGTGGTACGCCGTACTGCCCCAAACCCGAAGGTTCAAAGGGCAGTTCAAGACGGTCACATAATCGAGTTAAGGTTTGTGTCTTCTAGAGGGACCATCGCGTTACTTGCACTACTTAGAACGTCGTCAAACTACGGAAAAATCCAACACTTGGAAATTTCCCGACAAGGGAAAAATTGGGTATTTATATCCGGTCGAACTTTTTAACATATTCTAAGACTTATCCGGAAAGCCACACAGACAAAATTTGATACCCCGATCGAAACACCGAATCCCCAAATCAACACAGAAAAATTCAACTCTTGAAAAAATATCAAAAATATCCAGGAAACCCAGAACAGCAGAAGAGGAATTATTGTACAAAATTTGTTGCTCAATACGACAAATAGGCCGCGCTTCCGCCGCACGAGCCATGCTCGTGCCGCGGAAGGGCGGCGGTCTAATGGAATTAGGACTACGAATTTTGCAGTTTTCCTTATAATCTCCTGCTGATTTTACTGAATATTTTTAATATAGAAAAATCACTGTTTTTGAAAAAAGTACAGAGAGCTCTTTTGGTTCGGGGTTTCGGGTTCGTTCGGACTTCAATTTCCGTCTGGACTTCGCCTAAGACTCTAGCTAGGCTCTGATACCACTGTAGGGTTCCTAGGCACTCTAGTTAAGTTTCACAAGTGACCAAACATGCACAAATAAAATTTTACGGGTGCCTACAAACCCGACTACGGATCGTTTACTAGATATTTAGGCGAAACATAAACTAGTTAACAAATAAACTAAGGGAACGGACATACAACCTTTGTAGATCCGGTCCACCACCTCCACGGCTCCGCAACGAAGTCCCCTCGGCTGTCCAAAATGAATCCGGAACTCAAGTATCGGTATCATCGAAGAATGGGCGAGCTTGATCGTCGGTTCAATACCGAAGATGATCTACGTCGAGATATCGCAAGAACAAGCTCCACCTTCACCTAGTCCGAAAAACTTGTGAAGGAAACACCCTATACTACTTGGCAATAGATAGAGGATGAAGAAATAGGAAGTGGGTAAACTTTAGTTTTGGATTTCTCACACTTTTTCAACACTTGCCATTGGAGTAGCAAGCTACATCCATGGAAGAAGAAGATGAAGAAGAAGAAGATGATATATTAACTTCAACTAAAATAGAAAATAAAATACAATACTTATCATATCATTGACCATGGTTTAGTGTAGAGACTTAACTTAGGTTAGATAGTGGTTAGGGTTAGATAAAAGACAAGAATGGTGGACTAAGGTCAAAGCTTCAAGAAGCTTTCAAATAAAAACAAATCTAGCAACCATTCTTATCTCTTTATCTTTCCTTTTTCCAAAATAAATAAAAGGAATAAATAAATGATTAAGTAAATGAAAAAGAAACCCTAATCACCAATTAACCATGGTTTAACACTTTACACAAAACCAAGCAAGAATGTATCATCAAACATGATACAATCATGTGCACAAAACTATATCGAATATACAATGTGCACATCCGCGTGAGAAAATCCATTTAAAGTGAACCGATACTAGTTAATGCAAAGTAATATATCAAATATATAATTATGTATTAAATCATTAAATCAACACTTGATTTAACGATCCGGTCATATCGCATATAACCGGCTAGTATCCAATGTGTCGGCTTATCGAATCAATCCTTGATTCGATAACTAGGTTATATCGCATATAACCATTCGATACATTGATCGCGAGAATCAAACACGGTATCACATACACGCATTATTCTCGGTCCCGCACATATCTCATATGCACTCCTATTTCGTTTCGCTTGAACCAGGAAACCTCTGTGTAGGACTCTAAAGACTCGTCAATACGCCGGTAGCAGATGATGATCATATCATGCACCCACAAGCCGCAAGCGGTCTGCCAAACGTAACGGCCACCCGGGTATTGAGCGATCAGAAGATCGACGAGCAAGCCCGCTCACACTCCTGCGAATCCGACCAGTAACACTACCTTATAGTCCGGTCTGTTCGTCTGATATGTCGCATATCTCGCCTAGGGGTGGTAAACGTCAGACCCCAATAGCTTGATAAGTCATGCTGACGTAAGGTCCATAACATTCATGAAACTACTGATAACACTTACCAGTATATCACTGCAACCCTGGCCAGGGATTTCCTGTTATGGCCAGTCGAGCATAGCACAACATCAACCCCCAATACCGGGAGAGACGAATCCCCTCCTATCGCTCATTGCCTCCATGTGAATCGGGACTGTACCCAAAAACCACCTGTTTGCACAACTCAGTAGAGCCGTGGTAGGGTGGAAATCAAAGCACAGTGGGAGACACACAAGACTCTATGACGATCTCGGGTCAACAGACTAAGCTGTACCAGTGTCACCAGAGAACTGCCATCTGACGTGAGGTATAATACCATCTGGGAGTTCTCGGCGAGTCCGTTCAGTGTACCCAGTCTCCACTGAGCACCCGCATACCATCTTCGATGTCAAACACCAATGGATATGGGATCATCCATCGCCCATCGCATGGGTCGAGAAGATATGCGCTAGTCTACTCTGGAATATCGATGCCCCGTCTCGATATTCCCTCGACTAGGAACTATTCAAGGATGTACTCATGGACTACCCAGGCCCCACTAGTATGATCTACATCATAGTCCTGGAAGTCGAGCACACATCCTATGGGCTTTATCAACATGTAATCAGAGAGACAGAAAGTATACATGTTAAGATAAAGAGCAACCAGATAGCGTACTATCATGTCGAGCGAGAAAGTCCTTCCTATATATGTCCCAGCATCCACTACAATATACATCCTATGTACAGTAATGGCCTCTAGGGCATACATATAACTAACACATTATCATTGGCATATGCATTTATGAGGATTTCTTGAGATTCTGTGATATTTCTGGATTTCGGGGGAAAGCCGCAAAATTTCTAAACTTATTATATATTTAAAATATGTAAATTGCGGTTTTCTAGTGATGTAAGTGTCGTCCACCATGAGTTTGCTGTGGTTTTTGAGACCCGTTTTGAGGAGTTGGATGAACCGTCTCAGGTACATGGTGGGCCCGGTAAGGTACCCCGGGGCAAGAAGCTCGTGGTGCTGACGATGAGCCTGGCAGGGGGCGGATTACCTACCAGTGACTGTTTGGGATGGCGGATATCCAGAGGATACCGACCGTGACCGCGAGATGATGAGATATTGATATTGAGATGGGTCAGCCGGATGGCTGAGGCCAGAGATACTATGACATGGATATATGAGATTTGTGATAGTTTTGAGGTGTCGTTGCTGGACACAGGTTCTTGTTGATTCTATTGGTATTGTGCTGGTATTTCAAAAGAGATTCCTAAAGGAAAAACATGATTCTTATACTTACACATTCAGGTCATGAGTTGATTCGCATTGCATTCATACCTGCTAGTATATTCATATTGCATACACACCTGCTATTATGTCCTGCCTTACCTGTATTTTAGATGCTAGGATGCTTGTGTGCATGCATTCGATAGCCTGTGTAGATGTTATTTATTACTCACGAGTTGGCAACTCACCCCCGTTGTGCCACAGCCTTTTGCAGGTCCGCTCCGTCAGTACAGTAGCGGCGGGCGCACTTGCTTCTTTTGCCTCTTTTGCCTGGACTCGAGGTTTTGCTCTTAGGTGGGTTATATTATTATTTTTGTACCACCTTGTATATTCTTTGTATCTAGTGTACTCCATCTACTGTATCTACCAGTATAGTTGTATATTGACCTAGAGATGAGACTGTGAGATTTGTGGACTTTTTATGCTGTATTTTGGGGTCGAGCTCACTTGAGTCGACGTGCTGTTTTTCTCATGCTTCTTTATGATTATTTTGCATGTTGTTGTTTTATATTGCATGGGATTTGTGACCGCCTTGTGGCGAAGAGCTAGCTCCCGCTTGGGGATGCCATATTTGTTGGATTCATATATATTCTTGTTGTACCCATTTTGGGGGCCAGTATTTACAAAGGAGACTCTGCCGAAATTTTCGGAAAAATTGATATTGTTTTTAAGAAAGGCTTGATGTGACTCATTTGATAAACTCGCTTTCAATTGATTGGTTTTCCTTCATTCTTTTGCTTATTTGGTTTTGGTTTCTGGGCTTTGGCTTACTTATTTTACGGATGTCTTGAGACGTTTCGTAACTTAAGTGCCAGTCACGTTCCGTACCCTGCGGGTCGTGACAGCCGGCGACTAGACGAAAGAGTCGACACACTCTCACCAAATCAAAAGACATCCGTTGCGGACAAAAACAAATTCAAGACGAGAAAAAGGTTTGCTAAAGCCATATCGATGGGAATGAAGCTACCACCCTCCGAAGGAAACTCTCTCGATGAAGCAAAGATGCATCCCAGCTACTGCTCTTATCATCGAAAGATTTCGTACCCCACCGAGGAGTGCAATACTTTTAAAAGATGGTGGCAGGGATATGTCGCTCACCGGCAATATTTTAAGTGGATGAAACGCAAAACTCGGCAGAAGCAAAGAAGTGCGACTGAGGAGCATAAAAGAGATACCGGTGACTGTCGCATGGTCAATACCGGGGGATCGCAAATTCTCACTTTCGGAAGCGACTCTGACGAAGAAATGGCTCTTGACCCCCTCTTTAAAAAATCCGCATTGGGAAGGGAGGAAGAATCGAAGACCTGTGAAAACATCCAGCTGCGCAATCACACGCTTCCAGAAAAGAATCTCGGATCCATGAATAGGAAAGATAAGGGAAAAGAAAAGGTCTCTGAGGATATCGCCCTGGATGACCAAGTTATGAAAGAGCTGACTGCCAAGGACCCGCCAAAGAAGAATAAGGTGGACTATAACGTTCTGGCGCACTTGAGGAAATTGCCCTCGCAACTCAGCATTCTCGACGCCCTTTTACTATCCAAAGAAGCGAGAGATTCATTGATTAAGGCGCTGCAAGAGCCAGAACAATTCCAAGCTTTTCTCGCCGAAGAAAAGATGAAGGACGAGCTGGAGGAAGTACACACAGCCGATATCACCTTCGGTGATGAAGACTTCCTCCTCGGGACGTGCGAGCACAACCGTCCCCTTTATGTCTCACGGTACTGCCACGATATAAAGATAGGCAAAATCCTGGTCGATAATGGGTCTTCCGTTAATCTCCTTAATATGCGGGTGTTGAAGGAAATCTGCATGAGCGTCCAGCATCTCGCTCGTGATAAAATCACCATCTCCGGTTTTGATTCCCAGTCATCACGGACCCTCGGGTCTGTGATATTGACATTACGATTCGGGCTACTTGTCATGGATGTTAAATTTCATGTCATTGAAGCCAATACATGCTATAACGCTTTCCTCGGCCGACCTTGGTTACACGAGTACAACATCATCCCTTCTACACAACATCAGTATATGAAATACTTTAAGGATGGTCTTGAGTATACCGTAACAGGAGAGCTGAATCCATTCTCCGTAAACGAAGTCCGCAAGTATGAAGATGCAAAATATTTTTACCGGATTTCGAAGACACGGAGAGATGTTATAAACCGGAGAACAAAGCTATCGCCACCATTCCTGTTTTCGGGAGTGATACTGAGGAAGAGGAAGAGATGGTTTATTCAGGCCCACCCCAATACAACAAGCCGGGATCGTCCACTCCTATGTTGATCTTTGGCAGCGACTCGAAAGATGAGGTCCATGCTATATTTTCCGCTCGGTCTTCAATACAAATATTCGCTGGTGAAGAAAAAAGTTTGCAAGTTGCCATGGTTCCGCCCAAACATCATAAAGAACTGGACGCGCTTGATACCTACAGTATGGAAGAGCTGCAGACTTTCTATGTCCCTCCCAAGAGAGAAGGCGAAAAGGCGATCCTATTCTACCGCTCCGGGGAAACTAAAGTGGAGAAAGAAATCTGGCACGGTGCAGATCCTATGCTTGACAGGCTTCAGCCCATCCGTCTGCCTGATACTATACAGAAGGCTTGAAAAGGCTGTTGAAGCGCCAAGGGATACCCTTCAAACAGACCGCTCGGAAAGCCAAGTTCTATGACAGGGTCTGGAACGTTTCCGAAACTCAGCGCAAGTTGCCCAATAGGAGAATGGAAGCAAACGGGCTTGGATACATTCGATCCAAGAAACAGGAGTTACTCAGCGACTGCTATGTTGTATATGACTTTGATGAAAAAGGAGATGCTCAATGGGAGAGTGCTAATCCTGAACCAGAAAAAGTCCCCGACATAAAAATCCCCAGTCCGTCGTTCGAAGAACAAATGGACAAGCTTATAAGGGAAGCTGGTCAAAAAGTCCGAGATGAACACAATCGCAAAATGGCTATCTATGAGAAAGCCAGGACGCAACGCCTTCTCCAACAGGCTACGAAAGATGAGAATGCCGCTCCCTGTCAACCCGTTGTAAAAAAGGCCTGACGCAGAGGCAGAAACAAGTCAAAAAGCGGAAAAGGCATTCAGCAACGACGAAGCGGGACCAAGAAGTCACGCGATCGGGAATCGAGCGGTCCGGATTTCTCCCTTATGAAGAAAATGAGTCGAGCATACTCTTTTCCTCAAGACAAGACAAAGAAGATACTTGATCTCGCTATAAGACATCAAATGATTACACTTCCGGAGTCTAAACACCAGAGCAAGCAGGCGAAGTCTCTTACCCAGACTATTGCTCTTATCACCGAGTAATAGGACATCCTTTCGAAGATTGCTTCACTTTCAAGAACTGGGTCGAAGATCAGTATCAGCTCGGCAAGTTCGCTCTATCCGACAGTTGGAGGGTAACACCGCCGCAGAAGCATGAACCCAAAGCTACGAGAGTAGAACCAGATCCACATCGGTCTTCGAAACGAGCTCGTACTTATCATATGATAACGATATCGAAAGAAGAGCCCGAGAATATGGATGACCTTCCCTGGTGCTTTGAAAACAATGATGATGAGGTTGTACCCCTCCGAAAGACGGCGGACGACGTGAAGACGTCTTGCCTGAGATTCGGGGCAGATGCTATTTGGTTTTATCCATCCACCTCTCCGAAGATGCCAAGTTGATTTATGGCACCGTGTATCGGAGGTTTAGACGGATGCGGCCGATGTAGCAGACTTCGTCAGATTCCCCCTCGCTTGAGGGGTTTTTGATTGTGGGGACGCTCTTCCCTGCAGGCGCAAGCCCCTGCAGTTAATTACGCTACCGCATCGCGGTAACAACTTTCTCCTTCTCCAGAATTTCACTTCGTGTCATGGGTGTTTGTTTTGTTTGTGGTTGCCCGTGGATTGTATACGGAGACTATTCATTTCGTCGCCCGTAGGACGTGGATCAGTCCAAATCCGTACTTTCTTAGATTTGGGTTTGGTGTTTTAGTCTAAGGATACGTTAGCCGTGTTGAGGCTAAGATCGACTTAAACGTTCGTTAAGGATACGTTAGTCCTGTTTAAGACCAAGATCAACTTAATATGGTGATCCATTTAATATATGGCCGTCGGGACTCGTCACCTCTCTGACGTCGTTGAAGGATTACAACGATAGGTGTCAGAGGAGTTCAGAGATGTACCCTTGAACCAAAGTTGATTAGGGAATGTGTAGTCTGTTGAAATGTGTAAGGATATGTTAGCCATATTTGAGGCTAAGATCAACTTAAACGGGATCGTTTAGATCCGACAAAAGAGCGTTTGGGGGGGCTCTATTGTTCCAGTTTAGGGACGTAGTGGTCCATAGGTAGTTTAGGGACATTGCGGTCCATTGGCAGTTTAAGGACGCTTAAGTCCGTGGATTTAAGGACCCCACAGTCCGCATTTTAGTTTAAGGACGCTTATGTCCATGGGTTTAAGGACCCCACAGTCCGTATTGATGTGTGGTTGTCGGGATCCGTCACCTCTCTGACGTCGTTGAAGGATTACAACGATAGGAGTCAACGGAGTTCGGAGATGTACCCTCGAACCGGATATAAATTGATTTAAGAGAGCAGCTGTGCTCAGTCAATTTAATTTGAGGACTTACGACCATGATTGGGCTAAGTCCAGTTGAAAAATGTTCAACACTTTTATTTATTTTTGGCCTGTGCTAGGGCTTGGCCCCTTTTTAAAATAATGCATGGCATTATTTATTATTTTGTTTGGGCTCTGCCCGTTTATAAATGATGCAGAGCATCAATTTTGTTTGGGCTCTGCCCTTTTTTATTGCATTGCAATTTAATTTGGCCTATTAGGCCTTTCTGATTTGGGCCTGGCCCTTTAGTAAACAATGTCGTGCATTTGTCAGGCGCTTTGCGCCAATCACTTAGCGCAAGCGCTTGTGGTGATGACACGTGTCATGCTCTGGTGAGTACAAGCGCAACAGCGCAGTGCGCTGCGCTGTTGCGCTGCTGACACGTGGCGCGCTCTGGTGAGTTGTGCCAATTTCAGAGAGCAAGGCTCTATTTTAAAAGCGCATAGCGCAAGTGGTTTAGATGCTGACACGTGGCGCTCTCTGGTGGCTTGCGCCAACCCAAGAGCGCAACAGTGCAGTTTTACAAGTGCAAGGCACTATTAACTTGAGAATCTTTTAGATTCCAGAACCAATGGTTCACAAAAAAGTGCAAAGCACTGTTTGTTTTCTTGATCTAATTTAGATCAAAGAAAACAAGTGTTTCTTGTTTTTTCTTGATCTCAGAGAACCAATAATTCATAAGTGCAAAGCACTATTATTTTTTTTGTTTTTTATTGAAGATCATTGATCTTGTTCTTAGATCAATGATCTATTAGAAGAAATTCTTCTATCTTAAAGGGGTTTTTTTTACCTTTTTTGTTCTTGAAATTTCTTCAGAATTCTCTCTGTTTGAAGCTCTTGATTTCTCACAATGTTCATGATTTTGACTTGGGGTCTAGGGGCCTTTATATAGTGCCCATAAATTTGTTAAATTTGTTAAAGAGATGTTTCTCTGGGTAATTTGGGGAATTTTCCCCACCGTTAGATGTTTGATCCAAGGGCTCCTGTTTTACAGAAGAAAATTTTCTTGTTTTAACAGGAACAGAAAGATTTCTTTAAAATTTTAATTCTGTTTAGCGCAAATGCCCCAGCACGTGACACGTGTCACGCAGCGCACGGCGCAGCGCCACTGCGCTTACACGTGTCGCGCAGCGCACGGCGCAGCGCCACTGCGCTGACACGTGTCGCGCAGCGCACGGCGCAGCGCATCTGCCCTTGCGCATCAGTGCTGACACCTTGTCGCGCAGCGCACGGCGCAGCGCATCTGCGCTGACACGTGTCGCGCAGCGCAGCACTTGCGCAACTGAAGCGTTGCTTCCTTTAATTTTGTTTTAAATAGAGCTTTGCTCTGATTGGGCGCGCTGCCTTGGGCGCTGCGCTGGTGTATCAGCTTTTGACACGTGGCGCGTTGCGCGCAGCGCAAAGAATCTGAAGCGTTACTTCGAATTTTGAATTTTGAAATTTAAACAGAGCTTTGCTCTGATTGGGGGAAACAAATGCCCCCCCACCGTTGCGCTCACGTGGCGCGCACGTGAGTGCAGCGGTGGCAAGATCCTGACCGTTGGATCAACAGGTGAGCTGAAGGGGCGCAAGCGCCTTATAAATAGGACCCCTGGCCCTTAGAAAATCTTCACCATTTTCTAGATTTTGATTTACAGAGCTTTGCTCTTGTTTTAAGAACTTCAGAGCTTTGCTCTTGCATCCAGAACTTTAGAGCTTTGCTCTTATTTTCCAAGTTAGAAAACTTTAGGTAAAATTAATTTAAAATTAAGTTAAATCAATTTTAACTAACAGAGCTTTGCTCTCATAGATCTTTTGATCTAAAGAAATTCCCTTTGGGGTTTCACCAACAGAGCTTTGCTCTCAAGAATCTATAGATCTGAAGAGATTCTGTTCATGGGTTCTAACCTATGAACAGAGCTTTGCTCATGGATCAAAATGTAGATCTTTTTTTTGATCTAAAAATGAAGAATTTCTAAGAGTCTTCATGGATCTTTTAGGATCCCCAAAAAATTTAATCTTTTAGGAGTTTAAAGAAAAACTTTTCTTTTTAGATTTTCTCATCATTATCACCGAGCTAGGCTCTTTTAAGGAATCTTACTCCCATGAGACCAGAGTTGGACAAGTGTCACTCTGTGACAGAGCTTTGCTCTAAAAGAGGAGATTTTCTCCTTGTCTCTAGGGATTTTTATTATTAATGAGGATGTTCTTTTGGGGATCTTTTCATTAGTTGATAGTCTCATCCAATGATGGGGCCGTCTCATTAAATGATGCACTGTCATCCAGATTTTGTGGGTCCCAATTTGGTCCCCTACCCACTGCATTGCAGTGTGGTGTAAAATTTTAAAATGTTGAGCGTTGGAATTACAACACTGATGGTTAATCTTGTTCCCTTACAGTGACTATGTTTTTCGACACCTCATTCCCGTTCGCTCGTTCGGAAGAAGGGTTTCCTGAAGCGGCCGTGGACCGCGAAGTGTTAGCTATGATCAGGGACCACGACCCGGAATATAAGAGTCTCCACCTTTGGGGGTCGTGGTATAATCAAATTATCATGGGTCGACGGAGCTTCACGTGTGCAGTGCCGGCGGAGCCCATTATGGCGATCCATTATGCCAGCCTACCCCCGGTGCAGTACGCCGTGGAGATGGTTGATTGGACATCGAAGGGCTTTCTTCATCCTGCCATAGATGCAATCCCGGTCCAGCGTCCTATGGTTTTGGATATCCTGGGACGCCGTATCTGTCAAGGCGAGGCGCGACCTTGGGGGCAATCATATAACATAGGTCTGATCCCCCGCCACCCGATGGCTATCTGCCGTGGGCTCGGTATATCCTGTCGATGAAGAAGTCGCAGTTGATAAGGTTAGGGTTGTATACCGCGGTCTACGTCTCCCTCTTCCAGTATCCCACGCTTCCCACCTGGTGGTTCAAGGCTTTCTTGGAGCAGTGAAACATTCCTACTCATACCTTCCTTGCAATGGATCGGGAAGTGTTAATTTCCCTGGAGGAGTTCACAGAGGTCTCCGGTTTACCGATTATAGGGGAGCACTATGAGGAGTTGCTTCCGACAGACGAGTATGTCTTCGGTGCCAAGCCAGCGGTAAGGGGCCTCACGCCGGAGAATGCTGTTCAACACTAATTCCCAAGTTTGATCAAGGTGTTGAACATCTACAATGCCCTTTTCATTGAGCGTGGGAGTCGCGGAGTTAGCTTTGAGGATTTGATCGCTCGGTTCCTTCACCCAAGCGTCCTCTCGGCAGAAGCTGCCAAGTTTGCCACCCTTGAGGACCCTTTCGGTCTAGGTTTGGATAACCTACCGGCGAAGGAAATAGACCAAAAGAGTTTTTTCCTTCCTAACTCCCCGACCATGTCTTTTGCGGAAGTTGCAGCCCCCGATATGGACGAGGAGGCCTTCTTCTTAGGATTTCTCGGGCTATGGCTGAGTTGGTTTGCACTCCCGATGCATTCTCGCCATATGCGGCCTTCTGTCTTTTACCCTGCTCACCGGATGACCATCAGGGTAAAAGTGGCCGTTGGGATAGCCGGCTTGGCACACTTGTATCACGGCCTCAGTCGAGCGGTGGATGCTAATGAGCCTGGGGTACTGCACATGATCTTCCCGATGCACTACTTCGTATCGTGGCTCGAGCTACATACATCGGGTGTTTTCGGCATGCATAAAAGGCCCTCGTTCTATGACAGGTGCAGCTTCCCTCGCATCATACAGCTGATTAGCGCATCAATTGTGACTCCATCACCGAGGAATGCCAGGGGTTTGCTCCTTCGCCCCCACACCGTTGGAGACGGGGTGTCTTTCATTGACAAAGTGTTGACTATTGGAAAGGCATCTACCACTGCAGTGCGGCCACTGCAAGACACTTTCAAAGATGGAGCCTCAGTTTTGACGGCCCGGGAGACCCTCCACTTATATTCTATCAGACCGGGCTTCCTGGTGTTCAGGAAGAATAGTGCGGCGATTTTCATGAGATACAACCCGCACCGTTTCGCCCAGCAACTGAGCTACGATCAAGGGGTGCCGTTGGAGGCTTTTCTATCGGAACCTGCTGCTACTGAAGAAGGGATGCGGAGCGCGCTTCACCACTTCATGCGTCTGAATACAGGTTCCTACTTTTTTATCAGTGAGCCGGCTTGCGCCCCACGACTCCTCAGGGTATATACAGAATGGTACACTCATTCGACGGGAGCCGTCATAAAGGAGGAAAAGTGATTGCTGGTCGACCGTAAGGGTGTGCCTCCAGGTAGTGACCGCAACGCTCCTTTAGTGCCAAGGACCCCGGTAATTCCCCCTCTGAAAGATGTTAGGGCTGGACCATCGCGTGCGCAAAGTCCTCCACACGGATTGCCGCTCCCCGATATCGCGAATGCACCACCAGCGCCCTGTGCTCCAGTAGAGACAGTGGTTGTAGCCTCGCCGGAGTCTGGCGTGGGTATGGACATCGGGACTCGCCGCCCCAAGGTGTCTGCAAAGCGCAAGTCGATTCCGGGTGCACTTAGGGTTGGTGGGCAGAAGAAGAAAAAGAAGTCGTTCTTCACTGCTGACGTCGCGTTCGGTCAGGAACCCCACGCTCCCTATGGTGAGGGCCTGAGTGAATAAGGGACTAACGAGGGATTAGTCATGCCGCCGGATGACACGGATTTGGAGGCCGCCCTTGAAGCTTCAGAGCGGTTGGCGAGGCGTGATGCATGGCTGGCTAAGCTTGCGGAATCAGGTAATCACTAGTCGCACTTTCTATTGCATCATATCTTTATTATTGCCTTTGACTAACATTTTTCCTTTTTTTTTTTCAACAGGCATCACCACTGAAGAAGCCATTGCCGCTTCCCTTAAGACCTTCCAAGAGGAGGAACGCCTTAGAGCGTCTTTAGGCCTTAGTAAGTTTCAATTCATCAAGTTTTCATTTTCCTTGTGTTATGGTCGATCTAACCTCTCCCTTTTTATCACAGGAACCTCAATGTCGTTCCCGCCAAGTGACGCGGATATTCCGCCAGCTGCCAATGTTCCTGCCTCCTTAGGGCTACCGCGGGAGGTCCGTCTTGAAGAGCCGATGAGAGATGCCTTAAAGGCTCTGGAGGCATCTCTGAATGAGGACGACGACGCCTTGATGAAGGAAGCGTCGAAGAGGTCCATTGCGACAGCCCGGGAGGAAAGGAAGCGGTTAAGGCGCGAAGCAAAGGTACGCAGGGCTGCCTTGGCCATTGGAGCGGGCCCAAGCACCGTCCCTCGTGCCGATACTCCATCAGAAGAGCCCCGGTCGCCTTGTCTACGGCTCATAGACAGGCGGTGCGCGCCAATAGGGAGGCTAACAATAAGTCCACCTCAGGTAATATTTCTTTCAGAATTTTGTTGTAAGAATGATAAAGCTGCTGGTTCTTATATATCTTATCCTGCAGGGCCAAGTCCAACCGAGGGGGAGGTGGAGACCGTCGAACCTGAGGGGCTAGAGGGAGAGGTATTGGTCGCAGCCGAGCCAATGGCGGACGACGTCGCTGGGGTTGTCGAACCTGAGCTGGGGGCAGAGGGAGCTGTACTTGAGAAGGTTGCCGATGCCGAACCTGAGACAGCGGAAAATGAGACGACCGCTATAATTGAGCTTGCAGCAGCGGCGGATGAGGCGCCTGAGACCGGTGACCCCATGGTGACGGCGGATGAGGCAATAGCGACCGCCGCGCCTAAAGAAGTAGCGGGTAAGACGGGTACGGCTCTTGGGGAAAAGCCAGCCGTTCTTTCTCAAGAGTTAGGCAATGCTGCGGTCATAGCTCTCCCTGCCTATGGCCCTCCGGCGTCTTCTGGCCTTGCGAGCACGACAATGGCCCCCGTGGAGTCTGGGGATGAGGCCACGGGTGGTGGTCTTATGTCGATGGAGGAGGGAAACGCCTCCGTCTCGGCTGGAGGCTCATCAGGTAAATTTCGGATTACCGTCCCCCCTTTTCTTATCTTGCAATCGCTTCTGACAGGTTTACCCTTGTTTCTTAACGCAGGTGCGGCCAGCGCTGATGCTCCACTGCTCGAGGGAGCGCCGTCAACTACTGCCTTGGCGGTGGTCACTTCTCAGCCCTCTCTTATACCATCGAAGATGTTGGAAGGTATGGACTTGCAACCTATTAGTTTCGTCTTTCAGTCGCATAATTTATGTACTAAAGTCGTACTGTTGTGTCTTTTCAGGAGTGCTTTTTGATCATCTTCATCAAGTGTTGCTCCCACACTTCTCCTTCCTATCTGAATTCGCTTCTCCTTCTGGTAGCGCTGGTGAGTATGGTTTCCAATTGATATCTTTCTTTTTTAGTGACGGAATTATTTCTAACTTTTCCTCATCCCGACTGCAGTGCTACAGATTGAAGGAGGGGATGAAAGATTGGTCGCGCCACCGGTCCTTCCGGCCTTGCCACCTGCCTCAGCTGGTACAACAATTATCACATTGATAACTCCCTCCTTTTTTTTATTTCTTGAACTGTTATCTGATCATATCTTGTTTTTTCAGCTGTCGTTCCGGTCTCAGCGCCCTTCGAGCCTCGTGTCATAATGCCGGCGGGCCCTTTCCTGAGATGTCCGTCTTCGAAAGGCGCCGCGAATAGCCTGCGCATGTTGAGCGACTACATCGAGGAACTCGACGTAGAGACTCCTACATCTGCTGCGGATTTCGCTACGGCGGTTAACCCGATGTTGGTGATACTTGTAAATTTCCATGACGAGGGCATCATCGCGTCTTGGGTTAACCACTGCAGGGAGATCGAGGCTCGTCAGCATCAACTGGAGTTTGTGCGCCCTACTCCCAAGACCTTAGCCGCAAGCAATGAAAGAGCAGCGTGGATCGAGCAAAGCGCTTCTTACGTCCACCACTTGGAACAAGAAGCGGCTTTAAGGCTGAGGGAATACCAAGAGACCTCGAGCGAGACGGCTCGTCTGCGTGCTGAGGTTGAGGCGAATGCTGCTCAAGTGAAGGCTATCTTTGAGGGCCTCCTGGAACGCATCTCTCATGGGATAAACTTGAAGCGAAAGCTTGATGTCGTCGAGCGTGACACCCCAGGCCGTGAAGCTGCTCATCAGGCCGTTAGGGAGCAGCTTGCGTCTGTCTTGCAGCAGCGGGCTCGAGTGGAGGTAGAGCTGGCGGTGGTGGCTGATCAGGAGAAAGCTTGGAAGGAGGTGCGCGAGCAATTGCTAGAGCTATGCAAGACGCTTCCTTCCCAGCAGTTCTCCTTGCATCCATATACTTGTAAAAAAGTTTTCTTTTTTGAATAAGATGTATCCATTCTTTATTCTTTTGTACGCTTCACCTTGTACTTGATTGAATTAATAAATAAAGATACACATTTTTTTTCTGCAATGTCTTGTACGCTCTTTTGCTCTTTCTCTTTATCAACATGTTGTCTTAATGAACATAATTGACAGATAATAGAGTAAGCATCTTAACTCCTTTCACGAGATAGCGATGGCTTAGGCCGCAGGTTCAGATCTGCTGCCTAAGACTTTTCAACTCTATGAGCCGTGAGGGTCTCATAGAGACTTTTCTCCCTACGGATCGAGAGGATCTCGCAGGTGTATTTTCTCCTTAGGAATCGTGAGGATTCCTATGTGCATCTTCTCTTATAAGTCGTAAGGATCCTATAAGAGAATTTTCCCTCTTACGAGTCGAGAGGACCTGTAAGCGGTTGTTTCCCTCCTTGTCGAGATTCGACTTTGGAGAGTGAGACCCGTGGATTGTATACAAGAGACCGTTTTAGGCTGACTTGCAGGGTCTCAGGGCTTAGGAAACAAGCTTTCTCAAGGCTTTATCTTGCAAGTTGAGACGAATCGGGAATTTCCCGCGGAGACACTGGTTTCTCTGCGAGCCGACGCGAATCAGGAGGCTCTCATCAAAGACGCTAGTTTCCCTGAATTGAGGTATTTGCCAAGGATATTTGTTTCCCTGGTGTTGAAACGAATCGAGAATTTCCCGCGGAGACACTGGTTTCTCTGCGAGTCGACGCGAATCAGGATTTTCTTCGTCAAGGACACTTGTTTCCTCGAGTCGAAGGATTTGCCGAAGACACTGGTTTCTTCGGGGTTGAAACGAACCAGGAATTTCCCGCGGAGACACTGGTTTCTCTGTGAGCCGATTCGAATCAGGAGGCTCTCATCAAGGATGCTAGTTTCCCTGAATTGAGGTATTTGCCAAGAATATTTGTTTCCCTGGTGTTGAATCGAATCGAGAATTTCCCGCGGAGACACTGGTTTCTCTGCGAGTCGACGCAAATCAGGATTTTCTTCGTCAAGGACACTTGTTTCCTCGAGTCGAAGGATTTGCCGAAGACACTGGTTTCTTCCGGGTTGAAACGAACCGGGAATTTCCCGCGGAGACACTGGTTTCTCTGCGAGCCGATGCGAATCAGGAGGCTCTCATCAAGGACGCTAGTTTCCCTGAATTGAGGTATTTGCCAAGGATATTTGTTTCCCTGGTGTTGAAACGAATCGAGAATTTCCCGCGGAGACACTGGTTTCTCTGCGAGTCGACGCGAATCAGGATTTTCTTCGTCAAGGACACTTATTTCCTCGAGTCGAAAGATTTTGCCGAAGACACTGGGTTCTTCGGAGTTGAGATGAATCGGGAATTTCCCGCGGAGACACTGGTTACTCTGCGAGCCGACGCGAATCAGGAGGCTCTCGTCAAGGACGCTAGTTTCCCTGAGTTGAACTGATCTGTGGTGGTCTTTCAGGTTTTATGTAAGTTACCGTTAAGACCGTGAAGCTAGGAATTTGATCCTTGCTTCGTTTGTCGGTACCGCGTCTGCTGTATTGAGACGAATGTTGCGGTTGTCTCTAGGCTGTTGGTGAACCGTCGAGATTTGTCTTTGCTTTCCGGCAGAGCCTGCTGGGAGGGTGTGGTTCCCTCTTTGTTTGCGCCCTTGGATTGTATACAGGGATCGATGTGATCTTAACTGTAGGGCAAAAGTTTTATCATCATTTTTTTTTTATTTCCGCGATGCTCTATCATTTCAGCTTTTATATCGCGAAGGTCGCGATTGCCCAATCATTTCGGCTATTTTTCGCGGTGCCCAATCATTTCGGCTGTTTGTTTTATTTTTTACTCGCTGCTTTTTATTGCGAGTTGCCCAATCATTTCGGCTATTTCGTGTGCATACGTTTTTACTTGCTATTTTTTTTATTGCAAGTTGCCCTATCGTTTCGGCTATTTCGTATGCTTGTGTGGCCTACTGGCTTTTTGCCGTAAACCTAAAATTAGACACCGATTTCGGCATCAGCACCGCTACAACTGGGATATTGCCAGGAGCGAATCATCATCTGCCTCTGTCGATGTCGACCAAAGGTGGCTTAGTGAACAGGGTTCAGGTCCTGTCGACTAAGGCTTTTGACTTCATGAGCCGTAAGGGTCTCACAAAGTTATTTCTCCCTACAAGTCGTGAGGATCTTGTAGGTGTATTTTCTCCTTAGGAATCGTGAGGATTCCTAAGTGCATGTTCCTCTATAAGTCGTAAGGATCCTACAAGAGGGTTTTCTCCTTGTAAGTCGAGAGGACTTATAAGGGTTGTGTGAACATATCCCCAGTCACGGATGGGACTTGGTTAGGGAAATGTTTATTCGCGCCCGTGGATTGTATACAAGGGTCAATATTGAGCCACTTGTAGGGCAATATCGGAAGTTGTGGGGGTTTGCTTAAGCACAGGTTTAGGTCTCTGTAACTTAAGACTTTCAAATCTTATGAGCCGTGAGGGTCCCATAAGAGAGTTCTCCTTACGAGTCGTGAGGATCTCGCAAGTGTATTTTCTCCTTAGGAATCGTGAGGATCCCTAAGTGTGCTGCTCCCTTGTGAGTCGTAAGGATCTCACGCGGGTGGTTTCTCCTTACAAGGTCGAGAGGACCCTATAAGTGTCTTTTAACGAGGTTGCGCCCTTTCGGGTTTTCACAAACACTCGCCGGTAGTCCTGCTGTTTTTACTTACGGAGCCCTTTCTGGTTTTCATCTGTGCCCATTTTGCTTATGGACATACCATTTTTTTTATTCTTTATTCTTTTTATTCTCTTTTTATTTTTACAAGGCCGCGCCCTTTCGGGTTTTCACGAACACTCGCCGGTAGCCCTGCTGTTTTTACTCACGGAGCCCTTTCGAGTTTTCATCCGTGCCCTTTTTGCTTATGGACATACCGTTTTTATATATATTTTTTTATTATATTTTTTTTATTCATCTTGTCAGCCTGAAGATGCCGCGGTAGTAGTTTAAGGACGTTTCGGTCCGGTCATTAGTTTAAGGACGTTTCGGTCCGTCATTAGTTTAAGGACGTTTCGGTCCAGTGCTGAAGAAGGCCAGTTACTACTTATAGAGTTTGGGCTTAGGAAGATAGAGAGCGGACATAGTCGTCGTCATCTATCATTGACCTAGGCTGTGGCTCATTAAGCATAGTATTTCTTTAGGAAGCGACCGTTTATTGGCCTGAAAGGCCTTTCACTGTGCATATCCATGAGTAGATAGGCTCCACCCTGGTAGACTTTGTCTATGATGTACGGGCCTTCATAGTTCGGTTCGAATTTTCCCCGCTTGGCGCGATTGGGGATCATAGGCCTTTTGACCACTAGCACGAGTTTGCCTTGGCGGAATGTCCTCGGTCGGGTCAATCTTTCGTATGAGCGCGTCATCTTCGCTTTATAAGCTTCCAGATTTTGTTGCGCTATGAGCCAGTTTTCATCAAGGGCATCAAGCTCCTCAAGCCGAAGGTGAGCATTTTCTTCGGCCGTCAGCTCGTAGTGGACTGCCACTCGTAGAGAGGGTAACTCTATCTCGAGGGGGCGTACTGCTTCGGTACCGAATACCAACGCGTATGGCGTTGTGTTCGTGGCCGTCTTGAACGTAGTTCGATACGCCCAAAGAGCCTCTTGTAGTCTCTCGTGCCAGTCTTTCTTATTTCGGGACACCGTCTTTTTCATGATCTTTGTCAGGGTCTTGTTGAAGGCCTCGGCTAGACCATTAGCTCGCGGATTATAAACCGAGGAATATCTCCCGTCTATATTGTGTTGTTGCGCGAAGCGACTGATCTTTTGGCTCCTGTAGGCAGGCCCGTTATCGGAGATGATCCGTCTTGGAGTTCCAAACCGATATATGACGTGCGTCTTGAAGAAATAGAGGATATTCTCCGTCTTCACTTCCCTCAACGGTACTGCTTCTGCCCATTTGGAGAAGTAATCAGTCATCGCCAGGATGAAACGATGTCTTTTGGACGATACTGGTTCGATGGGGCCGACTATGTCAGTCCCCCACATTTCGAACGGCCAGCTAGCCACCGTTGGATGTAATGGATTTGGATGTTGGTGGATGAAGTCCCCATGGATTTGGCATGAGTGGCATTGCTTCGCATATTCGAGGCAATCCTGAATCATCGTGGGCCAGTAGTAGCCCATCCGTTTGATCTTCAACTTCATCTTCGGGCCCGCTTGGTAAGAACCACAGATTCCGTCATGAACTTCCTGAACGACTCTTTCTGCTTCGTCCGGTCCTAAGCATCTCAGCCACAGAGAATCAAACGACCTCTTGTACAAAGTATCATTAACGAAGGCGAAAGACATAGCTCGTTTCGTGAGCTGATGTCTCGAGGACGCATCTTCAAGCATTCGATGGGACTTAAAATAGTCTATGAAGATCTCCCTCCAATCCTCAGCCTGTTCTTGTTCTTTTATTTGCATGGTCGTCTGCTTAGTTACTCCCTTTTCTTCAGATGATTCCGGAGATATTTCCGCGGGGGCAAGCACTCGACGGCTTTGTATCATGATTCTGACGTCATCAAAATTCTCGTCAGCCAGTTCTTTAGCGAGCTTAGCTAACGTGTCCGCTTTGTTGTTTTCCGCGCACGGTATGCTTTCCAAAGTATAGGAGGGAATTTGGGTTAACAGTTGTTGCACCTTTTCACCGTACTTCACCAACTCCGATTTGCACGTTTGGTAGTCGCCGTTTACTTGACTAACGACCAGTTGAGAATCTCCGTATATGAGGAGGTTTTCAATTCCCATGTCGATGGCGATCTCGAGAACTGCTATCAAGGCTTCATATTCGTCTTCGTTATTCGTCCTCGGCTCTGTTAAGGAGAAAGCGAAGCGCATTATTCCTCCTTGTGGAGTCACGAAGATGAGGCCTACCCCTGATTTGATTATTGGCGTACTTTGTTTGCGCTTCTTCATGGAAGACGCTCCATCAAAATAGAGTTCCCATCGGGTATCACCACCGTCGATTGCATCAAACGCATGTTCGTCTGGAAGATCGCAATTCAAAGGAGAATCGGCGGGTATCGGATGCTCAGCAAAGAAGTCGGCGATGGCCTGGTCTTTCACTACCTTGAGAGGTTGATACGTTATCGAGAACTCCATCAAGAGCAGCGCCCATTTAGCGAGTCGCCCCATCAATATGGCCTTCGACATCAAATATTTAACGGGGTCCGCCTTCGATATGAGACGGACTTCGTGCGCCAATGCATAGTGCCTGAGTTTTGTTATCGCGAAGATCAATGCCAGGCAATGTTTTTCAATGGGAGAGTAGTTGCTTTCTGCCCCCAGAAGAACTCGACTTAAATAGTAGAGTGCTCTTTCTTCCCCTGGTCATTCTCTTGTGCCTATAATGCGCCTAAAGAACCTTCGAGGGCCGTTGTATAAAGAATGAGAGGCTTTCCCTTAACTGGAGCAGCCAACACTGGCGGGTTCTGCAGGTACTGCTTGATTTCGTCTAGTGCACCTTGGCATTTTTGATCCCAGACGAACGGAGTTACCTTCTTCATCAGGTGGCTGTAAGGACGGCACTTGCCTGAAAGATTGGCTATAAATCGCCGTATGTATGCGAGCTTCCCTTGGAGAGACCGCAACTGTTTGAGAGTTCTCGGCGAAGGCATTTCCATGATCGCCTTGATCTTTGACGGATCTATTTCAATACCTCGGTGTCGGACGATGAATCCCAGGAATTACCTGAAGAAACTCCGAATGCACACTTGAGAGAGTTCATCTTCAAGTTGTATTGTTGAAGGCGTCGAAATACAGTCCTTAGATGCTCGAGATGTTCCTCGTATGATTTGCTCTTGACCACGAGGTCGTCGATATAACATTCGACGATTTCATGTATAAGGTCATTGAAGATCTTCGTCATGACCCTCTGATAAGTGGCACTGGCATTCTTTAGACCGAAGGGCATCACCTTGTAGCAAAATATTCCCAAAGGAGTCCGGAAAGCGGTGTGCTTCTGGTCTTCGGGATGCATTTTTATCTGATTATACCCTGATGAGCCGTCCATGAAGGAGAAAACCTCATGAGTGGATGTATTGTCTATCATCAATTCGGTGACAGGTACTGGGAAATCATCCTTCGGGCAGGCTTTATTGAGATCCCGAAAGTCCACGCATATGTGCACCGTCCCATTTTTCTTCATCACCGGGACGATGTTAGCGATCCACTCAGGATATTGAACCTCCTGGATAAAGCCAGAGTCGATTAGCTTTTTGACCTCGGCATTGATACTCATCTCAAGCTCGAGCCGCATTCTCCTCGGAGCCTGTTTGACTGGCTTGATGTCTGGGGATATCGCCAATTTGTTCACAGCAATTTCTGGATCTAGTCCCGGCATTTCGGAATAGTTCCATGCGAAGCAATCTCTATGCTGTATAAGGACGTCTTTTAACGCAGCCACCCTTTCTTCAGATAGCAGCTCGCTGACAAATGTCGGTCGAGGATCATTTGCCGTCCCCAACTCAATTTTATTGAGGTTATCTGCAGTGGTATGTATTCCATCCTCCAGTTCTTTCGGAGCTGGTGGAAATTCTGAGATCACCTCATTATTGCTGTTTTCGAAGCACCATGGAAGGTTATCCGCGTTCTCGGGCTCTTCTTTTAATATTGTTATCACGTGACAAGTGCGAATCCGCTTCCAATTCCAATGTGGAGTTGGTTCTGTTCTTGTAGCTTTGGGTTCATGTTTCTGTGGCGGCGTTACCCTCTAGTTGTCAGACAGAGCGAACTTGCCAAGCTGATACTGATCTTCGACCCAATTCTTGAAGGTGAAGCAGTCTTCAAGATGGTGCCCTATTACTCGGTGATAAGAGCAATAGTCTGGGTTTGAGACTTCGCCTGCTCGTTCAGGGTGCTTGGACTCCGGCAGTGTAAGCATCTGATGTTTTAGAGCGAGGTCAGGTATTTTCTTCGTCTTGTCCCGAGGAAAAGAGTATGCTCGACCCATTTTTCTTATGAGGGATAGATCGGAACCGCTCGATTTCCGCTTGCGTGGCTTCTTAGTCCCGCTTTGTTGCTTTTGAGCGCCTTTTTCGCCTTTCGACTTGTTTCTGCCTCTGCGTCGAGCCTTTTGTATAACAGGTTGACAGGGAGCGGCATTTTCATCTTTCACAGCCTGTTGAAGGAGGCGTTGCGTTTTGGCTTTCTCGAAGATTGCCATTTCGCGGTTATGGTCGTCTCGGACTTTTTGACCAGCTTCCCTTAGAAGCTTGTCCATTTTTTCTTCGAACGACGGACTGGGCACTTCTGCATCTGGAACTTTTACTGGTTCAGGATTAGCATCCTCCCATTGAGCATCTGCTTCTTCATCGAAGTCATACACGACGTAGCAATTGCGGAGTAGCTCTCGTTTCCTGGACCGAATGTATCCGAGTCCGATTGTTTCCATCCTCCCACTAGGCAGCTTGTGCTGAGTTCCGGGAACGTTCCAGACCCTGTCATAGAATTTGGCTTTTCGAGCGGTCTGTTTAAAGGATATCCCCTGGCGCTTCAGCAACTTCTTCAAGCCTTCTGTATAATATCTGGGCAGACGGATAGGCTGAAGCCTGTCAAGCGTGGGATCCATACCGTGCCAGATTTCTTTCTCCACCTTGGTTTCCTCAGAGCGGTAGAATAGAATTGCCTTCTCGCCTTCTCGCCTGGGAAGGACATAGAACGTCTGCAGCTCCTCAACACTGTCGGTATCGAGCGCATCCAGTTCTTTATAATGTCTAAGCGGCACCATGGTGACTTGCAGACTTTGCTCTTCGTCAGCGGACGTTTGTATTGAAGGCCGAGCAGAGAATACAGCATGGACCTCATCCTCCGAATCACTACCAAAGATCAACGTAGGAGCGGATGGTCCCGTCTTGGTGTATTGGGGCGGACCCGAATAAACTATCTCCTCTTCCTCCTCGGTATCACTACCGAAGACAGGGATGGTAGCGTTAGTTTTGTTCTCCGGCTTGTGACACCTTTCCGTGTCTTCGAAATTCGGCAAGAAGTATTTGGCATCTTCATATGTGCGAACTTCGTTCATGGAAAACGGATTCAGTTCTCCCGTTACGGTATACTCGAGACCATCCCTAAAATATTTCATACACTGATGCTGTGTAGAAGGGATGATGTTGTACTCGTGTAACCATGGTCGGCCGAGCAGAGCGTTGTATCATGTCTTGGCATCTATGACGTGGAATTTAATGTCCGTGACGAGCAGCCCAAAGCGTAGCGTCAGTATCACAGATCCAAGAGTTTTTGATGATTGGGAGTCGAACCCGGAGATGGTGATCTTGTCTCGAGCGAGATGTTGGACGCTCATGCAGATTTCCTTTAACACCCGCACATTGAGTAGATTAACAGACGATCCGTTATCGACCAGAATTTTGCCTATCTTTATATCATGCCAGTATCCTGAGACATAGAGGGGGCGATTGTGTTCGCACGTCCCAAGGAGAAGGTCTTCATCGCCAAAAGTGACATCTGTCGTATGCACTTCTTCCAATTCATCCTTCATCTTTTCTTCGGCCAGGAAAGCTTGGAACTGCTCCGGGTCCTATAGTGCCTTAATTAACGAATCTCTCGCCTCCTTTGATAGTAAAAGGGCGTCAAGAATGCTGAGCTGCGAGGGTAGCTTCCTCAGATGCGCTAAGATGTTGTAATCCACCTTATTTTTCTTCGGCGGGTCCTTGGCAGTCAGCTCTTCCGTGACTTGGTCATTTAGGGCGATGTCCTCAGAGACCTTTTCCTTCCCTTTATCTTTTTTGTTTGAGGGTCCGAGATTCTTTTTGGGTAGCGTCCGATTACGCAGTCGGATATTTTCGCAAACCTTCGGCTCTTCTTCTTTTCCCGAAGTGGACTCTGTAAAGAGGGGACTAAGAGCCAGCTCCTCGTCGGAATCGCTCCCAAATGTGAGCACTTGCGATCCCCCGGTGTTAACCATGCGACAATTGCCGGTGGTTCTGTTAAGCCCCTCAGTCGTACCGTTCTGCTCCCGGCGAGTTTTGCGCTTCTCCTGCTTAAAATGTTGTCGGTGAGCAACATATCCTTTCCACCATCTATCGAAAGCTTTGCACTCTTCAGTGGGGTGCGAAATCTTCCGATGATATAAGCAGTAGGAGGGGTGCATTTCCGTTTCACCAGTAACACTTCCCTCAGAGGATGGTAGCTTCATACCCATTGATATGGCTTTAGCAAACCTTTTCCTCGTCTTGAATTTGATTTTATCCGCAGTGGGTGTACTTTGCTCTAGCGGGAGTATCTCAATTCTTTCGTTAAGGCGCTGGCGCTTGGCCCTTTCGAATATGACCGCCTCGCGCTCCCGATCAGCTTTGCTTTTTAAGAGAGCTTCATCGAGGAATGCGTCAATTACTTCATCCGATGGCCCCAGAATTTTTGGTTCAGGATCTGCCCCCAGCTTTTCAGTGCAAGGAGTCTCCTCATCGTTCGTGAGCAAATGGGAAATCATATGACAGCTCGCCATATATTTCTCGGATTCATCCGACGAACTATCTCCCTCATCATCCTCTTGAAAGACGTGGTTGAGGAACTCTTGGAGTGTAATGGGAGTCCGTGCCTTCTGGTTGTATTCCTCCAGCGCGACAATTTTTTTTGCAAGTCCGTGCGTTTGTCGCCAGGCTTCACGGGCTTCTTTGATTTTTTTTTCTTCTTCTTTGAAGATTTCGACGGCTGGTTGTGAATGCTTGGGCCACCTCCATCGATCATCTGAGTTGGACGCGGCTTCAACATTCCTTCAATGATCTGAGGTTCCAACGGGTTCTCCCACCTAATCGCTGGGCATGTTTGAAGATCGTTTAGCATCTTCTTTGTCTTAGCTGACAGCACAACCTCCTAAGGAGCTTCTTCAACGAGAGAGCATGTTGCCCCCGGCGTATTCATCCTCTTAGAGGTGTGGGGCTGCGGGGGATTCACCTTCCATTTGTCAGATAACGCGAACTTGCCCTGTTGGTACTGATCTTCAAGCCAATTTTTGAAGACGTAGCAATCTTCGATCGGATGACCCAGTACTCGATGATAAGGACAGTGGTTGGGCTCATTGACATCATTTGGTTGCGACGGACATTTTGGAACCGGCAGATTTATGAGTTGGTTGCGCAACGCCAGCTCGAATAACCTTCTCGTTTTATCTCGGGGAAAAGAGTAAGAACGTCCTAGCCTCTCCTCAAGGGCTACGTACGGGCGTATATTATTTTGACGAACAACCGGCTTCGAGTTGCTCGGCTGTTGTTGAGCATTGGCGACAACGATCGCTTTTCCCTTCCCCTTGTCATTTCGGGAGTCCGGGTTTGGAAGAGGAGGTTTATGGCCCATCTGATCCATTTGCGCTAGCTTGTCAATCAAGGCTTGGAAGGTAGTCGGCTTGAAGAACATCATAAATTGCGAGATGGTTGCTTGCGGATCAAGGATTCCCACAAACATACCCACTGCAGGAGCTTCTTCAATGCGTTGCTCGCACTTTGACCATAAGTTCCGCCACCGTATAGCATATTGAACCCATGTCTCGCCTGGCTTTACCCTGGCGTTAATCAGTGCCGTCATCCGGGTGCGTTTGCTGGCGCTTGCAAAACGCTGGGTAAATAGCAACTCCATCTCCGCGAAGGTATTGATAGAGTCGTTTGGGAGCTCAGAGTACCACTCGAACGCTGTATCTGACAAGCTGCCAACGAACTGGTGAAGCAACAGTTTGTCGTCACCGCCGGTGTTGCCGCAGAGTGCCCTGAACTGGGCGACATGCTGGTGGGGATTGCCCGTCCCCATATATACATGGAACTTGGGAATCGTGTAGCCCGGCGGGTACTTGATCTGGTCATACCAGCTCGGATATGGTCGTCCTATTTTTACGACCTGGACGGCTGCTTCAGTCGCATGATGAACCCGTATTTGTTGGGCTATGTACTCGTCCAAGTCAGCTTTGGAGATTGTCTCCTCCTTAGCTGTTGACAGAGCTGGTGGAGGATTCGACGTTTCTCCCCTATCGTCTTCAAGGACGATCGGGGGATCTTCGGCTGGAGGATCTTGTTGGATCATCATCCCTACCATGTCTTGGAACAGGAGGGCCATACGCTTTATGTTGGCTGCTTATTCAGCAGCCTCTTTATCCTTCTTCTCCAATATCCGACGAAGGAATTCAGCGTCAGTTTCTTGTTCCTGACGTTCATCCGAGGACGTTTCAGGGCTTTCCTTTGGCCCAGTGAGTGTGGACATCGCGTTCATCATCTCCTAGAGCTTTTGCTGTTGCTCCTGAGATTTGGTCACTGACCGTGTGAGCGGTCTATGACCTGTGGATGCACGGCTGTCCTCCTTTCCTGACACCATGTATACGGTATGAATTACCATGCCCCCAGACTTAGGGCGTTTGGGTTCACCACCTTTGATATTCGCCATAGGTGTAGGGACTTTTTCTGTCCTTCTTCACTTATGGGCCGTAGAAGTTAAGGGGGCCGTTGCTTTGGGCACCCAAGCGGTCGTCGCCTTTCGTTGCTTGACCGGGGGATTTTCTTCTTGCCGACCTTTCGACTTTTTGTGTTGGCGAGAGCAATTAGGATCAATCACAGATTCTCGGACTCGTCGCCATGTCTTGTAAATCCTGAAGGACAGCGATTGAGGAGGCTGCTCCGGCTTTTCTGCTTCCATGGTAGTCTCTACTGGTGAAGGAGATCTTTTGAGCACCGCAGTTGGCGAGTTTCTGCGTACTCTGTTCAGTAGCTCGAAGCTGTTCCCAGTTGGAACAGCAGCGTTAACTTCCACCGTTGGAGCTGGCGGAGTCATCCCAGAAGGGGAGTTGCCCCCGGTCTTCCTTACCCGGCGCCAGTGGATTCGTCGGGCGCGACGAGTTGTCGGCATTGGCTCAGAGACAGAAACAGCTTCTTCTTGCCCCATGTTCAGGTGTGGGGCTGTTGCCGGCGTCAGCCTATTGAAGACTGATGTCTTTTGAGTAGCAGGAGCAGGAGTGGGAGTTGGGACGGTCAGTCTTGTAAAGACCGATCTCTTAGTAAGAGAAGTCGCCTTGACGACTTCAGAAGCAGGTTTGGCTACTCTTTTTGGAATAACCCTTTCTGGGACCACAAGCTTCATTGTGGGCCCGCAGGAGTTTTGGCCCAGTATGGAGAAGACCGAGGCGCTGGTGTTGGGCGACCCGTTGAGAGGGGCCGCAGTAACTGAAAGTCGATCGAAGACCGACTTCTTAGGAGCTTCTTGTACGGGCACGGGGGTGCTGAAGCTTGTTGGCGGAAGCATAGTTCCGAAAAACAACCCCGTGGTGGCTTGAGTAATCTGCTCTACGGGCAAGGTGAACAAAGAGGCCGCTTGGGGCCCGTAGGTTATGCTCCCAGTTGAGGCCGGACGCGAGCTGCAGCTGCAGTTAGAGCACTTCGAACAGGTAGAGGCCATCGATGCTTGATTTCTGCGCCAGGAAAAAGACCAAATCTTAGTAACTAAAAATCCGAAGGCAACCATTAACAAACCGCGATTCGTTCGCGAATACGACATACGAAGTGTAGAGTGGAAAGAGGAAAAGGTCCCACCGGGCGTGCCAGAATCTGTACCCCTCCGAAAGACGGCGGACGACGTGAAGACGTCTTGCCTAAGATTCGGGGAAGATGCTATTTGGTTTTATCCATCCACCTCTCCGAAGATTCCAAGTTGATTTATGGCACCGTGTATCGGAGGTTTAGACGGATGCGGCCGATGTAGCAGACTTCGTCAGATTCCCCCTCGCTTGAGGGGTTTTTGATTGTGGGGACGCTCTTCCCTGCAGGCGCAAGCCCCTGCAGTTAATTACGCTCCCTCATCGCGGTAACAACTTTCTCCTTCTCCAGAATTTCACTTCGTGTCGTGGGTGTTTGTTTTGTTTATGGTTACCCGTGGATTGTATACGGAGACTATTCATTTCGTCGCCCGTAAGACGTGGATCAGTCCAAATCCGTACTTTCTTAAATTTGGGTTTGGTGTTTTAGTCTAAGGATACGTTAGCCGTGTTGAGGCTAAGATCGACTTAAACGTTCGTTAAGGATACATTAGTCCTGTTTAAGACCAAGATCAACTTAACGTGGTGATCCATTTAATATATGGCCGTCGGGACTCGTTACCTCTCTGACGTCGTTGAAGGATTACAACGATAGGTGTCAGAGGAGTTCAGAGATGTACCCTTGAACCAAAGTTGATTAGGGAATGTGTAGTCTGTTGAAATGTGTAAGGATACGTTAGCCATATTTGAGGCTAAGATCAACTTAAACGGAATCGTTTAGATCCGACAAAAGAGCGTTTGGGGGGGGCTCTATTGTTCCAGTTTAGGGACGTAGTGGTCCATAGGTAGTTTAGGGACATTGCGGTCCATTGGTAGTTTAAGGACGCTTAAGTCCGTGGATTTAAGGACCCCACAGTCCGCATTTTAGTTTAAGGACGCTTAAGTCCGTGGGTTTAAGGACCCCACAGTCCGTATTGATGTGTGGTTGTCGGGATCCGTCACCTCTCTGGCGTCGTTGAAGAATTACAACTGTAATACCCGGTCCCTTTATATACTCCAATATCCATACTTTTATAAAAAGGGTAAATTACAAATTATTTATTTATATCTATAAACTATGTTAAATATTTTAAAACTCCCAATCCATTTTATTCTTCCCCCTCTCCTTCCTCAAACCCTAATCCCAATTCCTCATTTTCTTTTCCCATTTATATAAACCTCTATTCCGGCCCATCTCTTTTTCATATTTATTTTATTTAAACCCAAAAACCCTATTCTCCCTTCAACCCATTTCTTTTATTCATTAAAATTTAAACCCAGCCCATCTCTTTTATTTAAATTAATTCAAACCCATCCCGGCCCAATTCCCCCAGCAGCCCATTTCTTTATAAACTTATTTTCCTTTCCTTCAAACCCCAGCCCAGCCCAGCAGCCCACACCCCTCACCCAACCCGACCCGGCCCGCTCTTTATCGCCTTCCCCCAATGGCTACTCCCTTCCCGCTCGCTCGACCCACCTCCTTCGCCCACGCCCACGCCCACGCTCGCGCACGTTACCCCACGACGCGCGCGTTTCCCTACAACCCGTTCCCCAACCGTTCGCACCTCTCTCACCTCCTCACCTCTCTCTTCTTCTCCCCTGCAGCCATCCTCGACAACGAGACCCACCACAACGAACCCGTAGCTACAACCCCAGCCGCTGCACCGCTGTCCACCACCTCGCCCTCCTTCTACGACCACCTAACTCCACCTCCAGCGCCCAATCGCCACTTTCCCCCGCCTGCAAACCCAACCATATTCGAGCTCGAGCCCCTGCACGCCCTCCGTCACCGAGCCTTCCCCCACCCCCCGCAGCTCCGACCTCGCCTTCACCAACCTTCGACACCCCCGCACCATCGTCGACCGCATCATCATCATCATCATTGTCGCCATCATCCTGTTCTCTACTCTCTCTCTCTCTCTTTCTTTGTTCTCTCTACTTTCTCTCTCAATCTCTCTGTTCTCCCTCTCTCTCTCTGTGTCTCTCTCAGTCTCTCTGCAATCTCTCTCTCTCTCTCTTGATCTCTCTCTCTCTGTCTCTCCCTCTCTCTGCAATCTCTCTCTCTCTCTTGATCTCTCTCTCTCTCTGTCTCTCCCTCTCTCTGCAATCTCTCTCTCTCCCTTGATCTGTCTTTCTCCCTCTGTCTCTCTCTCTTGATCTCTCTTTCCCTCTTTCTGCCTCTCTCTCTCTGTCTCTACAACTCCCTTTCTCTCTCTACACTTCTCTCTCTCTCTCGCCCCTCTGGCAACCCCCACTGCACATCACCGTCGCTAAGTCACCGCCGACGAGCTCCTACAAACCACCGCACAACCACCATCGCTACAAGCCCCCAAGCTTCAAACCAAATAGCCCGACAATTCATCGAACACCTGCAATAGTCGGAAACTCCGCTATTCCAGCAGCCATCATCGCCGTCCAAGCCATCTCCACCATCATTGTGCCCATCGTCGCCGTCGACGCAGCAGCCGTCGCAACGCCAGCGCACGTCCATTGCACTCACCGAGCCATCAAGCACAAGATCAAGCTCTAACGAAGCCAACCCTTGTCGTGTTTGCGTTCGTGCCACTACCGCTGCCGTGTATCGCCAGAACGTCTCCAGGCAAGTATTTATACTTGCTACATGCTAATCTAATTACATTACAAACTCAAATCGTATAGATTGCTAATTTACAATTTATGATAACCCATGTGATATACCTGTTCGATGTGTGACCTCAATGAAAATATTCGTCCAAATTGACAGAATTGGTTTGTCTATGCTGGCCCATGTAGTGATGAATGCGCTGTATAAATTTCACTGGATAATACGACTATTAACGACTAAAATGATTACCCCCAAGTATACCTGTAAAACTGGAATTTTCTTGTACCTGAAAACCGTTAAAATCACCATAAATTATGTACATACTTGATTGATGCGTCCGAGGGCTTAAATCGAAGCCGACTCGACGAATTATAACCCTACGCAAGTTTCTCATGGTTTCTGTACTTAAATTGTGACAATATTTAGATCGGAGTGCGACTCTGGACTGCAGTCCAGAGAGACTCTGACTATTGCTTACTGTCCCGTAATGGGTACCACCTTGTTTAATTAACTTGTATGTTGCGGAACTCCGCTGTTTATAAAAGGTGAAACTGTTAGCTAGATAACACAACTGGTTTCATTCTGTTTCGTCATCGTTTTCTATTTAATCTGTAATTTAAAATAGGGGGACGTATAACAGTCCCAATAGAATCAGAATTGACATACTAGTATTGAACAGTATATAACTCCTGACGTACAGACGCGATTGAGGATCCGTCTATTGAGTTGAAAACCTTACTGAAAACCCTAGATTTCATTCAACTTTAGCGTCGCTAAAATCTGATCCCAACTGGGATTAAAATGCGTTGCGAAACGGACTTCTGATTCTGAAACCGGATTTCCAGCCGTGAACGCTTAAAATGAAATGGCCATAACTGGTGATCCTGAAACCCGATTGGCGTGAAACTAAATTCGATGGATAGATAATTGAACATACTATTTATTCTCCGTTCATTGTTTTGCTAAACTGTACACGTATGATTTATGATAAATTGTGCAAGTGGTAGAATACTGTTTTATGACATCTTAATCATGCTTTACATACTGTTTCCTCATCATATCATACTTATGTCATTGCATTGATAACCTACTGATCATGTGCGTTACCCAGTGTTAGGTATTAGTGATGATTGTGGCAAGTACGTTAGTGTTCGTGCATGAGTGAATAAGTGAAAGTGACACGTACTTGTACACAATCAGTGAACCTTATTATTCTATTGCATTGTCGACGTCTGTGGGACGCGTGTACGTGTGACTATAAGTGGTATGGGACACTTATGGAAGCTCTTGCATGGGTGTCACAGATAAGATACCAGACACTGCCATTTATCTTGAATATTAGTCGAGACGTGCTTGATGGAGATCCTGTGTCCAGTTCTCGTGCAGACTTGTCACAGACCGACTGGTATTTGAGGTTATGGTTAGCGTTTGATGTAGACCATGGGGTGTGGGGTAGTTTGAGTGTGAGTTCAACAGAATCTCGAGAGTCCCATGCCGGCTTATATATATATGGAGGTATATGGAGATTTACAGGGTACATGATTATTACCGTGAGTTACATGTTGGGCCCGTGGTCCCTTGCCCTTGGGTCCTACCCTTGGGTGGAGGACACTCGCGAGTGGTTGACTCTCACACTTGGACTGACGATAGGCTTAGTGACCTGTACAGTGAGACTTAGAGACTGATAGGGATAATGGCATTGATATACATTACTTACTGTGTTGACATACCTGGCATATTATTTTACTGTTTTACTGTTCACCTGATCTATTAGACACTTCTTTGGTTACTGCATGTTCATACCTATACCGTCTTGATTTACTGTCATATATATCTATTATCACTGTTCGAGTTGTCACTTGTATCTATATATTATATTGCTATTGTGTCGCTCTGACGACCTGAGTATGCATGCTCAGTGTGAGGAGTGGATCTAGACTGGACCAGGACTAGACGTACATCGCGGACATCTTGGTCAGCTATCCATAGTTATACTCTTTTTACCTCTATCAGGTCAATTTCTTGTATTTGATTTGTTTCAGTTACTGCATTTCTCATTACCTGCGCATTTTTTACTGATCACCATGAAAAGCTAGAAGCCGAAGTGTGACTGCGGCAGGACATTTCCTTGACCGTAGGAGCATGGCTGGCCTTGTCAACCCCTCGTATTCCGTATTTTGGGAAGCGGGGCGTGACATGGTTTAGTTGGTATCAGAGCCAGGTTTTGCTTCGATTGGGATTGCAGTTTTCCGTGTATAGCTTGACAATCTAAGACATTCCTCGGTCTAGATTGTAAACTTGTTATTCTTGATCCATATTCACATTGTGTGTTCGGCTATCCATCCGCTAAGGTTTCGGGCGACTTGGTTGAGTGACGTGGTTGTAAATGGTGAACTACATCACAGTTACACTACCATACTCCGTTTAAGTGACTTAGAGTCATACAGTTGATTTCCACTTGTAATGAATTTCATCACATCTGATATTCTTGAATCCTTGCCCAATCCGTATTATATTTTGATTCTTATAGCTTGTGCCTTATATCGTCCTCAAAATTATTGTTTCAGGATCATGTCTTCCAACGACTCTTCCTCTATCTCCACTCCCCAGAATCAGACCGTTGAGATTCTGAGTGTACTGCAAGGTCTGAAGGAAGCTCAGGAGTGAACAAACGACTTGTTAGCTGAAGGACTGAGAAGACAGGTGAATCAGGCACCAGCGGAGGTCTCTAATCGTAAAGGGATTCCTGTTAGACGAAGAAAAGAGAAGAAGATGAAGCGCCCATTTGTTCCCCCGAGACATAAGCAACAGAAGACCCAATGTTGTGAGTACTGTAAGAGGCCAGGACATCTTCAGAGGGATTGTCGCCGCGCCCAAGGGAAATGTCTGATTTACGGATCCAGCGAACATCTTATCAACGGTTGCCCAAATAGGAAGGAGCTACACAAGGAGGAGGCTCGACCACACTCTCCACTTCTGCCAAGTGATGATTATTGCGTAGTTCGAACTTCGAGGATAAGGCGGACTCAGCGCAGGATTCAACTCGCGTGACGAGAATGCAGCAGCCGAGTAATCGAAGAAGAGTTATTATGTTTTCTGCTTTCAATAATAATGCTATTACCCTTTTTGTAAAAAATTTCCTTTCGTTTGAAATCTTGTATCCGTCGAACTTTTAGTTGAATGCAATAAAACTTTGAATCGTAACATATGTATCATTCCCTTGCTTTCCCCCCTTATTTGTACTATTCATTACCACAGCAATTTTTAATTCTGATTTTTTAGTTCCTGCCCGCCGCATATTTTCCTATACTCCGTACCCTTAGCTATTTTCTTGATGTGTTCCACTGTCTGATCATGAGTCTTTCTTTTCAGGCCATGGCCCACCCTGGAGCAGCGCCGCATCTAGATGAGGATGCACAGTCATGCGTTTCCTTAGACCACACGCTGATGAGTTCTGATGATGAGATCAACGGTCCCCAGGTCATCTTCGGAATCAGCGATTCCGAGGACGAAGGAGCCGGCGTCCCAGAGGTTGACATGATAGGCGATTCCGACAAAGAGGAAGAAGACCCTGAAGAGGACCTGATAGAGGAAGATCCCGAGGAATACCCGATAGAAGAAAATCCAGTGGAGGAAAATCCCATGGAAGAGAACCCAGAAGAAGAGAATCACATGGAAGCAGACCTCGATGAAGAAGCTCCAGCCGAGGAAGAAGGACCAGAAGAACAAGACCTTGCGGTGGAAGAACTCCCCTTGGCGGTCCCTGCGAGACGCTATGGAAATGGAAGCCCCTACCTGAGCACGCGAGCTTACCGCAACCTGCTGAACCTCCACAACCGCGACTGACGGGATTTTTTTTAGATGTTGTCTTCTCTGGCCAAATAATTCTGTGTATAGTTTAGGCCCATCTTTTACTTTTCGAGAGTGCTTTGTTTCGAATTTTCTTGAATGAAATAAACCTTCTGAGTTCGCAAATCTTTTGTTTACTGGTTCACTTGATGCTTTGATTTTTCCCTTTACCGTCTTTCTCCTGAAACCCCTGACTGTCCACCCCTACTCCTTGTATTGTCATAACCCTCACTGAGATTAACAAGTACCGCACCCGATCTTTTTAGTGGTCCACCCTTCATCCTTCGTCTGTGCCTCGTTTGAGATCCTTCTGGGAGGAGAAGTTCATAGTGAAATCTCCGAGTTCGCTAACCCTTCGAAATTTTTGATTCGATTGATGTATCGATCGTCATCTTCCCCATACATTATTTTTTCCCTTATAGCCCCTTGCTGCTCACCCTTACTCCCTGTGCTGACCCGACCCCAATCTCTTTGACCTTCAGACTAAAGCCGCCACACTCCGACCTTTTGAATGAGCCACACTTCCTTGTAATCCTTACCCTATCTAGCCCTATACATTTTTGTGCTTTTTCCTATTACCCTAAATATATTTAGGGACATTGTTATTCGAAAATTTAGTTTTCATTATTTTGTATTTATCGAAGAGTGTGTGTTATTGACTACTCCGTTTTATGTATTTTAAGTACACTACTACTTTTCTCATATTTCGGTAGCACGACCATACGTATTACGCATATCATTTTGGTGCTATGCTTCTTATTTTCACCATGTGGTTTTCTAAGCTATGTTAAAATGGTTTGATTGAAACGTTATTCTAAAAATGTTTTAAACCACCGACAAGTCCTTCATTGTTTCATTATAATTATGCCTTATACTTATTATTTCTGCTTTGCTACTTTTGATATACTTATATGTGCACCTATTTGGGTTTCGATTTTATTGAACACATCTCGAATATTATTGTTCGTTATCTATATTCTCGTATACATGTAGGTTGCCCTTGTATTTGTTCCTGCCTTATACTTATTTAGACCTATTCTTTTGGTATGTTGTTCTTACATATATAAACCTCTAAATTTCTTCATCCGCCTATTTCAAGTAAATCATTATGTGTTCGTTTGCGATATAGTAGCTTTCGCTTATGATTTTATAACTTATCGTTTATTTTAAATTTCGAGGACGAAATTTTTGTAAGGGTGGTATGATATAATACCCGGTCCCTTTATATACTCCAATATCCATACTTTTATAAAAAGGGTAAATTACAAATTATTTATTTATATCTATAAACTATGTTAAATATTTTAAAACTCCCAATCCATTTTATTCTTCCCCCTCTCCTTCCTTAATCCAATTCCTCATTTTCTTTTTCCATTTATATAAACCTCTATTCCGGCCCATCTCTTTTTCATATTTATTTTATTTAAACCCAAAAACCCTATTCTCCCTTCAACCCATTTCTTTTATTCATTAAAATTTAAACCCAGCCTATCTCTTTTATTTAAATTAATTCAAACCCATCCCGGCCCAATTCCCCCAGCAGCCCATTTCTTTATAAACTTATTTTCCTTTCCTTCAAACCCCAGCCCAGCCCAGCAGCCCACACCCCTCACCCAACCCGACCCGGCCCGCTCTTCATCTCCTTCCCCCAACGGCTACTCCCTTCCCGCTCGCTCGACCCACCTCCTTCGCCCACGCTCGCGCACGTTACCCCACGACGCGCGCGTTTCCCCTACGACCCGTTCCCCAACCGTTCGCACCTCTCTCACCTCCTCACCTCTCTCGTCTTCTCCCCTGCAGCCATCCTCGACAACGAGACCCACCACAACGAACCCGTAACTACAACCCCAGCCGCTGCACCGCTGTCCACCACCTCGCCCTCCTTCTTCGACCACCTCACTCCACCTCCAGCACCCAATCGCCACTTTCCCCCGCCTGCAAACCCAACCATATTCGAGCTCGAGCCCCTGCACGCCCTCCATCACCGAGCCTCCCCCCCCCGCAGCTCCGACCTCGCCTTCACCAACCTTCGACACCCCCGCACCATCGTCGACCGCATCATCATCATCATCATCATCATCATTGTCGTCATCATCCTGTTCTCTACTCTCTCTCTCTATTCTCTCTCTACTTTCTCTCTCAATCTCTCTGTTCTCCCTCTCTCTCTCTGTGTCTCTCTCACTCTCTCTGCAATCTCTCTCTCTCTCTTGATCTCTCTCTCTCTCTCTGTCTCTCCCTCTCTCTGCAATCTCTCTGTCTCTCTCTCGATCTCTCTTTCTCTCTCTCTCTGCCTCTCTCTCGATCTCTCTTTCCCTCTCTCTGCCTCTCTCTCTCTCTCTCTCTACAACTCCCTTTCTCTCTCTACACTTCTCTCTCTCTCTCTTGCCCCTCTGGCAACCCCCACTGCACATCACCGTCGCTAAGTTACCGCCGACGAGCTCCTACAAACCACCGCACAACCACCATCGCTACAAGCCCCCAAGCTTCAAGCCAAATAGCCCGGCAATTCATCGAACACCTGCAATCGTCGGAAACTCCGCTATTCCAGCCGCCGTCATCGCCGTCCAAGCCATCTCCACCATCATTGTGCCCATCGCCGTCGTCGACGCAGCAGCCGTCGCAACGCCAGCGCACGTCCGTTGCACTCACCGAGCCATCAAGCACAAGATCAAGCTCTACCGAAGCCAACCCTTGTCGTGTTTGCGTTCGTACCGCTGCCGCTGCCGTGTATCGCCAGAACGTCTCCAGGCAAGTATTTATACTTGCTACATGCTAATCTAATTACATTACAAACTCAAATCGTATAGATTGCTAATTTACAATTTATGATAACCCATGTGATATACCTGTTCGATGTGTGACCTCAATGAAAATATTCGTCCAAATTGACGGAATTGGTTTTTCTATGCTAGCCCATGTAGTGATGAATGCGGTGTATAAATTTCACTGGATAATACGACTATTAACGACTAAAACGATTACCCCCAAGTATACCTGTAAAACTGGAAATTTCTTGTACCTAAAAACCGTTAAAATCACCATAAATTATGTACATACTGGATTGATGTGTCCGAGGGCTTAAATCGAATATGACTCGACGAACTATAACCCTACATAAGTTTCTCATGGTTTCTGTACTTAAATTATGACAATATTTAGATCGGAGTGCGACTCTGGACTGCAGTCCAGAGCGACTCTGATTATTGCTTACTGTCCCGTAATTGGTACCACCTTGTTTACTTAACTCGTATGTTGTGGAACTCTTCTGTTTATAAAAGGTGAAACTGTTAGATAGATAACACAAGTGGTTTCATTCTGTTTCGTCATCGTTTGCTATTTAATCTGTAATTTAAAAGAGGGGGACGTATAACAGTCCCAATAGAATCAGAATTGACATACTAGTATTGAACAGTGTATAACTCCTGACGTACAGACGCAATTGAGGATCCGTCTATTGAGTTGAAAACCTTACTGAAAACCCTAGATTTCATTCAACTGTAGAGTCGCTAAAATCTGATCCCAACTAGGATTAAAATGCGTTGCGAAACGGACTTCTGATTCTGAAACCGGATTTCCAGCCGTGAACGCTTAAAATGAAATGGCCATAACTGGTGATCCTGAAACCCGATTGGCGTGAAACTAAATTCGATGGATAGATAATTGAACATACTATTTATTCTCTGTTTATCGTTTCGCTAAACTATACACGTATGATTTATGATAAATTGTGCAAGTGGTAGAATACTGTTTTATGACATCTTAATCATGCTTTACATACTGTTTCCTCATCATATCATACTTATGTCATTGCATTGATAACTTAGTGATCATGTGCGTTACCCAGTGTTAGGTATTAGTGATGATTGTGACAAGTACGTTAGTGTTCGTGCATGAGTGAATAAGTGAAAGTGACACGTACTTGTACACAATCAGTGAACCTTATTATTCTATTGCATTGTCGACGTCTGTAGGACGCGTGTACGTGTGACTATAACTGGTATGGGACACTTATGGAAGCTCTTGCATGGGTGTCACAGATAAAGCACCAGACACTGCCATTTATCTTGAGTATTAGTCGGGACGTGCTTGATGGAGATCCTGTGTCCAGTTCTCGTGCAGACTTGTCACAGACCGACTGGTATTTGAGGTTATGGTTAGCGTTTGATGTAGACCACGGGGTGTGGGGTAGTTTGAGTGTGAGTTCAACAGAATCTCGGGAGTCCCATGCCAGCTTATATATATATGGAGATATATGGAGATTTACAGGGTACATGATTATTACCGTGAGTTACATGTTGGGCCCGTGGTCCCTTGCCCTTGGGTCCTACCCTTGGATGGAGGACACTCGCGAGTGGTTGACTCTCACACTTGGACTGACGATAGGCTTAGTGACATGTATAGTGAGACTTAGAGACTGATAAGGATAATGGCATTGATATACATTACTTACTGTGTTGACATACCTGGCATATTATTTTACTGTTTTACTGTTCACCTGATCTATTAGACACTTCTTTGGTTACTGCATGTTCATACCTATACCGTCTTGATTTACTGTCATATATATCTATTATCACTGTTCGAGTTGTCACTTGTATCTATATATTATATTGCTATTGTGTCGCTCTGACGACCTGAGTATGTATACTCAGTGTGAGGAGTGGATCTAGACCGGACCAGGACTAGACGTACATCGCGGACATCTTGATCAGCTATCCAGAGTTATACTCTTTTTACCTCTATCAGGTCAGTTTCTTGTATTTGATTTGTTTCAGTTACTGCATTTCTCATTACCTGCGCATTCTTTACTGATCACCATGAAAAGCTAGAAGCCGAAGTGTGACTGCGGCAGGATATTTCCTTGACCGTAGGAGCATGGCTGGCCTTGTCAACCCCTCGTATTCCGTATTTTAGGAAGCGGGGCGTGACAACAACGATAGGAGTCAAAGGAGTTCGGAGATGTACCCTCGAACCGGATGTAAATTGATTTAAGAGAGCAGCTGTGCTCAGTCAATTTAATTTGAGGACTTACGGCCATGATTGGGCTAAGTCCAGTTGAAAAATGTTCAACACTTTTATTTATTTTTGTCCTATTAGGCATGTGCTAGGGCTTGGCCCCTTTTTAAAATAATGCATGGCATTATTTATTATTTTGTTTGGGCTCTGCCCATTTATAAATGATGCAGAGCATCAATTTTGTTTGGGCTCTGCCCTTTTTTATTGCATTGCAATTTAATTTGGCCTACTAGGCCTTTCTGATTTGGGCCTGGCCCTTTAGTAAACAATGCCGTGCATTTGTCAGGCGCTTTGCGCCAATCACTGAGCGCAAGCGTTTGTGGTGATGACACGTGTCATGCTCTGGTGAGCACAAGCGCAACAGCGCAGTGTGCTGCGTCAGTGCGCTGCGCTGTTGCGCTGCTGACACGTGGCGCGCTCTGGTGAGTTGCGCCAATTTCAGAGAGCAAGGCTCTATTTTAAAAGCGCATAGCGCAAGTGGTTTAGATGCTGACACGTGGCGCTCTCTGGGTGCTTGCGCCAACCCAAGAGCGCAACAGTACAGTTTTACAAGTTCAAGGCACTATTAACTTGAGAATCTTTTAGATTCCAGAACTAATGGTTCACAAAAAAGTGCAAAGCACTGTTTGTTTTCTTGATCTAATTTAGATCAAAGAAAACAAGTGTTTCTTGTTTTTTCTTGATCTCAGAGAACCAATGGTTCATAAGTGCAAAGCACTATTATTTTTTTTGTTTTTTATTGAAGATCATTGATCTTGTTCTTAGATCAATGATCTATTAGAAAAATTCTTCTATCTTAAAGTTTTTTTTTTACCTTTTTTGTTCTTGAAATTTCTTCAGAATTCTCTCTGTTTGAAGCTCTTGATTTCTCACAATGTTCATGATTTTGACTTGGGGTCTAGGGGCCTTTATATAGTGCCCATAAATTTGTTAAATTTGTTAAAGAGATCTTTCTCTGAGTGATTTGGGGAATTTTCCCCACCGTTGGATCTTTGATCCAAGGGCTCCTGTTTTACAGAAGAAAATTTTCTTGTTTTAACAGGAACAGAAAGATTTCTTTAAAATTTTAATTCTGTTTAGCGCAAATGCCCCAGCGCGTGACACGTGTCACGCAGCGCACGGCGCAGCGCAACTGCGCTGACACGTGTCGCGCAGCATACGGCGCAGCGCAACCGCGCTTGCGCATCTGCGCTGACACGTGTCGCGCAGCGCGGAGCTTGCGCAACCGAAGCGTTGCTTCCTTTAATTTTGTTTTAAATAGAGCTTTGCTCTGATTGGGCGCGCTGCCTTGGGCGCTGCGCTGGTGTATCAGCTTTTGACACGTGGCGCGTTACGCGCAGCGCAAAGAATCTGAAGCGTTGCTTCGAATTTTGAATTTTGAAATTCAAACAGAGCTTTGCTCTGATTGGGGGAAACAGAGGTGTGTTTCCTGATTTAAAATCAGGAAAGGTTACGAAGGAGGCATCACGTGCTAGCACGTGACCAGCAGTCACGTGTAGGCACGTGACATTTAAAAGCATCGGCAAGGCAGATTCAGCTTCCCGTGTACATCAAAGAAAAGGGCTTCAGAAAGGGTCACGTGCTCCCACGTGACCTGGGTCACGTGTTGGCACGTGACATTTAAAAGCGGCTTCAAAGGCAAACCGGTTCCCTAATCAAATCAAGGAAAAGGGCTTCAGAAAGGGTCACGTGCTCCCACGTGACCAAGATCACGTGTTGGCACGTGACACTCAAAGAAGCAGACTCAACTCCCTGATTAAATCAAGAAAAAGGCGCCAGACGAGGGTCACGTGCTCACACGTGACCAGGGGTCACGTGGTGGCACGTGACGGCTAGGCGGCAGCCAGAAGGCAGAGCGCAAAAAGGAAGAAGAGGTCTCGTTCCAAGGGGGTCACGTGCCCACACGTGACCAAGGGTTACGTGGCCACACGTGATCGGCTTTCAAAGCCTATCTGTCAACAGAATTAAATTCTGATAAAAGGCCTCTCAAATCTTTCCAATGGAACCGATTGAATTAAAGATTTAAAGATTCTTAAATATCACCTATCTATGGAAAAAGCCTGAATTTGGAAAGATTTCCCCTTTAAAATCTAACCGAAATAACAAAGGAGAATCTCTGGATTTAAAATCCAATGGTGAATAAAATTCACCTAATAATCCAAAGGTCCAAAACGAATGGTGAATACAAATTAAATCTCTCAATAAAAGATTCACCAAAACTAATTGATTCGGCTGCTTCTCCTATAAATAGAAGCCAAGAGACACACAGAGGGACATGCAGAAAGGAATCGATACATAAAAAAAAGAGTAGAGCCTTGATACTTTGGAGGAATTTGGATCTTCTGCAAAAGAAAACCCTAGGTAAGAAAGGGAAGGCTTTTTGAAATGAAAAGAGAATTTAATTCTCAACAGAGTTTAACTCTGATATAAAACAAAAGAACATAGTTCTCTCTTTAGTGGAGGATCTGTAAAATGCACATCTCCCCTCGAATTGAGAATTTAATTCTCACAGAACTATAGGAATTTAATTCCTTCAAAATAGAATTAAGGTTTGACCCTATGTTATGGGAATTTAATTCCTTCAGAATAAACAGAATCAGGGTTTAACCCTAGTTAAGAACTTAGTTCTGTTAAAATAACAGGAATTTAATTCCCTCAAGAAAGAAGAAATGAGGGTTTAACCCTATTTAAGAATATAATTCTTCAAAAGAAAGTAGGAATTTAATTCCTCTAAAGTTATTGCTAGGGTTTAACCCTATGAAGAATTCAATTCTTAAAAAGATAAACACATCTTCAAACAGGCAAAGGAATAGGGTCACGTGCTACCACCTGACCCCTGAAAAGAAACAGAAAAGAGCTTTAGGGCGCCCTCACGTGTCGACACGTGACCCCTAATGAACAGTCTAACAGATCAAAGCGCAGGCCCCCATCACGTGCCCATACGTGATGGCTTTCAGAATTAAAAGTGTTAAACACTTATCTGTAGAACAAAATAAAGGGAAACAGGGCGCTATCATGTGCTACCACGTGACCCCTTGGCTGAAGCTTTAACGGACAAACACCAGAATTCCCATCACATGACAGAACGTGATGCTCCAAAGTATTCAATACTTTTGGCAGAATAAAATGAATTGAGGGCGCTCTCACGTGCTACCACGTGACCCCTCTTGCCTTAGTGTTTAACACTAAAATTGAAACCTCTATATCCAGTGTTCGACACTGATTTTCTTAGTGTTTAAACACTAATTTGGAAAACATCTATTTACAGTGTTTAACACTGACTTTCTTAGCGTTGAACACCAACTTGGAAAACCCTGTTTCCAGTATTTAACATTGATCTGCCTTAGTGTTAAACACTAATTTGAAATCTTCATTGCCAGTGTTTAACACTGATTTGTTGTAGTGTATAAACACTAATTTGAAAGCCGTGTTGCTGGTGTTTAACACTAACTATCTTTTAGTGTTAAACACTAACTTGTCAATCTTATTCTCAGTGTTCAACACTGATTGATCTTTAGTGTTTAACACTAACTTTAGCCTCATTGGCTAAGTGTCTAGAGGCAAAGCCTCTCCTCTAATGGACCAACAGAGGGCCAATATCATAAACATAATTGGACTTAGCCCAAGCTGGCCATAAGTCCTCAATTCAAATTCAACTGAGCCAATGGGCTCATAATATAATTAATTGGTCTTGGTTCCAAATTGGGCCAAGGATTATTTAATCCACCTCGGTTTAAGGGTACATCTCTTCACTCCTTTGATACTTGGCGTTGTAATTCCTCAACGTCTTCAAAGAGGTGACGGGTCCCGATGACCACATATTAATACGGACTGTGGGGTCCTTAAACTCATGGACTATGAGGTCCTTAAGCTTGACCGGGATGTCTTAAAACTAACGACGGACTGTAGGGTCCTTAAACTCATGGACTATGAGGTCCTTAACCTTGACCGTGATGTCTTAAAACTAACATCGGACTGTGGAGTCCTTAAATCCACGGACTGCGACGTCTTTAATCTCGACCGAGATGTCTTAAAACTAACATTGGACCGCAATGTCCCTAAACTACCCATGGACCGCAATGTCCTTAAACTACTTATTGACCGCAATGTCACTAAACTAAACAACAGGGCTCCTTTAATTGCTCTATTGTTGGATCTAAACGATCCCGTTAAGTTGATCTTAGTCTGAAAACTAGACTAACGTATCCTTAACAAACGTTTAAGTCGATCTTAGTCTCAAATGAGGCTAATGTATCCTTAAACCCAAACCCCCAAACCCAAATCTAAGATAATACGGATTTGGACTAGTCCACGCCCTACGGGCGACGACATAACTCAGTCTCCGTATACAATCCACGGGCAACTAAACATAAAATAAACACACACGACACGAAGTGACCATCTGGAGAAGGAGAAAGTGGTTACCGCGATGCGGTAGCGTAATTAACTGCAGGGGCTTGCGCCTGCAGGGAAGAGCATCCCCACAATCAAAAGTCCCTCAAGCGAGGGGGAATCTGACGAAGTCTGCTACATCGGACGCATCCGTTTAAACCTTCGATATACGGTGCCATAAATCAACTCGGCGTCTTCGGAGAGGTGGACGGATAGCACCTATTAGCATCTGCCCCGAACCTCAGGCAAGACGTCCCGCGTCTCGGCCGCCGTTCGGAGGGGAACAGATTCTGGCACGCCCGGTGGGACCTTTTCCTCTTTCCACTCCACACTTCGTGTGTCGTAACTCGCGAACCAAACACGGTTCGCTAATGGTTGCCCTTGGGTTACAAGATACTAAGACTTGGCGTCTTGCTTATTGCAGAAAGCAAAGAATTGATGGCTTCTACTTCTGCGAAATGCTCCAACTGCTCGGACTGCAATTGCAACCAACGCTCTGCCTCGCCAGGAGGTATAGCCTACGGACCCCAAGCTACTTCGTTATTCACAATGCCCGTGGAACATGTCACTCGAGCCACCACGGGATTGTTTTTTGGGACCATGCTCCCGCCGACAAACTTCACCGCTCCGGTGCTGACAAAGGAATCTCCTAAGAAGTCGGTCTTTGATCGTCTTACCCCTGCCGCGGCCCCTCTCAACGGGTCGCCCAACACCAGCGCTTCGGTCTTCTCTAGATTGGGCCAAGACTCCTGTGGACCCACAATGGGGCCTACAATCCCAGAGAAGGCTGCTTTTAAGAAAGTGACCGGTCCTGCTCCCGAAGTCGCCAAGGCGGCTTCCCCGGCCAAAAAGTCGGTCTTTACAAGATTGGCGGCTTCAGCTCCTGCTCCTGCTACCCAAAGGACATCGGTCTTTAACAGGCTAACACCAGCAACGACCCCCCACCTACACAGGGGGCAAGACGAAGCCATCCTCACCGCTGAACCAACGCCGTCCGCTCGACATGCTCGACGTCGCCACTGGCGCCGAGTAAGGAAGGATGGGGGCAACTCTTCCTCTGGGCTAACTCCACCAGCCCCGATGGCAGAAGTTAATGCTGCTGTTCCGACTGGGAACAGCTTTGAGATGCTAAATAAGGTGCGTAGGAATTCTCCTACCGCGGTGCTAAAAAGGTCTCCCCCTCCTCTGAAAAAGGCTGTGGAAGTAAAAACAGAACAGCCCCAATCTCCTCAACGGCTGTCCTCCCGAATCTATAAAGTCGATGATTGATCCAAACTTCGCCCGCCAGCACAAGAAGCTGAAAATCCAACTGGAAGCTAATCACCAGGCTAAACCACGAAAGGCTGTTTGGGTGCCCACTTCAACGGCCCCCTCAACTTCCACTGCTCATAAAAGGAGAAAGCCAGAGAAGATCCCCCAGCCTGCAACGACAGCTAAAGGCACTAAGCCCAGACGCCCTAAGTCTGGGGGCATGATGGTCCATACCGTATACATGGCGTCGGGGAAGGAAGACAGCCGTGCGTCTACAGGCCATAGACCGCTTACACGGTCGGTGACCAAAGCTCAGGAGCAACAGCAAAAGCTCCAGGAAATGATGAATGCTATGGCCGCAGTTACCGGGCCAAAAGAAAACCCAGAAACGTCTTCGGATGAACGCCAGGAGGAAGAAACTGACGCCGAATTCCTTCGCCGAATATTGGAGAAGAAGGACAAAGAGGCTGCTGAACAAGCAGCCAACATACAGCGTATGGGCCTCCTCTTCCAAGATATGATAGGAATGATGATCCAACAGGATCCACCCGCTGAGGATCCCCCAATCATTCTTGAAGACGACCGGGGAAAAACGTCAAATCCACCGCCGGCCCTCTCAACGGCCAAGGAGGAGACAATCTCTAAGGCTGATTTGGTCGACTATATAGCCCAGCAAATCTGGGTTCATCATGCGACTGAGGCAGCTGGTCAAGTCGTAAAAACGGGGCGGCCGTATCCAAGCTGGTACGACCAAATCAAATATCCGTCGGGTTATACAATACCAAAATTTCACGTGTATAAGGGGACCGGCAATCCCCACCAACATGTCGCCCAGTTCAGGGCCCTTTGCGGTAACACCGGCGGTGATGATAAACTGTTGCTCCACCAATTCATGGGTAGCTTATCAGAAACAGCGTTCGAATGGTATTCAGAACTCCCGAACGATTCTATCAAGACGTTCGCTGAAATGGAGTTGCTATTCACTCAGCGATTCGCGAGCGCCAGCGAACGCACTCCAATAACGGCATTGATTAACGCCAGGGTAAAACCAGGTGAAACTTGGGTCCAGTATGCTATACGCTGGCGGAATTTGTGGTCGAAATGCGAGCAGCGCATTGAGGAAGCGCCCGTGGTGGGCATGTTCGTAGGAACCCTAGACCCTCACGCAACTATCTCCCAGTTCATGATGTTCTTTAAGCCAACCACATTCCAGGCTCTAATCGACAAGCTGGCCCAGATGGACCAAATGGGTCATAGACCGTCTCCCCCGAAGCCCGAGCCTCGGAGTGACAAGGGTAAAGGAAAAGCAACCTTCGTCACGAATGCCCAGCAGCAACCCAATGCCCCAAAGCTGACGGATCAACTGGAAGAAAGACGCCGGTATTATAATGAGAAAATGAAGCGTCCCTACTCGTTCCCACGGGACAAGACGAAACGGTTATTCGAGTTGGCAGTACGCAACAGACTTGTAAACTTGCCAAATCCAAGGCGACCACCACAACCCACTGAAGTGAATAACCCTAACTATTGCCCTTACCATCAAACGGTAAGTCATCCGATTGAGGATTGCTTCGTCTTCAAAGGATGGATTGAAGATCAATACCTCCAGGGGAAGTTAGCGCTGTCCGAAAAGTGGAAGGTGAACCCGCCACAGCCGCATACTCCCAAGAAAGCAGACACACCGGGGGCAACCTGTTCCTTTATTGAGGAAGCTCCATGGGAGGTCGTGCTGTCAACTAAAACCAAAAGAATGCTGAAGGATCTTCATGCGTGCCCGGCGGTCGAATGGAAGGACCCGCTGGGACCCCAGATCATTGAAGGAATGTTGATGCCGCGCCCAACTACAAAGAGCGGTGGTGATGGCCCAAGTACTCATGCCCTACCGTCAAAATCTTCGAAGAAAAAGAAGAAGAAATCTAAGAAGCCCGTGAAGCCTGGAGACAAGCGCACGAACTTGCAGAAGCAAATCGACGCGCTGGAAGAGTACAATCAAAAGGCGCGAACTCCTGTCACGCTGCAAGAGTTCCTCAACCACATCTTTCAGGTGGAAGATGATGGAGAAAGCTCGTCGGATGAATCCGAGGGATATGTGGCGAGTTGTAACGTAATCTCCCGCTCGTTTACTGACGATGAAAAAACTCCTAGCACTAAGAAACTGGGGACAGAGCCTGAACCAGAGTGTGTGTGGCCAACAGATGAAATGATCGACGCCTTTCTAGACGAGATTCGTCTGAAGAGTAAAGCGGATCAGGAGCGTGAGATGGCTGCATCGGAAGGAGCCAAATGCAGGCGACTGAACGAAAGAGTTGAAGTACTCCTGCCAGATCAAAAGGCACCCGAGGCAGACAAGAAGATATTCAAGACGAGGAAAAGGTTTGCCAAAGCCATGTCAATGGGAATGAAGCTACCACCCTCAGAAGAAAACACGCTCAATGGGGCGGAGAAGCACCCTGATTATTGCGCATATCATCGGAAAATTTCACACCCCACGGAGGAGTGCGACGCCTTTAGGATATGGTGGCAGGGATATGTTGCTCATCGACAACATTTTAAGCGCATGAAATGCAAGATCCTTCGGGAACGAAGAAGTACTGCCGACGGGCACAACAGAACCACTGGCAACTGTTACATGGTTAACGCCGGAGGGTCACAAGTTCTCACCTTTGGGAGCGACTCTGATGAAGAAATGGCTCTGGGCCCTCTCTTTAAAGAATCCGTTTTAGGGAAAGAGGAGGAACCGGAGGCCTGCGAAAACATTCAGCTGCGCAATCGCACGCTCCCGGAAAAGAATCTCGGGCCCGCAAATAGAAAAGATAAGGGAAAGGAAAAGGTCACTGAGGATATCACTTTAGATGACCAAGTTATGAAAGAGCTGACTACCAAGGACCCTCCCAGGAAGGGTAAGGTGGACTACAACATCTTAGCGCACCTAAGGAAGCTACCTTCTCAACTTAGCATTCTCGATGCCCTCCTATTATCAAAAGAAGCGCGAGATTCATTAATCAAGGCGTTACAAGAACCTGAGCAATTCCAAGCCTTCCTTGCTGCGGAAAGGATGAAGGATGAACTGGAGGAAGTGCATACGGCCGACATCACTTTCGGTGACGAAGACCTCCTTCTCGGGACGTGCGACCACAACCGTCTCCTATATGTCTCTGGATACTGCCATGATATCAAGATAGGCAAGATCCTAGTGGATAATGGATCCTCCGTCAATCTCCTTAACGTTCGGGTGTTAAAGGAAATCTGCATGAGTGTGCAACACCTCGCTCGTGACAAAATTACCATCTCCGGTTTCGACTCCCAATCGTCACGGACTCTCGGATCCGTAATACTAACATTACGCTTTAGACTACTCGTCACAGACATCAAGTTCCATGTCATTGACGCCAAGACCTGCTACAACGCCTTGCTCGGTCGCCCTTGGTTACACGAGTACAACATCATCCCTTCTACACAACATCAGTGTATGAAGTACTTTAAGGATGGTTTTGAGTATACCGTAACAGGTGAGCTGAACCCATTTTCCGTGAACAAAGTCCGCAAATACGAAGATACGAAGTACTTTTTGCCAGATTTCGAGGATACAGAAAGGTGTCGCAAGCCGAAGAACAAAGCCGCCGCCGCCATCCCTATTTTCGGGAGCGATACCGAAGGAGAAGAAGAGATAGTTTATGCTGGGCCATTTCAACGCAACAACCCGGGGACGCCCCCCCCCACGTTGGTCTTCGGAAGTGACTCGGAAGATGAGGTTAATGCCGTGTTCTCCAATCGACCGTCAATACAAGCACCCCCTAGCGATGATCAGAGTTTGCAAATCACCATGTTGCCGCGAGAACACTACAAGGATCTCGACACACTTCAAGCTTACAATGTGCAGGACCTGCAAACGTTTTACGTCCCTCCCAGGCAAAGGGGTGAGAAGGCAATCCTATTCTACCGATCCTCAGAGACGAAAGTAGAGAAGGAGATCTGGCATGGCGCGGTTGTTACACTCGACAGGCTCCAACCCATCCGTTTGCCCAGATACTACACAAATGGACTAAAGAGGCTATTGAAGCGCCAAGGAGTACCCTTAAAACAGACTGTTCGACAAGCTCGGTTCTACAACGGGATTTGGGATGTCCCTGGAACTCAACGCAAATTGCCCAACGGGAAAATGGAAACACTTGGGCTTGGATACGTGAGAGCCGGAAAACGGGAACGGGCCCACAGTAACTACGCCATATATACCTTTGATGAAGAAGAGGACGCCCTGTCAGGAAATGACAACCCCTCATCAAAACTAGATCCCGCGATTGAAGGGCCGAGTCCATCATTTAAAGAACAAATGGATAAGCTTATCAGGAAAGTGGGTCAAAAAGCTCGGGAAGACCACAACCGCGAGATGGCCATCTACGAGAAAGCCAAGACGCAACGTCTATTTCAACAGGCTGCAAAAGACGAAGATGCTCATCCCTGTCAACCCGTTGTACGAAAGGCCCGACGCAAAGGCAGAAATAAATCAAAAAACGGAAAGAAGCCGACAACAACGACGCAGGATTAGAGAGTTACGTGATCGGGTATTGCGCGGTCCGGATTTGTCCCTCATGAAGAAGATGAGTCGAGCGTATTCCTTCCCTCGAGACAAGATGGAGAAGTTACTCGAGCTCGCTATAAAACATCAAATGATCGCGCTTCCAGAGTCTAAGCTCCCTGAGCGAGCTAACAAGGCTTCTCATCTGAGCTATTGCTCTTATCACCGAGCCACAGGACATCCTACCGAAGACTGCTTCACCTTCAAGAACTGGGTCGAGGACCAGTACCAACAGGGCAGATTCGCTTTATCCAACGGCTGGAGGGTAACGCCGCCATAAAAGCACGAACCCAAAGCCGCAAAAGCGGGACCAGATCCACCTCAGTCCTGGAAGCGGATTCGCACCTGTTACATGATTACGATATTAAAAGAAGAGCCCAAGGACATGGATGACCTTCCCTGGTGCTTTAAGAACAGCAATGATGAGGTGATCTCAGAATTTCCGCCAGCTCCGAAAGAACTGGAAGATGGCATACATACTACTGCAGATAACCTCAAGAAGATTGAGCTGGGATCGGCAGATGATCCGCGACCGACATTCGTCAGTGAGCTGCTATCTGAAGAAAGGGTGGCCGCGTTAAAGAACGTGCTTCTACAGCATAAAGACTGCTTCGCGTGGAACTATTCCGAGATGCCAGGATTAGATCCGGAGATTGCTGTGCATAAATTAGCGATATCCCCGGACATCAAGCCAATCAAGCAGGCGCCGAGAAGGATGCGACTCGAGCTTGAAATGAGCATCAACGCCGAAGTTAAGAAGCTGATCGATTCTGGATTTATCCAAGAAGTCCAATATCCCGACTGGATCGCCAATATCGTCCCGGTAATGAAGAAAAATGGGACAGTACGCATATGCGTGGATTTCAGGGATCTCAATAAAGCATGTCTGAAGGACGATTTCCCAGTACCGGTAACCGAGCTAATGATAGATAACACGTCCACTCACGAGGTTTTCTCCTTTATGGACGGTTCATCAGGGTACAATCAGATAAAGATGCATCCCGAAGACCAGAAGCACACCGCTTTCCGGACCCCTTTGGGTATATTCTGCTACAGGGTTATGCCCTTTGGTCTAAAGAACGCCGGCGCTACCTATCAAAGGGCCATGACAAAGATCTTCGACGATCTCATACATGACATCGTCGAGTGCTATATCGATGACCTCGTAGTGAAGAGCATGTCATACGAAGAGCATTTAAAGCATCTTGAGACTGTATTTCAACGCCTTCGGCAATATAATTTGAAGATGAATCCCCTCAAATGCGCGTTCGGAGTCTCCTCGGGTAAATTCCTGGGATTCATCATCCGACACTGAGGTATCGAAGTAGATCCATCTAAGATCAAGGCAATCATGGAAATGCCTCCGCCAAGAACCCTCAAACAGTTGCGGTCTCTCCAAGGGAAGCTCGCATACATCCGGCGATTTATTGCCAATCTTTCAGGCAAGTGCCGTCCTTACAGCCACCTGATGAAGAAGGGAACTCCATTCGTTTGGGATCACAAATGCCATGGCGCACTAGACGAGATCAAGCAGTACTTGCAGAACCCTCCGGTGTTGGCTACGCCGGTCAAGGGAAAACCCCTCATTCTTTATACGACCACCTTCGAAGGTTCCTTAGGCGCATTATGGGCACAAGAGAACGATCAAGGAAAGGAGAGAGCACTCTACTACTTAAGTCGAGTTCTGCTCGGGGCAGAAAGCAACTCTCTCCCATTGAAAAACACTGCTTGGCGTTGATCTTCGCGATAACAAAGCTCAGGCACTATGCGTTGGCGCACGAAGTCCGTCTCATTTCGAAGGTGGACCCTCTTAAATATTTGATGTCAAAGGCTATATTGACGGGTCGACTCGCTAAATGGGCTCTACTCCTGATGGAGTTCTCGATAACGTATCGACCTCTTAAGGCAGTGAAAGGCCAGGCCATTGCCGACTTCCTTGCTGAGCATCCAGTACCTGTCGGTTCTCCTCTGAACTGTGAGCTGCCGGACGAGCATGCATTCGATGCGATCGGCGGCGGTAGTACCCAATGGGAACTCTATTTTGATGGAGCGTCTTCCGTAAAGAAGCGCAAACAGGGTATCCCAATGATCAAATCAGGGGTAGGCCTTATCTTCGTAACTCCACAAGGAGGGATAATGCGCTTCGCCTTCTCCTTAACAGAGCCGAGGACAAACAATGAAGCCGAATATGAAGCTCTGATAGCAGGCCTCGAGATCGCCATCGACATGGGAATTGAAGACCTCCTTATATACGGGGATTCTCAACTGGTCGTTAGTCAAGTAAATGGTGACTACCAAACGTGCAAACCGGAGTTGGTGAAGTACGGCGAAAAGGTGCAACAACTATTGACCCAAATTCCCTCCTACACTTTGGAAAGCATACCACGCGCGGAAAATAGCAAAGCAGACGCGCTAGCCAAGCTCGCTAAAGAACTGGCTGACGAGAACCTCGATGACGTCAAAATCATGGTACAAAGCCGTCGAGTGCTTGCCCTAGCAGAAATATCTCCGGAATCATACGAAGAAAAAAGAGCGACTGAGCAGACGACCCTACAAATAAAAGACCGTGAGAAGGCTGAGGACTGGAGGGAAGTCTTCATAGACTATTTTAAGTCCCACCGAATCCCCGAAGAAGCATCCTCAAGACATCAGCTCATGAAACGAGCTCTTTCTTTCGCTTTCGTCAATGATACTCTGTATAAGAGGTCGTTTGATTCTCTGTGGCTGAGATGCTTAGGACCGAACGAAGCAGAAAGAGTCGTTCAAGAGGTTCATGACGGAATCTGTGGTTCTCATCAAGCAGGCCCGAAGATGAAGTTAAAAATTAAACGGATGGGTTACTACTGGCCCACGATGATCCAAGACTGCCTCGACTATGCGAAGCAATGTCACTCGTGCCAAATCCACGGGGATTTCATCCACCAGCACCCGAATCCACTACATCCAACGGTGGCTAGCTGGCCATTCGAAATGTGGGGGACTGACATAGTCGGCCCCATCGAACCAGCATCGTCCCGGGGACATCGTTTCATCCTGGCGACAACTGATTACTTCTCCAAATGGGCAGAAGCAGTACCGCTAAGGGAAGTGAAGACGGAGAATATCCTCCACTTCTTCAAGACGCACGTCATCTATCGGTTTGGAACTCCACGGCATATTATCTCCGATAACGGGCCAGCCTACAGAAGCCATAAAATTAGCCGCTTCGCGCAGCATCATAATATAGACTGGAGATATTCCTCAGTTTATAATCCGCGAGCTAATGGTCTAGCCGAGGCCTTCAATAAGACCTTGACAAAAATCATGAAAAAGACGGTGTCCCGAAATAAGAAAGACTGGCACGAGAGGCTGCAAGAGGCCCTTTGGGCCTATCGAACTACGTTCAAGACGGCCACGAACACAACGCCATACGCACTGGTATTTGGGACGGAAGCAGTGCTCCCCCTCGAGGTAGAGTTACCCTCTCTACGAGTGGCAGTCCACTACGAGCTGACGGACGAAGAAAATGCTCACCTTCGGCTTGAGGAGCTTGATGCCCACGATGAAACCCGGCTCATAGCGCAACAAAATCTAGAGGCCTACAAAGCAAAGATGACGCGCTCGTACGAAAGATTGACCAGGCCGAGGACGTTCCGCCAAGGCGAACTCATACTAGTGGTCAAAAGACCTATGATCCCCAATCGCGCCAAGCGGGGAAAATTCGAGCCAAACTATGAAGGCCCGTACATCATAGATAAGGTCTACCAGGGTGGGGCCTATTTACTCATGGACATGCATGGTGAAAGGCCTTTCAGGCCAATAAACGGCCGCTTCCTAAAGAAATACTACGCTTAATGAGCCACATCCTAGGTCAATGATAGATGACGACGACTATGTCCGCTTGCTATCTTCCTAAAGCTCAAAGCTCTATAAGTAGTAGCCGGCTCTCTCCACGACGGACTGAAATGTCTTTAAACTAATGACGGACCGAAATGTCTTTAAACTAACGACGGACCGAAACGTCCTTAAACTAACGACGGACCGAAACGTCCTTAAACTAACGACGGACCGAAATGTCCTTAAACTAATAGCGGACCGAAACGTCCTTAAACTAATACTACAGCATCCTTAGGATGACGAGATAAAAAAAAATATAATAAATAAAAACGGTATGTCCATAAGAAAAAAGGGCACGGATGAAAACCTGAAAGGGCTCCGTGAGTAAAAACAGCAGGGCTACCGGCGAGTGTTCGTGAAAACCCGAAAGGGCGCGGCCTCGTTAAAAAAAAGGAGAAAAAGAAAATGAAAAGAATAAAAAAAACGGTATGTCCATAAGCAAAATGGGCACGGATGAAAACCCGAAAGGGCGCAACTTCGTTAAAAGACACTTATAAGGTCCTCTCGACCTTGTAAGGAGAAACCACCCGTGTGAGATCCTTACGACTCACAAAGGAGAAACACACTTAGGAATCCTCACGATTCCTAAGGAGAAAATACACTTGCGAGATTCTCACGACTCGTAAGGAGAATTCTCTTATGGGACCCTCACGGCTCATGAGATTTGAAAGTCTTAAGTTACAGAAACCTAAACCTGTTCTTAAGTAGATCTCCCACAACCTTCGATATTGCCCTACAAGCGGCTCAATACTGACCCTTGTATACAATCCACGGGTGCGAATAAACATTTCCCCAGCAAAGTCACACCCGTGACTAGGGACATGTCTATATGGTGAACAACCCTTATAATTCCTCTCGACTTATAAGGAGAAAACCCTCCTGTAGGATCCTTACGACTTACAGAGGAACATACACTTAGGAATCCTCACGATCCCTAAGGAGAAAATACACCTGCAAGATCCTCACGACTTGTAGGGAGAAATACCTTTGTGAGACCCTTACGGCTCATGAAGTCAAAAGCCTTGGTCGACAGGACCCTTAACCCTGTTTACTAAGCCACCTTTGTTCGACATCGACAGAGGCAAATGATGATTCACTCCTGGCAACATCCCAGTTGCAGCGGTGCTGATGCCGAAATCGGTGTCTAAAATCCAAGCTTGCGGCGAAAAAGCTAGCAAGCCACACATGCATACGAAATAGCCGAAATGATGGGGCAACTTGCAATAAAAAGCAGCAAGTAAAAATGTATGCATAAAAAATAGCCGAAATGATGGGGCAACTCGCAATAAAAAACAGCGAGTGAAAATGAAAAAAAAATAGCCGAAATGATTGGGCACCGCGAAAAATCGCCGAAATGATAGGGCAATCGCGACCTCCGCGATATAAAAGCTGAAATGATAGAGCATCGCGGAAAAAGAAATAAAATATAAAAAAAGGGGGGTTTCAATTTATGCCCTACAGGTGATGTTCCATCACACCCTGTACACAATCCAAGGGCGTAAACAAAAAAGGGATCATACTTTTCCCCCAGGTTTCATCAGAAGAGGAAGCCAAGTCTCGACGGGCCAAAGGAGACCTGAAGATCGTTTCAACACTCGTCTCGTAACAACGGACACAACGCTAAGCTAAGCGGAACAGCGGCAACTCCCAGTTCCATGGCTCGGTGGTATACATATTGCCAACAGTCAAACCTCCATCCCGTGAAATGCGGATACAATCAGCAAAATTCCTGGTTACGTGGAACGCGGATAACGTCACTCTTTGACCCCGTGGAAAACGTCCAGAGCGGATCCTGGTCCTCGCAGAGCACGGCAGTGAACCCGTGTGAAGCATCCAAAGCGGAGCCTAGTCCTCGCCGAGCACGGCAGTGAACCGTGTGAAGCATCTAGTGCAAAATTCCTGGTTACATGGAACGCGGATAACGTCACTCTTTGACCCCGTGGAAAACGTCCAGAGCGGATCCTGGTCCTCGCAGAGCACGTCAGTGAACCCATGTGAAGCATCCAGAGCGGAGCCTAGTCCTCGCCGAGCACGGCAGTGAACCCGTGTGAAGTATCTAGTGCAAAATTCCTGGTTACGTGGAACGCGGATAACGTCACTCTTTGACCCCGTGGAAAACGTCCAGAGTGGATCCTGGTCCTCGCAGAGCACGGCAGTGAACCCGTGTGAAGCATCCAGAGCGGAGCCTAGTCCTCGCCGAGCACGGCAGTGAACCCATGTGAAGCATCTAGTGCAAAATTCCTGGTCATGTGGAACGCGGATAATATCACTCTTTGACCCCGCGGAAAACGCCCAGAGCGGAGCCTGGTACTCGCCAAGCACGGCAGTGAACCCGTGTGAAGCATCCAGAGCAAATACCGGACCGTGGAGTCCTTAAAATCCACGGACTATGATGTCCTTAACCTTGACCGTAATGTCTTAAAACTAACGATCAACCACCCCGATTCCCTACGGAATCTGCCTCGGTTGAAGGGTACATCTCTTCACTCTTTTGATACCTGGCGTTGTAATTCCTCAACATCTTCAAAGAGGTGACGGGTCCCTGCAACCAAACATCGGACTGTGGATTCCCTAAATCCACGGACTATGAGGTCCTTAACCTTGACCGTGATGTCTTAAAACTAACATTGGACTGTGGAGCCCCTAAATCCACGGACTATGAGGTCCTTAACCTTGACCGTGATGTCTTAAAACTAACATCGGACTGTGGAGTCCCTAAACCCACGGACTATGAGGTCCTTAACCTTGACCGTGATGTCTTAAAACTAACATCGGACTGTGGAGTCCTTAAATCCACGGACTATGAGGTCCTTAACCTTGACCGTGATGTCTTTAAACTACGATACCTTGAGCGATCCCTGACCCCGTGAAACACGGATAAGGGCGACCACATCCAGCACTTGCAGGTCCTCACGACCTGTAAGGAAGAAAAACTCTCTTGTGAGATCCTTACGACTCTCAAGGGACAACTCGCTTAAGAATCCTCACGATTCTTAAGAGGAACTTACACCTATAGGGTCCTCTCGACCCATGGGGAGAAAAAAAACTCTTTATGAGACCCAAATGACTCGTAAAGTGCAAAAGTCTTAGGAAGCAGATCTTAACCCTGAATCCTGAGCTATCGCTGCCCTGCAAGGAGATCAAGATAAATTGTCCGCAAACGCATTCTATGAAAAGAGACACATCATTTAGAAGAAAAATGTATCTTTTATTCATAAACCAAAATGGATACAAAGTACAATTCATGAAAGAAACAAAAAAAAGATACTCTCATCCATGAGTATGTACAAAAAAAGAGAAGAAAAGATACAAGTCTTCAAGCCGGCAGACGATGTAGCAATCTTACCAGCTCATCTTTCTGTTGCTGAGCCACGGCTTCGTGACGCAAGATCTCCAGAAGACGAGCCTCCGCCTGAGCCTGCAGGGCCTGATACGAAGCAAGCCGAGCTTCGAGCTCTTTCTCGGTGGCTTTATGAGCCTCGACCCTTTCACGAGTGAACGCGGCAGCTTTGTCAAGAGCCACCACCTCTTTGATGGACTCCTGAAGCACCTGCCAGAGTTCATACGCTTTGTTGGCCTTGGCGGTAAGAGTGGAGCGAACCTCGCTCAGCGCCTTGGAAGCTAGATCCCTCTTCGAGAATTTGCGGCCAAGCCTCTTCTCGCATGACGTCATGTTGGCCGCGCATCGGGCTATCAGACCCCGCAACTCCGCTTTTGCAGCCACGACTTCCGAGGGAAGGCGAGAACATTCAAGGGCATGCAAGCGAGCCTCCACCTGCCGACAGAACTCCACCCAGACTCGCACCACTTCTTCGCCATGGTAGGTGGCGAGAAAAGGAAGAGAACCGTTAGCTTCGGTGGCAAACGCTTCAGCGGTGGTCGCGCTGCCAGCGCGGAGCTCCTCAATCAAAGATGATAAGGAGACAAGGCTTAATTGGGCCAAGCGTTCTGAAGCCCGCAAGGCATAAGGCCGGGCGGCATCACGATGCGTGACTCCAACGCCGTGGAGACTGGCAGAGCTGTTCAAATTTGGAAGATGTCAGTAAAACTCTTAAGCAAAGAACGAATGAGAGTATGATGAAATGTCGCTTACCGACAGTCGTGCAAGTAGGAGCTGAAGGTTCCCCTGGCCCTTCGAGAACCTCGACCTCATCATCGGCCTCCAAAACTGTAGAAAACATCAATGTCAATACGCAAAATAACGACGATGCTATGAGAAGTGATGGACGACACCAACCTTGCCCGGATGAGAGGACAATACGTTGGGGGATATCGCTTGTGGAGCTGCCATCTCCAGCAGACGCTGAAAGGATTGCCGGGGAGACAGATCGACAATAGAGGCCGCCAACTCGCGTAATTCTGAGAAAACAAAAGAGTTCAGACAACGGAAAGGCTACTAATTTAAAATTCAGAAGGTTACCTTCAACACTTCTCCCGTTCTGAGTCGGGGGGATAGCAGCTTCGACAGCCTCTGCCGGAACCTCGGGCTCCAACAGAAGGAGGGTAGTCCCCACTACCTCCATCTCAGCCTCCGGACCGCCTTCGGGAAGAGCCGTCGGGGCAGCAATCTCTAAAGGAACCTCCCCCAAAGGAGCAAGCGCTTCTTGATTAAGAACTGCCACTGGAGGCTCTACTGCAAGAGGAGCAGCCTCATCAGCCCCCTCCACATCGAGCAACGCTTCATCGGGAATTTCGACAGGCTTTGGCTTCAACGAGCCCGTAGGGAGCTCCCCCAGCGTCGAAGATTCTGCACAATTCACACAAGAATAAAGATGCAGGCATGCAGGCGTAAACAATCCGAAATGCTATAAAGAAGTATAAAGGCATACCAATGCGTAACGAAGCCTTCAATATGGCTTCTTCAAGCCGCTGCTCCTTCTCAAGGAGGCGTGCTCGCCGGGGTTCGAGAGTGGACTCATGGCCGCCGGTCCATAAAGAAAGCGCGTCCGCCGCGTCCTCTGAAACAGCCTGCTTCAAGGCCCTTTCCCCCCATTCCTCCAAAGGGCCTATAAATCGCTGCCGAATCCACGAGGGGTCCTCGTAAAAGATTACAGCAGGATATGGCTTCTTCGGAACCCTGGCGTTCTGAGACGTGTCTTTGGAATGCCTTATAGCCTCAGCCAACTGTGCAGCTTCCTCAGCGGCTGAACTGGGAAAAAGTAGTTCAGCGTTTGATTCCGGTAAGGCCAACGGCTCATCTTCAAGGATGGGCTCAGACTCCGTTAAAGAGTCGAGCAAATTAGTAGCCACCTTCCTTCGACGCTTGGACCCAGAACCAGTCGCCGAGGACGACCGTCTCTTTCTTTTCGAAGCCTTAGTGCGGCGTTGGCCCACGTCGCCCTCAACACCCTCTCCCCGGGCCACGACTGGAGATGACACTGCCATCGTCGATGACACGGAGGGTGGTGCTACCTCGGGTGGGGGTGCTGTTACCGGAGCCCGTTTACCCCACAACCGAGTACCCAGGGGCATACCAACTATTGGAGTAAGATCTACTCCTGACTCTCCAGGAATAATCGCAGTGCCGATATCCCTCAGGGGAAAGCGGACTGGGGCACGTGGTCGCAGCATGGCTCCGGGGCCGGAACCTGAATAGGGGCGCCATGGCCAAGAAGCAACCTTCTCTCCTCAATAATAACCGGGTTCACCCGATGGAGATACCAGCCCGTAAACGACCCCACACATCGGGGAACGTAGTCACCATCAGGGATCATGAACTGAGAACCGGTGTTCAGCCTCACAAAGTGGTGGGCGGCATCTCGGACGGCCTCGAGCGAAGGAACCGGCGCGATTATGAAAGCTTCAAACGGGACGCCCTGATCATAGCCAAACTGCCGGGCAAAGCAATGCGGATTGTACTGCATAAAGAGAGCCGCACTGTCCTGACGAAACACCAGGTAACCCGGTCTGATTGCATATAAGCGCGCGGCTTCCCGGGGCTTCAAAGTGGGCGCGTCATCTTTCGACCGGTCCCAAAGCGGCTGGGCCGAACCCGTGGAAGAAGATAAGACCCGATCATTAAAAATTAATCCTCCGGCAGTAGCGTAAGGAGAAATCAACACCCGAATAGCCCCGAATTGAGTTGGGTCAATGGCAGAAGCATCCACCAATCGCATAAGCCGAGGGAAAGTGTAGGCGTCATAGAACGCAGGCCTCTGATGCATAGCGAAAGCCCCCAACACGTGCATTTCGATCCAGGACGTGAAATAATGAAGCAAAAAGTTTACCACATCCACGCCAGGAGTAGAGGTATTAGCTGTGGTGCCCAACCCATGATAAAGGTGCGCCAAGGCTGGGATGCCGACGGCCAACCGCGTCCCCTCAGCAATACGATAAGCCGGATAGATAACCGAAGCTCTCATAAAGCGACGATGCATGGGGATGACAAACCAACTGAGCCAGACGCTAACAAACCCCACGAAGAATGTCTCCTCATCTATGCCGGGAGCTGCGATGGATTCGAAAGACATCGGCGACATTATGGGAATGTAGTATTGCGGTAGATCCTGTAGGGTTCCTAGGCATCCTAATGAGGTCTCACAAGGCATCAACCATGCCAATTTCAAAAAATCTAGGTGCCGAGAAACCCGACTACGGATCGTTTGCTAGAAAACTAGGCGAAAATATAATCTAGTTAACACTTAACTAAAGGATACGGATATACAACCTTTGTAGATCCGTTTGTCCACCTCCATAGCTCCATGAAGAAGTCATCTCCGCTGTACAAATCCGAAATCCGGGCTCTTGCGTCGGCTTCATCGGAGAAGAAGCGGGCTAGGTCATCGACGACGTGCCGAAGATGATCTACGTCGAGGCATCGCTAAATCAAGCTCCGACTTCACCAAGTCCAAAAACTTGTGAAGAGAACACACTCTACTACTTGGCAAGAGGTAGAGGATGAAGAAATAGGAAGTGGGTAGACTTTAGAATTGGATTTCTCACTTGTTTTCATCAATCACCATTGATGAAGTGAACTTTCTTCATGTGAAGAAGATGAAGAAGAAGAAGAAAGAAATATGATAAGTTAATTAAAAAGAATAGAAAAACCAAAACTTATCATAATTCTAACTATGGTTATGTGTAGAGAATTGACCAAGGTTAAAGGAATGGTTAGGGTTAAGGATGAGATAAGAATGGTGGACAAAGTCAAAGCTTCATGAAGCTTCAACTAAACAACAAATAAAGCCACCATTCTTTTCTCTTTTCCTTTTATTTTCCAAAATGTATAAACAAATAAATAATGGAAAAATAAAACCCTAATTATATGTTTAACCATGGTTTAATTCTTTACACTTAACCAAGTATACATGTATCATCAAACATGATACAATCAAGTGTACAAAAGTATATCACATATACAATGTGCACAAACCAAGTGAGAAAATCCATCTTAAGTAAACCGATACTAGTTGATGCAAAGTAATATATCAAATATATAAATATGCATTAAATCATTAAATCAACACTTGATTCAATGATCCGGTCATGTCGCACACAACCGACTAGTATACAATGTATCGGCTTATCGAATCATCGCTTGAATCGATAACTAGGTTATATCGCATACAACCATTCGATACATTCATCGCGAGAATGAAATACGGTATCACATACACGCATTATTCTCGGTCCCGCACATATCTCATATGCGCTCCTATTTCGTTTCGCTTGAGCCAGGAAACCTCTGTGTAGGACTCTAAAGACTCGTCAATACGCCGGCAGCAGATGATGATCATATCAAACACCCACAAGCCGCAAGCGGTCTGCTAAACATAACGGCCACCCGGGTATTGAGCGATCTGAAGATCGACGAGCAAGCCCGCTCACACTCCAGTGAATCCAACCAGTAACACTACCGTACAGTCCGGTCTGATCGTCTGATATGTCGCATATCTTGCCTAGGGGTGGTAAACGTCAGACCCCAATAGCTCGATAAGTCGTGTCGATATGAGGCTCATAACGGGTCGAGAAACTACTGGTAACACTTACCAGCAATTCTCTGATCAGCCCTGGCCAGGGACTTCCTGTTATAGCCAATCGAACACAGCGCAACATCAACCCCCTATACCGGGAGAGACGAACCCCTCCTATCGCTCATTGCCTCCATGTGACTCGGGACTGTACCCAAAAACCACCGTTTTGCACGCCCGCTTGGACGTGGTAAGATGGAAATCAAAGCACAGTGGGAACCACACAAGACTCTATGACGATCTCGGGTCAACAGACTACTCTGTACCAGTGTCACCAGAGAACTGCCATCTGACATGAGGTATAATACCATCTGGGAGTTCTTGGCGAGTCCGTACAGTGTACCCAGTCTCTACTGAGCACCCGTATATCATCTCTGATGTCAAACACCAATGGATATGGGATCATCCATCGCCCATCTGTATGGGTCGAGAAGGTATACGCTAGTCTACTCTGGTATATCGATGCCCCGTCTCGATACACCCTCGACTAGGGACTTTGAAGGATGTACTTATGGACTACCATGTCCCTACTAGTATGATCCGCATCATAGTCCAGGTAGTCAAGCACACATCCTAAGGGCTTTACCAACATGTAACAGAGAGACAATCAGTATACACGTTAAGGTAAAGAGCAACCAGATAGCATACTATCATGTCGAGCAAGAAAGTCCTCCCTATATATGTCCCAGCATCCACTACAATATACATCCTATGTACAGTAATGGCCTCTAGGGCATACATATAACTAACAATCTCCCACTTGCACTAAGGCCATCTGTAGCAGTGGTTACAGTATCTCATACTCAACCATCCCATAAAAGTCTCTCTCTGGGAAAAGGCCTTTCGTGAGTGGATCCGCTGTGTTTGTCCTCTGAGTCTACTCTCCTAACCTCGATCCCTTGGAGATCTACCATCTCCATGATCAAGTGATACTGCCTTAGAATATGTCTGGATCACTGATGGGACGGACGTTCCTTGGCATAAGCCACAACTCCATTGTCACACAATGGGAGGAACTAAGTTCATCTCATGAACCAATATACACCCAGACTGCCTCTTTGGTAGCATCTTAAGTAGCGATGTATCCTGCCTTTATCGTCTAGCATGTCACGGTATCTAGCTTGGAACTTTTCCAACATACCGTCCCTTTACTGAGGGTAAAGACAATGCCTGCGACTGACATTCAGTCGTCTTTATCACCCTGGAACCCTTCCAGTGATTCTCCCCAGGATCTATTGATACCATCTCACTACATCTAGTGAGAATTCTAACATCCATTTAGATCTATCTCATAGATCCAAAACCCCAGGATTTAGTAGGTATCACTTTGATCCTACACGGAGAATCTTTGTGATAAGCGGAGATTGATCGAGCGTAGCATAAGAAACTCCTTCCCTATCAAGAGTATGTCATCCACGTACTCTACGAGGATCGTTACCATACTCCCTACTACCTTTTTGTTTATACAAGGTTCATCTACCATTTTGATGATGTCAAACTCTTTGACTAATTCATCAAAACAGATGTTCCAACTCCGCGATGCCTGCTTTATCTTATAAAGCATCTTGTACACGTTTCCGCTGCTCCCACTGTCTACGAAGTCCTCTGGCTGTGTACTTACAGACGCTCTCTTCTAAACATCATTTAGAAAAGCTGTCATGACACCCAACCACCAGATATCGTAGTCATGGTATGTAGCCGTGGCAAGTAGGATCTGGATGGACTTAAGCATAGCTACTTAGAAAAGGTTTCATCATCATCCACACCTGGTCAATGATGCAGACCCTTAACAAGTCTAGCTTTGAAAGTCTCAACTTTTCCATGTACACCAAGTAATCTTCTCAAGATATACTTGCTCCTGATGGGGATTTAACCCTTCAGATATAGCAACCAAAGTCCATACTTTGTTGGTGTATAAGGATTCCATCTCAGATCACTAAGCATCCAGCCATTCTTACAGAGTCTTACCCCTGATGGCCAGCTCGAAGCTAGTTGGGTCATCATCTCATGATGCAATCCTCGCTCCCACTGTCATAGAGAAACCGAAGTATCTCTCAGGTGGGTGAGGAACCCTACTAGATCGGCGGAGAGGCTGAGGTTCGTTGGTATCTATTGAATCCTTTGGTTCTGTCAAATCATCAGCTACAGTTTTGTATAGCTTGAACCTTTCCAGTTCTACAGAACAGACCTTGCCTCGAGCTTGTCCGGATTTTGCTTTTAGACATAGGCCGGACAACTCCAAATCTTAACTAGCTTAAGACATGGGCTCTTCCCTTTCCATATCACATATGAAGCGGTAGGCAACTGATTTGATTGGAACCCTATTCAATAGGTATGCAGCTTCTCAAGTGCATAACTCCCAAAAGGAAAAAGGTAACTCAGTAGTACTCATCATAGAGCACACCTTATCATATAGGGTGTTATTGCTCCGCCCCGATATACCATCGTGCTATGGTGTATACAGAGGAGTAATGCTGAGAGAGAATCTCATTCTCCTTTAGAATAATCCAGGATTTTCGTGCTCAAGTATTCTCCTCCTTGATCTCATCATAGGACATAATACTTATATCCGTATTGGTTCTCTACTTGTAACTTATATTCTGTGAACATCTCAAAAAGGTTCTGACTTATGTTTCAACAGGAACATATGTCTGAATCAAAAGAGATCATCAGAGAATGTAATGAAGTACAAAGAACCAGTCCTGGCATGTGTAGACAGGAGACCTTACATACATCATCATGTATCAGTCCCAAGAGTTCATTAACTCTTTCTCTGTTTCCAGTAAACGGAGCTATGGTCATCTTATCTTTGTGACATGACTAGCGAGTTTCACAAGATGTAAATTCAAACTAATTTAAATATGCATCTTTATGTAACTCTAGCTAGTCGGGTCACATTGATCTGACCTAGTCTACAATACCTCAAGAAGGAATCGTTCAATTCTGAACTCTTCCTCTCGTGTGTATTCCATATACTAAGAAATGTAGTTTGATTTAGAACATCAATGCTTTTAGATAACGTGCCTGAACCGATCAACTTTTGATATAGGAAATGTTCAAAACATTATCCAACAATACAAAATTACATCCTTTCTTTACTAATAAAGAAACTGATATGATTTTGTATATCAGGTTCGGTATCTAATAACATTCGTTCAGAATCAATGTATTTGTAATACAGGGTGACAGTGACCAACAGACTTGGCTGCAACACTTACCCCGTTTTCTGCCTCATGAAACTTATCACCCGTTCTCAGTTCTTTACCTATCTGTAGCCCATGTAACATATTACATATGCGGGATCCTGATCTGGTATCACATACCCAGGACGTAAAGGATACTGAGAAACAGTTCTGTATAATGAACATACCCGAAGATGATGCATCAGCATGCACTCTCTTCATTTGGGCGGCACGGGAAATCTGGTATTCCCCAATTTCCTGCTCTGTCTTATAACAATTATGAGTTGGAGCGGGACCAACGTTCCCCAGCTCAGTATAACAAGCGGGTTCGGTCAATAATCTGTTTCATTATCTTGATTAAGGCGTGATATGGTCGCTACCAGGAGAGAGAGAGAAGAAAACACTCAGCGTGCGCTCTTGCAAGAATAGATTGGTTATTATTTTATCTAATCAGGATGGCTCCCACTGCTTTTTATCAAATCTTCCTTCAAACCCTAAAAGGAAAGACTAGCCGGGATTAATTACACACTACAAGTTCGCCAGTCTTTCAGCCAGGCCAGTGTCGGTACTTTGAGGGAGGTCCCCCGTGCTTTCGCACGAACCTAATTAATGTAAACCTCGTTTTCCCAGAGGCGTAACCCCGTTGACACCTTTCTAGACACCTACTTGATCGGCTAATTGTAATGTATAAAACTCTCCCAGGAGTAACTCTTACTCGCAGCGGGTATCAGGATCCAACTATCTCATAGAAGGTATGCAATCTCATTGCAAATTTCAACACTTGAAATTCCCGATAATATTTTGCCCCTAGCTCGCTATGACCTTGACGGAGGCCAAACAACCCATAGTCCGCTAGTCAAGTTCAACCCGTCATTTCCTGATTGAATTAAACCCACCCGCACGACTCTTGACGGAGGCCAAACAACGCCGTACGAATACCCTAATCCAATCGCATCATATGCTAACAGATAAGCACTAGTTAGCTACCGTACACTACGCCTTGACGGAGGCCAAACAACCGCAGCACGAATACTAACTAGTACGTATCTGAAATGACGGAGGGCTACGACAGATTTTTCTGAAAACCTATTGCGTAATGAACTTGATATCGTTGTAGAATCAAATGATTTTAAAATGGAGTGCTTTTGAGGCTTTTCCAGTTTTGCTAAAGGAGTCACTCCCGGTGAAGGGATCGTCGGTCCTTTCCTCGTCGAATGAGGTGCGGGATATATCATATATATCACTGTGCAAAGCAAAAACACTTAAAAGCAATCAAAAGACAAACCGAGTGTGTAGCATCTGCCAGCTATTGCTAAAGGAGTCACTCCCGGTGAAGGGATCTCGGTCCTTTCCTCATCGAATAAGGTGCAGGATATATCGTATATACCACTATGCAAAGCAAGAACTGTAGCTACCTGTTTTATTTTGAAATTCGATTCTACAACATCTTAGGTTTCTTTTATTTCATTAATCACATTAATGAAGTCCCATCATTTAAGTACCTAAACATCACAGATAAATACGACGTACACTTATGCCATCCGCATTCGCCTCGATGTCCCCTCGTGCACCGTTAGGTTAGGTAACTAACGGCAGAGCGGGGCAGGGCTAGCGCGGGTGTAAAACATAAGTAACGCCTATATAATATATCATATATACTATATACTGTATCTATCACAGAACATCACATGATCACATCACAGATATCACAGCAGAAGAAACATATGAAATATTGGATATACTAGGACGTCCGTGTTTTCAATACGAGCCAGTATAAAACACGGATTCCACGGTCGTGATGAATAGCCAAACCCACACCCCTAGACCCCTACGAGAGCGGCAAGCAACCCTACCAATTCTAGAGTTAGGAGACCCGGACTCGACTCCTCGAGTTGGTCTCCCACTGGACTCCAGAACCCGGTTACTTGTGCCCTCCTCCTTGGGTCTATCCTAGTGCGGAAAAGTAAATAATATACAAAAGGTGACAACTTCCGCAACCTAGAAGTGCCCCAATAAAAGAATATTACATACAAGTTTTTACATGAATGAAAATGAAAAACACTCATCTCACATAAAAACCCCCGGCTATTCAAACACGACGATCCAATATAACATATCCAGCAACACATAACATCACATGTCATCAACGTAAGTAAACATGCGCATCCCAATTGTCGTTGACATATAGCAACGAAACCGGCGATATCACATATTACACTTACGGTCACAGAAAAGAAAGTGTAAAACTACAACAATTGGAATCCGCAACCACCTCAGACATCGCATGCCTGACCAAATGAATTCCTTAGACATCGCATGCCTAACAATTATAAACCCCGCATTTTAGTCTCAGAATCGAAAACACTTTTCAATATCAAGTCGGGCAATTCAACAAGATTCCCGATATCCTGATCGAATGCTCGTCGCAAACTTTAGTAGGCGGCTGCACCCCCGATACCGTCGACGAAGTGCACCAAGGCGGAACACCGCTGCCGCGAGCACCCGAACGGATGCTTTTGGCGACGGGGTTCTCCTACGGTCACTTGGTCGGGGCTATAGGGTGAGGCTGTCTATTAAGTTTACCCGGCGAGTATCCGCGTACGCTACGTGATTGCGACGGACTTTTGATCACATCAAAATTCCGTGGCAACCGATCAAGTGAGACTAAAGTGCTATGTTTATAACATTCATTCAGTTATCTCATAACTTCTTGTGAATTCCAATTATTGTATCCCATTCCAGATAAATAGAAAATGTTAAACTTTCCGATCGAACAATCGAACACCCAAGTTTTCCCGAAACATCAACACATGAAATAAGTCTAACAACATTCAGTTCGTGCCTCAGTACCAACGGTCCAGCCGTAGAAGGGTCAAGCCAACGCCTCACATGTGGCACGCCGTACTGCCCCAAACCCGAAGGTTCAAAGGGCAGTTCAAGACAGTCACATAATCGAGTTAAGGTTTGTTGTCTTCTAGAGGGACCATCGCGTTACTTGCACTACTTAGAACGTCGTTAAACTACGGAAAAATCCAACACTTGGAAATTTCCCGACAGGGGAAAAATTGGGTATTTATATCCGGTCGAACTTTTTAACATATTCTAATATTTATCCGGAAAGCCACATAGACAAAATTTGATACTCCGATCGAAACACCGAATCCCCAAAACAACCCAGAAAATTCAACTCTTGAATAAATATTAAAAATACCCAGAAACTCCAGCACTGTTAAATAGAAGTTACTGTGCAAACATCACCTCACAAAACGACAAACAGGCCGCGGTTCCGCCGCACGAGCCATGCTCGTGCCGCGGAAGCGCGGCGCTTTAATGGAATTAGGGTTACGAATTGCACAGTTACTCTTATATTTTCCTGCTGATATTTCTACATATTTTTAATACTGAAAAATCCCTGGTTTTAGAAAAAGTACAGAGAGCACATTTGAGTTGGGATTTCGGGTTCGTTCGGGTTTCAAACTTCGTCTGGACTTCGCCTAAGGCTCTAGCTAGGCTCTGATACCATTGTAGGGTTCCTAGGCATCCAAATGAGGTCTCACAAGGCATCAACCATGCCAATTTCAAAAAATCTAGGTGCCGAGAAACCCGACTACGGATCGTTTGCTAGAAAACTAGGCGAAAATATAATCTAGTTAACACTTAACTAAGGGATACGGATATACAACCTTTGTAGATCCGTTTGTCCACCTCCATAGCTCCATGAAGAAGTCATCTCCGCTGTACAAATCCGAAATCCGGGCTCTTGCGTCGGCTTCATCGGAGAAGAAGCGGGCTAGGTCATCGACGACGTGCCGAAGATGATCTACGTCGAGGCATCGCTAAATCAAGCTCCGACTTCACCAAGTCCAAAAACTTGTGAAGAGAACACACTCTACTACTTGGCAAGAGGTAGAGGATGAAGAAATAGGAAGTGGGTAGACTTTAGAATTGGATTTCTCACTTGTTTTCATCAATCACCATTGATGAAGTGAACTTTCTTCATGTGAAGAAGATGAAGAAGAAGAAGAAAGAAATATGATAAGTTAATTAAAAAGAATAGAAAAACCAAAACTTATCATAATTCTAACTATGGTTATGTGTAGAGAATTGACCAAGGTTAAAGGAATGGTTAGGGTTAAGGATGAGATAAGAATGGTGGACAAAGTCAAAGCTTCATGAAGCTTCAACTAAACAACAAATAAAGCCATCATTCTTTTCTCTTTTCCTTTTATTTTCCAAAATGTATAAACAAATAAATAATGGAAAAATAAAACCCTAATTATATGTTTAACCATGGTTTAATTCTTTACACTTAACCAAGTATACATGTATCATCAAACATGATACAATCAAGTGTACAAAAGTATATCACATATACAATGTGCACAAACCAAGTGAGAAAATCCATCTTAAGTAAACCGATACTAGTTGATGCAAAGTAATATATCAAATATATAAATATGCATTAAATCATTAAATCAACACTTGATTCAATGATTCGGTCATGTCGCACACAACCGACTAGTATACAATGTATCGGCTTATCGAATCATCGCTTGAATCGATAACTAGGTTATATCGCATACAACCATTCGATACATTCATCGCGAGAATGAAATACGGTATCACATACACGCATTATTCTCGGTCCCGCACATATCTCATATGCGCTCCTATTTCGTTTCGCTTGAGCCAGGAAACCTCTGTGTAGGACTCTAAAGACTCGTCAATACGCCGGCAGCAGATGATGATCATATCAAACACCCACAAGCCGCAAGCGGTCTGCTAAACGTAACGGCCACTCGGGTATTGAGCGATCTGAAGATCGACGAGCAAGCTCGCTCACACTCCAGTGAATCCAACCAGTAACACTACCGTACAGTCCGGTCTGATCGTCTGATATGTCGCATATCTTGCCTAGGGGTGATAAACGTCAGACCCCAATAGCTCGATAAGTCGTATCGATATGAGGCTCATAACGGGTAGAGAAACTACTGGTAAAACTTACCAGCAATTCTCTGATCAGCCCTGGCCAGGGACTTCCTGTTATAGCCAATCGAACACAGCGCAACATCAACCCCCTATACCGGGAGAGACGAATCCCCTCCTATCGCTCATTGCCTCCATGTGACTCGGGACTGTACCCAAAAACCACCGTTTTGCATGCCCTCTTGGACGTGGTAAGATGGAAATCAAAGCACAGTGGGAACCACACAAGACTCTATGACGATCTCGGGTCAACAGACTACTCTGTACCAGTGTCACCAGAGAACTGCCATCTGACGTGAGGTATAATACCATCTGGGAGTTCTCGGCGAGTCCGTCCAGTGTACCCAGTCTCTACTGAGCACCCGTATATCATCTCTGATGTCAAACACCAATGGATATGGGATCATCCATCGCCCATCTGTATGGGTCGAGAAGGTATACGCTAGTCTACTCTGGTATATCGATGCCCCGTCTCGATACACCCTCGACTAGGGACTTTGAAGGATGTACTTATGGACTACCATGTCCCCACTAGTATGATCCGCATCATAGTCCAGGTAGTCAAGCACACATCCTAAGGGTTTTACCAACATGTAACAGAGAGACAATCAGTATACACGTTAAGGTAAAGAGCAACCAGATAGCATACTATCATGTCGAGCAAGAAAGTCCTCCCTATATATGTCCCAGCATCCACTACAATATACATCCTATGTACAGTAATGGCCTCTAGGGCATACATATAACTAACAGATCCGATTCATTAGTTGGCAGTTTCTTCGGGCCAAACCCAAAGGGGTCTTTCATGTTTGCAAACTTCGGGGCTGTCTTTGATAAGGCGTCCTCGCGAAGGAAACGAGCAATGAAGCTCTTGAAAGTAACACCCTGATCTTCGGATTCGGTGAATAATCGGTCGAAGATACCTAGCGTCTTGATTAAACTGGGACGCTTGTGGCGAACGGCGTTCTCAACAGACAAACCGTCAACCGGGGCGGGTTCGAGTTCAAAAATGTACTCGACAGAAGGCAGCAACTCCTCATACAGACTACCCCTGATTGGCAACCCCAAAATGTCATAAAATTCTGCCAGAGAGATCGAGACCTCGCGATCTCCTAGAATGAAAGTGTTGGTGGGAAGATTCCATTGGTTCAAAAATGCCTTGACCCACCAGGCATGCGGGGACTTATAATGGAAGAGTGACGCGTATATTGCCTGATAAAGCCCGACTTTCTGCAGCCGCGCACGATGGGCAGAAAGGATGTAGCGAGCCCAGAGAAGGTAGCCCGTAGGATGTCGAGGAGTGAGCCCTATCTTATAAATTTTCCCCCACGGGTGGGCCTCACCTTGGCAAATACGTCGCCCCAAGATATCTATGGCCGGGATCGGATGGTTCGGAATACCGGTCGTCGAAGGCTCGAGCCTCCCCGTTGGAGTCCAATTGGGCATTTCCACAGCAAAAACCGTTCTCGGAGGGTCCATCGGTAAGAATGGGAAAGTGGGCTCTGTCGGTACCGCGCAAAGGAAACTCCGGCGACCCTGAATAATATGACTATACCAAGATCCCCATTGAAGTAGGTTGGTGCAATTCGGGTCATGTGCCCGGATCATCGCCATCGCTTCCTCATCAGATGGTGACTGAGGAAAAGCAGCCTCCGAGCGAGAAAAGGGAAAGCATGGAACAGAAGCCATCACACCTGAAATCCAATAAAAGAAGACCGTTAAAAGCAAAGTCAGCGATATATATATATCCATGCACGAACATGAAGACTAGTTAAAGAAAGCAACAGTAGATTTTTCTGGGACCATTGGCTACAAAACACATGGGCCCCACAGAATCAAGATGACGGCTCATTAATAATGAGACCAAGCAGTTATAATAAAACAGAGGGAATATCCTCGTTAAATAAAGAATGGGTTTCAAGTAACCCTATACATTCCCCCTAGAAGACAAATCTGTCTCGGGCTCTATAACGGATCCAACAGGATCAAAAGAATTAAATTCCCACAGAAGACATCATTACAAAGTTTCTGTTTCATTAATTACAGAATGACAACCTAGGGTAAGGAGACCCTAAGGAGCCTCCATGGGAAGAAATTGAGTTCTTAACAGGAATTAAATTCCTTATTAAGAAAAGGGAATTAAATTCCCCAAAAAACCTTTTCTGTGAACAGAGTTAAACTCCATGGATCATCATATGAACCCTAAGAAATCTACTATTGGAGGTTAAAATGGTTTCGTATTTTGGTTAAGAAACTCGAAGAAAAATGGGTTCTTTGTTAATAAAAGGTAAAAACCCTTGTTTTGGATTTAAAATCCAGAGGAATGTGAAAGTTCATCGTTCATTCAAGGACATTACCTGAGGAAAAGAGTTCTTTTCGAACAGAGTTAAATTCTGAAAATTGTTTCAAGGCAGAGAACTAAGCTCTGGAAGAAGAGAATTAAATTCTCAAAAAAAAAAATTTCAAGGAAGAAGATGAGCAAAGTGGAGGCGTCTCTGAAATGACCCCAATATTTATAGGAGGTGATGGAAACGTTTCATCTCCCCAAATCCCTAGAGGAATCCAACGGTCACAAAAAGTGACAGCGTTGCACTCACGTGCAAACACGTGAGAACAACGTTGTGGGGGCATTTGTTTCCTGATTTAAAATCAGGAAAGGTTACGAAGGAGGCATCACGTGCTAGCATGTGACCAGCAGTCACGTGTTGGCACGTGACATTTAAAAGCATCGGCAAGGCAGATTCAGCTTCCTGTGTACATCAAAGAAAAAGGCTTCAGAAAGGGTCACGTGCTCCCACGTGACCTGGGTCACGTGTTGGCACGTGACATTTAAAAGCGGCTTCAAAGGCAAACCGGTTCCCTAATCAAATCAAGGAAAAGGGCTTCAGAAAGGGTCACGTGCTTCTACGTGACCAAGGTCACGTGTTGGCACGTGACACTCAAAGAAGCAAACTCAACTCCCTGATTAAATCAAGAAAAAGGCGCCAGACGAGGGTCACGTGCTCACACGTGACCAGGGGTCACGTGGTGGCACGTGACGGCTAGGCGGCAGCCAGAAGGCAGAGCGCAAAAAGGAAGAAGAGGACTCGTTCCAAGGGGGGTCACGTGCCCACACGTGACCAAGGGTCACGTGGCCACACGTGACCGGCTTTCAAAGCCTATCTGTCAACAGAATTAAATTCTGAGAAAAGGCCTCTCAAATCTTTCCAAAGGAACCGATTGAATTAAAGATTTAAAGATCCTTAAATATCACCTATTTATGGAAAAAGCCTGAATTTGGAAAGATTTCCCCTTTAAAATCTAACCGAAATAACAAAGGAGAATCTCTGGATTTAAAATCCAATGGTGAATAAAATTCACCTAATAATCCAAAGGTCCAAAACGAATGGTGAATACAAATTAAATCTCTCAATAAAAGATTCACCAAAACTAATTGATTCGGCTGCTTCTCCTATAAATAGAAGCCAAGAGACACACAGAGGGACATGCAGAAAGGAATCGATACATAAAAAAAAGAGGAGAGCCTTGATACTTTGGAGGAATTTGGATCTTCTGCAAAAGAAAACCCTAGGTAAGAAAGGGAAGGCTTTTTGAAAGGAAAAGAGAATTTAATTCTCAACAGAGTTTAACTCTGATATAAAACAAAAGAACATAGTTCTCTCTTTAGTGGAGGATCTGTAAAATGCACATCTCCCCTCGAATTGAGAATTTAATTCTCACAGAACTATAGGAATTTAATTCCTTCAAAATAGAATTAGGGTTTGACCCTATGTTATGGGAATTTAATTCCTTCAGAATAAACAGAATCAGGGTTTAACCCTAGTTAAGAACTTAGTTCTGTTAAAATAACAGGAATTTAATTCCCTCAAGAAAGAAGAAATGAGGGTTTAACCCTATTTAAGAATATAATTCTTCAAAAGAAAGTAGGAATTTAATTCCTCTAAAGTTATTGCTAGGGTTTAACCCTATGAAGAATTCAATTCTTAAAAAGATAAACACATCTTCAAATAGGGTCACGTGCTACCACCTGACCCCTGAAAAGAAACAGAAAAGAGCTTTAGGGCGCCCTCACGTGTCGACACGTGACCCCTAATGAACAGTCTAACAGATCAAAGCGCAGGCCCCCATCACGTGCCCACACGTGATGGCTTTCAGAATTAAAAGTGTTAAACACTTATCTGTAGAACAAAATAAAGGGAAACAGGGCGCTACCACGTGCTACCACGTGACCCCTTGGCTGAAGCTTTAACGGACAAACACCAGAATTCCCATCACATGACAGAACGTGATGCTCCAAAGTATTCAATACTTTTGGCAGAATAAAATGAATTGAGGGCGCTCTCACGTGCTACCACGTGACCCCTCTTGCCTTAGTGTTTAACACTAAAATTGAAACCTCTATATCCAGTGTTCGACACTGATTTTCTTAGTGTTTAAACACTAATTTGGAAAACATCTATTTACAGTGTTTAACACTGACTTTCTTAGCGTTGAACACCAACTTGGAAAACCCTGTTTCCAGTATTTAACATTGATCTGCCTTAGTGTTAAACACTAATTTGAAATCTTCATTGCCAGTGTTTAACACTGATTTGTTGTAGTGTATAAACACTAATTTGAAAGCCGTGTTGCTGGTGTTTAACACTAACTATCTTTTAGTGTTAAACACTAACTTGTCAATCTTTTTCTCAGTGTTCAACACTGATTGATCTTTAGTGTTTAACACTAAATTTAGCCTCATTGGCTAAGTGTCTAGAGACAAAGCCTCTCCTCTAATGGACCAACAGAGGGCCAATATCATAAACATAATTGGACTTAGCCCAAGCTGGCCATAAGTCCTCAATTCAAATTCAACTGAGCCAATGGGCTCATAATATAATTAATTGGTCTTGGTTCCAAATTGGGCCAAGGATTATTTAATCCACCTCGGTTTAAGGGTACATCTCTTCACTCCTTTGATACTTGGCGTTGTAATTCCACAACGTCTTCAAAGAGGTGACGGGTCCCGATGACCACATATTAATACGGACTGTGGGGTCCTTAAACTCATGGACTATGAGGTCCTTAACCTTGACCGGGATGTCTTAAAACTAACGACGGGCTGTGGGGTCCTTAAACTCATGGACTATGAGGTCCTTAACCTTGACCGTGATGTCTTAAAACTAACATCGGACTGTGGAGTCCTTAAATCCACGGACTACGACGTCCTTAACCTCGACCGAGATGTCTTAAAACTAACATTGGACCGCAATGTCCCTAAACTACCCATGGACCGCAATGTCCTTAAACTACTTATTGACCGCAATGTCACTAAACTAAACAACAGGGCTCCCTTAATTGCTCTATTGTTGGATCTAAACGATCCCGTTAAGTTGATCTTAGTCTGAAAACTAGACTAACGTATCCTTAACAAACGTTTAAGTCGATCTTAGTCTCGAATGAGGCTAACGTATCCTTAAACCCAAACCCCCAAACCCAAATCTAAGATAATACGGATTTGGACTAGTCCACGCCCTACGGGCGACGACATAACTCAGTCTCCGTATACAATCCACGGGCACCTAAACATAAAATAAACACACACGACACGAAGTGACCATCTGGAGAAGGAGAAAGTGGTTACCGCAATGCGGTAGCGTAATTAACTGCAGGGGCTTGCGCCTGCAGGGAAGAGCGTCCCCACAATCAAAAACCCCTCAAGCGAGGGGGAATCTGACGAAGTCTGCTACATCGGACGCATCCATTTAAACCTTCGATATACGGTGCCATAAATCAACTTGGCGTCTTCGGAGAGGTGGACGGATAGCACCTATTAGCATCTGCTCCGAACCTCAGGCAAGACGTCCCGCGTCTCGGCCGCCGTTTGGAGGGGAACAAGGTGATCTCAGAGTTTCCACCGGCGCCCAAAGAGCTAGAAGATGGAATGCACACTACTGCAGATAACCTCAAGAAAATTGATTTGGGAACGGCAAGTGACCCGCGACCCACATTCGTCAGCGAGCTGCTATCTGAAGAAATGGTGGTTCCATTAAAAGACGTACTTATGCAGCACAGAGATTGCTTCGCATGGAACTATTCCGAAATGCCAGGATTAGATCCAGAGATTGCCGTCCACAAACTGGCGATATCCCCGGACATCAAGCCAATCAAACAAGCACCGAGAAGAATGCGGCTCGAGCTTGAGATGAGCATCAACGCCGAGGTCAAGAAGCTGATTGACTCTGGCTTCATCCAAGAGGTTCAGTACCCTGATTGGATCGCCAACATCGTCTCGGTGATGAAGAAAAATGGGATGGTGCGCATCTGTGTGGACTTTCGGGATCTCAATAAAGCCTGCCCGAAGGACGATTTTCCAGTACCGGTCACTGAGCTGATGATAGACAACACGTCCACTCACGAGATTTTCTCCTTCATGGACGGATCATCAGGATACAATCAGATAAAGATGCATCCCGAGGACCAGAAGCACACCGCTTTCTGGACCCCTTTGGGTATATTTTGCTACAAGGTGATGCCTTTCGGTCTAAAGAACGCCGGTGCCACCTATCAGAGGGACATGACGAAGATCTTCGATGACCTCATACATGAAATCGTCGAATGCTATATCGACGACCTTGTGGTGAAAAGCAAATCATATGAGGAACATCTAGAGCATCTGAAGATCGTATTTCAGTGCCTCCGGCAATACAACTTGAAGATGAACCCTCTCAAATGCACGTTCGGAGTTTCCTCGGGTAAATTCCTAGGATTCATCGTCCAACACCGAGGCATCGAGATAGATCCGTTAAAAATTAAGGTGATTATAGAAATGCCCCCGCCAAGGACTCTCAAGCAATTGCGATCTCTCCAAGGGAAGCTCGCGTATATTCGGCGATTTATAGCCAATCTCTCAGGCAAGTGTCGTCTTTACAGCCACCTGATGAAGAAAGGAACCCCTTTCGTCTGGGATCGCAAATACCATAATGCACTGGACGAAATCAAGCAATACCTGCAGAACCCGCCAGTGCTGGCTGCTCCGATCAAAGGAAAGCCTCTCATTCTGTATACAACCGCCCTTGAAGGTTCCTTAGGCGCATTATGGGCACAAGAGAACGATCAAGGGAAGGAGAGAGCCCTCTACTATTTGAGTCGAGTTCTACTGGGGGCAGAAAGCAATTACTCCCCCATCAAAAAACACTGCCTGGCATTAATCTTCGCGATAACAAAGCTCAGGCATTATGCATTGGCGCATGAAGTCCGTCTCATATCGAAGGTGGACCCTCTCAAATATTTGATGTCAAAGGCCATATTGACAGGTCGGCTCGCTAAATGGGCCTTGCTCTTGATGGAGTTCTCAATAACCTATCAGCCTCTTAAGGCAGTGAAAGGCCAGGCCATCGCCGATTTCCTCGCTGAACATCCGATACCAGCCGATTCTCCCTTGAAGTGCGAACTTCCAGACGAACATGCATTTGACACGATCGACGGAAGTGGTACCCGGTGGGAACTTTATTTCGATGAAGCATCTTCCATGAAGAAGCGCAAATAAAACACGCCCATAATCAAATCGGGAGTAGGCCTCATCTTCGTGACCCACAAGCAGGGATAATGCGCTTCGCTTTCTCCTTAACAGAGCCGAGGACAAACAATGAAGCCGAGTATGAAGCTTTGATAGCAGGCCTCGAGATCGCCATCGACATGGGAATTGAAAACCTCCTCATATACGGAGACTCTCAACTGGTCGTTAGCCAAGTAAACAGTGACTATCAAACGTGCAAATCGGAACTGGTAAAGTACGGCGAGAGGGTACAGCAACTGCTGACCCAAATACCTTCCTACATTCTGGAAAGCATACCGCGTGCAGAAAATAGCAAAGCGGATGCACTAGCTAAGCTCGCTAAAGAACTGGCCGATGAGAACCTTGATGACGTGAGGATCGTTGTGCAAAGCCGTCGGGTTCTTGCACCAGCAGAAATATCTCCAGAATCGTCTGAAGAAAAGGGGGCGATTGAGCAGACGGCCCTGCAAATAAATGACCAAGAAACGGTTGAGGATTGGAGAGAAGTCTTTATAGAATACTTCAAATCCCGTCGAACGCCTGAAGATGCGTCCTTAAAACATCAACTCATGAAACGAGCCCTATCTTTCGCCTTCGTCAATGATACTCTGTATAAGAGGTCGTTTGATTATCTATGGTTGAGATGCCTGGGATCTGAAGAGGCATCAAGAAGTTCATGACGGACTTTGCGGTTCTCACCAAGCCGGACCGAAGATGAAGTTGAAGATTAAACGAATGGGCTACTACTGGCCCACGATGATTCAGGACTGCCTCGAGTATGCGAAGCAATGCCACTCATGCCAGATCCATGGGGACTTTATCCATCAGCACCCAAATCCGTTACACCCGACAGTGGCTAGCTGGCCGTTTGAAATGTGGGGGACTGACATAATCGGCCCCATTGAACCAGCATCGTCCAGAGGACATCGTTTCATTTTGGCGACGACTGATTACTTCTCCAAATGGGCAGAAGCAGTACCGCTGAGGGAAGTGAAGACGAAGAACATCCTCCACTTCTTCAAGACATACGTTATTTATCGGTTTGGAACTCCGCGACGGATCATCTCCGATAACGGGCCAGCCTACAGAAGCCACAAGATTAGCCGCTTCGCACAACAGCACAACATAGACTGGAGATACTCTTCAGTTTATAATCCCCGAGCTAACGGTCTAGCTGAGGCTTTCAACAAGACCTTGACAAAGATCGTGAAGAAGACGGTGTCCCAAAATAAGAAGGACTGGCACGAGAGACTGCAAGAAGCTCTCTGGGCGTATCGAACTACGTTCAAGACGGCCACGAACACAATGTCGTACGCGTTGGTATTCGGTACAGAAGCGGTACTCCCCCTCGAGATAGAGTTACCCTCTCTACGAGTGGCAGTTCATTACGAGCTAACGGACGAAGAAAACGCTCACCTTCGGCTTGAGGAGCTTGATGCCCTTGATGAAACCCGGCTCATAGCGCAACAAAACCTCGAGGCTTATAAAGCAAAGATGACGTGCTCATATGAAAGATTGACCAGGTCAAGGGCATTCCGCCAGGGTGAACTAGTACTAGTGGTCAAAATACCTATGATCCCCAGTCGTGCCAAGCGAGGAAAATTCGAGCCGAACTATGAAGGCCCGTACATCATAGACAAGGTCTACCAGGGTGGAGCTTATCTACTCATGGACATGCATGGAGAAAGACGCTTCAGACCAATAAACGGTCGCTTCCTGAAGAAATACTACGCCTAACGAGTTACGGCCTAGGTCAATGATAGATGACGACGACTATGTCCGCTCGCTATCTTCCTAAGCCCAAAACTCTATAAGTAGTAGCTGGTTAACGGACCGAAACGTCCTTAAACTAACGACGGACCACTACGTCCTCAAACTAGCTGTTGACCGAGATGCCGAGAAACTATGGTAGATTGCAGCATCCCAAAGCTGATACAAAAAAAAAAGAAAAAAAACGGTATGTCCATAAGCAAAATGGGCACGGATGAAAACCCGAAAGGGCTCCGTGAGTAAAAACAGCAGGGCTACCGGCGAGTGTTTGTGAAAACCCGAAAAGGCGCAACCTCGTTAGAAAAAAAAAAGAGAAGAATAAAAAAAAAAGAAACGGTACGTCCATAAGCAAAATGGGCACGGATGAAAACCCGAAAGGGCTCCGTGAGTAAAAACAGCAGGGCTACCGGCGAGTTTTGTGAAAACCCGAAAGGGCACAATCTCGATAAAGGACACTTACAGGGTCCTCTCGACTTTGTGAGGAGAAATCACCCGCGTGAGATCCTTACGACTCACAAGGGAGCAACACACTTAGGGATCCCCACGATTCCTAAGGAGAAATTACACTTACGAGATCCTCACGACTCATAAGGAGAATCCTCTTATGAGACCCTCACGGCTCATAAGATTTGAAAGTCTGAAGCTACAGAGACCTGAACCTGTTCTTAAGCAACCCTCCACAACCTCCACTAATGCCCTACAAGCGGCTCAATACTGACCCTTATATACAATCCACGGGCGCGAATAAACATTTCCCTAGCGAAGTCCCACCCGTGACTAGGGATATGTTCGCACAGTGAACAACCCTTGTGAGTCCTCTCGACTTATAAGGAGAAAACACTCTTGCAAGATCCTTACGACTTACAAGAGAACATACACTTAGGAGTCCTCACGACTCCTAAGGAGAAAACACGCCTACGAGATCCTCACGACTTGTAGGGAGAAATACCTTTGTGAGACCCTCACGGCTCATAAAGTCAAAAGCCTTAGTCGACAGGATTCTAACCCTGTTCGCTAAGCCACCTTTGTCTAACATCGACAGGGGCAAATGATGATTCTCTCCTGGCAACATCCTAGTTGTAGCGGTGCTGATGCCGAAATCGGTGTCTAATCCCAAGCTTGCGGCGAAAAGCCAGCAAGTCACACATGCATACGAAATAGCCGAAATGATTGGGCAACTCGCAATAAAAAGCAGCGAGTAAAAATAAAACAAATAGCTGAAATGATTGGGCACCGCGAAAAATAGCCGAAATGATTGGGCAATCGCAACCTTCGCGATATAAAAGCTGAAATGATAGAGCATCGTGGAAAGAAATAAAAAAAAATTAAAAATGAAAGTTATGCCCTACAGGTGATATTACATCAATCCCTGTATACAATCCAGGGGCGCAAACAAAGAAGGAATCACACTCCTCCTCCCCAGGTTTCATCGGAAGAAGAAGCCAAATCTCGATGGGTCACAGATAGCCTAGAGATCATCTCAACATTCGTCTCAGCAGACACAACATCAAGCAAAGCGGAACAGCGGCAACTCCCAATTCCATGACTCGGCGGTATACAGATGACCGAGAGTCAAATCCCAACTCCGTGAAATGCGGATCTAATCACCAAAATTCCTGATTACGTGGAACACGGATAACGTCACTTCTGACCCCGTGGAAAACGTCCAGAGCGGATCCTGGTCCTCGCAGAGTACGGCAGTGAACCCGTGTGAAGCATCCAGAGCGGAGCCTAGTCCTCGCCAAACACGGCAGTGAACCCTTATGAAGCATCTAGTGCAAATTCCTGGTCACGTGGAACACGGATAACGTCACTTCTGACCCCGTGGAAAACGTCCAGAGCGGATCCTGGTCCTCGCAGAGCACGGCAGTGAACCCGTGTGAAGCATCCAGACCGGAGCCTAGTCTTCGCCGAACACGGCAGTGGACCCGTGGGAAGCATCTAGTGCAAATTCCTGGTCATGTGGAACACGGATAACGTCACTTCTGACCCGGTGGAAAACGTCCAGAGCGGATCCTGGTCCTCGCAGAGCACGGCAGTGAACCCGTGTGAAGCATCCAGAGCGGAGCCTAGTCCTCGCCGAACACGGCAGTGAACCCGTGGGAAGTATCTAGTGCAAATTCCTGGTCACGTAGAACACGGATAACGTCACTTCTGAACCCGTGTGAAGCATCCAGAGCGGAGCCTGGTCCTCGCCAAAAACGGCAGTGAACCCGTGGGAAGCATCCAGAGCAAAATTCCTGGTCACGTGGAACGCGGATAACGTCACTCTTTGACCCCGTGGAAAACGTCCAGAGCGGATCCTGGTCCTCGCAGAGCACGGCAGTGAACCCATGTGAAGCATCCAGAGCGGAGCCTGGTCCTCGCCAAATACGGTAGTGAACCCGTTGGAAGCATCCAGAGCAAAATTCCTGGTCACGTGGAATGCGGATAACGTCACTCTTTGACCCCGTAGAAAACATCCAGAGCGGATCCTGGTCCTCGCAGAGCACGGCAGTGAACCTGTGTGAAGCATCCAGAGCGAAGCCTGGTCCTCGCCAAACACGGCAGTGAACCCGTGGGAAGCATCCAGAGCAAAATTCCTGGTCACGTGGAACACAGATAACGTCACTTCTGACCCCGTGGAAAACGTCCAGAGCGGATCCTGGTCCTCGCAGAGCATGGCAGTGAACCCGTGTGAAGCATCCAGAGCGGAGCCTAGTCCTCGCCGAACACGGCAGTGAACCCGTATGAAGTATCTAGTGCAAAATTCCTGGTCCTCGTGGAGCACGGCAGTGAACCCGTATGAAGCATCCAGAGCGGAGCCTGGTCCTCGCCGAACACGGCAGTGAACCCGTGGGAAGCATCCAGAGCAAACACCGGACTGTGAGGTCTTTAAACTTACGGACTATGATGTCCTTAACCTTGACCGTGATGTCTTAAAACTAACAATCAACCAAAATGATTTTAAACTGATTTTACCTTGGTTTAAGGGTACATCTCTTCACTCCTTTGATATTTGTCGTTGAAATTCCTCAACGTCTTCAAAGAGGTGACGGGTCCCAGTAACCACACATTTCGCGGACTGTGAGGTCCTTAAACTCACGGACTATGATGTCCTTAACCTCGACCGTGATGTCTTAAAACTAACACCGGACTGTGGAGTCCTTAAATCCACGGACTATGACATCCTTAATCTCGACCGTGATGTCTTAAAACTAACGTTGGACTGTGAGGTCCTTAAACTCACGGACTATGATGTCCTTAACCTCGACCGTGATGTCTTAAAACTAACGGACTATGATGTCCTTAACCTCGACCGTGATGTCTTAAAACTAACAACGGACTGTGGAGTCCTTAAATCCACGGACTATGATGTCCTTAACCTCGACCGTGATGTCTTAAAACTAACGGACTATGATGTCCTTAACCTCGACCGTGATGTCTTAAAACTAACAACGGACTGTGGAATCCTTAAATCCACGGACTATGATGTCCTTAACCTAGACCGAGATGTCTTAAAACTAATCGACTATGATGTCCTTAACCTCGACTGCGACGTCTTTAAACTACGGTACCCCGGAAAGCATCCAGAGCAACCCTTAACCCCGTAAAATGCGGATAAGGGCAACTTCACCCATCACTTGCGAGTCCTCACGACTCGTAAGGGAGTAAATTCTCTTGTGAGATCTTTACGACTCTCAAGAGAAAACACACTTAGGAATCCTCACGATTCCTAAGGAGAAAACGCACCTGTGGGATCCTCTCGACCTGTAGGGAGAAAGTACTTTATGAGACCCTCACGGCTCATAAAGTTGAGAAGACTTAGGTGACAGACCCTAACCCTGTTTTCTAAGCCGTCGCCACTCTACAAAAAGCATAAGATTGACAGTTATATACTATCTACGGATCGTACTTGCTAAAATCGCAGGGCAAACAACACAGCAAGAAAGAAGGAAGCAGAGAAATGACACAAGACATTATGAAGAACGTATATCTTTTATTCATGAATTCGATTGAGTACAAGATACATTGTGCTAAAGAATAAAAGAAACAAATACATTTTATTTACAATTACAAATGATACAAAATGATTCATGGAGAAGGAAGCATCTTAAGTAGGCCCATCAATTGCTCTCGCACTTCCTTCAGCGCCTTCTCATGATCGGATGCCGCGGCCAACTCTGCTTCCACCTGGGCCCGCTGCTGCAAATAGGATGAAAGTTGTTCTTCAACGGCTCACTGAGCTTCTTCACGACCTTGGGCATCACGCTCAACGGTATCGAGCTTCTGCTTTAATGTTAACCCGTCGGAGATACTTTGCAGAAGGCCCTCGAAGATAACTTTCACCCGGGCAGCATTCGCGTCGACCTCAGCGCACAGTCGAGCAGACTCGCTTGAGGTTTCTCTGCATTCCCTCCACTTTAAAGCCACTTCTTGTTCAAGATGGCGGAAATAAGAAGCGCTCTGCTCGATCCATGCCGCCCGTTGAGTGCTCGCGGCCAAAATCTCGGGGGCAGGACGCATAAGCTCCAGCTGATGCAGGCGGGCCTCGATCTCCCTGCAGTGATTAACCCAAGACTCGACGACGCCTTCATTATGAAAATTTACAAGCGTCGCCAGCATCGGATTAACCTCCGCAGCGAAATCTGCGGCGGATGTAGGAGCTTCTGCGTCAAGCTCCTCGACGCATCCGCTCAGCATACTCAAACTCATCGCAGCACCCTTTGAGGATGGACGCCTGGAGAATGGGCCTGCCGGCATCATAATGCGGGACTCGAAAGGAACCGGAACCGGAGCGATAGCTGAAAAACAAATCACAATCAGATGACAGACCTAAAAATACAAGAGACTCATGAACAATGGAGTTTACTATACCAGCTGCAGCAGGCGGCAAAGTCGGGAGGACCGGTGGCGCAACCGATCTCTTATCTCCTCCTTCGATCTGTAGCACTGCAATCAGGGCAAGGAAGAATCAGAGACAATTTCATTATTGGAAAGATAAAGAGCATTAATTGAAAACTATACTCACCAGCGCCACTAGATCAAGCAAGCTCCGACGGGAAGGAGAAGTGTGGATGCAACACCTGGTATAGGTGATCAAAAAGCACTCCTGCAAAGACGCAATAGTACAACATCAGTACATAAATTATGCAGCCAAGATAAGACTGATGGGTCGCAAATCCATACCTTCCAGCATCTGCGATGGTACGAAGGAGGGTAGAGAGGTGGCCACCGTCAGGGCGGTAACTGACGGCGCTCCCTCGAGTAAAGGGGCATCAGCACTAGCCGCACCTGCGTTAGAAACAAGATAAGCCTTATCAGGAAGGATTACAGAATAAAAAGAAAGACGGTAACCCAAAATTTACCTGATGAGTCGCCAGCCGAAACGGCGGCGTCTCCCTCCTCCATTGGCATAGGTTCACCTCCCGTTGCCTCATCGCCAGACTCTACGGGAGCCGTCGTCGTGCTCGCAAGGCCAGGAGATGGCGAAGGACCGTAAGCAGGGAGAGCGATGATCAGGGCGGTGCCCGACTCTTGAGAAAGAGCGTCCGTCTCGTCCTCCGCGATCATGCCCGTTTCGCCCGCTACCCCCTCGGGCTCGGCGGTCGCAGCCGTCTCGTCCACCACTGCCATGGGATCATCGGTCGCAGCCGCTCCATCCGCTGCTGCCTCAGGCTCGGTCGTAGCAGCTGTCTCATCTGCCGCCACCTCGCGCTCAGCAGTGGTGGCCGTCTTGGGTATAGTAGTCGTGACTGTCTCGTCAGCCACTAGCTCAGGCCTGGCGACTACGGCTGCACCGCCTACCGTCGCTTCGGGATCAGCTGCTACCTTCTCTACCATACCCTCAGGCTCGACGGTCGCTGCCGCTCCTTCAGTAGGACTCGGCCCTGCAGGACAAGATGTATGAGAACTGATAGTTTTACAACTTTTGCAACAAAGCCTCGAAAAGCACATTACCTGAGGTGGATTGGCCGTTGGCTTCCTGAGCTGCAGGCGCCACCCGTCTATGAGCAGTAGACAAGGCGACCGGGGGCTCCTCTGAGGGAGTAGCAGCGGGAGTAACGGCGCTTGAGCCCGCTCCCACGGCTAAAGCAGCGCTATGCTCCTTCGCTGCGCGCCTCAAGCGCTTCCTCTCCTCCCGGGCCGTCATGACGGACCTCTTGGAAGCCTCCTTCAGCAAGGTGTCGTCGTCCGCGTTCAGAGTTGCCTCCAGAGCCGTCAAGGCTTCCATCATCGGCTTTTTGAGCTGGGACTCTTGCGGCAATCCCGAAGAGGCCGGGACTTCGGTAGCTGGCCCGGGGAGAATCTCCACGACAGTTTATGGGATAGGCCTTGCGGTACCTGCGATGAAATAAAGAGAGGGTCAGATTATTCATAAGAGATGGAAGCAGAGATATAGTAAACCAAAATGTACCAAGGCCTAAGGATGCTCTGAGTCGTTCCTCCTCCTGGAAAGTTTTGAGGGAAGCAGCGATAGCTTCTTCGGTAGAAATGCCTGTTAAAGAAGGAAAAGCGTTAGTCCAAAAAACGATGATCGAAGTATGATGCAATGACGAAAAATACAACTAATGATTACCCGATTGCGCAAGTTTAGCCAACCACGCATCGCGCCTTGCCAATCGCTCAGAAGCTGCGATGGCGGCCGCCATATCAGTGTCGTCTGGCGGCATAAATAAGCCCTCGTTGATCTCATACTCACCCAAGCCCTCGTTATAAGGAGCATGAGGTTCCTGACCAAATGCAACGTCAGCAGAGAAGATCGACTTCTTCTTCCTCTTCTGCGCGCGAACTCCAGCCACACCCAAAATCAACTTGCGCTTCGTGGGCACCTTGGGACGGCTGGTCCCGATGTCCGAGCCCACGCCGGATTCAGGCGAAACCACATTCACCGTCTCCACCGGAGCACGGGGCGCTGGGGGCACGTCCACGGTATCATAGGGCAATCCGCGCGGGGGAATTAGCACACGCGGAGGCTCATCTCCAGCATCTCCTCTTAGTGGAGGAACGACAAGGGTCCTTGGCCTTAGGGGGCCTTGCGATCGCTGGCGGGGGGCGCACCCTTGCGGTCAATTAGCAGCCGCTTCTTTTCCCGGATAACAGCACCCATCTCATGCTGATACCAAGCCCCGTACACGTTGAGGGCCCTTGGAATGCAATTTGGCTCGCTAATGAAGAAGTGGGAGCCCGTGTTCAGCCGCATAAAATGATGTAGTGCACTCCGTATCCTCTCCCTGGTTGCCGCGGGCTCTTCCAAAAACGCCTCCAATGGGACCCCCTGGTAGTAGCTTAGCTGTTGGGCGAACCGATGGGGGTTGTACCTTATAAAAAGTGCCATATCATTCTGCCTGAACACCAGGAAGCCCGGCCGAATGGAGTATAAGTGAAGAATCTCCCGGCTTTCAATACGGAGGCCCCGTCCTTGAAACCATAACGCAACGCCAACACCACCTTGGAGGTCTCCGGGCCGATGGTCATGACCTTGTCCGTTAAAGAGATGCCCGCTCCGACCGTGCGCGGACGAAGAAGCAACCCCCTAGCCTCCCGCGGAGGCGGATTCACAATAGAAGCGCCAATTAACCGCATGACTCTCGGGAGTCTGCACTTCTCGTAGAACGAGGGCCTCTTCTGAATACCAAAAACCCCAAGCATATGCATTTCCATCCATGAAGTAAAGTAGTGCATCGGGAGATTGGCGGGTTGCACCCCCGGTTCATTTGCGTCCGCCGCCACGCTGAGTCCATGGTACAGATGGGCCAACCCGGCGATTCCAATCGACAACTGTATACCAGCCACCATCCGATGCACTGGGTAGAAGACGGACGGCCTCATGTAGCGCGGGTGAATGGGGAGTGCGAACCAGCACAGCCATAACCCCAGAAACCCGAGAAAGAAGGTCTCCTCGTCGATGCCCGGGGCGGCGATTTCCGATAAGGGCATGATCGCAGCATCGGGAAGGTAGTCGTCCTCCAGTACTGGTCGACGATCTAAACCAAAGCCGAAAGGGTCATCAAGCTTGGCGAACTTTTCGCTCCGCTGCGATAGAATCTCCGGTCGAAGAAAGCGGGCAATGAAGTCTGCAAAACTAACTCCCCGGCCTCCCGATTCCAAATAGAGACTTTCATACATATTCAACACCTTCACCAGACTCGGAAACTGGTGCTGAATAGTATTCTCCGGCATTAGGCCCATTACCAGCGGCTTGGTGGCGAAGACATATTCATCAGGAGGAAGTAGCTCTTCATAATGCTCCCCCTCACTGGCAAACCGGAAATCTCAGCAAATTCTTCCAGGGGGATAGAGACTTCCCTGTCCGTCAGAAGAAAGGTATGGGTGGGGATGTTCCATTGTTCCACGAATGCCTTAACCCACCACGTTGGAGGAGCAGGGTACTCGAACAATGAGGCGTGGACTGTGGGGTACAGACCAATCTTCATCAATGCGTCTTCTTCGCTGACAAGATGTACCTGACCCACTGCAAATACCCGGCCGATTGTCGAGGGGTCAATCCGATGTTATAAGGTTGTCCCCAAGGGCGCGACTCACCCTGGCATATGCGCCGCCCCAGAATATCCACGGCTGCCGGCGACTGCACGGGAATGGCAGCAATCGAAGGCTGAAGAAGATCCTCTGAATTCCAATTTACGACCTCCACGGCATACTTCACCGGGGGTACATCTGCATATGGGATCGATGAGATCGGCTCTGACGGCGTCGCGCAAGAGAAGCTTCGGCGACCCTTAATAATCTCGCTATACCACCTACCCCACAGGTAAAGGTTCTTATACTCAGGATCGTAATCCTTAATAAGAGTAAGAACCTCCCGGTCCACTGGCACCTCAGGAAATCCTCCCTCTGAGCAGAAAAATGGGAATGGAAGATCAGCAGACATGTTGCCTGCAAGAGAAAGCGAAATTCAGTTATCAGTATCATAAGTTAATTTTAAAAAATTCCAACGCTTGGTATTTTAAAATTCATACCACACTGCAACGCAGTGGAGAAAGGACCAAAGGGAGACTCACAAAATCCAGATGACAATGCATCAGTTAATAAGACAGCCTCATCATTGGATGAGACTGTCAATTAATGAGGAGATCCTCAAAAGAATATTCTCATTAAATGAGAAATCCCTTGAAACAAGGAGAAAATCTCCCTTTTCAGAGCAAAGCTCTGTCACAGAGTGACACTTGTCAAACTCTGGTCACAAGGGAATAAAATTCCTTAAAGAGCTTAGCTCTGTAATAATGATGGAAAAATCCATCAAAGGAAAAATTAATTCCTAAAAATTAAAGTTCTGGGATCTTAAAGATCCATGAAAAACACTTAAGAGTTCATCATCAAAAAGATCAAAAAATCTATATTCTATCAATGAGCACCTCTGTTCATGGGATAAGAAACCCTGAAACAAATTTTTGAGAGCAAAGCTCTGTTTATGAAACCCCAAAGGGGATTTCTTTAGATCAAAAGATCTATAAAACCAAGGCTCTGTTAATTAAAATTGATTTAATTAAGTTAATTTTACCTAAGATTTTTCTAGAGTTTAACTCTTAAAAGTTCTTGAAAACGAGAGCAAGGCTCTGAAAATATAAGTTCTTAAAGGAGATGATAATTATCTAAGAAGGACCAAGGGTCCTATTTATAGGCGCCCAGGCGCCCCTTCAACTCCTGATTGATCCAATGGATCAGATGTTGCCACCGCTGTACTCACGTGTGCGCCACGTGAGCGCAACGGGGGGGGCATTTGTTTCCCCCAATCAGAGCAAAGCTCTGTTTGAATTTCAAAATTCAAAAATTAAAGCAACGCTTCAGATTCCTTGCGCTGCGCGCTGTGCGCCACGTGTCAAAAGCAGACACGCCAGCGCAAGGAGCACTGCGCCCAAGGCAGCGCACCCCAATTAGAGCAAGGCTTTGTTTTAAAATTCGAATTTTAAATAAATGAAGTAACGCTTCAGAACACTTGCGCTCTGCGCTGCGCGCCACGTGTCCAACAGTGGTGTGCTAGCGCAGTTGCGCTGCGCTCTGCGCTGCGCTCCACGTGTCAAACAGTGGTGCGCTAGCGCAGTTGCGCTGTGCTCTGCGCTGCGCTCTGCGCCGCGCTCCACGTGTCAAGCGCAGGCGCGCTAGCGCTCTGCGCTGCGCGACACGTGTCAAGCGCAGGTGCGCTAGCACCAATTGCGCCAGCACTGTAATTTAAATAATAAATTATTTAATTAATCAAAATTAAAATTCTAGAATGATCTTTCCAATCTTATTAAAATAAGAAGATTGTCTTCTGTAAAACAGAAGCCTTAGGACCAAAGATCCAACGGTGGGAAAATATCCCCAGATCAATCAGAGAAAAATCTCTATAACTAACTCAACAAACCAATTGACCCTATATAAAGGCCCCTAGACTCCAAGTCTCAGAGAGATAGATACAGACAGATAGAAAAGAGAGAACTCTCTGAAAAATTTGAAAGGCAAGCCTTTGAAGAAAGAAGATCATCTTCTTCAAGGTAAAGAATTAAATTCTTGGAAGAACAGAGATGAAAACACCTCACAAAAAGAAGAATTTCTTCTAAAAAAATCAAAGATCTAAGAACAAGATCAAGATCTTCAATATAAAAAAAAGAGATCATAAAGATCCAATCATAAAAAATTAAAGAAGTAATTTACTTCATCCCTAGATCTTTTGATCTATATAAAGGCACAGCCTTTTGATGAACCATTGGTTCTTGAATCTTGAAGTAGAACCTCTTTAGAATAAGAAAAACTTGTTTCTTTGATCTAAATTGGATCAAGATGCGCTCTGCGCTATTGGACAGTGCCTTGCACTTTTGAAATGAGCCTTTGTGCTCCTTGGATTGGCGCACTACGCCAGAGAGCGCCACGTGTCAATCACAGAACAATCTGCACTCCTAAATATAGCGCACTGCGCTCTTGGAATGGCGCACTGCACCAGGGTGCGCCACGTGTCAGCGGCGCACTAGCGCAGCGCACTGACGCAGCGTACTGCGCTAACAGACTTGCGCTCACCAAAGCGTGACACGTGTCACCTCCACATGCTCTGGCGCCTTGCGCTCTTTAATTGGCGCAAAGCGCCTGGCAGGCCACGTGGCGCACTGTCAGATTATTAAATGCTATGCATTGTTTAAAAAGGTCAGAGCCCAATTAAAAGTCTAACAGACCAATTCAAATGCTGTGCAGGCCAATTTTAAATGCTATGCATTATTAAAAAACCCAATGCTATGCATTGTTTAAAAAGGGCAGAGCCCAAGCAAAGGCCTAACAGGCCAAAGATAAATAAAATGTTGAACATTTTCAACTGGACTTAGCCCAATTCCGGCCATAAGTCCTCAATATAAATCGAACTGAGCACAACTGCTCTCCCAATCAATTTACACCCGGTTCGAGGGTATATCTCTTTACTCCTCTGGCATCCGTCGTTGTAATCCCTCAACGTCGTCAGAGAGGTGACGGGTCCCGACAACCACATACTGCAACGGACTGTGGGGTCCTTAAACTCATGGACTATGATGTCCTTAACCTTAACCGTGATGTCTTAAAACTAATACCGGACTATGATGTCCTTAACCTTGACCGTGATGTCTTAAAACTAATATCGGACTGTGAGGTCCTTAAGCTCACGGACTATGACGTCCTTAACCTTGACCGCGATGTCTTAAAACTAATATCGGACTGTGAGGTCCTTAAGCTCATGGACTATGATGTCCTTAACTTTGACCGCAACGTCTTAAAACTAATATTGGACCGTAATGTTCTTAAACTACCTATCGACCGCAATGTCACTAAACTAAACAATAGAGCCCCCAATTGCTCTCTTGTCGGATCTAAACGATCCCGTTAAGTCGATCTTAGTTTAGAAATTAGACTAATGTGTCCTTAATGAACGTTTAAGTCAATCTTAGTCTCAAATAAGGCTAACGTATCCTTAAACACACCCCCCAAACCCAAATCTAAGAAAGATACGGATTTGGACTAATCCACGTCCTACGGGCGACGGCATAACTTAGTCTCCGTATACAATTCACGGGTAACCAAACACAAAACAAACACACACGACACGAAGTGACCATATGGAGAAGGAGAAAATTGTTACCACGATGCGGTAGCGTAATTAACTGCAGGGGCTTGCGCCTACAGGGAAGAGCGTCCCTACAATCAAAAAAAACCTCTCAAGCGAGGGGGAATCCGACGAAGTCTGATACATCGGACTCATCCGTTTAAACCATCGATACACGGTGCCATAAATCAACTTGGCATCTTCGGAGAGGTGGACGGATAGCACCAATTAGCATCTGCTCCGAATCAAGCGGCAAGACGTCTGTCTTGCGTGTCTTTCGGAGGGGAACAAGTATTATCTAATTCCTTACAATTACGCCTCTACAACCCATTTTGGGGAACCCCGATCGGGATGGTACGGGTTATCACACGTCCTCGGGTCTAGTAGAGCGAGATGCAGACCTTCGTAAGGAGCATTCGATCTCGATGGAATTTTTAATACTATTTTTAAGAAAATGAGATTTCTAGAATATAAATAAAATTTACTTTTATTAAATATATATATGAATATTATCAAAAGATTTATTTTAAATATATTATACAAATATTCCATGTTTTCTAAATCAAGAATCACAATTACATGAAAGTACCATTTCAATACAAAACAATTCCAATATTTCAATAAAATACCATATACTATGAAAACTAGGTTCTACTCACTAGAAATTTCACTTTTATAAAAATATATATCTATGAAAACCCTAGAGACGATAATTAAATTCTTGAGGTGTATTTTGAAACTATATCAAAACTATTTTTATATAAAACCTCCTCAAGTTATACTAAATTACAATAAGGACCCTAGTAAACATAGGTTTAAGCGGGACCAGTTCTCTTGAACCTCAGGGAGCCGGAGAATATGGGTGTTTGCCTATTTAAGGTAGACAATCTAACAAACGGTGTTATCAAGACGGTAATTGTCTTGGAAAAAGACACAAATCCTGCCGTCCATGTGTAGCAGTTACCGATAACATCAAAACTAATTCTGGACTTCAATTTCTTTTCAAAGTGTCTGACTTAGACTGGGTCTCAATCTAATTGACAAAAACATTGAATTTTCATAGGATATACATGAAAAATCTCGCATTAATATTGACAAAAACATGAATGCATATTGAAATACTCAAAAAAAGAAAGTTAAGCCATTATCATGCAAAAAATTGAGAAAATTGAATTTTCATAGGATATATGCGAAAATTTGTAAAAGTTGAGAAAACCGAGAAACTAGAAAAACATGCAAAAAATTGAATAATTCAAGAAAACTAAGATTTCAAAATTTTCATAGGATATATGCGAAAATTTGTAAAAGTTGAGAAAACTGAAAATTTACTATTTTCGTAAGGTTATCATTCAAAATAATGAAAAACTTGAGAAAATTGAAAATTTTCAATTTGTATAGGCAATGAATACTATGCGGAATATTGAAAAATTCGAGAAAACCGAGAAACTAAAAAAAAATTGAAAATTCATGATTTTCATGGGCATTTGAAATATTAAAAAAATAGCAAAGTATAAATCCTTGATTTTTGTTGCCTACATGCAAAATATTGAAAATCTCGAGCAAACGGAAAATTTGTAATTTTTGTATTCTATAGCATGCCGAATCTATATATAGTACTCTACTAACACTAGTAAAATAGGGGGTTGCCCCTACGGATATTGGAATCCGTAGGGGCAGATTTAACCTGGCCCTACGGATTAATCCGTAGGGCTAAAAGGTTGCCCCTACGGGCACAGACGTCCAAGAATAAAAATATTAATTCTTAATTTGGTGTTTGCCCCTACGGAGCCGCAAACAAAGAACCTACGGGTATATCCGTAGGGGCAAGTAAATATCGATTTAACAAAAGCCCAGATCGATCGCCTACACTCACTTTCTCTCTCTCTCTCGATCACGCGCGAAAAAAATCTCCAAATCGCCACGCCGTCGTCACCACCGTCGTTCTCCTCGTTGCCACCGCCGGTTTCGTCGCCACCGCAGTTCTCGTCGCCACCGCGGTTCAGGTCGTCGCCACCGCCGTTCAGGTCATCGCCCCAGCCCCAGCAGCAGCCGTTCAGGTGAGTAAATCTCGAGGTAAATTAAAGAATTTTTGGATTATTTTGGGCTTAGGGTTCATGGCTGGGTCTGGGGTTGCGCGCGTGAGTTGGGGTTGGGCAGGGGTCGCGGTCGCGGTCGGGATCGGGGTCGGGGTAGGGTTAGGGTTGGGGTTCGGCTGCTGCTGGGGTGGGGCTGGGGTTAGGGTTTGCCTTAGGGTTGGTGTTGGGGTTTAGCTGGCCGCGCTGGGGTTAGGATTAGGTTGGGGCTGGGCTGAGGCTGGGGGCTGGGGCTGGGGCTGGGTTGGGGTTAAGTGGTGGGGAGTTGGAAAAAAACAAGAAAATGAAAGAGTAATGAATGTAAGAAATTAAGAATGAGAACAATTGCACAACAAATTTGTTGACAAGAAAATAAGAGAGTAATGAATGTGAGAAATCAAGAATGAGAACAATTGCACAGAAAAAGCTATGCTTGACTAGGGGGGATGGTTCTATGTGCTTTCAGAGAGCAACTTGGGGTTAGGGTTAGGTGGATTGATGACAACAAAATACCATAATTTATAACTATATTACTCATATAATGTGTATGTCATGTGAAAGCTAGATGAAGGTCGAGGCAAGCACAATAAATTTGTTGGATGGGACAATGTCAATAGGAGCTCAATGCTATTTGGAAAAATAATAATTCAAAGACATAGTGGAGTTTCCGATTGGTGGCATGGACTAGTTTGATGTATGTAGTTGGTTTGATTTATGAAAAAATAGGGAGACAACATGCATGTATGCATATAGGTAACATATGCCAATATGCCATATCCAGACCGCAATCTATTTTTGCCTATTGGCTAATATGAAAATATCGGCCCGCGTATATGACATAATCAAAGTTGTTAAATCTTGATACGGTTTGTGTTTCGTTTTTTTATTTATCAGTTCTATCAATGTTGCGTATAACGCTTTATGATATCAGTATCCTACATTTGTAGTTTTAATTGTTGATTGTTATAGATGAATACCATTGCAATAATAGTTTTTGGTTGATGAATGCTATTGCAATGTAGGATGATCAGTTCTATCAATCTTGATCTCAATGGTTTAAAATCATGTTACACATACAACACGAATGCACAACAAACGCATAATTAGAGAGCGACTCGAGATATTCAGGTTAAAACCAATATATGATACTCGATGATAATATGAAACCTTCATATTCCCATCGATACTCATATATGAAACTAAAAGCGCCACTTAGTCCCCGTCTATCGGTTAACATACGTGCGATGCTCGTCGTGACCTAGAACTATACGAAGGTTGTTAAATATCGGACAGTATAGCTCGATACTAACAACCGTCGTATAGTCTACGCGACGAGAAAATTCAATCGTATGGTAACCCATAGATTTGTCCCGTGTGGACAAGATAAGAATGTATAAAGCAAACGCCTTCATTCACTTGTGTTTTCATCCGTTTCGAGATATTTCGTCGGTACCTTTCCGCTGGTTCTCCGTATACAAAGATAGATTAGATGTTCATTTCAACGTTGTTTCACAGCTTTGAAATGATTATCTATTCTATTAAAGTGTACTCGGAGAACAGCGGGGAGGTGCTGCCGAAATTTACTCGAAACGGTTGAAAGCACAAGTGATGGGCGTTCGCTCTATACATTCTTAATGGGATAGAAGCCTACCCCCGACAGCCGGAACACGCACATACAACAAGAATACACAACAAACGCATAATTAGAGAGCGATTCGAGATGTTCGGGTTAAAACCAATATATGATACTCGATGATAATAAGAAACCTTCATATTCCCATCGATACTCGTATATGAAACTAAAAGCGCCACATAGTCCCCGTCTATCGGTTAACATACGTGCGATGCTCGTCGTGACCTAGAACTATACGAAGGTTGTTAAATATCGGACAGTATAGCTCGATACTAACAACCGTCGTATAGTCTACGCGACGAGAAAATTCAATCGTATGGTAACCCATAGATTTGTCCCGTGTGGACAAGTTAAGAATGTATAAAGCAAACGCCTTCATTCACTTGTGTTTTCATCCGTTTCGAGATATTTCGTCGGTACCTTTCCGCTGGTTCTCCGTGTACAAAGATAGATTAGATGTTCATTTCAACGTTGTTTCACAGCTTTGAAATGATTATCTATTCTATTACAGTGTACTCGGAGAACAGCGGGGAGGTGCTGCCGAAATTTACTCGAAACGGTTGAAAGCACAAGTGATGGGCGTTCGCTCTATACATTCTTAATGGGATAGAAGCCTACCCCCGACAGCCGGAACACACACATACAACAAGAATACACACCAAACGCATAATTAGAGAGCGATTCGAGATGTTCGGGTTAAAACCAATATATGATACTCGATGATAATATGAAACCTTCATATTCCCATCGATACTCGTATATGAAACTAAAAGCGTCACTTAGTCCCCGTCTATCGGTTAACATACCTGCGATGCTCGTCGTGACCTAGAACTATACGAAGGTTGTTAAATATCGGACAGTATAGCTCGATACTAACAACTGTTGTATAGTCTACGCGACGAGAAAATTCAATCGTATGGTAACCCATAGATTTGTCCCGTGTGGACAAGTTAAGAATGTATAAAGCAAACGCCTTCATTCGCTTGTGTTTTCATCCGTTTCGAGATATTTCGTCGGTACCTTTCCGCTGGTTCTCCATGTACAAAGATAGATTAGATGTTCATTTCAACGTTGTTTCAGCTTTGAAATGATTATCTATTCTATTACAGTGTACTCGGAGAACAGCGGGGAGGTGCTGCCGAAATTTACTCGAAACGGTTGAAAGCACAAGTGATGGGCGTTCGCTCTATACATTCTTAATGGGATAGAAGCCTACCCCCGACAGCCGGAACACATATATACAAACGCATAATTAGAGAGCGATTCGAGATGTTCGGGTTAAAACCAATATATGATAATATGAAACCTTCATATTCCCATCGATACTCATATATGAAACTAAAAACGCCACTTAGTCCCCGTCTATCGGTTAACATAACTTGCGATAATTTATTCTTTTCAACGACAAACGCACACAAAAAGCATATACACGGATTTTCTCCTTTGTCAGTAACTATCCCGTTCTTATATTTCTCAATATAGTCAGCATAACCTACAATTTATATGTTATTCAGTCTAACATGGCCCATGAGTACGTCAGAGTTAAGGACTGGATGTATGTGGATTGGAAACAACGTATGCAACCTAAGTTTGTCGCAGGAGTTGCTGTTTTCCTTGAATTTGCACGCGCACATAATAAGATCATAATAGAGAAGATTCTCTGTCCGTGCGATAGATGTGGCAATAAGTACTGGCAGAAGGTAGAATTGGCAGAGCTTCATATTGTAAAACATGGGTTTACTAGACTTTATTCAAGTTGGAAATATCACGAGGAAGGAGAAGAATGCATACTGCGGTAGAAGAAGAAGGAGAACACGATAATGCGGCAGGAGAAGAAGAATTCGGTAATACGGCAGGAGACGGAAATTTATTTCCATCAGAAAAAATGGAGGATATGGTAGAGGCTGCCCTAGGTGAATCTATTCGTACCGAAGATGGCATTCCTTCCGTTCAAGGACCGCGTGCGGATAAATATGAAAATTTTATGAATGATGCTAGGAAACCAATTTATGAGAATGCGAAGTATTCCACCCTCTCATGGTTCGTCCAACTTTTCCAGATTAAGTGCCTAAATGGATGGAGCAACAAGTCATTCACAATGCTTCTTTCGTTCTTGAAAGATTCTATGCCTCCGGGAAATAATGTGCCCGAAAGCTGGTACGAAGCCCAGAAAATGATGTCTAATTTGGGTCTAAAGTGCGAGAAGATTCAATCATGTCCTAAAAATTGCGTGTTGTACCGGAAAGAGAATTCAGATTTGAAAGAGTGTCCAACATGCGGAGAGGCCAGGTATAAGCCGAAAGATTCTGATAAGAAGCCTGATATACCTGTGAAGATAGCACGATATTTTCCCATAACACAGAGGCTACAGAGGCTATTCAGGTGCAAGAAAACAGCCGAGGCAATGATTTGGCATCACCGTGCTCCTCCAAGCGAAAATGGAAAAATGAGCCATCCAAGAGATTCACCGGCATGGAAGGATTTCGATAGGAGGCACGCAATATTCAGTAGCGATCCTCACAATGTCCGGCTCGGACTGGCTACCGATGGCTTCTGCCCATTCAACTATATGGCTGGAAGTCACAGTACATGGCCCGTTGTAATGATAATTTATAATCTGTCACCTTGGTTGGCTATGGACCAATCATACTTTATGATGCCTCTTCTTATCGACGGACCAAACTCACCGGGGAACAATATCGACGTCTATCTCCGACCTCTGATCGAGGAGCTGAAAACTTTGTTCATTGATGGTGTAGAGACGTATGATTCAAACACAAATACAACCTTCATACTGCGTGCGGCTTTAATATGGACAATTAATGACTTTCCTGCGTATGGAATGCTATCAGCTTGGTCCGTACATGGTCACAAAGCATGTCCTCATTGCCATGAACACACAACATCAAAATTTTTGAATTTTAGCAGGAAGGTTTGTTATTGCGGCCATGGACGTTTTCTGCCTCCAGACCACCCCTATAGGTTAGACACGGTTCACTTTGATGGTCATCAGGAGCTTCTTGGAGCTCCATCCCCATTATCCGGAGAGGACGTGACTGCTAAATGGGATGGTTACAATAACGTGACCTTCGGGATGGATCCGACGAAACAGGTCAAACAAATATTGGAACAAGTTAAGCATTTTCTTCGAGCTTCCGTACTGGTCTACAAATTCAGTGCGTCATTGTCTGGACGTCATGCATATAGAGAAGGGAGTATCAGAGCACATACTTAACTTGCTTCTGTGTAAAGACGGGAAATCGAAAGACAACATGAATGCTCGGATGGATCTACAAGAGTGGGGAATAAGAAGTGAATTGCACCCTAGACCGGTAGCGGGTAAACCGGGCAAGTTTGTACTTCCCAATGCCGCTTATCATATGTCACAACCGGAGAAGAAAAGATTCCTGCAGGTGTTGCATGATTTGAAAGTCCCCACAGGTTTCTCAGGATCATTCAGCAAGAAAATAAAAATTGTGAAGGGCAAGATCGATGGGCTGAAAAGTCATGATCACCATGTTATCGTGGAGCACCTTCTTCCATTAGCCCTCAGGACTTCTCTCCCCGACTCGGTTTGTCTAGTAATCAACGACCTATGTTGTTTTTTCAGGGAGTTGTGTGCTAAAACACTGGAGGTTGCGACGCTGGATAAACTAGAAAATTCTATTGCGTTGATACGTTGCAAGTTTGAGCGTATTTTCCCACCGTCATTTTTCGATATCATAATACACTTGACGGTTCATCTTGCAACTGAGGCGAAGTTAGCCGGACCAGTACAATATCGATGGATGTATCCCGTCGAGAGGTACGTGTAATTTTTCGTTTCGCGCAATTTATAAATTTATTGTTGTCATGTATGCCCGTATTTATTTATTCAACATATTCTCATTAGGTACCTCTACACTCTTAAGAAGTATATACGCAATAAAAATCGACCAGAGGGTTCTATCATGCAAGGTTATCTTCTTGATGAAGCAACCACATTTTGTTCCCGCTATCTGGACGAGAACATTGAGACAAGGCTTAACCGACCACGAAGAATTCAAGACGGGCCATATGGTAAAGCCGAGTATAAGAGGGTAGACACTATGTTTATCAACAAGATATACCGGTTTATCTTGCTTAATTGCGCATATCTTGAACAAATTAGAGAGTAAGTTCTTTTGGATTAATTGTTATATCTGTGTTTGTGTGTGTATGAAATGACATAATATTAATGTCACAATTACTTGTCGAAAACAGAACTCATTTTAACGAGGTACGTGAGGGGCATCCTGATTGGAACGAAGAACGTTTGGAAAAATACCATCAGGATAATTTTTGTGATTGGGTCACAGATCATGTAAGTTATTCGAATAACATTTTATTGCTATCAGTTTTAATCTAAACTTGTATCGTTATGTATTTTGTCGTAAAATTTGTTTTGTTAGATCCACGATCCGAACTTGTCTGCATCATTTGAGAGTGATTCAAGATGTTTAGCTCAATTTCCTAGTATGGAGGTTGCATATTACAAAGGATTTGGTGTCCTTGGATACAAATTCGAAGTTAAGGATATAGAAACATCTAGAACCACTCAGAATAGTGGGATTGCGACGGTAGGATCGGACGGTGTGATTTACTATGGGTACTTAAATTGTATACCCGACATCCACTATCCCGGACGATCAGAACCCTTTTATATATTCCAGTGTACTTGGTACGATCCGCGAACCGATACGGACAGGTGGAGAAGCAGTCTTGGGACTTGGAAAGATGAATATGGATTGACCAGTGTGAACACACTTCGATTTTACGGTCAGGACGATCCGTTTATCTTTTCGAACCAAGCGTTCCAAGTATATTACTCACAGTGTTTGAAGCATCCGGGGTGGAGTGTTGTATGCCGATGGAAACCTAGAGATGTCTACGATGTCCCAGAATACGAGGACAGCGATGAGGACGAAAAAGAGAGAAGGCTTAAAGTGCTCCGACCGTCTGTTTCGAAGGACGGGTTGTCTTCGACCGATCATGAAGTTACGTGGGTTAGAAATGACATCGACGATGAAATCCAAGTAGATATGTATGATGCGCCCACGAAACGAAAAAGGTTATCAGTAATGTTATATTATTACTTCACATTTTACGCTCTAGATCATATATAGTCAATACTTTTAATGATTGTCTAATGCGTCCACGAACCGTTTATCTAGATTTGATGACGATGTCGGGAGCAGCGAGGGGCGGCAGGAGCTCCAGCCGCGGTAGAGGCAGAGGCAGAGCGGTTCTGCCGCCCGGAGAGCTCCGTAGGGAGCTTCAGAGGGCCGGTCTTGCACCCAGATCGGAGACCCCTTCGGATGCCTCCTTCCGTATTGATTTGGCCACACCTCCAGGTATACTGCACGCATATCCATTTTGAATGTAATATTACAGATATTCATGCATGTTTATGTCAAAATTACTTATATTGTCAATGTTTGATTGTCTAGTTGTTGGTGATGCGTCCACATCTGGGACAGAGGCCACCCCCGCTCCTCCAGGTATGTTTATATATCATATAGTGTATGTATATTGATTTAGAATGCTATATCATAAATACACACATTCCTTTTGCTCTTACTTAGCAATTTTTATTATTGTCTAGCTGTAGGTGGTGACACCACCGCACCTGCGGGTATGTTTATATATCCTATAGTGCATGCATATTGATTTAGAACGTTATATTATTGATCTACACATTCTTTTTGCAATTACTTATATAATCTATTTTTAATTGTCTAATTATAGGTGGTGCGGCCACATCTTCCACAGTGGCCACTCCTGCCGCTTCCATACCCTCCGCATCGTCTGCAGGTTAGTATGAATAAATTTAAAATATTTATTCATTTTACATATGCTCTATAGAATAAATATGAACTTCATGGAAATTTAGCGTCGATGTTTATTTTATAGTTGGAGGGGATGCGTCCGGGTCCGGGACCCCGGTTGTTCCTCACCGGAGGAACTATCGTCCCGCTCGTGCTGCTGCTCGGGCCCAGGCTCGTACGCTAGTCACCGGAGGTATATATCACACGTGAATTTTTGTTTAACCTTGATTTCTTAATACAACTTTGTCTTATTATTGATTGTCTTGATATTTCGTGCAGACGCAGGGCCTCTCCATCCCCAGAGGGAGACTCGAGGCCCGAATCAGTCCCATAGGCTGAGGCCTGATAGAGCTAGGGGGGAGGCAGCATTCCCCCTATTTTTTACCCTTGACTATCGCTATACCGGTCCTCATGCCGAGAGGTTCTGCCGGTATTTGGGGGACGAGAGCCGGATCGTGAAGAACTATCCACTTCACGTTGAGTGGGGCGAGCAGCACCAGCGCTCATTCGCCCTCTTCTTTGATCAGGCTCGGGTATGTATTAATATATATTTTCATTTGATCTATCCAATATATTTATTATTAACACTTGCAATCTAATAACAATATTTTTTTTTGTATTTTCAGTTGGATTACGATTTTCAGCCTGTAGCCGACCCTGATCACCCGGGGAGGGTGCTCGACCTTCATGCTCTGTACAATGGCCTGATGAAGAACATGCAGGCCAAGGTCCGATATAACAGGAATGAGCTGAAGTCCAACTGCTACTCCCTGTGGATGGCGACCCCCGAGGCAGAGAGAGCGGCCCTCCTATCTACTCCGGCGTTTGCGAGAGTCGACGTAGAGACATGGCCTCTATTGTGCGCTTATTTCGACTCCCAACGCAAACAGGTATGTATTTTAAATTTAATTCATTATTTATGATATAATTTATTTCTTTGTGTTTCTTAATTAGAAAACTAAATGTTAATGCGTTGTGCAGAAACAGGCCGCTCAGAATACGGAGAACAGGAAGTCGGCGAAGAGGGGTCGCCCCACTTACACAGGTGGCTCGAGGAACATTACTCGAGCCATGGAGTTATCGGTAAATTAAGAGTTATTCTCTAATATTCTGCAATATTAAGAGTTATTCTCTAATATTTCTAATATTAAGAGTTACTTTCTAATATTGCAGACATCTCGGACCGTGGCGTCAGGTGGTACACCGAGCGTGCTGTCCACATATCTTGCCGTCCACGGCACCTCGACAGATCCCGCCACGGGCGAGCTTCGATATCCCGACGTCGCTACCCAGGAGTACTGCGTAAGTGTTAATATTTTTTCTACCCAAATTTGAAATTTTAGTTTTGGAAGGTTCAAGTTTAAATTTTATACTTATACTTTACTGCTTAATGTGGGTGTAGGAGCGGGTGGTTGAGCAGGCCCAGGCCTTGGGGATCGATTTTACCGGACAGAACGATCCGAGGCTGCTGACCCCAGTTCTGGACGCCGCACACGGAGGGTACCACGGAGGTTGGGAGAGAGGCCGGGGATTGGGCCCTAGCAGGGCCCATATGAGGTTGGACTCCACCCCGGCGGTTACTTCCTCCGTCTCCAGTGACCGGCATGTCCATCAGGAACTGGATAGCTTGAGGGCCACCGTTCAGGAGTTGAAGGAGATGCTGGTATGTATACTACTTTATAGTAAAATATCATTTCATATTATATACATATCAACATATCCATAATTAGTACGTAGCTTGAGCTTATTTGGTTTTAGACTTAAGTTTGATTAATCATACATATATATGTAATTAAAATAAACAACGCTTTTCCAAACTACATATCCAAACAGGGTTTCGAAATAACTTAATAATGATACGAATTCGAATAATACACAGTTCTTACACGCTTCTTACACACGTTATGTCCAGACGCGACAGGGTAGATCGGCCGAGCCTCCACATGTATCTCCTTCGGCTGCGGCTCCGCAAGCCACTACATCGGCTGCGGTTCCGCAGACAGCTCCTGTAGCTCCACCGCCCACTCAGACTCCCGCAGCCGCGGCTCCGCAAGCGACTACCTCGACGGCGGCTGCGCAGACCACATCGCCAGCTCCACATGCCGCTCAGACTCCCGCTCGCGACGAATTGCAGAGTTTATTGACCGAGGAGCAGGCGCGCGTTATTCTATCGTTATTCAGAGGTGGAGCTGGACCGAGCTAGGGTAGATTTTTGGTTCTTATTTTTTGAAACATGTATTTATTTATATCATACACATTGTACTACATTTTGAAACGATATTGATATTAGTTTGTATTTATATCATATTCATTTTTTGGGTTTCTTTTGTATATTATATATATGCGTGAGATGTGATTATGAATACTGCAATATATGATTTGATTGATGTATATATTATTGTGCACAGGGCGGGAAAAAATCAAGCAGCCCATTTTTTAAAAAAAAATACAGACAATATGTACCTACGGATTAATCCGTAGGCACACATGTTACCCCTACGGATATATCCTTAGGGGCAGAATATCAGCAGTAACTGATATTTCCCCCCTGATCTCAGTGCCAGGGGGTTGGGAATGCCCCTACGGACATAGCCGTAGGGGTCACTGCCTATCCCCTACGGCGTTATCCGTAGGGGCAAAATATCAGGAATCCTGATATTTTGCCCCTACGGAAACGTACCTACGCACATATCCGTAGGGGTAGTACATGGACCTACGGACATGTCCGTAGGTACAAGTAATATATTAAAAAAAACGTAAATAATATAAAATCTTATACCCTACGGCTTAATCCGTAGGGGCAACAGGACCTACACATAAATCCGTAAGGGCAAGAATTTGCCCGTAGGGGCAAGTTCAGGGCCTCAACTTGCACCTGCGGCCTTTGCACCTACGGGGTATTTTTTCGCCCCTACGCATATATCCGTAGGGGCAGTGGGTTGCCCCTACGGATAAATCCGTAGGGGCAACCCTTATTTGTAGTAGTGTAAGAGAAAATAAAAAACTTTTGGTAGTCCTCAATTTTGATAGTCCCTTTTTTATTACAACTCTTTTTTTTATTATGTTCCATATAATGATTATCAAAACTAATTGATGAAAAATGTATACTTAGAATTAAATTTGGTTACTAATATCATTAAAGGAGTTAAAAAAATAATTGAACAACCATGCTCTCCATTCTAAATTTATACTGCCGTTTTAATGATTCCATTAACTTTAATTTCTTCCTCGAAATTACTTAAGAAGAATGATGCAACCAAACAAAGAAACAAGATGGTTACAAGAAAGATCGAGACGACGATGAAAAGTTTATACATCCCTTTCCGTTGCGTCGAGACATGATCATCGGGAAAACAAGAAGAGATTCAACGGAATAGGATTCAAGAATGCAGTTGTAATACCCGGTACTCTTTCTACTGTAATCTATAAGTAACACTTTCTTTTATTTCGTATGATAAATATGGTCATTTTGCTGATTACTTATATTGTTTGTGATTCTAATATTTTATTTTAATTTCAATTGTTACTATAAAATATTATTATATAGTACTTTTAAGCAGGCAACCTTACCAAATGATTATATATGTCTTCATATATGATATTTTTACTATAAATAACACTTGCTTTAAACTACTTTTATTTTCAATATCATTTGACTCCCTCCACTTTAACTATTGCTGAATCACCCATCCCCATATCTTTTCTACTCTAAAACCTTATTTTCATTAACCCAATCTTAGTGGTATTGGTTTGGATATGACGGGGACTAAAACTACGTCTTAGGTCGTGTAGAAATTGGTTTCCTCTCTGTTCGAATAGTCTGAATTTAATTCTCTTTCAAAGTGAATAAGCATATGTTCCCGCCAAAAATTTTGGCCCAGAGCTTGTAGTTCCCTTATAAAAAAAAGGGAAGAAAAGAAACAAAAAACGAATTCCTCCTATATGCAAAGCATATGAGTGTTCTGGTTTTGAGGAGAATTAAAACCCATAGTTTGGACTCATGTGCTAAACACGTGAACGTTTATATGTAAAGTATATAAGCGCTGAAAATAAATAACTAAAAATCGAACATGTCTCACGTGTTAACTAAGTGAGCGCTTATATGCAGAGCATATGAGCGCTGGAAGTAAATAACCAAAAGCAAAACATGGCTCACGTGTTAAACACATCAGCGCTCATATGCAAAGCATATGAGCGCTAAATATAAACAGGTTAAAACCCACACCGGGGTCACGTGTTAAACACGTGAAAACATACTTTTTGAAACAATAGTTTCAGATGGAATTAAATTCTATATAGGGAAAATACTTTCCCTGATCTTTCTAAAAAGAGAAAATCTCTATTAAATAGAGAGCCGTTGGATCAAATATCCAATGGTGATTAAAAATTATCAAATGATAGAATTAAATTCTATGTTGAAAATATTTTCTTGATCTTTCTAATATGGAAAGATCTTCCACTAACAGAGATTCTTGGATTTAAAATCCAATGGTGATAAAATCACCAATTAAACCATCTGATAGAATTAAATTCTATGTTGGAAATATTTTCCTTAATCTTTCTAATATGGAAAGATCTTCTCTGTTAAACAGAATAAAATCCTATGGATAGAATTAAATTCTATCTTAAGAAAATATCTTTCTAATCTTATTAAAACAAATAAGAAATCTTCTCTATTAAACAGAGAGCCTTTGGATTAAAAATCAAACAGTGAATAAAATTTACCGGTTGATTTAAAAGATCAATTTGATTGATTATAAAATCAATCATGATTTCTCAATGAGAGATTTTCTCAACAAATTGATTCTTTTCCTTCTTCTATAAATATGAGCAAAATGAAAAAGAGAAAAACCCCCAGAAGCTTCTGTAAAAATACAGAAAGCTCTCCAAAAGTTTCCACAAAAAAGAACAGAGAATTTAATTCTCAATAAAAGAATAAGATCTTTCTCCTCTAAACCCTAAGTAAAGAAAATACAGAGATAAAAATATCTCTTTTACCTATCTAAACATTTAACCCTTTTCAAGAGCTTAGTTCTTTCTCTGGATCTAAAATCCACAAGACAAGTCTCTTCCAAGTTGAGAATTTAAATCTCATCGGAAAGATCTTGTTCTTGAGAATCAAACATTCAGAAAAGAACAAAATTGAAAAGAAAAAAGTTGGAGTCCATGATACTCCAAGAACTTAATTCCTTCAAATCAAGAACTTAGTTCTTTAAGTAACCGATCCAAGATCCTCAAAATAATGATCTTGATGATCGTTAATGGTCAAAATACAATTAACAGAGATTTAACCTCTTTGAAAATATGAACAGGAAAACATGGATAATAGAACATGGAGTCCATAATATACCAGGAACTTAGTTCTTTCAAATCAAGAACTTAGTTCTTAAAGAACCCGATCCCAGATCCTCCAAGTAGTGATCTTGGTGATCGTTAATGGCCAAAATACCATTAACAAAGGTTTAAATTCTTTGAAAACATTAACAGAGATTAAAATCTCCAAAAGAACTCAGCGCCTCACGTGAACACCTAAGGCCAAGTTATATAGAGCCTCACGTGAAACACACGTGAGTGCCAGAAAACAGAAAGTTTAATGCTTAGCACTAGTGCAGCGCCTCACGTGAAACATACATGAGCGCCAAAACTCAACGCCTCACGTGAAATATACGTGAGCGCTCAAAAAAAGCCAAAACCCAGCGCCTCACATGAAACACACGTGAGCGCCAGAAAAGACTAGTGCTTAGCACTATTTCTGCGCCTCACGTGAAACACACGTGAGCGCTATATATCTGAGTGTTTAGCACTGCTGGGTAATATAGAAACCCAATCTAAGCCCCCAAATTGGCTAAGTCTATGAAGCTTAACCTTCTTCGTTAATCTTAATCCCATATATGACTAGTGATCTCTCATCGATGATATCCAAAATGATATTCATCACATATCTTCTAAGATAATCTTAGTCTCATATAAAACTAATGATTCTTACGTCCACCATGATCTTTTTCCTCAAATACGGGATTTGGTTCAAGGGTACATCTCTTCACACCTCTGATATATGTCGTTGTAATTCCTCAATGCCTTCAGAGAGGTGGTGAGTCGCAACAATCAACAACTCCTCTTTTCTTGACTCAAACATGGCGATAATGGACCGAAGTGTCTTTAAACTAACATTCAACCCCAAAATAAGAATAATGGACTTAAACTAATACTCCTCCAAACACGGCGATAATGGACCGAAATGTCCTTAAACTAATATTCATCCCAAACACGACGATAATGGACCGTGATGTCCTTAAACTAATATAATTGGGCACATATGCTCATTTTTTTCTAAGTTGATCTTAGTCTCAAATATGACTGACGATCCTTAGATCAAACCTAAATATACCATGAACTGATGGATCTCATTTATATGAGATCTACGTCCTAAGTTCATTCCTATTAGCAAATCAAGCTACCAACGTGGCTCCCGTCAAGCAAATCCTTGATCCAAACCTAAATCTAATATGTACGGATTTGAACTAATCCGCGCCCTATGAGCACGATATAAATTAGTTTCCGTATACAACCCACGAGCAACCAAAATAAAACAAACATAACACGATACGAAATGAACTACTGGAGCAGGAAAAAGTGGTTATCGCAACACGATAACGTAATTAACTACAGGGGCTTGCGCCTGCAGGGAAAAGCGTCCGCACAATCCAAACCCCCTCACAAATGAGGTGGAATCTGATAAAGTCTGCTACATCGGTTGCATCTATCCAAACCTCCGATATACGGTGCTATAAATCAACTTGGTATGTTTGGAGAGGTGGATGGATATGTCCAAATAGTATCTACCCCCAAATTCAGGCTAGATGTCCTCAGCGTCTCAGTCCGGTTTTTGACGGTAAGCAGATTCTGGCATCTTCGGTGGGACCTCTTCCTCTTTCCACTCCACACTTTGTGTGTCGTGTTTTTCCGCGATCAAATAATCACGATATATATATGTTTGTAGTTCCTTTAGGTTATGGGATACTGAAGCTGGTGTTTCGTCTCTAAGTAGAATGGTGTTTGTTTCTACTCACTGCAACTCAGGCTCTGTCACATCCGGTGGAGTCAAGTATGGGTCACTTGCAGCCCTGCAATTCGGCTCTGCAAGAAATGAATGGGCTTCTCTTTGGGTCTATGCTCCCACATCCTACCCTCAGTGCCTCAACGCAGAAGGAGGAAGCCTAGAAGAAGTCTGTATTCCACATGCTGCCTCCCCAAGTTGCATCTTTGCCAATGGAATCAGTTCTCAAACAACTAGTACATGCTAAAGACCAAGATCGATGCAGGGGGCATAATACTCATGCTCTCAAACAAAGCAGGGGGCAAGCTCAGCAAACTCGAGACTAATAAATCTCCGGTCGCAAGACATCATCGACATTGAAACGAGCGTCAAATAAGACGAGCTGAGGGTAGTTCTCCGTCCGGGCTGATTCCAACTCTGATGGCGAATGTTGTTGTTCCAACCGGGAACAGTTTTGAACTGCTGCGAAGAGTCAGGAAAAATCCCCCTATCGCGGTATTGAAAAAGTCTTCGCAAACCACAGAGATCCAAGGAGAGCAGAAGCCAGTTCCCTCCCTAAAAGAACTTTCCTCATCTATATATAAGGTGTGGAAGCAAATGAAGGACTTAGTCGTTATCTGCGACCCTTCCCTTAAGAGTTAGCTAAACTCTGACACCCCCTTCCAAATACAAGGGGACTCATCCCAAGAAGGTTCCTGATATGATGGTTCCTCCCACAGTAGTTTCTCACAAAATAAAGAGGCCAGATAAAAATCAAGCGCCCAAGGCAAACTCCAAAGGCCAAAACTCCAAACGCCCCAAACCTGGGGGTATGATAGTTCACACAATTCACATGATGATCTCCAACGACGAAGATCGTGTTTTTATTAGTCACGGACCGCATACTCGGTCTTTGACGAAGGATCAGCAGCAATATGAAAAGCTGCAGGAGATTCGAGAAAACATAAATTATGCGATTTTCATGGACAATTATAACATGAAAAATATTGAAAAATTTGAGAAAACTAAAAATCCATGATTTTCGTGGTTTATATATAACATACGAAATATTGAAAACTCGATAAAACTAAAAATATGTGATTTTCATGGAAATATTGAAAAACTTGATAAAACTAAAAACCCGCGATCTTCGTAGATTACATGTATATGAAATATTGAAAAATTCGAGAAAACAAAAAAAAACTTGAAACACTGAAAATTCAGGATTTTCGTAGTCTTCGGCTTGCGAAATATTTTTTAAAAAATTAGAGAAAACTGAAAATCTGCGATTTTCGTAGCCCGGGATGCAGAATATTGAAACATTTGAAAAAACTAAATATTCATAATTTCCATAGTCTATAAAATGCGAAATATTGATATACTTGAGAAAACAAAAAATTATGCAATACGCGAAAAATTGGAAAACATGAAAAAACTAAAAATCCGCGATTTTCAAAACCTATATTATGTGAAATATTGGAAACTCGAGAAAAGTAAAATTCGTGATTTTCGTGGGCTATGTAACACGCGAAATATTAAAAAAAAACTTGAGAAACCGAAAATCCGCGATTTTCGTATAGTATTCGAAATATTGAAAAACTCGAGAAAACAAAAAAATCATGCGATCATACAAAACATTGAAAAACTCGAGAAAACTGAAAATCTGCGAAGTTCGTGGGGCTGAATGCGAATTATTGAATAACTCGAGAAAACTGAAAATTCACAAATTCGAGGGTTGTTCGGTGATCAAGACTAACTCCAGAGATGTCAGATGCTAATATGCCAGTAGAGCGGTTTCAAGTGTTGGATGAGGAATACAGACTATACAGTAATTAAGGGTGTTCTTTGAAATTAACTCTATAGATTTTCGAAGAAATGGACTAGGAGAAAGGACCACACCTTACAAACCTTCTATGCTCATCGCTATCTACCGATTCACTTGTCTCATGTATCCGGCTTTTTTCTGGGTGCTCATATTCATCTATATCAACGGCCTTGCGGAAAAAGCCACACACAAATACTTTTCCTTCTCTTCCTCGTTGGGGATCTCGCCTCTTGCTAGTTTTTTGTACTGTTCGGCATTTTTCTCTAAAGCTTCAATACCTTTTTGAGCCATCATTTGCGGCTTTCAGCTCTAGCTTGTATATATATTGGAGCCAGTTATATGTTTTAAATTATTCATTTTAGGTCCCTGAGTTATTTTTACATCCTCCCACCTTTGAAGTTGGCCGATATATATGGAGCATTTTGGTACATTCTCTCCACTGACGTTTCTAAACATTTCATAAATTTTAATTTTCCTTCCACTGGCCCGTAAGCCATTTCCAAAATTTCATAAACGACTAATACAATGCACTTTTTGTTTAATTAATATGGAATGCACTTTTTGTTTAATTAATGGAATACAATTTGCATCCAATAAATAATATTCTTCTTTTAGTAATTAGGATCCAGTCATGCATATCTAAATTATATATCAATAAATGCATTGCAAGGTAATTAATCTTGTGATCTTTTTCCGCAGATGCATTCTGCATTCATGTATCAAATTTAATTCAGGGCACCATATTTGCTAATATGCATGGTATGTTTTTATGCGCCAGATTTCGTAACATTGAATCTGGAATAATCATTCATAACTTGTTATATATAATGATTTCTGGATTCATTGCTTGATCATGAATGCCGACCCTATAAAAGCTTGGGAAACAATGATTTCTTCACAACACAAATGACTATCATTGGGTTTCCTCTCCCATGGAAACCCAATGATATCAAAATGAACCGAGGATTTTGGTATCCCCCCGTTAAATTAAATATTGGAGGGGCTCAAAGATTCAGCTGTTTTCCTTCGCTCTACGGAGGAAGCGGGATTTTGGTATCCCCTCGTTCGAGGATATCAAAATGAAGCGAGGCCGATCATCTGGAGTAAGTGTTCTCAAGTCTCTTTTACTATTATTCTTTCTTGTTGATTTTCCTAACATATTTTGCATCGCACATCAGAAGCATTATATATCATCTTCCGCACATCATTTAAGACCTTTTCAATGAAAATGACACAGCAACAGAGCAAACCTTTTACGAGAGATATAAATTTCATTTCCCTTGCAACAGCTTGAATCCTATCCCAATAAATTTTTATTTAGTGTCATTATTTTTCTTTTTGAATTAAGATTATGAACAAGAAAGATGGTTAATGTAATCCTGAAAGGCCAGTTGAAGCCCTTCAAAATGTTTAGATTAAATAATCTAATAAATGAAAAAAATAGATTTACGAAGAAAATTGCATTTTAATAGAATCATTCACAGGAACATCGAAGAATAACTGTTTATTCTTGATCTTCTCATAATTTTCCCCCTGTTTCCACATAACCCAGGGCTTCGTATTTGGAACGAAGCCGCTTCCCAGACATACTTTACTTTTCCGGCAGAGGCTCCGTTCTTAGAGGAGTTATCTTTCAAGGACAGGATGACTTCACGTCACCGCTCATCACCGGTCTTCACATCAGCTTTGTGATGTAATTAATAAAAATTTTGTTGGATAAGGTTATTAATTAATAAGTAACTGTGTGTGCGCGCACAAATTCAAATGTATAAGGACAATTTTTAAGAATTATTCAAGGCGTCTTGTGTAGTGGAGCTTTTCTTCTTAGTCGCTAACTTTTCAAGTTGTGTTTTCACTGAGAAATTAATGGAAGAAATTTGAATTTTTCTTTAAATTGAGATGTGTTACTTGCATGTGATTTTTCTTTAAATTTCAAGGCCGATTCCCAATTTTGCAATTAATTGTCAATAGTTATATAATTCAAGGTTTACCCCTAAATTAATTGTTTAAGAGTCACAAACATCATTATAATATTTGCCTTCTTCTATCTTGTGATGTTGAGTTTTGATAGCCAACAAGGAGACTCATGTTTAAAGATCAGATAAATGAGGGATTTAAGCATATATGTGAAAGCTAGGGTTTTGTTGGTGTTTTTTTTGCCCTAAGAATTTTGAGGTATAAGTGGAACAAACAAATTAACTTTTGACATCTTTTTTTGGTTACGGGTCTCTTTGCTTTGGTTATATTGTGCTCCACATCTGCTATATGTTGCATTTTTCTTTGTTGCATTTTTCTTTGCTTTACTTTTTCTCTTCTATTGTTGAATTATAATTCTGCAATACTACAACCCTGCATTGAGCAAAGCAATTGGTAGATCTCTTCTTGTTATTGTTTGTAATGTTGTATCATGAACAACGCATGGTATATAGAACCCCATGTTTTTGTTTGCAATCCAATCACAAGAAATTGGAATCGGATTTTTGGACCGCCCGGTGTCGAGTTCCCTAAATATAGCGCCTTGCGATTGCAATATTTCTGTCGATCACGAGTTTTATTACTATGTCATTGCCATGGCAAAATCTAAGCAGACACTCGGAAATTGCCAAGAATGGGAGTTATCGATTAGTATTTATTTTAGATAATTTTTATGAATGAGCGATCCTTGTTAATTTTTCTTTGTGTCTTTATGAATTAGTGTTCTACGGAGACACCCATTCAAAAAAAAAGAAGGCTAAAATGCGGGAAAGCCTCTAGACTTAAGCTTGAAACCCTCTAAACTCGAAAAACATGCACTTTGCCCCAAAAACATTAACTTTAATATCCTAAACTTCACTAATATCATAAATTGTTAATATGGCAAACTATAAGTTGCTCCGTATAAAAGATACAATTATATAATATCTCAAGGGCCCTACACCTAAACCCTGTACCCTCTCTTTTTGTATGTATCTCTTTCTCTCCCCCCCCCCCACCCCCACCCCCCCTCGGTCCTCTCTCTCCCCCTCTTGGTTCTCTCTTTAAAATCGTTAGGGATCCTCTCCGATTTGCTAGCGAGGAGTCATCGATTTTCTCTTGATCATCCTCCGGTCTTATGGATTTAGGGTATGAATCAATTTTCTTTTATTAGTTTATTATTTTGGATCTTATCTTTTTAGTGAAAATAAATTTGCAGCTTGCATTTGTTGTAGGATTTACCGCAATAATAATCGTCACTCATTGAGAAAGATTTGTCGGAGTTTGGATTTGATTAAGATAGCAAAATTATTTTATTGATAAATATGGATTCAAATTCTGGATTTAGAGAAGTTAAATCGTATGCAATTGGAAATTATAAGATATAATCTTGCCCCTTTCATAATTCTTACTGGTATCCAACCCTCTTTACTATATCATTGTATATCAAGTTTATAAAATATATTAGAAATAAAATGATCAGTCTATATTTCTTTAATTTGGTTTTCCATTAGATCAAGCTTTAAGGCTTAATGTTTAGTGATTTGAAATTTGACAAGTAAGGCCTTTAGAGCATGTATTAATTATAATACATATTTATATGTTTCATAGAGATCGATTTGAACTTCAAGATTAGGATGTGGGGAGTCACGTTAGACTTTGAGTTTTGGGTACTGTAAGTGGGATTACGTGTTCAACAATCTTTTAGTAAATTTTAGTACTTGATATTCGTGTTTGGTTGGTTGATAATTGTATACGCAGTGTTTGGTATACATATAATATTGTTATATATGGATTAGTTGGTATAATCTTTATTTATGGATTTATATTGATTGATGAAAATTATATGTATGATACTTATTATGGATGAAATCTATTTTATGAGATGATGTTGTATGAATATCATAAAATAAGCTTATTCGAAAAGCAATTGCATTTTGCATATAGTTAATGTGATGCGCATATATGTGCCTTGACTTGAATATGGTATTATGTATATCACTTAGTTGATATAGTATTGGTTAGGGTATTTGGCACGTGGTTGCCTTCGATTATAAGTTTATCTTCTAGCATATGTATTGTATCTCATAGGTTAATACCAGTATGATTGGGGGAAATTAAGTTACAACAAAGGCCAGTAATGTATCCCCGCTGGGGATATTGCACGCGCCTTATGGTATCATTACCGCGGTCCAATGTCGGTTCTCCCTACCATGAGCAATTAATAGTGGTGTTTTTCTTATGTCAACCGAGCTAGCGGTGTTCACTGTACTTAGCCGTAACCTGCTCAAACTCCCTATGCATGAAAATAATATTTTCTAAAAGTATTGCATATGCTCTTAGATGAGTTTGGTTTCTTGATAAGATTTCATTTATTGATTTATAAGCTATAAAGAGATTATTCGTATTGTCTGACATCTCTATTCGATATATTCATTTAAGTATATTGTTATACATTGTATCTACCTCTTACTTGGCTGTAACGCTCACCTATCTTTTATGTGGCTGCTAATCTAATATGCATGATGTTATATTTGAGAAGAAAATTTGTCCGGAGATTAAGGATGTGACTGGTCACAACACTTTGATTTATAACTGTTATAAGGTTTGTGCACTTGCAATTAACCTTTGGAATATTTAACAATTTAGAATTTCAAATATAATTATGGATATTTGAGATTTTATTTTGCCATCAGATTTTTAGAGATAGGCCTTGCGATCTTCTATATGGAGAAAATTACGGCATGTCACACTTGGAATAGGGTAGTCATCTCTATTAATTAATGCAAAAGGAATAAAGTAGTCAATTCTGAAATTGATTGATGACATGGCTTTATTATTTTTCAAGACAATCCAATTAAAAAGTCCACAAAAGTCCAATCAAGTTCAATATCCACAGCTAACCTATATCTCTCTTAAAATTTGTAACTGACACTTTTGGCTTTTGGTCTTTCTAACTTTCCATCTATTCTTGCTAAATGCATCTCTTTGGATGGAAATTTGAAATGCTCTTTATAATGAAAGGTTTAGGTCTGACTTCCAAAAAGAAAACACCATCTCTCCCCTCTTTCTCTCTCCCCCTCTACCCCCAAAGTCATATCTTCTTTACAATCATTTCTTTCAAAAAAAAAATATGAGAAGAATAAGATAGGAGAGGAAAACAAAGTTGAAAATAATATGGATATATAGGAGAAGAACATAAAGAGATCGAAGAGCACAGCACGCTATTTGCTAATTATTGGTAATTCATTTTATCAAGTTTTTAATGCCGAATTCATGTGAGTAGACGCGGATAACATATTTTCTTTTTAAAAAATGTATCCTTATTAATATATCTTAGTATCTTTATGAATTAGTACTCTACAATCCTTATTAATTTTTCTTAGTATCTTTTATGAATTAGTATTCTTTGGATACATCCATTCAAAAGAGGCTAAAATGCGAGAAACCCCTCTAAAGTCAAAAAACATGCACTTTACTCTAGAAACACATTTTCCTTTAAAAAAATTACCTTATTAATTTTTCTTAGTATCTTTATGAATTAGTATCCTACGATCCTTATAAATTGTTCTTATTATCTTTATGAATTAATATTTTATGGATACATCCATTTAAAAAAAAAGATGCTAAAATGCTGGAAACACCCTAAACTCAAAAAAACATGCAGTTTATCCAAAAAAAGACATATTTTCCTTTAAAAATTTTATCCTTATTAATTTTTCTTAATATCTTTATGAATTATGAATAACATTCTACAATCCTTATTAATTTTTCTTAGTATCCTTATGAATTAGTATTCTACGGATACAACAATTCCAAAATAAAAAGAAGCTAAAATGCAGGAAATCCTCCCGACTTTTGTTTGAAAATAGGAAACCCCTCTAAACTCAAAAAATATACACTTTATCCCAAAAACACTAATGTTGTTAGCTTTTTCATCCATAATTCTTTTTTGTGCCAAAAATGCCCCCTCTAGTATATTTAATTGATTAACATAATATTCTCTTTTTTTTCTTCATAGTTTCAAATCCATAACCTTTTGAATCAATGATCACTCTTTATAGGATTAGAGAGAAAATAGGTAACTTTTTGAATAAGAAATTTTGGAAAATAAATGATTAAAAAAAGATTGGAGAAAAAAAATTTATGGTAAAGAAAGAAGGAAGGAGTTTGGAAGGGAAAGGCGTGATGGGCATTTTGGGAAATATACACCTTTAAAAACTAAGGTTTTTTATTAAAGCTTTCCCCCAAAGTTATATGTTTACAAAAAATCCTCTCTCTTTTAGCAATTTACTAAAAAGCCCCTCATTCTTTTAAGTTTCACAAAAGAAACGAGAACAAGGGCAGAGAAGTCCATCCAGTTCCAATCGTAGGTTTCATGGAGCATTTATCTCTCAGCCGATGTTCTTACATAAAATATTTCCTAAATTATATAAATGGCAAGTACAATGCAAATATTCTATTTTATTAATAGAATCCATTGAATCCAAATAACTAATGATATTTCTTTTATTAGGACCCTAATCATGCATATCTAAATTATACCAACAAATGCATTGAACAACAATTATTTTTATGGTCTTTATTCTGCAGATGCATTCTTGGTTCATGTATGACTTTAATTCATGGCACCATATTTGCTAATGTGGCATGTTTTTATATGGGAGATTTCATAACATTGAATCTAGGATATCATTCATAATTTGTTATAATGATCGCTAGATTCATACTTGATAATGAATGGCTGCCCTATAAAAGACTTGGGTATAACAATGATTTCTTCACAACACAATGACTATCATTGGATTTCCTCTCCGACCGAAACTCCGTGAATTAGTTCATTGGCTAAATATTGGCGGGGCTAAAAAACGGAGACTTAATTTGAGGTTGCTGCCGCATCGTTCTCCCCACGACAGAACCTTTATCGGCTTCAATCTAGATCTTCTCCCGTAAAATGATAACAAACATAAAAGAAATCAGGACTTCCGAGTGAGATGTGTCCTTGCATGTAATTTTTTCCTTTAAAATTCAGGGTTGAATGCCAAGTTCGCAATTGTCAATTGTTGTATAGTACTGCAAAACAATCGTATGTATTGGGACGGTCAAAGCTGTCCCAAACGTTTTGGTCGCTTTCCTTAAAAGTGGCGTCCCAAAAAAATTTGAGACGGCTTGGGCTGTTCCCATAAAAAGATTTGAGACATCTCGGGTTGTCCTAAAGCGTTGGGATGGCCGGAGCCGTTCCAAAATTGATTAAGACGTTTTGTGACGTTCCAAATCAAAATATTTGGGACGGCCCATGCTGTCCAAAATTTATGAATTTCGATCTTTTAAAATACTCAAAAATTTAAAAAAACGTGTGCGCATACAATACAATCTCATGACAATAGAATTCTCGCGTCAATACAAACCGCGCACGTAAATAAATTTACAACAAAATACAACATTCAACACAACCACAACATGAACAATATTATCAATATCAACATCATCATCAACCACGACAATATCTGTTGGATATAGTGCCCTCAAAGCTACAAGATGGCAATTACATAATTGAAAGAGGACCTATACGGAGAACGGTCTCACTCGAGATGATAGTATGCTATCTGATTTGTCTTTATCTTTCGTGTGATGCCTTTTATTCCTTATCACGTATCATTTAGACATGAGATAAAGCCCTTAAGATTTTGCTTGACTACCAGGACGATAATGCAAATCATACTAATGGGGCATGGGTAGTCGATAAGCACATCTTTAAATTTCCCTAGTCGTAGGAGTATCGAGACTGAGCATCGGTATTCCAGTTTAGGCTAGTGTGTACGTTTCCTGATCCGGATAGAGAGCGATAACTAATCCCATAGCTATTGGTGTTTGACACCGAGAATTGTATACGGGTGCTCATTGGATGAATTACACTGGACGAACTCACCGAGAACTTCTAGTTGGTAATATACCAATGTCAAATAGCAGTTCTCTAGTGACATGAGTACACGATAGTCCCTCGGATCTGAGATCGCCATAATGTCTCATGTGTATTCCCACTATATTTAGACTTCTACCCTACCACAGCTCAAAGAAGTCATGCAAACAAGTTTTTGTTGGGTATAGTCCCGAAGCACGTGGAAGCAGTGAGCGGTCGAGGGGATTCATCTCTCCCGGTATAGGGAATTGATATCGCGCTGTGCAGGACATGACTACAACCATAAGTCGGTGGCCACTACAGTAGAAATAAACTGATAAGTGTTATCAGTTGTATCTCCGGTTGGTTATGAGTTCTCTGTCGCACGACTTATCGAGTTATTGGGGTTTGACAAATTCCAAACTGTAGACCCGATATGTGATACTCTTAGATGAAGAGACCGGACTGTACGGTAACTGTCACTTATAGATTTTGTCGGGTCGGGATGAGTTCGCTTGTCGACCTTCTTTTTTCTTGATCGTACCTGGGTAGCCGTTATGTATAACTTGTGCCATTGACGAGCTTATGGGTTAACCTATGAGGGGGTTAAATCTGAAAGTTTTCGAATTCAATCGGATGTGATCCTACATAACCTACGGCCAGCCTATTGACAGGTCTTTAGAGTCCCGCAACGAAGGTGCCTGCCCGGGCAAAATGTGATGTGGCGTGCGTATGGGATACGTACGGGAGTTCGATTAAATACTTGATTTAATCGAACGTCCAGGAATACTAGCTGGTTTGAGAAGCTGGAATATTAAGTCAAGTGTTGACTTGATAACCGTATTTTGATATGGTTTCTAGTATAAGGTATTGGATACACACTCTCTGTGGTATTCGATGCCGATGGATTTTTCATGTATATGATACATGGCGTCTTTATGTATGTGATGCATACATATACACTACACACACACACACACACACACACACACACACTAGCATGTGTTGAGTGGGTCCCACTCATGTTATTGCTAACACATATTAAAGAAAGAGAGAGGGAGAGAGAGGATGCAGAGATGATGCATTTTTTCATTTAGAAAATGATATCATCTTCTTCTTCCTCTTCCTTGAGCTCCTTGCTCACTATTCCAATGGCAAATGTTGCTAAAGTGGGAGAATCAAAAATCCGGAGAGTACCCATTAACCACATCGACCTCCACTACGCATAGCAACCCTTTAGATTGAGTTTCTTCGCTCAGTGATGGAGATGGAGTTACGGGCATGCCGCTTTCACCGCGGATCATCTACAGCGAGACGGTCGGCGTGGAGACGCTTCTAGAAGCTTGCGGAGTCTAGCACGAGTCCGGATTCTCCATTGGAGCATATGAAGATGCTACAAAGGTTGTAAATCGCTTAACTTGCTTTCTAGCTGTAACACCCTAGCACGATCATACAATATTAATTGGTATTTTAAATCTTGCTTTATATTTTTTATTAATATTGATCAGTAAACTAAATCCATGAGAATCTAGTATAATCGATATATATATAATATCTAAATCATCATATATCTTCTGGTAGCCACACGTTATATATATATATATATATATATATATATATATATATATATATATATATATATATATATTAACTGTTATCATGTTGTTAAGTATCTCATGTTTTATTTTAACTTTTATCTATTACGCCTAAATCTCAAATAATCTAGATACCAGATATTTATTAGATGTAAATATATTTAAAACCCTTTTAAATCTTAAGTTAAGGATATAAGATATTTAAAATATGTTCTTTTCTAACCATTGCATTATGGTTAAATAGGCTACGTATATAAATATTATTTTCCAATATATATTTTCGGTGAGATTTTGCTAGAGACGGATTAAAGGTAAATATTATCTTTTATACTCTTAGTTATAATAAACTATATATATATATATAATTTATATTTTCTTTTAATAAAATAAACTCTCTCTCTCTCGTAAATAATCCCTCTCTCCCTTCCTCATTTCTTCCTCTCTCTCCCGCTATCTTTCTTCTCATCTTCCTCGTCGCCTCCGCCCCCATCCCTGACTCCTCATCACACCGTCGAAACCTATCACCACAGTCATCATCACCTCCGCTATCTCCTGGCACCACCTCCAAACCGGACACCCTTGAACCTATCGTCATTACAGTCCTCGTCACCGAGCTCCCAACTCCGTCATCTCCTCAAACTGAGCAACCTTCTCCACCATCACCGAGTCGTCGACTCCCTCTCCCGACACCCACGTCACCACCCTTCTCACGATCTTCACCCTCACCTCATAGGGAACCCGACCTCGATGACTCCACCGATCCCAAACCCTATCACCGGCCAAACCCATTTCCATCTTCTCTCCCGACGACCACCGCACCTAGTCGACCACCCTCGACATCGTGTTTATCACCTCCTCCTCGTCTTCATCGTCATATTTTTCCATCAACCCCTTGCCTTCTCCTTCTTCTTTAAACTCCCGCCAACCTCAAACTCCAAACCCTCAACCGAGAATCCTATGGCGCTTGCAATCTTGTCTTCGTCATCTCGGTTCTCATCATCGCCGATCTCTCTCTTCATAAGTAGCTTCATCGCACCCTCGCCTGAGCACCCATACCATCGCCTGCAACTTTAACCAAGAACCCATCTCCCCTCAACTCGAAACCCCAACTGCAACCATCATCAATCCTTACTCGATTACTCCTTGCCTCCACCAGCATCGCCTGCATCCCCTCTCTCTTTAAGCTGAGCCCAGTACCCCATCTTCATCTTCATTGCACCTCTTTCACCCTCACCAACAATCAACCCTTGCCATCGCCGTCTTCCTCTCTTCATTGCAATCTTCGAGAACTCTCTCAAGCGAGACCCACAAAGCGACTCGAGGACCCCTTGCATCCCCTCTCTCTTTAAGCCGAGCCCAGTACCCCATCTTCATCTCCATTGCACCTCCTTCACCCTCATCGGCGATCAACCCTTACCATCGCTGTATTCTTCTCTTCATTGCAATCGTCGAGAACTCTCTCAACCGAGACCCACAAAGCGACTCGAGGACCCCTTGCTGCAACCCATAGTCGAGCCTCTGCAGTTTTCCCTCAGGCCGAGACACCTTGTCGAGACCAAGCTTTGATTTTTCATCGTGGTGTGTTCATGTCTTCGTGTATCGTCATTTCCGTGTTCGTCTCGAGGCAAGTATCCGTTAATTGCTCTAGCATGCTAGTATGCCGAGATTTGGTCTTGCTATACATTATCATATTATTTAAATAATATAGTTGACCGTAGTATCGATCATATAATTGCTGGGTACTTAATGTTTGCAATTATCAGGTTAATTAAATATATCATTGTTATACTGCACTTATGGAGTATTAGTATTTTCATGTGGATAAATAAATATAGTTATAACTTGCTACATACAGGTTTACTTATATCTATATATATTTATATTGGCGTAATTTATTTTCAATATACAGTTTTATATAGATAATCCGTATTTCATTACAAAATAGTGCGTGTATAATTACAGTTGTAAAATTATGCAAAATCACATCTATAACTAGAACTTATACGAACTATTCTAGTTGATTAATCGAAGAGTAGGAATTAATACAATTTAATTTATAATACTTGATCATCGTGAAAAGCTATTTATTATGATTTGTTTGTGCGATAAAATACTTCATCTTTTTAGTACACAATACCTGACATGCTTGCGACCTGTTATCTTGGCATTACTGTAGATATATTGCTTATACTTATTACCTGTAATATTTACCGATACCAACAATCCTGACTTGTTGTCCTGATAGACGTGAATTGTTGTCTAGATAGACATAACATGTACATGCCTGTTCCTGTATTGGTATTAGGTAGATATTATTAATACCTGACTTGGAAAACGAAACCTGAGGAATTGGGGAAACTAAAAGTGTAACTGAAGTGTAACTTAAAAGAATATTACTTGATCCGTGGTTCTGGAGGGTAACGAAACAGAATCATTCGTGATTCTTATTACTTGATCCGTGGTTTCAGGGGGTAACGGAACAGAATCATTCGTGATTCTTATTACTTTATCCGTGGTTCCGCGGGGTAATAGAACAGAATCATTCGTAATTCTTATTACTTGATCCGTGGTTGCAGGGGGTAACGGAACAGAATCATTATTGATTCATATATCTTGATCTGGGGTCCCGGAGGATAACGGGATATATACTTTTGAGTTATATGAAGGAGTATATTCATTGGTTTCAAATACCTGTAAGATAGTTAACCTAAAAACACGGACTTTAGGATACACCTGACATGTTTGACTACCTATTGTCTGTTGTCATATCGCCTGTGATTGCTTTTGTTTATACACATACCTCACTCTTGCATGTGATATTTTGTATAGCATACTATTCAGTTATGATATTTATGACACTTTGATGTCTGGGTTTTGCATGGCCCAGATACTTGACTTAGCACGTGAGTACTTTGACAGTACTACCGAGCAGTGAGGACCATCTCACTGATACAACTCTTATTCATGGTTAATTATCCATGGATCTTTACTGCTTCTGTTATCTTGTTTCCTGTGGCTATTGGACATATTTAGTGATAGATGGTTATATTATTATCTTGATTACTGATTGACAGCCGTAATATGACTATGGAAAGATATTTCCTTACCATAGGTAGCATGGCTGGCCGAGTTACGTTCCGAAATTTTGGTATCTTGGGAAGCGGGGCGTGATAAGATTTTATTAATATCAAAACATAGGTTTTAGGTTAGCTGGGCTTGGTTCAATTTATAGTTGGGTATGGTACCTAATACATTATCCCCAAAACCTAAAATTTTAGGAACATATCCTGCCACATTATTGTCTTGTCATTCAAATTCTTGAATTTTATCCTTCCCTTAAACTCTTTTATCTCGACGATATGGAAATGAATTTGCATCTCAGCCTGGAATCCTCTTGATTCCTTATTGTTTCTCCCCTCTTATTCCTTTGATTCTAATAATAAGATTTGGATGACTTGTATGGAGTATTGTCATTGTAACTATGTACCACAGTATGGTTACAATGCGGTACTCTATTTAGGTACCATGTAATCCTATTTCGACTCATTTTCTTGACTTATGGTCATTGTATTACTTTTTTTCTCTCAGTTTTATTGGTAACAAGTTTATGTCTTATCGCAAACTTGAACCCAACAACCGCATTATATCTTTCCGCTTGTCCCGTAGTGACCAATCCGCCTGCGTTTCGAAGAAAAAGGAGAACCACAGGAGAGCATATGATGATGGCAGTAGTTTGAGATTGACACCAGCGGGAGCTGGTACAGACCGCTTTAAAGCCGATCAGATGTAAAATATTTCAGTAAAGAAGTTCTGACAAACCCGCCTCCATTTATCAGAGCAGCACAGCGGAAGTGTTGTTGGCTGATAACACACAAGTCTTAGAACAGATTTGTAAATTTATGATGAAGGGAACTGTTTGTGTGTGTGCCAAAAGGTGAGGTTCGTGAATGGGTTGCAGATGAAGCACCGATGGTTGTTCGGGAATTCATGGAGGTATTCAAGAAAATCTCAGGCATATCGTCTAAACGAGATGTGAAGTTCGTGATTGATCTTATTCCTGTAGCAGCGCTAATTCAAAGGCTTTTATCCGATGTCACTGGTGGAACTTGAAGAGGTAAAGTGACATGTTTCTGAGTTATTAGAGAAGGGTTGGATTCGCAGCAGTGGTTCACCGTGAGGAGCTCCAGTTTTTTGGGTCAAAAAGAAAGATGGCACACGGAGGATGTACATCGACTATCGAGAGTTAAATCGGGTGATCATCAAGAATAAGTACCTAATTCCTCGCAGTGGCGAATTATTCGATCAACTCAATGGCGCGAGAGTATTCTCGAAGTTGGATTCGCGGTCAGGTTATCACCAAGTTCAGGTGAAAACAGAAGACATTTGCAAGACGGCGTTCCGAACTCGATATGGGCATTACAAGTATTTAGTTATGCCATTTGGAGTTACTAACGCACCGCCGATATTTATGGACTTGTTGAACTAGATCTTTTCACCATTTCTAGATCAGTTCATGGTGATGGTCATTGATGATATGCTGGTCTATTCGATGAGCAAAGGAAAGCATGAAGAACGCTTAAGAATCACACTGTAGACGTTGAAACAAGAAAAGTTATATGCTAAGATGAGCAAGTGCGAGTTTTGGCTCGATGAAGTGAAGTTCTTGGGTTATGTTATATCCGGAGATGGAATCACAGTTGACCTTGAAAAAAATTGCAGCATGAAAAGGTTGTAGCTTATGTGTCGAGGCAGTTGAAAACTCATGAGAAGAATTACCCAACTCATGACTTGAAATTTGTAGTGGTTATCTTTGCGTTGAAGATTTGAAGACACTACTTATTGGGTGAAAAGCTCGAAGTGTTTACTGATCACAAGAGCCTAAACTATGTGTTCACACTGAAAGAGCTCAACATGAGGCAGCGTAGATGGTTAGAGCTGATGGCCAACTATAATCTTGATCTAAAATACCATCCGGGGAAGTTTAATGTAGTGTCGGATTCTTCAAGTCGGTTGCCGGCGATACGGATGTTGACTTCGCAGAAGGAGATTATAGCGGATTTTCAGAAATTCGAGTTAGATCTTGTACTATCAGATTCTTCGGGATAGTTGATGCAGTTGCAAGTACAGTCATCTTTGATTGATAGCAGTAAGGCAGCACAGCTGCATGATCCAAGGTTTCAGAAATTTCGAGGACAAGTGGAAGCGGGACTTCGAATGGATTTATTGATTCATGAAGATGGTTCTTTGAGGTATGGGAGTCGTATATGTGTGCCTAAAGGATAAATTCATGAAGAAGACAGGAAGGAGGCTCATAGTTTCACATATTCGGTATATCCAGGAGGCACGAAGATATTTAGAGATTTGCGACAACGCTTTTGGTGGAAAGACATGAAAAGAGATATCGCTCGTTACGTGTCGAGATGCTTGGTGTGTCAGCAAGTCGAGACTGAATATCAAAAGATAGCTGGTTTGTTGCAACCACTTCCGATTTCTCAATGGAAGTGGGAACATATAACCATGGATTTCGTGAGAGTATTACCACGGAGTCCAAAAGGCAATAACGTAGTATGGGTGATTGTCGATCGACTGACCAAGGCAACTCGTTTTATACCATTTCAAGTCGGTCAGTCAATGGAGGCTTTAGTAGAGAGGTATATGTAGGAGATTGTGAGATTGCATGGAGTACCAGTGAGTATTGTTTCTGATCGTGACACCCGGTTCCTATCACATTTTTGGAGGAGTTTACAGGAAAGTTTAGGAACTCGCTTGAAATTTAGTACGGCCTATCATCCTCAGACAGATGGACAGTCCGAGAGCACGATCCATACTCTTAAAGATATGTTGAGAGCTTACATGTTAGACTTCAAAGGTTCGTGGAAGGATCATTTACATTTAGTGGAGTTCTCATACAATAACAGTTATCATACGACTATACAGATGGTTCCATTTGAAGCATTGTACGGCCGTAAGTGTCGGTCTCCAGTATGTTAGGATGATATTGGAGAAAGAAAATTGTTGGGACCGGAACTGATTGTGCAAACTGTGGAGAAAGTTAACTTGATTCGTGATCATATGAAGATGGCACAAGATCGACAGAAAAGTTGGGCAGATTCTGGAAGAAGACCTTTATAGTTTGATGTTAGTGATCATGTGTTCTTGAAGATATCACCGACTAGGGGAGTAATCCGGTTTGGTAGTCGAGGCAAGCTTAGTCCTCGATTCGTGAGGCATTTCGATATCATTGAGCGTATTGGCGAAGTAGTTTATTGATTGGTTTTACCACCATTCTTGGCGGGTGTTCATGATGTGTTTCATGTACCTCAACTTCCCAAGTATGTTCGAGATGAGACGCACATCCTAGATCACTCGGAGTTGACAGTGAGGGAGGATTTAACTTATGAAGAGTAATCGATGGCTATTGTGGATCGACGAGAAAAGGTTCTCAAGAATAAGATGATCCCTTTAGTGCTTGTTTCGTAGGGAAATCGTTCTCATGGAGAATCTACATAGCAACGTGAAGACGAAATTCGACAAAACATTCCACACATCTTTTCTTAGATCTGTATCTTCATTGTTCTGTCTTTTCCTGTTTCGTGAATTTCGATGACGAAATTCTTTTGTAGTTGGGTTTAATGTAACACCCTAGCATGATCATAAGATATTAATTGGTATTTTAAATCTTTCTTTATATTTTTTATTAATATTGATCAGTAAACTAAATCCATGAGAATCTAATATAACCGATATATATATAATATCTAAATCATCATATATCTTCTGGTAGCCACACGTTATATATATATATATATATATATATATATATATATATATATATATATATATATATATATAAAAATTGTCATCATATTGTTAAGCATCTCATGTTTTATTTTGACTTTTATCTATTACGCCTAAATCTCAAATAATCTTGATGCCAGATATTTATTAGATGTAAATATATTTAAAATCCTTTTAAATCTTAAGTTAAGGGTATAAGATATTTAAAGTATGTTATTTTCTAACCATTGCATTATGGTTAAATAGGCTACGCATATAAATATTATTTTCCAATATATATTTTTGGGAAGATTTTGCTAGAGATGGATTGGAGGTAAATAGTATCTTTTTATACTCTTAGTTATAATAAATTGTATACACACACACACACACTTACTATATACTATAAATATATATAATTTATAGTTTCTTTTTATAAAATAAACTTTCTATTTCTCTCTCTCGTAAATAATCTCTCTCTCCCTTCGTCATCTCTTCTTCTCTCTCTTCCGCTCTCTTTCTTCTCATCTTCTTCGTCGCCTCTGCCCCCATCCACGACTCCTCATCGCACCGTCGAAACCTATCACCGCAGCCTATCATCACTTCCACTATATCCTGGCACCACCTTCGAACCCGACACCCTTGAACCCATCATCATCACCGTCCTCGTCGCCGAGCTCCCAACTCCGTCATCTCCTCAAACCGAGCAACCTCCTCCACCATCACCGAGTCGTCAACTCCCTCTCCCGACACCCACGTCGCCACCCTTCTCACGATCGTCGCCCTCACCTCGTCAGGAACCTGACCTCGACGACTCCACCGAACCCAAACCCCATCACCGGCTGAACCCATCTTCATCTTCTCTCCCGACAACCACTGCACCTAATCAACCACCCTCGACATCATCTTCATCACCTCCTCGTCGTCATCTTCCTCTATCAACCCCTTGCCTTCCCTTCTTCTTTAAACTCCCGCTAACCTCAAACTCTAAACCCTCAACCGAGAATCCCCTGGCACTTACAATCTCTTCTTCGTCGTCTCGGTTCTCATCATCGTCGATCTCTCTCTCTCTCTTCCTAAGTAGCTTCACCGCACCCTCACCTGAGCACCCATACCATCACCTGAAACTTTAACCAAGAACCCATCTCCTTTCATCTCGAAACCCCAACTACAACCATCATCAATCCTTATTCGATTGCTCATCGCCTCTATCAGCATTGCTACCCTCTCTCTTTAAGCCGAGCCCAGTACCCCATCTTCATCTCCATTGCACCTCCACCCTCGCCGGCGATCAACCCTTGACATCGCCGTCTTCTTCTCTTCAGTGCAATCATCGAGAACTCTCTCAACCGAGACCCACAAAGTGACTCGAGGACCCCTTGCTGCAACCCCCAGCCGAACCTCTGCAGTTTTCCCTCAGGCCGAGACACCTTGCCGAGACCAAGCTTTGATTTTGCATCGTGGTGTGTTCATGTCTTTGTGTATCGTCATTACAATGTTCATCTCGAAGAAAGTATTTGTTACTTGCTCTAACATGCTAGTATGGCGAGATTTAGTCTTGCTATACATTATCATATTATTTAAATAATATAGTTGACTGTAGTATCGATCATATAATTACTGGGTACTTAACATTTGCAATTATCAGGTTAATTAAATATATCATTGTTAAACTGCACTTATAAAGTATTAGTATTTTCATATGGATAAATAAATTCAGTTATAACTTGCTACATGCTAGTTTACTTATATCTATATATATTTATATTGTCGTAATTTATTTTCAATATACTGTTTTATATAGATAATCCATATTTCATTACTTAGTTAACAATAGCACGTGTATAATTACAGTTGTAAAGTTATACAAAATCACATCTATAACTAGAACGTATACGAACTATTCTAGTTGATTAATCGAAGAGTAGGAATTAATACAGTTTAATTTATAATACTTTATCATCGTGAAAAGCTATTTATTATGATTTGTTTGTGCGATAAAATACTTCACCTGTTTAGTACACAAAACCTGATATGCTTGCGACCTGTTATCTTGCTATTACTATAGATATATTACTTATACCTGTTACCTGTAATATTTACCGATGCCAACAATCCTGACTTGCTGTCCTGATGGACGTGAATTTTTGTCTAGATAGACATAACCTGTATCTGCATGTTTCTATGTTGGCATTAGGTAGATATTATGAATACCTGACTTTGAAAACGAAACTTGGGGAAATGGGGAAACTAAAAGTGTAATTGAAGTGTAACTTAAAAGGATATTACTTGATCCGTGGTTCCGGAGGGTAACGGAACAGAATCATTCGTGATTCTTATTACTTGATCCGTGGTTCCAGGGGGTAACGGAACAGAATCATTCATGATTCTTATTACTTGATCTGTGGTTCTGGAGGGTAACGGAACAGAATCATTCATGTTCTTATTACTTGATCCGTGGTTCTGGGGGGTAACGGAACAAAATCATTATTGATTTATACATCTTGATCCATGGTCTCGAGGGGTAACGGGATATATAATTTTGAATTATATGGAGGAGTACATTTATTAGTGTCAAATACATGTAAGATAATTAACCTAGAAATACAGACCTTAGGATACACCTGACCTGTTTGACTACCTATAGCCTGTTGTTATATCGCCTGTGATTGCTTTGTTTATACACATACCTCACTCTTGCACGTGATATTTTGTATAGCATGTTGTTCAGTTATGATATTTATGACGCTCTGACGTCTGAATTTTGCATGGCCCAGATACTTGACTTAGCTCGTGAGTACTTTGACAGGACTACCGAGCAGTGAGAACCATCTCACTAATATAGCTCTTATTCATGGTTAGTTATTCTTGGATCTTTATTGCTTCCACTATTTTGTTTCCTGTGGCTATTGGATATGTTTAGTGATAGGTAGTTATTATTGTTGTCTTGATTATTGATTGGCAGCCGTAATGTGACTATGGAAGATATTTTATTACCATAGGTAGCATGACTGACCGGGTTATGTTCCGAAATTTTGGCATCTTAGGAAACGGGGTGTGACACTAGCATTCTCTAGTTTAACAACTATTTGCATTTGAATCGATCTTGTGTATGGAAATGGCGCTAGGTTTGAACAATTTTTTTGTTGTGTTTTCCACCGCGATCCACTATCGCAGCGACCCTAGCATCATTACCTTTCATGGTATCAATTCAATTCTAGTAGTTGTTTTTGTGGTAAAATCAATTCATATACCCAAGTTTTCATGAAAATGCTCATTGTTTTTTCCATTTAGTTGCTGTCCAGATTTTTGCTTCGCTAATTCCGAGCCTCCGGAGTCTTCGATTTGGACCAAGACTCCGTGAGAGCTCGAGGGGCGGCCCCAAGACTTCCTCAAGAGGTTAGGGTGAGGACCATACCCGAGACCACACATTTGTGGCCTCGCGTATGGCCTCAAACCTGACAACACCCATAGGGTGCTGTCGGGTTTGGCTTGCTGTCTAAGGCCACAAAAATGTGTGGCCTTGGGCAGTGGGCCCTACCTATCCCTTACGAACCCTTAGGGTGGTGCCCGAGATCCCCTAAGGGTCTCAGGCAATTTTCGGGTTGTTTCGAGCTCGATATGATGCAAAAATAGTGGATTTTGGACTGACGGGGTAAATTTTGAAGTTCGTTTTTGGAATTTCAAATTTGTGCCGATGTGGATTATGAAATAGTTTTTCCGTTGTTTCAAATTAACTCGATGAAGTGTTCGATCGAGTTGGTTTGTTGGCTTATGTGATATGCAGTGTTTAACGCTGATGAATTGATGTGATCAATTCGACGGGGTGGCACATATACTTTGTGATATTGTGATATCTTATTTCGATGTTTGGTTTGGTTTTGGATTGTTGCGAAATGAATAGCCCCATGTGGAAGTGATGTTGTGCAATGTGTTGTATTTTCATATCTTTCAAGTTGCCTATATGTACATTTTGATATTCGGGACGGGCTCCAACTTGTGGCCACCGTTTTCGCTATTTGTATATTCTTTTTTTCGGGACGTAGTGGTTCACTTGTGACCATAGTCACTGCTTATTGTATTATTTTTTGTGTCGGGGCGTGACTAGGTTCCGGTCGCTGCTGCCGTTGTAAATAATACGAGCTCGTCAAGAATTACTTGGTGCTACGATCAAGGTTCATCCCTTGTTTGTTGATGGATTCATATTCCCACAACAAGAAAAAAGGATTTAGGATTACCCTATGGAGAAGCGCACGAGCAACCGGATCCTAAATTGCAGCGGGTTGCCATCTCAAGGTGTTGAGACCGGCTCACTCGATTCTAGGATTGGCGGGTTGCTTGTTGCGCTTGTAGAGATATAGGATAGACCCGCGGAGGAGTGCTTAAGTCACCGGATTCAAGAAAGTGCTGGGTTGCCTCGTTTCTCGGATTGGAGGGTGACTTGCCGCACTCGTAGGGGTCTGCTTTTGGCTGCGCACGGGCTATTCACATGACTGGGGAATTTCGCTTATCGTTTAAGGCTCGAACAAAATGTGGAATTCCTAGGTAATCCGACCATTCCATTTCTGTGATGTTCATTACATGCTTGTGATATATTTACCTGCCTGTGATGATTTCTCCTGCATGCTGTAATGTAATTATATGCGTATGATAATATATTGATATATAGAGTATATATATAAATGTTATATACATTTTGCATCCGTGCTAGCCCTGTCCCCCTCCCCGCCCTGCCGTAATTAAGTTAAGTAATCTTATGGTGAAGACCCAGGGTCCTGTGGATGCGGATGGCGTATATGTGCATTCTGTTTTCTTTTCATACTTTTTCTGTGATTGTATAAGAAGGAAGATACTAAATAATGCGATTATCTATATGATGGGATTGCATTAATAGGATTAATGCAAGGTTAAATAAACCTAAAATATATTGTAGAAACCAAATATTAGATATTGGTGGTATAGTAGATTCTTTTGCTTTGCATCGAGGTATTCGGTTAGGAATATCATGCACCTCATTCGACAAGGAAAAAGCCTAGATCTCTTCACAGAGAGTGACCTCTTTAGTAAAAGATTGTGTTATTATAAGTTTGCAAATTGAATAGTTGTATCCTATTACTTTGCACAGTGATATTCAGTTAGGAATATTCTGCACCTCATTCAAGGAGGTAAGAGTCCTGATCCCTTCACAGGGAATCCGCACTTAAGCAATAGTCTATGTAATTATAAATTTGCAAAACCTTTCAGTTTCTATGATGAGATCAAGTTCATATGTTAAAGGTTTTATTCAAAACCAGCCGTAGGCCTCTGTCGTTTCAGGAAGTAGAGTACTTAGTATTTGTGTTGCGTTTGTCGACCTTTGCCGAGGCATAGTGTACGGTAGCTAGTGATGTCTTCTTGTATGCGTATGATGCGATCGGTTAGGACAGTCGTACGACTTTGTTGATCTTTGCCAAGGATCGTGCGAGTGGGTTTAATTTGATCATAAAATGACGGGTTGAACTTGACTTGCGACTTATGATTTGTTGACCTTTGCCAAGGTCATAAGCCGCTTGGGGTAAAAACCGATATCGGGAGTTTCAAGTGTTGAAACTTGCAATGAGATTGCATACCTTCTATGGTGTGGGGTGACTTGTTGACCTATATCAAGGTTACCACTCTGTGATAGTTTGGGTCTCGATTCCCACTGTGAGTAATAGTTACTCTCGGGATATGATCCTGGCTAATTCTTCTTTTAGAGTTGAAAAATGATTCGATAGAACAGTGAGAGCCATCCTGATTAGATGAATTAATCAACCAATCTAATGTTGACTAGAGTGCACGACGAGTGTTTCTATTCTCTTTGTGGCAGCGACCTAAGACTGACCCTAAACTAAAACTCATATAACCAAATATTAACCGACCTTTTTACAAACATAGGCTTTGGAATGTCTGGATTGCTCTAATCCACAACAAAGTCGCAAATATCCTTGCCCGTCCTGCTTTCCCTTTTGCTGCTCCAGAACCCTCTGTATTCGGTACAGAGATCCATATTGCTTGGAAGGCCATCGTATAGTTATATACGAACTCGATGAAATTGTTTCAACTCGAGAATGGTCACTGGTTCTAGAGTAGATGAATTGTTCATTTGTCTCTCTTCCCTACCTTATCTCAAGTTAGAGATCTCCTTAATGGTAAAGAGGGTATATCAGTTATGCTTATTGGATAGTCTTCTTCCAATCCCGAAACTGGTGCTGAAAAAATGGTAAGAAGAAAACCAACTAGCGTAAGTTATGTGTACTAAAGTTATGTGTATGAGTGAAAGGAAATTGCGACTATTATCATGGACATGGGCAATGAAAGAGGCAATGCAATGAATACCCGACCAATCCCCTGAAATATTTTGATGTTTCGGATTGCCTGTGTGTCTGTGTTTTGGAAAACTGATTCTCAATAAACTCTATCTCCTAGGTATATAGATATAAGATTAGAATCCCACATCTGTAGGATGTTAGAGATGCTGAGAATGAGTGGAGAATTGAGAATGGCTGATTTTATCCTCAATGTCGGTTTTCGGAGCAAATGTTGATATTGAGAAAAATCAACCGGATTTGCCTAAACAACAAACTTTTGGTTTCTTTTAACCAAAAGTCTATTTTTCAATTAACAACACACGGAAATTGAATTAGTAAACTCTAAAAACTTATACATATTGATGTATGTTATCCAATGTACGGACAAGGGGTTAGTACCAGGTGTTCCGTATTGAGAATATGATTCTCTCAGATTGCTCATCCGCAGATGCGCTCCATGATGAGTAATGCTGAATCAACATTTTCAATTAAGGGGATACACTAGAAATAGATGCATATCAATTGATACAGGTTCCATCTAAATCAGTGCCTCAAATTCTATATGTGATATAGAATGAACATCTTAAAATTGTTAAGATGTTGAGTTGTCTGGCTTATGCTTAAAACCAAAATCTGGATAAACTTAAGGCATGTTTCAATAATGGCAATTTGTGGGTTATCCCGGACATTGACGAGGGTTTAACTTTCTATCATTTGCAAGATCAAAAGTGTTTTTTTCTTGACTCGCCACCTCCTTAGTAAAGGAATTTCTTGCAAAAGAAATTAAAGGGAGTTTAGTAGAACTGGAAGTAATTCCAGAACTGCAAACGGTTACTGAAAATTTAGTAGAACCTGAAGAATCAATTGACCCTGACAGACCATAGCTACTCCGCAGATATAGTAGGTGACCTCAGTCACCCAAGAGATACTTAGATATTCTTGTAGACGGTGATAAGGAGGCTTGTATCATATGATGATGTACCTACTAGATATCAGTAGGCCATAGGAAGTGAGACTTCCGATTGATGGCAGGATACTAAGTTATCTAAGTTGGACTCCATGCACTACAACAAGGTATGGACTTTGTTGGGTACTACTGAATGGGGTAAAACCCATAAGGAGCAAGTTGATCCTTCGAGATCAGTGTAATTGGAAAGGTATTAACCTAATAAGGCCAGACCTGTAGTAAAAGGTATTCATCAAATTCACGATATGGATTGTGATGATGTTGTTACTTCAAAGTCTGTGTAGAAGTCCATACGAATAAAACTTGCCACTGTTGCTTCTCTGACTATGATATCTGGCATGAGGATGAATATAACATCTTTCTAAATTTGATTTAGAAGTGTACGTATATATGACTCTGCCAGAGGGTTATCATAGTTAATGGGAGCAGCGGATAACGCACAAGTTGCTTAAGTCTATCTATAAACTAAAGTAGGCATAGCGATTTACGGTCAAAATGTTTGACTTCATCAAAACGATAGATGGACTTTGTATGTGTAATAAGGAAATAGAGTTGAATGTCGAAGATTTCATATTGGATATGAACGACATTCTTCTGATAAGAAATGATGTTCCTGTGCTAAAAATCGGTTAAATAATGGTTGTCACGGATGTTTCTCTGGATAGTAATCTAATCCAGGAGAAACGAAAGCAATGAAGAACATATGAGATGTTCTTGGTGTATGATAATGGCAGCCTCCTTCGGGAGGCGATTGCCGAACCCAGCTTCCAAAATAACAAGGATGACAGGATGTTTGTCGTGAGTTATACAATTTACCCTCTTCTGAGGAGCAGTATATTGGAAGTAGTTCTAGGAGAAATACTGTGGTAGTCGAAGCGCTAGTTGCTGATTGTTAATCGGCAAAGGATACCGCCTGAGAATTCGCTGGATATAATTTTTCATTTATGAATATGATCCCATTGTCAGGTAAATAGTAAGGCAAGTATCGCTCAGTTCGGAAGATATGCGATCTCCGCGAAGTTGAGATACAGGAAGAAACAGAGAGAATCACTGAGTTTGATCCACTCATTGAGGCTGGTTCTTGAACACAGTTTGCGAAACTTTTAGTGCAGAAGTTAGGTATGCGATACCGCAATAATTAGCCTTAAGTGCAAGTGGGAGAATATTGGATATAGTGCCCTCAAGGCAATTATTGTAATTGCAAGATGGCAATTAATTGAAAGAGGACATATACGAAGAACAGTCTCACTCAAGATGGTATTATACTATCCGGTTTGTTTTTATCTTTCATGTGATACATTTTATTCCTTATCACGTATCGTTTAAACATGAGATAAAGCCCTAGGATTTTGCTTGACTATCAGGACGATGATGCAGATTATACTAGTGGGGCCTGGGTAGTCGATAAGCACATCCTTAAATGTCCCTAGTCGTAGGAGTATCGAGACTGGGCATCGATACTCCAGTTTAGGTTAGTGTGTATGTTTCCTGACCCGGATGGAGGGCGATAGCTGATCCCATAGCTATTGGTGTTTGACACCGAGGATTGTATACAGGTGCTTATTGGTTGAGTTACACTAAATGGACTTACCGAGAACTTCTAGTTGGTAATATACCAATGTCAGATAGCAGTTCTCTGATGACATGAGTACACGGTAGTCCCTCGAATCTAAGATCGCTATAGTGTTTCATGTGTGTTCCCACTATACTTAGACTTCTACTCTACCACGGCTCAAAGGAGTCGTGCAAACATGTTTTTGTTGGGTATAGTCCCGAATAACGTGGAGGAAGTGAGCGATCGAGGGGATTCATCTCTCCCGGTATAGGGAGTTAATGTCGCGCTGTATAGGACATGACTACAATCACAAGTCGGTGGCCGCCGCAATGGAGATAAACTGATAAGTGTTATCAATTGTATCTCCGGTTGGTTATGAGTCCTCTATGGCACGACTTATTGAGTTATTGGGGTCTGGCAGATTTCAAACCCTAAACCCGATATACGATACTCTTAGACGAAGAGACCGGACTGTATGGTGACTGTCACTTATAGACTTTGTCAGGTCCGGATGAGTTCGCTCGTCGACTTTCTTTTATCTTGATCTTACCTCGGTAGTCGTTACGTACAGCTAATGCCACTAATGAGCTTATGGGTTAATCCGTGGGGGTTGAATCTGAAAGTGTTTCGAATTCAATCGGATGTGATCCTATATAACCTACTGCCAACGTATTGACAGGCCTTTAGAGTTCTGCAACGAAGGTGCATGCCCGGGTAAAATGTGATGTGGCGTGCATATGGGATACGTACGGGAGTTCGATTAAATATTTGATTTAATCGAACGTCTGGAAATACTAGCCAGTTTGAGAAGCCGGAATATCAAGTCAAGTGTTGACTTGATAAACCGCATTTTGATACAGTTTCTAGTATAGGGTATTCGATACACACTCTCTATGGTATTTGATGCCGATAGATTTTTCACGTATATGATACATGGTGTCTTTATGTATATGATGCAGAAAACCCTCTCTTTGATATATATATTTGATATATATTTAGTGTATATGTATTATGATACATATATTCTTTTTATCTCTTTATATATTTGTGTGTGTGTGTGTGTCATATGATGACATATGCTAGCATGTGTTGAGTGGGTCACACTCATGTTATTGCTAACACATATTAAAGAAAAAGAGAGAGAGAAAGGAGGCAGAGATAATTCATTTTTTCATTTAGAAAAAGATATCATCTTCTTCTTCCTTTTCTTTGAGCTCCTTACTCACTACTCCAATGAAAAATGTTGCTAGAGAGGGAGAATCAAAAATCCGGAGAGTACCCATTAACCACATCGACCTCCTCTATACATAGCAAGCCTCTAGACAAAGTTTCTCCGCTCGATGACGGAGATAGAGCTACGGGCATACCACTTTCACCGCGGATCATCTACGATGAGGCGGTCGGCGTAGGGGTGTTTCTGGAATGTTGCGGAGTCTAGCATGAGTTCGAATTCTCTATTGGAGCATATGGAGATGCTACAAAGGTTGTAGCTCCCTTAACTTGCTCTCTAGTATTCTCTAGTTTAACAACTATTTGCATTTGAATTGATCTTGTGTATGGAAATGGTGCTAAATTTAAACAATTTTTTTGTTGTGTTTTCCACCGCGGTCCGCTATCGTAGCGACCCTAGCACCATTACCTTTCAATATCAACCATAACAGCATTCATTACAAAGTTAACAATAAATACAACATAAATTAAAAGAGAGAGAACTATTTTCGGCCGCATAGTCATGAGTCCCTTTTTCTCAGGATCGACGCACAGCTTTGTCTCACACTGCCCTGCCCTGCCCATACCTGAAATTTAAAAATGATTTGTATATGAAACAATACAGTTGATAAGTAGTCCCCTGTGACGGGAACTGATGTAATATGCTGAGAACAAGAACCTCTCTCTCTCTCTCTCTACACACACACACACATAGAAAAAAGAGTATAAGGTGGCGACCTATTTTCCAAAAAGGGGCCCTCGTCTTAAAACGCACATATCCCCATGTATTTCACCGATCCAAACCGGTCATTTTGATCTACGTATCATGAAACCCTTATGTACAAAAAATCTCCAGATTTAAAAAACTTTAACACGTCCATCAAGTGATCACATTTTTTTTATATCGATAAGCCGTTAATTTTTCTATTTGCTTGATGAATGCGTTAAAGGTCTTTTAATCTCAAAATTTTTCGTATATGGGGATTTTATAACATATAGATCAAGATGGCCAATTTGGATTGAAGAAAATCATGAAGGATACGGGTGTTTGAGACGGGGGCCCTTTTTTAAAAAAATGGCCGCCACCTCATATAACTTTTCATATATATATGTGTGTGTGTGTGTGTATGTGTGTGTGTGTGTGTGTATGGGAGCACTCCATTGCGAACCGGTCCGCGTTTTTTAAAAACGGAAACTCTTGATCTACAGTATATTTTAACGATCTGATCCATTCAAGTTGATCATCCTACCCTCAAATTGTGTGTATGAAAAATTAAAGGATTTGAAGACCTCTAACCAATGCATCGAATGAAGTTTATGTTGCTAGACGTTCATTTTTGCATCCATCAATGCATTCAGTTAGAGATCCTCAAATCCTTTGATTTTTCATACACACACATTTGAGGGTAGGGCGATCAACTTGAATGGATCGGATCGTTAAAATATGCTGTAGATCAAGAGTTCTCATTTTTTAAAAACACGAACCGGTTTTCAATGGAGCACTCCCGTGTGTGTGTGCATGTGTGTGATGAGATGATATACATTAAAAGATGAATCCATTTCATGAACATATAAAATTGAATGAGTATTACAAAAGCATATATCTGATGAGCCATCATGAGCACTGCTATTCCCGCTGGCAAACGAAATGTTATGTCGTGGCTTAAGATCTAGAGTTGAATACGATAAAGTAGGTAAATATAATTTATGGCATGAATATGAAATTTGGTAACTATCACACTATAATATAACATGATCTATAGTTGCGATCTTATCCTCTGTCTCCGCATTTGAGTCCTCCAATTTTTTTTGGGACAAATATATTGATTATAATGCATCAAGTCTTCTCATCATATAAACTGTAAAGACCAAACGATTAAAATTCAATCTAGACAACCCTCATATAGTTTTAAATCGTTACTCCATAATTTATATATACGGGTAAAGTTTGATTGTAATTTTAGGAGGTTTTATTTTAGGGTTTCAATTTCAAGATTATGACTTATATTTGAATCTAAAGATTTTCGTGATATATCAAGTGTTCAAATATTGATTTTCAATTTTTGTATTTTTGTTAATGCTTAATTTTAATCAAGTATTCAACCATATTCAAAAATTGGCCAAGTGTTCTATACGACATTTTTTTTAGCTTTCAATCATATGTCAAACATATCGAGCATCACAAAATTTGTTCAAAAATATCAAGCATCATAAAATTTGTACAAGTTTGCCCAAATGTTCTTTAGGACGTTTAGTTTTTTTTATTTCAAACAAATCAAGTATCACAAAGTTTGTTCAAGTGTTTACCATATTTCAAAATTAAATTTTTTTTCTAGTGTTCAAGTTTGGCAATTGTTCAACCATATACATGATAACTTAAATTAAACAAAACATAAATTAAAAGAGAGAGATATGAAAAGATCTAGATACCTTGAAATATAGAAAGCAAGCTATGATTCCAACGGATTTGAGAGACTTTACCGTCGCATTTGAGGGGGCTACACGATCAATTGAAAAATTATAGCATCAAAAACCTATGATTTAAAATCTCTCTGTGTATATTATAATCTCATTTGCACAAGGTTAAAACTTATTATTTAAAAGATGCTAATTCATGTTACTTACAAAACCCTTTTTGTATATACAAGGTTTCAACATTAAGCAAGGAAAATATCATCAAAAACTATCTTTTGTCGATAAAAGTAACACTATCTTGCACGATTCATCAATGAGGAAACATATTCATACTTGATATGTTTCAAAATTTACAAGGGATAACTTAACCATATATATTCAAAATTTTGATTAAATGTTCAACCTTCCTTCTAAACCAGGATTTCAAAAATAGAATTTTTATTCAAGTGTTTAATTTTCGCCAAGCGTTCAACAATATTAATATTCATACAACAAATCTGTCACGCCCCACGCCTCAGAGCGGACAATACCATCTGTACTAGGGTCTCCGGAGTTAAGCGTGCTCGGGCTAGGAAAGTGTGTGGCGTGACAAAATTTAAAAAGAGAGATAGAAGTTACCTTGAGATAGAAAAAGAGATCCATAATTTTCAAGGACACCGATGTTCCAAACCAACTTCCAACTTCCAAACCGTTTGCAAGGACACCGATGCTTGAAAAGCGAGCGCAATTTTTTTTATATCACACTACCCAATGATATATTTGGGAGGGGGGGATTTCCTCCCTTTTTATATCAACATGATGTTTGCATGCATCCTAATATTTCATGGTCCTTTTTTTCTGCAATATGAAGTGGTAGTTGTTGGTAGATTTCTTGTAATAATTAGCTAAAGGAGGTTTTCACAAAATCTCGAATAATTCTTGGTATTTAAGAAAAACTTTCAAAAACAATATTTAAAAAAAAAGAAATAATATATAAAAAATATAGAGTGTTTTTCGTCACCCTATTGAGATAGAAATGCACGTGCTTGCCAGGCATATACAGATTCCCCCTGCCTAGGGTATGTTGGGATTTATTGATCATGGGGATCCAAATCTCCGACAGCCGCGGATAAAACTGTCGTTAATTACCCCTCAATTTTGGGAGCGAGGGAACTTTCGATTAACGGGTCATGCGAACTCAATGTGCAGTATGTGCGTGTTATATTTCGGAATAAGTTTGAGGGTGCTTCGGGCATATCGGGGGTCTCACAGGGTTTTACAGGGGTCTCGCTTTCCTGCACCAAGATTCCGGAACTTAAGTTCCAAGGGGTTTTGACACTTGCATTTTAGCGCCTGCGCCAAGATTCCGGAACTTAAGTTCCAAAAGGTTTTGACGCTGGCGCCAAGATTTCGGAACTTAAGTTTCAGGGGGGTTTCCCTAAGGGGAAACACCCAAAGGGGATCCCCTCCTAATCTGGTCCAAAAAGCTCTCTTTTAAATCTTGGATAATGAAAAGGGGTCCTTTTCCCTTCTCCAAGCCTCGGATATTATAAAAAATGAGGGTTTTGAAGAAGGGTTTTCCTGCTTCTTCCTCTTTCAAATTGAATCTTGAAGAGGAGAAAAAATGTAGACAAAAACTCTTCCTTTTGTGGATTTGATGGGATGCTTGTGATCCTCTCAATGGGTTTCATGGTGGAATCTAATTTGTTTTGAAAAATGAGAGCATGAGCCCTTGATTTAAAAAGAGAAGAAACATAAAGAACTTGAGAGAGAGGAGAAAGAAAGAGGAGATGGAGGCACAAACCCTAGAAAAATTGAGAGAATAGAAGTTGTTCATAATTTTCTCATCATGTTTGGCTTTTATAGACTACACCTTTTACATATAGCCCCTTGGGCTTTTCCAAATGGCACTTGTGCCTCCTCATACCTCACGTGCTTATTTCTTTTTACACATAAGCTATGGGGTGTATAAAATTTTAACTTTTTGCCCATTTTCCATACATTTATTTCTTTAAAAATTACATTAAACTAATTTATTGTTTCATTCTTTTTGTCATGGGGCCGGTCCCTTCCATGCTTGGGCTTAACTTGGGGTCGGACACGCTTGGCTTGGGCTTGAGCTTGGGCCCGCTTGCTTGGACTTGACTTTGATTTTAACTCGGTCAACGGGGTGTAATTTTTGACCCCAACAAAAAAATACCGTGAGGCATAACCACTACTACAAATGTGCCATGTAGTAATGGGCATTTCGTCATGGTTATAACCATGACCAACTTATTATTACGGTTATAAAAGATTTGGTCACGGTTCTAACCGCTGCTATAAAAAAATGGTGGGCCCACAACGCACTGAAGATAAAATCCCAAAACCTATCCCTTGTTTCCCCGATCATTTTTTCCCCTAAATTTTTCATCCAGCGCCAAAAATCCCCTCTCGTCGCCGCTGCCTCTCCCGCCGCCGGAGCTTCCTGCCGTCGCCGCCGTGACCATCCCCTTCGAAGCCCTCGCCTCCCTGGTCGAGCTCGTCGTCAAAGACCCAGACACGATCGAGCTCATTGTCGCCGCCGTCGAAGCTAGGTTGTCATCGAAGCTCGTTGTCGTCCTCTAAATACAAGTAAAATTGATTAGGATTAGGATAATTTTAAATTTTTTTGGTTTAATTTTAATTTTAATTTTAATTTTTATGCTAGGCTGTTGTCGAACCTGATAGAAGCCCTAGGTCGTCGCCATCGTCGTCAAAGATCGCCGTCATGTCAAGAGGTAAATTTTTTTTTTTTTGCAGAATACCCAAAAAAAAATTGTTTTTTTTGCTGCTGTTGGTGTTGCTGTTATTGTTGATGCTATTATTGTTGGTGGCGGTGTTGTTGTAGTTGTTGACGTTGGTGGTGATGTTGTTGGTGTTCAGGTAGAGTTAAGGTTTGGGTTGGGTTAGGGATTAGTGTTGGATATAGTGCCCTCTAAGTCAATTATTGGATCGCAGATACGTGATTGAAATGATTGAGGGAGGATCTATGCCGATAAACAGTCTTACTCGAGATGATAGTATGCTATCTGGTTTGTCTTTATCATCATGTATATGTTGATAAAGCCCATAGGATTCTTGTTTGACTACCAGCAGTATGATGGCGATCATATATGTGGGAGCTGGGGTCTATAAGCACATCTTTAAAGTGTCCCTAGTCGTGGGAGTTTCGAGACAGGGCATCGATACTCCGGAGTAGACTAGTGTATACAGTCGAGACCCCGACGAGGGGCGGTGGCCGGTCTCACAAGCCACTGGTGTCAGTTGGATCACTTAAGATGTATACAGATGCTCATTGGGTTATGAGTACACCGGACTGGACTCGCCGGGAACATGCTAGTTGGTATTATATATATCGTCAGATAGCAGTTCCCTGGTGACATGTGTACAGGTTAGTTCATCGACCTGAGGTCGTCATTTGTCTCGTGTGAGTTCCCACTGTGCTTTGATTTATACCCTACCACGCTCAAAGGAGTCATGCAAACATGTATATTTTGGGTACAGTCCCGAGCCACATTGGAGGCATGTGAGCGGATCGTCGGGGATTCGTCTCTCCCGATATTGGGGGTGAGATCGCGCTGTGTTTAGGAGAGCCATTACACGAAATCCCTGGCCAGGGTAATCGAGATTTACTGGTAGGTATACCAGTAGAATCTCAGGGTGTTCTGGGCTGCTCTCTGACACGACTTATGCAGTTATTGGGGGTCTGACGTTTACCGACCCCCTAGGCCTAATATGTGATATTCATAGACGAACGTTCCGGACTGTACGGATATTGTCACTGTCAGGCTCAGTAGGGTTTATAGATGAGTTCGCTCGTCAGCTTCCCTTCCAATCAATACATAGGCAAAACGTTACGTACAGCCAGTACCTCTGACGTGCTAGTGGTTATACCCAGTGCCAGTGTGTTGATGAGTCATTAGAGTCCCCCACCGACACTTTCCCAAGTTCGGGCGAAACGTTGTAGATGCCGTATGGGTTTATGGCAAGGTTCGGAAAAAGCACGTGCGTTTTCGCACGTGTCAGTTTTCGGACAGATAATACTGGTAGGCTTTGGTTTAAGTCGGAACCCAGTATTATACTGTGTAGATATAATATTTTTGTCTCAGTTGCATTTGTATTCGGTCGTAATACAAATGCGGGTATATTTATACCGATACGTGGTTATCCTGAAATTCGTTTCGTGATGATTTTTGGAAGTTGCCAGTTTCCAGTTTTCTATCAGCCGTATTTTGACATTTGGTTAAATACGGATTTGTCTTTTCGTCTTCAGGGTGAGTCATGCTTCTAGAAGGTTCTAGAAGTGGTGATTAGGCATATGACTCACTTGAGTCATTAATGGTTCATTAATGATGAAGGTGACTAGGTTTAATTTGATTGGTTGCATTTAATGTTTGATAATGAGTCATTCTTTCATTATTGTTATGATAACTATCATTTGGTTATGCTCACCCTCCCCTCTCCTACACTCACCTCCCTCCTTTCATATATATGGCCGGCCACTTCTTTGTGGGAGAGAGAGATTTTGATTCATTCATATTTTGCAAAAGATTATGATAACTAGTGTATGGAAATTTCCTAGTTCAATTTCCATTCACCCGATTCCAAAAGGCAACTTCTTTTAACTGTTCGTCCGTGACCTTGGACGTAACGAGACAAAGTGTTCTACTCATTCTCTACTTCATCTTGGTCGTCTCTTTTGGCAAACTTGACAATCGAGTTGCCTCGGTTCAGAGGCGGGAGCCCGTTTAAAGATTCGTCGATGTGGTGCCACCTGGACGACGAGACCGGAGATCGAGCAAGTTCGGATCAGTTGCAACATAGCGTGGGATGATGGTTGAAGACCGAAGGACTCGGATCATTCGGTATAACAATTCTACCCTCTTTACAATTTGTTAGTTTAGCTTTAATGGACGATCCGGGATAAAGTACGCGATAGCGCCAGTCGTAAAAGTTTTGTTCCGCATATCGGCGTCTGTCAGACGGCCGGGGCGCTGCCGCGGACTAACAATTAGGGAGAGGAATAAGGTTAGCGTTAGGGTTTGAGTTAGGGTTAAGGTTGCGGTTGGGGGATAGGGTTAAGGATAGTTTAGGGTTTAGGGTTAGGGTTAGTGTTAAGCTAATTTAGGGGATTTTTTAGGTAATTTAATGAAAAGCAACAATAGTTAAGGGTATTTTCGTTGAAAAACAACAATAGTTAAGGTTATTTAACATTGAGCAGATAGGGGGTTTTTATTAAAAAATTTAATAATAGTTCAGTAAAAAAACAAACGTTAAGGATATTTTAGTGAAATTTATAGTAATTTAGTTAATTTACTAAGATAAATTGTTTAGTTAAATTTTTAAGGTAGTTTAGTGAAAAACAACAATACTTAAGAGTATTTTAGTGAAATTCTTAGTAATTTAGTTAATTTAAGGTAGTTTAGTGAAAAACCAAGAATGGTTAAAGGTATTTTAGTGTAATTTAGTAAAATGGAAGAAATAGATTGCTTAGGGGTGTGCGTGTATGTGTATGCGTGTGTGCATACACACACATACACATACACACACAAGCGCGTGCGTACTCACACACACACACAGAGACACACCCTAACCCCAAACCTAAATCCAAAATTTTAAACTCGATTAAAAAAACCCTTTACTTTAAAAAACTATACCATAAACCAAAAACTTCGAAACCTTGAAATTGATATGTAAACGTAAAACTAATTCAAATTAAATCTTAAACTAAGTGTATGAAACTCGATGATAATATGAAATTTTCATATTCTCATCGATAATCATATACGAAAATGAAAACGCGACTTAGTTTCCGTCTATCGGTTAACATACGTTCGATATTCGTCGTGACATAAAACTATACGAAAGTTGTTAAATATCGGACGGTATCATTCGGTTCTAACAACCGTCGTGTAGTCTATATGACAAGAATATTCAATCGTATGATAACCGATAGATTTGTCCCGTGTGAAGTTACGAATGTATAAAGTAAATATCTGTATTCACTTGTGTATTTCATCCGTTTCGAGATATTTCATCGGTACCTTTCCGCTGGTTCTCCATGTACAACGTTAGATTAGATATTCGTTTCAATGTAATTTGACAGTATTGAAATGATTTTTTCTATTACAGCATTGAGATGTTTGTTTCAATGCGTCGCAAGAGGAGATTCGTCAACTCCAAGATCGACTGGAGCAGCAAAATGAGCGGGTGGATACGCTTGCGGCTCAGATCGATAAGCTGAGGCGGTCGAACGCGGAGTCCATCAGCCATGCCATACGAGACGAGTTTGGAAGTATGTTCAGGTCACGGGACGATGGAGCTAGATCATCCCAACGACCATAGATTATTGATTTGTTGATACAAACATTTGTTTTGTTGGTTTATTGATTATACTGTTTAGTGTATATATTATTGATTTGTTAATATAAACATTAGATTATTGATTTGTTGATACAAACGTTTGTTTTGTTGGGTTGTTAATACAAACATTTGTTTTGTTGGTTTATTGTTGATAATTGCGTGTGATTCTAATCATATTACTTGTTGATTATTATAATTGTGTGAGATTTGATCATATTATTATCATCTATTGCTGGTTGTAAATGAAAGTACCGCGCGTGGGGCGTGTAGATGTTTGATTTTTAAAAAATTTGATAATATATTTGGTCATGGTTTTAACCATGACCAAAACTTATATGGTCACGGTTATAACCATGACCATAGGATGTAGTCACGATTACCTGCTTAGCAACAGGTATCTTTCATTATAGTTTCACCTTATGGTCATGGTTAAAACCGTGACCATAGGATATATATAATCACGGTTTAAACCGTGACCAAATAAATGGTCACGGTTAAAACCGTGACTATATATGTGGACTCCACACAGATCTGATTTAGTTGTTTGAACCTTTTTTGGTAAAACCAAGTATTTGGTCATGGTCTTAACCGTGACGATAAAAGGCTATGGTCACGGTTTTAGGCATGATTAGGCTTCTCGTGATGGGGTTTTAGGCAACGGTTGTATCACGGTTTTAACCATGACTAAAAGTGTGTTTGGTCACGGTTGTAACCGTAACCAAAGTCATACCCTGTAGTAGTGAACTACTAGTGAAGCAATACCGGTAGGGTTAAATTAGTGCACGCCAGAACACATTGGTATTTTTGGAAAAATATGTTTGTTTAATGATCTAGTGAGACGCTTTCTTATATGAGCACTCTATAACATCCTGCCCCCGTGTGTGTATTTTACCGATCCAGACCATTCACCGTGATCTGCATGTCACGCATACCCTACGTATCAATTTTCATGAGATTCCTACACCTTTAGCACATGCGATCAAGTAAACGAAAAATGAATGTCTCTCGGTAGTCTGAAAAATTATATCATCGATCGTGCATGTTAGAAGTGTAGGAATCTCATGAAAATTGATATGTAGGGTATGCGTGACATGCAGATCACGGTGAACGGTCCGAATCGGTAAAATACACGGGGATAGGGTGTTATAGAATGTGTCTTATTTGTCTCACGTAAGAAAGCGTCTCACAAGATCATCACCTCTCTCTCTCTCTCTCTCTCTCTCTCTATATATATATATATATATATATATATATATAAACAGGCGCGCACACACTGCTATTAAATTATCACATTTCCACTCCCCTTTTTTCCTGAAATTCAAATCACTCAACTTTCCCTCTTAAAAAAAATCAAGAAGGTGAAGAACAAGAAACCAATATCACCACCATACTCAAAGACCCAACCCTGCTTGCGAAATGGACCCCCTAAACTATCTCCCTAACGACATGCTCGCCCTCATCCTCTCCTTTCTCCCCATCAAGAACGCCGTCAGAACCATCGTCCTCTCTTCTCATTGGCACCGCACCGTCCCCTCCCTCCTCCCTCCCCTCGTCTGCCTCCACCTCGACACCTCAAGCCCCATCTCCTCCCTCCCCAACTCCCTCCTCGGCTGCCTCACCATCACCGGCCCCGGCCCATGGGCCCGCAAGCTCATTTTACAATCCCCCTCTCACGGCCTCCAACACCTCACCATCATCGACAGCCACAACAACCACTTCGAGTTCCCTGACTTTGCCTCCAAATCTTTAACCCTCCTCTCATTAACACATTGCAGGATGCAAGACGACCATCCCATCACCTGCCCAAATTTTAGAGTCCTAAAACTCGAGCACGTGTGCATGCCTGGTCGCTTGATTGCGCATGTCATCACGTCATGCGTGTTTCTTGTAACAATGCATTTGGTGTGCTGTGATATGGGGCACGTCTGCAGGATTTTGAATGAAACGGGGAGTTTGAAGGATTTAGTGATCGATGCTGGGATGGATCTTGTACAGATTGATGTAGACGCAAGGAATTTGAAGATTCTGGAGATTTATACAAGGCATGGGATGAAGAGGCTGAGGATTCAAGCGCCAAGAATCAAGACGGCGGATTTGAACCTGGCTAAGTCGTGTAATTTGAGCAAGATTGACGTCGAGGGGTTTCTGGCGAATGCGGTTAGAATTAGGTTCCTCAAACTTAAGGGTGCTTCTGTTGAGGTTTGTAATCGATCGATATTAGTGTTGTTTGTTATTTTTAAGTTCTGGTCGTGGGCATTATTCGTTTTCCTTGTTATAGTTGATAGCAGAAAAGGGAAGGTTGAACCGGGTCTTCCTGATTCAGTTTCCGGTGCTGAATGTGTAGTCTTCGAGCATAAATATCCAGCTCAAGTCAAATATGCCGATCCTGCTTAAACTGCTCAAGAGCTCTCCTAATCTACGTGTTCTGAATCTTTCGGTAAGTTTTAGAATTTAATTTCAATGGATTAAAAACATTTGAATCAATATCTATCTGTTTCTTGAACAATATATGCAACCTTTCAGTTCATCTCGGCGTGTGGGGACAATATTCGATGACAGCTGAAGATATCGACAGGCTGAAACAGACACTGTGTATCTCAAATAAATTGGAGGCCGTGAAATTTAAAGGTTTCAGGATGCAGAATATAGAGAAAGCGGTAGCAAAAATCCTTTTGAGAGAAGCAAAGGGGATGAAGGCGATGGTCTTAAAAGATTCCAGAGAATTGCTCACACAGGAAACTGAAAGCTGCTAAGAAGTTGCTGGCGTCGGGAAAGGGTTATATCCAAGAAACACGGACTTTTCGTAATCTTTACAGAATAGAATTAAATTTGGACTGATGTCGTTATGTTGAGATATTAATTTTGACAGTCGGGTAGATTTTAGGTACAATCTGTAATCTCTTCGTCGATAAATTTGAATTCAAGCTTAAATAAATGGTGTTGATATGCTTTCCGCATCTCTAACACTATTTCGTCTATGTAATATGAAAGAAACACTGCAAAGTTCGACGCTGCTTAACTCGAAGAAAATAACGAAACCTTGTAATGCTCTTTTGAAAAATAACTCTGTAGCCTTTGGGCTATTTATGCAGAAATCTCTCTCTCTCTGAATCCCTCAGTGAAAACTTTCAAGAAAGCCACATAGTATATACGCTAAGATTTTCAAATCCTCATAAGATGCAATAATCCAAAAGGCTAAATTACACTAATTTACCCTGGATTGCTGTTGTTTTTTACTAAATTACCTTACAGTTCTTACATAGAGATGTTTATATTGAAAAAAATGCTCCTCTAAAATGAAGTTTAAGAGATTTTATTAATTGCACATAGCACTCTTAATGTATATCTCACACAGCACTAATAACCCCTCAACTGGTTTATTAGCACTCGACTCATCTATACTAAGTCACTATTCAGTTCGGAAAAACTTTACCACTGGGCGCCGTGGCATTTGCAATAGCACGTTAAATACACATCTATCGCCATACGTCCTGAAAAGAATATTATGAGCAAGTCTGTATGCTATGTTGAAATGAGAAGATACCAAAACTGGCACCAACTTATCAGAAAATATAGCTATTAATGAATATGTAGTTTTTTGAATGATGATCCACATATAAAATGATTGTAGTATATAAAATTAAGCAATCAGAAAATTACATAAAAAAAACATATAATTGTCTGCAACTATACAACAACAATAATATAAATTAATTTAAAAAGCTGTTATGAGGCATAAACATTGGTAGTTTTGTAAGAAACGATCCATACAGCTCCTTATTTAAAACAAGCCCTGTCCTCTAAATATCACATTGATATTCTACACTCCCCTGCCCTCTCAAAGAAATCAACCTCCATCTCCAAGAAGAAGAAGATGAAGAACAGAAAACCAATCACCACCACAGTCAAGAACCAAAACCAAACCCCCTCGCTCTGATGCCGATCGCCTGATCTCTCCCCCCAAGGATATTCTCACCCTCATCCTCTCCAGTATTCCCGTCAAAGACTTCGTCAAAACCACCACCCTCTCCTCTCTTTGGCACCACCACATCGCCTCTCTCCTCCCTCACATCGACTCACTCCACTTCACCACCACCACCACCAACACCAACCCCTCCCTCCCTCCCAAACTCCCTCCTCCGCCGCCTCGTCATCACCACTGGCCCCACCCCCACCTCCTCCTCCCTGAGGGCCCGCTGCCTCATCCTCCAATCCCTTTCCCTCGGCCTTCAACAGCTCTTACAATCATGACCCCAACAACTACTTCAACTTTCCCGTCTACTCGTCCAAATCTTTAACCCTCCTCTCCCTCAAGAACTGCCAATTGCACAACGCCCATCTCATCATTTGCACAAATCTGAAAACCCTAAAACTCAAGCAAGTGCACGTGCCATGTGGCTTCATCACACGTGTCTCCGCCTCATGCGTGTTTCTTGAGACGTTGCATTTGGTGATTTGTAAGATGGGGAAATTCTGTAGGGTTTTGAATCAAAGAGGGAGTTTGAAGAATCTTGTGATTAAAGCGAGGATGGGTCTTGTGGAGATTGATGTTGAAGCAGGGGGTTTGCAGAACCTCACGTTGTACACTCGTCCGGGGGTGAATTCTTTGAGGATTCAAGCGCTGAGGATCAAGAAAGCGTATTTGAATCTGGCTAAGCCATTGGTTAATGTGGGCATGATTGATGTGGAGGGGTTTATCGATGCTGCGGTTGGAATTAGGTGCCTCAAACTCAGGGGTGCTTGTGTTAAGGTTTGTGATCGATCACCGCGTTAATTTTATTTTTTGAAATTTAGTCACGAACTGGAATTAGTCGAATTCTTTGTTACAGTTGTTATGGGATCAAGGAAGGTTGACTGAGAGCTTCCCGATTCAATTTCAGATGCTGGATGTGTTATCTTTGAATTTAGATATCCAGCTCAAATTGCATATGTTGTTCTTGCTGAAACTGCTCGAGAGCTGTCCAAATCTACGGGTTCTGAATCTTTCGGTAAATATTAAAATTTTGATGAATGAAAGTATATGGATCAAGAAATTGGTGTCTTGAACAATATGTCATAATTTTTCAGGTTACTTCAGCTCATGGGGCGACATATGAGCTAAATATGCTGACAGGCTAAAACAATTGCCATGTCTATCAAATAGATTGGAGGAAGTGAAATTGAAAGGTTTCAGGATGCAGAAAATTGAGAAAGGGGTTGCAAAAATTCTTTTGAGGGAAGGGAAGGCGATGAAGAAGATGGTTCTAAAGATGCCTGAGGATTGTCCACAGAAGAAAGCGGAAGCTGCAAAGGAGTTGCTGGCATTGCGAGAGGGTTTTATTCGAGAAATGCAGCTGTTTCATAATTTCTACAGAATTGAATTTAAATTGGCATGATTTTATCAAGTTAGATATTGATGTTGATGATCTGGTAGAATTTGGATACAGTTTGTAATCTCTTTATTGATGAATTTGGCCTCATGCTTAGATAATAATGTTGACAGCGCATTGTGCATCTCTTACACAATTTGGTCTATGTATATGAAAGAAACACATTAATGTTCAAACTAAAGCTGATTAACTCGAAGAAAACTGCGAGGACTTTGAAATAACTCTGTTAATATCCTGCCTTTTAATGCAGAAATGCTTATATATGCATCCTCAGTTAAATTTTTTAAGATAGATATATAGTACATACACAAAGCCTGTCAGATTCTCATGATAAGCAACTCCTCAGTATACAAGAATATATTAAATAAGCACATACCGTGGTAAAATCCTTCCATTTAAATCCCACAAGCCTAAGAAGAATTGGCAGCATCAGCAACAGCTTTGTTGGAAGAGGTCAGCTTCTCCAGCTGTTTTCGAAGATAGGCCTGCCTTAGTTTCTCTCTTCGAGCTGCCTCTTGCTCTTGCCGTCGCAACTTTGCTGTTGTAAATTTATCCCTTGCTTGATTTGCCTCTTCATGAACTTCCCTGAATGATACCCCAAGTAAAAAATCAGTTTTGATAAGGCTTCATTAAAATCCAATTTGTATGAAATAGCATTGCATTAATAGACTTGGGTTGATTGCATATCAGTTAGGAAAAGTGACCAAATTGAAGCTAATGGTCAATAAGAGCTGCATGTGGACATAAACGAACATGGATAGAGACAAAAGGATATGTTGATCGTCATTTAACCGAGAAGATGGGCTTTAACATAAGAGAATGGAAGAACACATTAATATAGACACCATAATTTCGGGATAAAGGTTTCTTGTTGTTGTTGTACCCATAATGTATATCTCACTCGGCAGCTATAACACCTCAACAGGTTTATTAGCATCCAACTCATCAGTTAATACGCTATTCCACAAACTCCAGCAGTGCTAATACTTCGGTTGAGTGGTTATAAGTGTTGGATGAGACATACAGTAAGGTTGTTATATGCCAATGCAATTAACCCAGTAGACTTTTAAGAGAATGCAATAAGAGAAAGGGCCATACCTTACGAATCGTTTATGCTCATTGCTGTCTACCATTTCACTTGTTCGTCCAGGTCCTAATAGTTTTGAATTTAGAAACACGTTGTCGTCTGTTTCATCATTTTCATTGTTTTGCATATCTTGATGATCTTGGATTTTTTCTGGCTTCTCTTGTTCGTCTTGAGCAAGGGTCTTGCTGAAAAAGTCCACACAGTACTTTTCCTTCTCTTCCTCATCAGGAATCTCACCTCTAGCTAATTTTTCATACAATTCGGCCTTTTTCTCCAGAGCTGCATAGCATTTTGAGCCATCATTTTCAGCTTTCAGCTCTAGCTTGTCCCTGGATTCACCAGATATACAAGTTTAGATGACATGATTCATTAAAAACCTGGAAATTATTCACCAACCACCAGTATCTTATGGTGTAATTGAGGAAAAAATATTAATTTAAAATTTTAAAGAAAAGCATATACAATTTAAGTAAATTCAGACTTGTTGCTGCATATCCATGCTTGATAGTACCCATTTGCACACAGAAAACACAGCACTGCAGATTATTACTGGAAAATAAACATGGGAATTTTCTCACACCATTCAGTGTACAATAATAATAAATTGGTGATGTCAAATTGCTTAAGCTATAAATTGAGGATAATAATATGCTTCCAATTTCTTGATCTGCCAACGGTTCAGCTCTGCGCATCAAAAATCAGATTATATTTTATGATAACTTGTCTGTATTTAAATTTTCTGCCTAAATTGAATCAAGGTAGTGATCAGACATGATCAGTGACAAGCTTGCAAATGGAGAATCTTTAAACAGTAAGGGGGTCTAAAATGCAAACATACACAGGTTTTGAAATTAACATCATGAAACAGACCCAGAAGAGTCATGTGTGAAGTTGACTACGGTTATTTAAAATCGACCCCGTAAAGTCATGTGAAAAAATTCAAAGGCCTGACTTTTTGAATGTTAGTCCACAAAAATACTATGTTCATAGTTTGATATTTCAACTTATTGAATCTTTGTCGTATTATGTGTAGATCTAGGGCTGCCTGATTTCATCTCAAATTCATATGATAAATTAACTAGTTCTACATTATAAATGTGTAGGTCTCATATGATTATAGATCATGGTCTCTTAGTTTAAGGGGACACATAAATGCACTTCCACTTCCGATGGTCTAGACCACGATACAAACATTGAGTATCGTACTTCTCTAGATCCTTCATGGATGTGATGGACCAATTTTTTTGTTCACAAAGGATCTGTTTTAACTCATGAGTAGTAGATTGCGATTATTTTATTTGATCTCCTAGGGATTTGAGGTTGTCCATCTTGTGTATTAGCATTTCACATTGCATTCATCATTCCACTACTTCCACAGGGGATAAAATGAGGAAGAACCGATTCAAATAGTTTGGACGTGTGCAATTATAGTTAATGGTGCAACAAGAAATAAAGATAGACTTAAATGTACATGTACATATGGGTAGAGGAAGTAAAAAAGATATGTGGGTCGTCAATGTAATTAATGAATCAGTAACAAGCCCCATAAGTTTTGGATAAAGGCTTGTTTTTGTTGTTATAGTCTAATGGTTCCATGATGCATGGCTTAATGTAGGCTAATGATGATCAATAATGTGAATTCAGCACTTGATCTCATGCACAAAGGAATAAACTAATAGCCAGGGACAGATCCAGGTTTGCATTCTAAGGAGGGGGGAAAGTTTATGAGAATTACAAGTTTTTGAATGATAAAATTGACATTTTGCATATCAAAATCCATTTGGAGATGCATAGATTAGTATAACAGGAGATTAATCAAACCAGATTAGTTGAGATATGGTTGCATCTATACGTTCCAATTTAAAGTTTGAAATTAATAAGGTTAATTTGGAATGCAAGTTTAAATGCCACATATAAGTTTAAATGAAAAGGTTTAAAGACACATTAATAATTGGTTTGAGATTGTTTACAATTCAAATAATGGAAATCCGAAAAGAAATTGATCTTTTGAGAAATTTTTAAAAGCTTTAATGTTACACTCATTTTCATAATATACTCTCTAAGCTTTAATGTTACGCTATTCGGCCTGCCTTATTATATGGTACAGAATGCTGGGCTCCTAAGAAGTATCATACACAGAAGATGCACGTAGCGGAGATGCGCATGCTTCGTTGGATGTGCGGTAACACTAGAAAAGACAAGGTGCGAAATGAGGATATTCGTGCAAAAGTTGGTGTAGCACCCGTGGAGGAGAAGATGCGGGAAAACCGGCTTAGATGGTTTGGTCATGTGCGACGCAGACCTATGGAAGCACCGGTTCGACGAATAGATACTCTCGATATGGGTAATGGCAAAAGGGCAAAAGGGAGACCGAAGAAAACATGGATGGAGGTGATACGAAACGATATGGTTGCCAAAGGACTCAATGAAAGTATATTGTTCGATAGAAGTGAGTGGAGACAGAGGATTCATGTGCTGGACCCGGCGTGATTCTCATGTTGGTTCATGTAGCCTACCCCATATGCTTGGGATAAAAGGCTCAGTTGTTGTTGTTGTTGTTGTTGACTCTCTAAGTTAATAGCATATCAACTTACATGACTAATAAATAGGATGAAACTATCAAATCTAATTTTTAGTCAACAAATCAATTAGTTCCTATTTAAATCGACGAGCAACCAATAAAAATTGTGTAGGATGTTAAGAAATTATGAAGGATAAATTGGTTCCTATTTTTTGGGAAGGCAACCAATCAAATTGGGAGGTGTGTTTAGAAATCTTGGGGGGGCAACTGCCCCCCAAGCCCCAACGTGGTTCCGTCCCTGCTAATGGCCTACCAACATTAGATGGGAGAATTACAGCGATCCAAACGTCGATGTAGGTCTTCCTTTGTACTATTAAATCATCGGGATCTTCGATAGTCTTTTAATAGTCTGCGAGTTGCAACCACACAATGATGAGAAGAGGATTCTAATCAATGGCAACAGGATAGGGCACCCAAAACGGAGAGAACTAAAAATCCTAGTTTTGGAGGAGGCACCAACCCAAATTTATTCAGTGGTATCTCAACCCTTCTTAGTAGCATTAAATATATAGGCCTAGGAAAGATTAAATGGACAACTTGCATTAACCAGAACCTGAACCCTAAACCTGCTAGGGTTCCGCTCTTAGCAAACCCGAACACCCGCACCTTCGGCTTGAGCTTGTCGAGCCCCAGTCAGGCTCGATCTATGGATGTGGACCGGGTTGTCGTCACAACCAACCCGCCCACTCAATTGGGCGGGTGCAAGTCGACCGTGACCCTAGTCTAATATACTCCCACTTGTACAAGCATTTATGATGATTCTGCATGATGTTATGAAACCCAAGTTATAAAAGGATGCCAGTTCCGGGTTGGTTGCTATGGAATGGAAGAAGGCGATGGAAGAAGAGCTCGATTCGATGAGAAAGAACCAGATCTGAGTCGATTTGCCAACCGAATGCGAGCTTGTTAAAAACAAATGAGTTTTTTAAAGTTAAGCGAAAGAACAATCACAGTTTCAGGACTTATAAGTTGTGTTTGGTGGCAAAGTGCTATACCGGGCGTAGTGACGGTCTACAAGGAAACATCCTCCTGTGTGGTGAGGATTGCGTATATTCCCCTTTTCCTAGGAATAGTAGCGTGTTTAGCTCTTGGGTTGATCCAGATGGATGTTGGTCTTCACGTCCAATTAAGTGGATCGGTCAGTTGGGCTGATGACCCCGCCTACATCCCCAGACCGAGCCCGAGTTGGGCTCGACTAGCTCAAGCCGCCCGAACCTAATAGGGTATGGGTGCTTTGTCGGCCAAGAGCCGAACCCTAGTAGGTCTAGGTTCCGGGCTCTAGATAATCTAAGTCGTCCATCTAATCTCTCCTAAGAATATATCCAGCGCTATTAAGAAAGGTTGAAATACAACTTAAAAACTAGGGTTTAGTGTCTCCTCCAAACCTAGGGTTTTGAGTTCTCCCCTTCATCTATGGTTCTCTATCTGGATGCCGTGGATTAGAGTGCTTCCCTCATCATTATGTGTTTGCAACTCGTCGACCCGGAGATCCAGAAGTACAAAATGAGGCCTACACCACCGATTGAATCGCTCTAAGTCTTCCGTCTAATGTTTATAGGTTGATTAATTTTGCTAGTATGAGATCAAGTGTTGAATTCAATTCAGTATCAGATCGATTAATTACCATTAGCCTACAGATTTGTATCAACTGACAAATCGAACATAAAAATTCAAATCATGCAGACCAGTTTATCATATACTACTAGAGAAATCAATCAAATTGAGTCCAATTAAAGAGATCTACTACATCCTAGAACTAAACAATCAAACCAACAGCCAGGTCTAAATTGATCAAAATCAATTCTTTCATTTTCCATTGATTCATCAGTAATTAGCTAAATCTAAGCAAATCAAAACTAGAAACAAAAAAAAACAAAAAACAAAAGCTTACTTTCGAGCGCGAGAATCGACACCCGAGTTCTTAACCGAGAAGAGATCGTGGGGCAAAGCTTTCTTCTTTGCGCGATGAAATTCTTGAGAATTAGAATGGAGACTGGATGCCTTTTCCTTGCGGGCTTGCTCTTGGGTGCGATAGAGCTGCGCCTTGAGCTCGACGATGGAGGCGGCGCCGACGCCCTCGATCGCCTTGTGCTTCTTCGGCATCACCGCCGACTCTGTCAACCATCCCAGCGACTCCGTCACCCTCTTCGATGAAGTCGCCGCCGTTCGAGGAGGCGGAGGAGGCGACGGCTCTGCTTCTCTCATTGGCGAAGAATTTGTCGCCGTCTTCCTCTTTTTTCCCGTTTTCGAATCGAAGGAGATTTGATTATGGTTAAAAATTGGAGCTTTAACTTGAGTCATGAATAAATTGGAAGAATTATGCCTTAAATGGGCCTGATTTATGGGCCTGTGAAAATCATATAATCGGCCTAAATTTGCTTTACATTTAGCTATAACTTTAACTTTATGAGTAAAAATAGGAAAGTATAAAATAAATTGGGTCAATTGCTAAAAAAGTATATATCAAAGATATGAGAGAGAGAGAGAGAGTTTATTTTGGGGCGGGGGGGGGGTGGGGGGTGGGTTGGGGGGGCAAAAAGAATATTAATGTTAATTGATGTGTGGTTAGTCGAGGGGATTCGGATCTGTTCCTCCGCGAACCATCCATTTAAGATTCAGTTAATGCGGGTCGTAAAACAAATAACCTGTGGGGCCCTCACAAGTCTAGGAGCAATTGACATAACAAATATACCAGGCCCGCGGTTTATTTGTTTCACAGCCTGAATTAACAAAATCTTAAATAGATGGGTTGATGGGATTCAGCGAACCATTCACTGAATCCAATCAAAGGAGCAGGTCCAAATCCGTCAAGGAAGTACCGATGCTGATGCGGGTTGTCAATGATGAGACCAAATTTGGAAGGGCTTTTGTATAAAAAAGGCTGCATCTACATAGAAAAACAAAGTTAATCTGGAAGCTCAAAGCATGTTTGTCTGCTGTTATTTCTTCTTTGTTTCCGAGCGCGTTCTCTTTATACAATCTAACACTTTTGTTGCAGGTATTTGCTGGTTTATAATAGCTAACCTTTTGATCAAAATAGCTTAATCAATTCCTGCATATCTTTTTATTCGTTAGTTTATTTTCATTTCATGAATAGGAAAATAAAATCTAAATTAGTTAAAATGCATAAAATAATGCAGAATATTGGAGAAAAAATTATTTCAGCAAAATCACACCCAATTTATCCCAAATTCCCCAATTCATGAATCGACCCCCCAATCTTCGAATTAGAGCAAGCCGTTAAGGCTAAAATTAATTGACATCACAGCGCAACCCAGCCGCCGCTTCCCGCGTCCACGCCATGGTCGCAGCGTCGAACCCGCGTCCAAACCGCATCGAAGCCACGCGTTCAAACCGTATCTAATCCACCGCGTCGAAGCCGCGTTCAACCCGCGTCCAAGCCGCGTCAAAACAGAGTCCATACCGCGCCCAAGCCGTGTTAAAACAGCGTTCAAACCACGCCGACTCAGCGTCAAAACCGCGTCCAAACCTCGCCGAAGCCGTTTCCAAACCGTGTCCAAAGCTGCGTCGAAGCCGCGTAGTAGCCGCGTCGAAATCGTTCCACGCCGCGTTGACTCCGCGTCGATCCCGAGTGTGCGATGTGATTCTCTTCAGCTCCTCTCCCAACAAAAATACCCTACCCTTGTTCTTTCTCCATCGTCGTCGACATCGTCTCAATCCCCTACAAGAAATTCACATCTCACGATCTCATCCTAACGATCGCGACTCAAACCTAGAGATTTACTCAGGCCGAGATCGCCGTCGAGTCGGCCACCGCGCTTTTTCATTTGACGACGACGATTTTAAGAAAGACTCGGCCTTAGCCGATGATGATCGTGAAACCGCGTTTAGGTAACAATGTAACATCGATGTTCTTACTTTCGAAAGCTTGGATTAGTTGAAATGTTAATTGATTTTCACTTGATTGATAGTTGTTGCTATGATTTATGCGAGTATCATTGCTCTTAAAATGGATAAAATTCCCTGAGAGTACCTTGTCGTCGGGCATCGTTCTAAAAGATCTTATCGGTTGCTCTCCTTGTAGGTTTAATGTTGCATTTCACCTTCACGTTTGTCTCGGTTTTTTAATGCACCGAATTTTGTAAGTTGCTTCTTGATTCGACATAGATTTGCATGTCGTCATTGTTGGGGATTCGATCCACTCACCATAATCAGGCTTGCAAGATAACAAACACAACAACATGAACAAGACAAGAACACGCCAGATTTACATGTCTATCGTCTTAAATTAGGTTCCACTATGAAAGAATAACATGCACGAGACTCCGCACTCTCGCAACTCACATATCCAATCGACTGCTCTAGGTGCGTAAACAGATACGAGATACAACCCCGGCATTTATATTTCGTAAGTTAGATGTAAGATTCACCGCTTCATTCATCGCCTTAGGCGAGAATAAGAGAATAAGAGAGTAGTGTGATTTATTAATTAGTAGTATGGACATCTTCTCTAACTCCTTCACCCGAAGGCATGCTTTTTAGGGCACTTACGGGACCGAAATTCCGCATGTCTTAATGGATGGGCACGACGCTAGTGATTTATTATCATACTATGGAATTTTCGAAATACTGATCAGGGGATTTGGAAAAGGGAACCTTTGATTAAACCATCGGAACATTTTTATTAATGAAAATTTAAGTATTTGACATATTACAACATATTTAGTCCCTGAAATTTCAACATATCTTTTTCTCGCCTCGTTGGATAATGTTTGTTCATCTTCATCTCATGAATATACATCTCCTGCATCTTAAACTAGTATTTGGCATGCATTGAACAATCTAATGATATTGTTAGTTCTTTGTTAGTTCCCTTCTTCGATTTCTGAGCTTATTCTAATATGAAACAGAACACTTTCATCGATGCGGCAAGGATATTATCTGGTATAGGGTTAATTGCACAAAATCCCTTGTCGGTTTCCTCCATATAACACTTATTAAAGATGTAAGCTGTACAAATAATCCAAGCCGACTTCGTATCCATATCTGACTTTTGTCAAATACGGATATTTTGTTTCATTTTGTATGACTGTTTGTATGTGTATTCCCCATCCTCCAATGGCATCAAGATTCGGACATGGAACACACTCGTGTCCGTATATCCAATCCGTTTACATCTCTGTTAGTTACTTTTACCAACTTATTAGCGTACAGAACTCCTCTGCCCATCGACCAAAGCCCTAAAAAGTAATCAAGTTCTACTAATAATCACAAAAGAAGATGCTCTGAGTTTAATTAGATAACCATTTCACATAACATGGATTGGTCCTAAAAAATTAGCAAAGTGTGAGGGGTGTTTGTGTTTATAAGTCGCTTGAAAGGGTATATAAGTGTTGTATGTATACTACATTGAGGTTTTGTGCAATTAAATCTATATGTTATAGCCTATAGGTCATCCCGCATTCACTTTTATATCTATAATATATTACTGATGTGGTCAAAAAGTGACCATCATCTTAAATGTCTTGAGTAGAGTTGAGAGAGCAGCGAAACAGAAACAGTGTAAGACGGTACTCCTATGACCTGCAAGAAGACCACACCGGACTTGGACTGATAATCCGCTTGCTCTATATTTGTGTTCCATATTAGAGCTTGAAAGGAAGCATATTAATCATAAACTACAAAAGTCGTCGTATAACACAATTTCAGCAACAAAAATCTACAGGTTTCTTGACTGTTTGTTTTAGATTTAATTCCAAAAAAAACCCAAACATTTTAGCTAAAATACGAGAAACCCCAAATAGTTTTAAAATACATTAGAAAATGCCACAAAGCTTTCAAAATAGAGAAGAAACTACCACAAAAACTATCAAAAACCACGAGAAACCTCAAAAATCAGGTGTCACGTCAGCAAATAAATAGCACAAAACTGCATACAAATTTCTCATAATTTTGAAACCATGTGGGGATTTCTTGTATTTTATCTAAAAGGTTTAGTTTTTTTTTGGAATTAAGCCTTTGTTGTTATGATAATCTGGTTGATTCCCAAGTGTATTGTTGTAGGATCCTCAAACAGGTATATATGTAGTTGACTGCGAGCAGTTGAAGCCAGGTCTCTTTTTCTTCTAGTTATGCATCTCAAAACAGAGCTGTGCACAATTGCTTGACGATAAATATTTTGGCCAGCTGCATGTTGCATAAAATTTAATGCCTTATTTAGATTATAGAGTGCTAGGATAGTTGGAGTACACAAATTGAGAACCTTTAGGAAATCCGATAAAAAGGAAATGTCGAGCAGTTGTTAGAAAGCTTAGTCGGGCTTTGCGAGCAAAAGTTTTACAATGGTAAATTGAGGATGAAGTGAATTTGCATTTATTTTGATCAGGTTCCCATATTTCTGTATTAATTAAGCGGTTTTGGTTCGCTTTGAACAGGTTTAAGTCCATACAAGAAGCATGCGATGTGTATGATGTTCAACTTCCAGAATGCTTACTCTATTTTGAAATGTGTCTTATGTTAATTTCAGAGATATATGAAAAATAAAAAGGACTTTTACTCATAAACTATATACTCTGTTTAGCTTAATTAAACATTGTTGATGTTTGTTATTAATTGTAATGCGATGGTTATCTTTGATATGAAGCAACTGAAAGTTGCTAGCATGTTTTTTTTTTCCACCAGGTTGTAAGTTTAATTCAGATAGCCTATATCGAGTGGTGGGACAAGCCTCTCATACCTTCGGGCACATATACATATACTGGAAACATCAAAGTGAATCCGACCTTGGAAAGATCATGATGTATGTAGCGCATCCTCATCCCGTTGAACCACTGGCAGAGCAGGACCCACCACGACCGCAGCCCATGAAGCTAACGAGAAAGGAGCACAGGAAGTTAAGAACGCAACGCCGTCTTGCAAAAGAGAACGAGAAGCAAGAGATGATCAGGCAAAGGCCTGTTAGAAACCCAGGAAGCCGAGAATGAAAACAAGTAATTTAGGATCCGAAGCGACCCACAAACCGACAAGATTAGAAACGGAAATCCGACTGCTCAAGCGAATCAACTCACTGGATGTGCTGCGACATTGGATGGGACTAGCGACGTGGTCGTCGAACGGGGCAGTAAGCCAATTACGAGGTACGGGAAGATGATGTCGAAGAGGATCGAAGGATGTGCATTGGTGTGGGCGGGTAGTGTCACGAAACCTAGTTGCCGTAGCTTTCGTGTTCATCGGTGTAGCAGTGAAGCCGCCGCCAGGAAAGTGTTTGTGGATGCCGGGGTTCCACAGTACTGGGATGTTGCCAATAGTTCTTTTGAGGACCTGATGTGCGTTCAACAGCAAGCAGTGAAGACAAAGCCTAGGCATTTTATATTTATATTTTTATTTTTAAAATAAAAAAAATGTAATGGAGTTGTATTTTTTAACGTTTTCGTTTGTGCTATTTTGCTGATGTTATGAAATTAATTCTTAAGCCAATGAAAACGTGCTTCCTCCTCGTCACAATACTTTTCTTCTTTTACTTTTTAATTTTGGACCAAATTACCTCCATTTTAAATTTCTAGATAAATGTTTTACTCCATTCTTCTGGGACCAAAGCAATTTATATACAAAGTAGTAAAACTATCCGTAAAATATCCACTCATATTAATAATGCTCATCCAAATTTCTAGATAATATCACAGGTTTACATTGAAACTTTCACATCTATGATTTTTCAGATTTTAGAAAAGTTGTATTTTTCTTAATAAGCATGCAAGAAAAAGTTCGGAGTTAATTCTACAATTCTTGCTGCTTTATACCTCTCCAAACTTTACGTCAGGAGGGAAAGAATATTGAAAGAATATTTCTTTTCTTCTGTCAAATAACTGCTATTATAACCTAAACTCAAGAATGTTACATGCGGCTATTTTTCCGAGGAAAGAACAATTTTCACAACAAGAACAATGCACAAGATCTAAAATTTAATTATATGCACAAGATCTAAGGTTTCCTCAAATTTACTCTACCATGACCACCTTCTTTCTTGATATTCAAATATGTGAATGCATTATTAATATAACCTAAGTACTTTTTTTTATGAACCACTCGTTGCTAGATATACAAGAAAAATAATTAAGGATCTTCCAAGGATTTATAAATGATAATAAGGGATTCGGCAAAAAATGAAAAGAAAGAAGATCAAATTATATTCTAAGAAAGCCTATGGGTCTGACATAAATATGACTTCTATACATAGAAAAGAAATAGAATTTTAATGTAAGGATAATCTTTGAATTTTGCTGATAACATATACACATACACCACACATGCATAAAATCTAGTTTCCTTTAATGGTACACGCTAAGATATTTCATATTTGGCATATTGATTTGCACAAGACACACTCATTTTTCATATCTGGCATCTCTGCACCATATCTAACAGCACCTAAAATTTAAAAAATAAAAGATTTGAGCAGATTTTTAAGATATTTGGTAAAAATAGTACAAGTTTTTAAAGGCAAGAGGATTTTTTATTTTGAGATAATTTTACAAACATAGCTATTTTTAAACATTATTGTTAGGTAATTTAAAGTTCAGTCTTTTAGTTGCCTAGAAAATTCTAAGCTCTTAAATTGTAAAGTTTGGAATTAGTTAAAGTTGATTTTTCTTCTGACTTTATTAAGATGACATGACAAGCGCTGCTCTGTTATAAGTAGCAACAATTTTTTTAATTTTTTTTTTGGTATTTCTATAATATCGAGCAACAAATCAATTTTGAATCTCTCAGAGGCCATTCAGCCATTGCCATTATAATAGCATACAAGAAATAACCATTCAAAATAAATCTCTAACCAGTTGGTTACTCTGACGATCCTCAGCTGAAGAAAAATATCAAAATCAGAAATTTATGTAAAATATTGAGAAAATATATCAAAAATTAAAGATTAAAGGTCAATCTTTTATTCAAGGTTTTTTACCGGTATCCCAAAACATAGCAAATTTTTTTTTATCTCCCAAAACTTGGTATTTACATTTTGCTCCTAAAACTAATAAAATAGTTCATTTTAGGCTTTACAATTTCCGTCAAATTTTAACAGCATACAAGTTTGTGGATCGGAAGGAATTTGCAATGTTGAGGTAACCCTTTATTCAAAACTCAGAAGATACAATTTCCGAGTGAAGCTTGCTTTGTTACTTTGATTTGTTATTAATATATTACTTCAAAAATTTTATAAGACTTAAATCGTTGGATATGATTTTTTTTTATCAAAATTCAACAAAATTATTTGAAATCCTGTCTTTGGAATTAAAATAGCAGAGATTAAATAATAATAGAGGGCCAAAAAAGACAATTGAGATGTCTACATCTCAAATGTGTTTTTCCCTCAGATTCATAAATCAACACTTCGCGGTCTTCAGATTCAACAGGGAAAAAATTGGAATCATACCAGTGTAATGTTCAACACAAAATTATATAAAATATCTGGCACTCAAGCAAAATAGCACAAACCAATTCGATCTATTCAACACAAGTAAGATATCTACAAGACTCTCACACAATCATCCATTATTCAAGTATAAAAACAACTCCCAACCCCTAAAATCTCCAGATCTAGCTTTTCAATAGGCCACAAACGACCAATCCAAAGCCAGATCTGAACAATGCAGCAACATAAGAACATAGATCTAACACCAAAGACGCAAACATAACAGTATAAAGACTAAAGTAAAACCACGTTCGATACCAAAAACGACGAGATCTGCGTCAAATCGCCAGATCCATCAGTGACGAAGAGCTCCAACGAAGGCCGCGGCGGCGGAGAAGAGGAAAGCGGCGGCGATCGGCGCGGGAATCGCCGGAGCGGCGGAGGTGGGGCTTGGCGCGGGCGCGTCGGCGGCGATCACCACGTCGGCGAACAAGCAGATCGCGGCGGCAATGAGCGCGAGAGAGACCGCGAGGATTTTGGATCCAAAGGCCTCCATTGATTCGCTTTTTGATATTATCTCCCTCTCTAAAATTTTAGGGTTTGAGATTTGGGGTTTTAGAGAGAGAAAGCGATGAAGCGAATAGAGAGAGGAGAGACGAGGAGGGTATTTATCGGGGAGAGGCGGGCAGCGGTTGGGGTTCGGGCAGCTGCCCGCTGCCCGAGATGACAGACTGGTGCGACGCTGCGTTGTTTGTGGGACAGGTGTCGAGTGTGGGCCCACCATCGCGTGAGGATTTTTTACTGATTGCCACTTGAATAATTTGTTTCTAGAATTGCCCCCTGCCTTCCATGCAAAGGATTTGTTATTGGGAATTTACCCTGGGATCCAAGTTGTTTTGGTTATTTGCAAAATTGATCCACGTGGAAATACTTGCAATTAACATTTACGATGATGGTTGTCTCTCGGACAAAGGAGAGATGGTTATTATATGACGCTCACAAGTGGTATCTTCCCAGATTACGACACGTGGCGGATGATGTGTCCCGAAGGCTATGGGGGTGGAATAAATAAGTTGCATCAGGGACATTCCCCGGGATCCCTTCCTCGAGGAATGTATCCGACCTTTCGGGAGACCTCACTGAATACATTCCACCTTCACCTAGGAAACTACCAACAGCTCGTCTCCGAACTTCCTCAGTCTCCTTACTTTTCTCTGAGCCATCTGGCATGTTGAGCTTTCTCGTCCACCCGGCTCGTCTCCGAGCTCCTGACATGCCGAGCTTCCTCGGCCACCCGGCTCGTCTCCGAGCTCCTGACATGTCGAGCTTCCTCGGTTTTCCCGATCAATCAAGAGCGTAGATCCCATGCGCCCCGCAACGGCTCCACGTATATCGCCAGCATGAGATATCCACCTCCCCACGATCCGCGTCTTACGCTAGCGCATCCCACCATTAATGGGTGTATCCCCCATTAATGGGCGCATCCCGCCATTCAAGACGAGAATAACGCTGGGGCGTAACTGACGATGAAGATCTTGCGCATGCTTACTCCACGCGACCCCTATATAAATCCCTCTCTTAGATGACTAAGGTAACTCGAACTCATTTCCAATACGTCGCTACTTTGCACTTATACCTCGGCACTAACTTGAACGTCGGGGGGTCTTATGGCGGTCACCCACCCGGGGACTTCTTTGCAGATAGCTCGGCGTCAAATACCAACCCATTGAGATCCACACTTAATAACTTCCAAAACAAATCTCAGCCGTTAAAAACTGCCATCACGGGATCGACGGAAGACAACATCTGAAGGAGATCTCACCCTCCATCAGTTGGTGTCGTCTGTGGGAACGCTTCAGAAGCTTCCACCTATAAGTTGATCTTCTACTCTCGACCCGATGGCGCGACAACCGTGATGGTCTGAACACTAGCCGCCACAACGTAGGCAGGAGCGGCTCGTCTTCCCCTCCCAACGCCATCAATTCCTTATCCGCCCGGATAGACAGGCTCACATCACTGGTGGATGCCCTCGTTCGCGTTCAAGCGGTGGGCTCTACCCACCAGACCGCGGCTTCCCCTCCCCGGGATAACGACGTCCGTAGGAGGACGGAGGGGCACGCTCAATCCTTCGAGCTCACTCACCTTCATCTCACCCGCATGCGGCGATTGATTCCATAACCCGCTGGACGCCAGACAGCTCCACGCCATGATCCCAGGGAAGACTGGGTCGTCGCTCCAATGCCTACCGCGCGCTCTCTCCCCCAGAGGAGGTGTCTGTCAGCTCGCCTGCTTCCAGGCATGACCGGCGCCCCCACTCTCGCTGGGGGCGCGCGAACGATGAGCGCAGGGACCACTCGAGAAGGGCCTCACCTGAGAATTTGAGACACTTGATAGAGCGAAATTGAAGCCGCACCATCGCATAGAACCGGAGCAGGGGTAGCCACCACTCCGACTGTGCAGAATCCTCAGGGTACCACCACCGGCTTGAAGCCCTCGAGAAGAAGATCGAAGGCATACGAAGGGACGACCACACGTCCGGCGAAGGGGCCAGGTACTCCACCGACTCGCTAACGAAGCCCTTCAAAGAAGAGCTGCTTGCCGAGCACATCTTGTCCAGGAACAAGCCGCTAAAAGTGGCCCTCTTCGACTGGAAATCCGACGCGAAGGACCACCTAGATGCATTTACGGCAGGCATGAGCTTCCAGGATAACTCCGACGTGGCTCAATGCCGAGTTTTCCCCACCACCCTCATCCGAGTTAGCCGGGACTGGTTCCGAGGACTTACGCCATGCTCCATCTCGACCTTCGACGAACTGGCCACCCAATTCCTCGGTCCCTTTGTCGGGAATCGACGACAAAAACGGATGGTCGACTACCTGTTCACCATCAAGAGTGGAGACAAAGAATCCTTCAAAGGATATGTCACCCGCTTCTATAACGCCCTCCTCGAGGTCCCCGAGCACCGCGATGAAACAGTCATCACCGCACTAAGGTCGGGTCTTAGGCATAAATAGTGGCTCCGCTCTTTTGTATTAGCGCAACCTAAGACCATGGCCGAAGTAAAAGCTTGAACCTAGCGGAAAATCCAACTCGAGTCCGAGGTAAACTCAAACTTGCCCCGAGCCAATCAGGCAGACAGAAAGAAAAAGGACAGGGAGGAGGAGGAGAAGGTTGATCGTCCGAAACCTTACTCCCCGAGGTTTCAGGAGTACACTCCCCTGAACATTTCTCATACCGAGTTGTTGAAGGAAGCTAAGGGTGAGAGATTCTTCAAGCTACCGCCCATCATCCAAAGAGAAGGCAAGCGACTCCGCGGTCCATACTGCGCCTTCCACAGATCGTAGGGTCACCCGACAGAGAACTGCAAACAACTCCGTGACTACATCGAGGAGTTGATCCGGTCAGGCCACCTGGCGAAGTACCTGCGGGACAAGCGGTAGGCAGAGCGGGAGCAAAATGACCAAGCCCCTCCCGGGGAATTAACGATCGGGCAGATCATGGTCGTTACCTCGGATCCAGCTCGAGAAAGTGAGGGGAACCGCCACATCCTCCCAATCGAGGGTACAAGCGGTATGCCACACAAGAGGTGCAGGAGGGACGAGCCGATCGCTTTCACAGATGAAGATCTCCACGGTATATCGCTCCCCCATAATGACCCACTCGTGATAACGACTAGAGTCCACCATTACGAAGTCCAGAGGATATTGGTCGACTCAGAAAGCTTAGCGGATATCCTGTTCCACGACTGTTTCCAGTGTATGGGGCTAGGACCATCCGACCTCCGACCTACCTCCCATGTCCTCTCTGGGTTCACCAATCATTCTGTCCCTGCCGAGGGATTGGTCACCCTCCTCCTCAACATCGAAGAAGCGGATAATACGCGAACCATACCAGCAGGCTTCCTCATCGCCAAGGTCCCTTCGTCCTACAACATTTTCCTAGGGCATCCTACCTTAAACGCTCTCTGGGCCCAGATCTCGACTTATCACCTTGCACTCAAATTCCCTCTGGATAAAGGGGGAATAGGCCCGGCCTATGGAGACCAGCAAACTGCTAAGGTTTGCCTCGCTTCGACTTCCACCACCGGAGAGCAGGGCGACGATTTTGAGGGCACGCCTGACTTCCAAGGGTCTTTAGACACCCGCGACGACCAAAGGGAGGTTAGAGGTGCCTCGGTGGAAGTATTGACTGAAGTCTCCCTCGAAGAAGGGGTCGATGGTCAGACAGTCCAGATCGGCTCACTCCTGACTGGGGATCACCGCGAGAACCTGATCCGGTTCCTCTGAAATAACTCGGACGTATTCGCTTGGGCGCCGGCGGACATACCCGGAATCGATCCTTGAGTGATCTCCCACAAGCTCGGGGTCGATCCGAAAGCAAAGCTCGTCCGACAAAAGAAGAGAAGCTTTGCGCCGGCCAAGCAAAAAGCGATAGAAGATGAAGTGGATCGACTGCTCGCCGCTAACTTTATTAGAAACCTGGACTACTCAGATTGGCTGGCGAACATGGTCATGGTCAAGAAGGCAAACAAGAAATGGCGCATGTGTGTCAATTTCATAGATTTGAACAAGGCCTGCCCCAAAGATAACTATTCCCTCCCTCGAATAGACCAGCTGGTAGACAGCTCGGCCGGCCATGAATTATTGAGTTTCATGGACGCTTTCTCCGGTTACAATCAAATCAGGATGAACCTAGCCGACGAAAAACTTACCACCTTCACCACTGATCGGGGGGTATACTGCTACAAAGTGATGCCCTTCGTGTTAGTTATATGTATGCCCTAGAGGCCATTACTGTACATGTGATGTATATTGTAGTGGATACTTGGACATATATAGGGAGGACTTTCTTGCTCGACATGATAGTATGCTATCTAGTTGCACTTTATCTTAACATGTACACATATAGTCTCTCTATTATATATTGATAAAGCCCTTAGGATGAGTACTTGACTACCAGGATTATGATGTGGATCATACTAGTGGGGCAAAAGTAGTCGGTAAGTACATCCTTTAAATGTTCCTAGTCGTAAGAGTATCGAGATAATGTATCGATACTCCAGAGTAAACTAGCGTATGCGCTTCTTGACTCATATGATGGGCGATTGATGATACCATAATCATTGGTGTTTGACATCAGAGAAGATATACGGGTGCTCAGTGGAGACTGGGTACACTGGACGGACTCGCCGAGAACTCCTAGATGGTATTATACCTATCGTCAGATAGCAGTTCTCTGGTGACACTGATACAGGTTAGTCTGTCGACCCGAAATCATCATAGAGTCTTGTGTGATTCCCACTGTGCTTTGATTTCCACCATACCACGTTCAAGAGATCGTGCAAAAAGGTGGTTTTGGGGTACAGTCCCGAGTCACATGGAGGCAATGAGCGATAGGAGGGGATTCGTCTCTCCCGGTATTGGGGGTTGATCTTGCGTTATACTCGATTGGCCATAACAGGAAATCTGTAACAACCACAAACTTTCTGTACAACTTTCTGTACAATTTTTTTCAAAATTACATAAAGGGGTACTTTTGCCTGAGCATAAGTTATAAATTTGTTTCGCTTTTTAATAGCAAGAAAGAGCTTGTAGCTCATTGGTAATACTTTGCACTGCTGAACCAAGCCACCAGAGTTCAAATCCCATACCCCACATTATTTTTAATATTGTTTTATTTTTGAATTTTTAGAATACCAAGGGTTTACACGTGCATAACTTACAAAAACCCCACTACACCCACAAATCTAACAGTACCAGAGAGTTAGTGAAGCGTTAAGGGAGACTCTGGCCACCTGACTCGGCCGGAATCGGTCGACTCGGCCGGACCGCCGAGTCACCAACATGAAACTTTTGGCTCTTCACCTCCCCTGCACCCCTGTACACTTTATTTCTTTAGACTAGTAACAGAGACCCCTTTAAAACACCAATTACTCCATTTTATTACATTTTATCACATTTTTTCATTTCAACCTTTCACCTACTCTAACCCTAGCATTATCCTATAAATACAATCCCTACACACACACCCCTCACTCCAAAATTCTGATCAAAACTCTCAAGAAATTTCCTAGAACCCTAGTGTACTTTGGAAGAAACGAAAGGCGAAACTCCGGCGATTTTTCCGGCGACAACCCTAGGAGATTCCGGCGCCTCCTACCGTTCCCTCTTCCTCTCTTCTAATCTCTAAACCCGTAAGTCCCTTCTCCCTTTTCACTTTGCTATTCTAAAAATACGTAATTACAAAACCCGACGGAATCTGAGTTAAACCGATTTCCGATTCGGTTCTTTCTCAAAATCCAACATTTTCTTGAATACAATCACACAAAACTCTTACATGTTAACCATTAAACATTAATAAACATATTGAACAAGTTTCATGACAATCTATTTCAATTTGTAACTTTTACTGTACTTTTTCACTAAAATATCATGTAGTTTTATTTCGACATTAAAATATCACAAACTTGCTATACCTTTAAGTAGATCACGAGGTAATGACCTACCTTCTCACAACACTCATATGCAACATAGCACAATACCTTTTGGAAACATAGAATACGGGAAAACGAAACATTTCAAATAAATACCATGAATTAATAAAACCATTTTCTAAAGGATTAAGTATTTTACACAAATCTTTGCAAAGCTCCGCTACAACCCAATTTGGGGAACCCGACTGGGATGGTGCGGATTATCGCACGTCTCTGGGCTTAGTAGTGTGAGATGCAGATATCCGCAAGGAGCATTCGGTCTCAAAAGATTTAAAATACGAACATCTTAAGAAAATGAGATTTCTAGAAATTTAATATATATATATATATTAAAATTTATTTTTATATATATATATATATGTAATATCAAAAATACCTATTTTTGTTATAATATATATACTTCAACTTTTCCAAAATCACAAGAATCACTTTACATTAAAATACCATTAAATCCATTCAAGTTCAATATTACAATTAAATACCATGTATTATGAAAAATAGGTTATTCTCACTAGAAATATCACAAAATATGAAATATATATTCATTACAACTCTAAAGACGATAGTTAAATACTTAGGGTGTATTTTGAAAATTATACAAAAGTATTTTTACATAAAAACCCCTCAAGTTCTATAAATTACCCTAAGGACCCTAGTAAATACAGGTTTAAGCGGGACCAATCTCATGAGCCCCAGAGAGCTGGAGAAGTGGGTGCTTGCCTATTTAAGGTAGATAACTTAACAACGGTGTTATCAACACGGTAATCGTCTTTGAAAAAGGCACAAATCCTGCCGCCCATATGCAGCGGTTACCCATAACATCAAAACAATCAGGACTTCAATTTCTTTTATAATTGTTCTGACTCAGACTGAGTCCCATTAATAATCTGACTTTAATATGATTCAAGTACAATCTACAATCCAACATGAATCTTGAATACATATATTCAATCTATTCAACTTGACTGAACCGAACCATGGATATACTTCCATTTACATGATTCTCCAGTTATATCCATGATTCTACAGTTACATCCATTTTACTGATATCATGGTTTCGGCAAGTCATCCAAATATACAATCTATATTACAATTCAATTACAAGTTGAAATATAATACAAATAATACAATCAAGATATCACGGGGTTTAAGGGGTAGATTGGTACGGAAGGTGTTAGAAGTGGCACGAGACCGTAAAATTTAATACACCTAACCTGAATCCAGTTGCTGTTGTACCGTGGCATAAACGGTTCCTTGTACTACACTTACCTCTAGTTTCTGGCATATAGAGACTCCTCTCGTATACACTGGCATCCTTCTGTACCAAGGTACAAACAACAGAGTTAACATTAAATACAAAATTATAACAATATAATACAACTTTAAAAGCTACATTCTCTTTCTGTCTATTCTATTTCTCCCTTATCTTTGGGACTTACGGAGCGATTTGTTCGCTAACGATATTCTCTTTCTTTCTTTTTTGAATGTCGTCAGGTGATCTGGACACTCTGGAGATCGAGCCCACTAGTGAAGACTTGGACCACTTCATTGAAGACCCAGAGCTTTAGTTCATTGTACACTTTTATTTCAGTACTTTTCCTTTTCTGTTATGCCATTGTTTAGGCATTGCTTTCATTCAGTTGTATTTACTTTTCCATGCATTGTACAGAAAGAATGTGAATAAATAAAGTTGATGTTTTATTATCTCTTGTCTCTTGTGTATATACTCTTATATTGCTTAGATACGCTTAGCGTATTTAGTTCACAGTAAATACGTAGCGGTCTCGTCGCGTCCTCTGCCCGTACACTGGGAAGCAGGGCGTGACAGGTTTTGTTGGCGGCCCATACAGGTCAGAGCTGTATGAAACTCTATCATGCAGTTCTGTTCTGCGTGAACAAGCTAAGCAATATAACACAAGAACCAGCAACTAAAACATTATTTACAATTCATGTTTCTTAAATCTTATCATTTCATATACTTTGAATCTGTCCTAACCCAAATTTTTCTTTAAGGTTATGGATTCCCCAAACTACACCAGCACCAACTTCAATAACACTCCACCTCCACTACCAATCACACCTGCCGTTCCTGCTCCACCCAACGAGCAAACGGTTCTGCTTGAGGCAATCCGCAGCCTCCTAGAGGGACAACAACAGCTCTTGAACCGTCCCGAGGCTGAAGCACCTGGGGTGAAACAATTCAGAGCTTTACATCCCAAACAGTTCTCAGGAAAGGGGAGCCCACTGGAAGCTGAGGAATGGGCTCAGAGTATCGAGGATGATCTGGCAGTGGCACAAGTGCTAGAAATAGCTTGGGTTCGTGTTGCAAAATTATAGCTCACGGACAATGCACGGAACTGGTGGAAGGCGGAAGAAAGCCGTCTTGAACAACCCATCGAATGGAAGATTTTCCGCGACATGTTCGACGCTAAGTACTTCCCTGAGACTGCCAAGTTCGACATGGAACATCAGTTCATACATCTGCAACAAGGTTCGATGTGGACCAAGTCGGTAGATGAGTATGACGCTGAGTTCACCATGCTCAGTCGATTTGCGGCACACCTGATACCGACGGATGAGATCAGAGCCCGTCGATTTCAACAGGGTTTGGATTCAGAAATCCAGGCTGCACTGGCTACAGGAGATTTTCCGACTCATGACTCGGCTCTGAAAGCTACCAGCCGTTATGAGACAGTAGTAAAGGCGAGGGGCAGACCTCAATCTGCCGGAATGAAGCGCCCTGCCAATCAGATGGCTGGAGGAGCCTCTTCGAGGCCAGCTGTTGAACTCAGAAGACTGGAGAAAGCCAATGATCAGCCAAGTCCCGATTTTTGCTTTTATTGCAAGAGGGAAGGACGCTTGTGGAAGGACTGTAGGCGCGTAAAAGGCCTATACTTGGTTTGTGGCGTATCCAATCACAGAATTGGAAACTATCCTTATAGACGCAACCCAGCTCACACACCCACTAACCATCCGCAGCGACCAGCTATCCAGACCCCTGCAACTCGTCCTGCACTCTCAGCACCACCTCCACGTGGATTTCCTGCGCAGCCAAATCGCCAATTCCATCAGGCACTGAGGAACATGCCTCGAGGACAGAAGAATGTGCCACCAGTTAAGAGAAACGTGCTACGGCGACATGCTTACACCTTAGCAGCCGTAGAAGCCAAGACAGTTGACCAAGGTAACACCAGTAAGTCTCTTTCACATTTTTAAAACCCTTGTATCACTTTATTATTTTTCATACACTATCAGTATTTCAGTCACCAAACTTTCCTTGAATCTGTTACACTTTCCTTTTATAAATTTCGAGGACATAAGTTTTATAAGGAGGGTAGAATGTAACAACCCCAAACTTTCTGTACAAATTTCTGTACATTTTTTTTCAAAATTACAGAAAGGGGTATTTTTGCCTGAGCACAAGTTATAAGTTTGTTTTACTTTTTAATAGCAAGAAAGAGCTTGTAGCTCATTGGTAATACTTAGCACTGTTGAACCAAGCCACCAAAGTTCAAATCCTATACCCCACATTATTTTTAATATTGTTTTATTTTTAAATTTTTAGAATACCAAGGGTTTACACGTGCATAACTCACAAAAACCCCACTACACCCAAAAATCTAACAGTACCAGAGAGTTAGTGAAGCGTTAAGGGAGACTCCGGCCACCTGACTCAGCCGACGGATCGGCCGACTCGGGCCGCCGCCGGCCGGACTCGGCCGGACCGCTGAGTCACCAACATACAACTTTTGGCTCTTCACCTCCCCTGCACCCCTGTACACTTTATTTCTTTAGACCAGTAACAGGGACCCCTTTAAAACACCAATTACTCCATTTTATTACATTTTAATACATTTTATCACATTTTTTCATTTCAACCTTTCACCTACCCTAACCCTAACCTTACCCTATAAATACAACCCCTACACACACACCCCTCACTCCAAAATTCTGATCAAAACTTTTAAGAAATTTCCTAGAACCCTAGTGTATTTTGGAAGAAGCGAAAGGCGAAGCTCCGGCGATTTTTCCGGCGACAACCTTAGGAGATCCCGACGCCTCCTACCGTTCCCTCTTCCTCTCTTCTAATCTCTAAACCCGTAAGTCTTTTCTCCCTTTTCACTTTGCTATTCTAAATATACGTAATTACAAAACCCGACGGAATCGGAGTTAAACCGATTTCCGATTCGGTTCTTTCTCAAATCCAACATTTTCTTAAATACAATCACACAAAATTCTTACATGTTGACCATTAAACATTAATAAACATGTTGAACAAGTTTCATGATAATTTATTTCAATTTGTAACTTTTACCGTACTTTTTCACTAAAATATCATGTAGTTTTATTTCGACATTAAAACATCACAAACTTGCTATACCTTTAAGTAGATCATGAGATAATGACCTACCTCCTCACAACACTCATATGCAATATAGCACAATACCTTTTGGGAACCTAGAATACGTGAAAACGAAACATTTCTAATAAATACCATGAATTAATAAAACCATTTTCTAAAGGATTAAGTATTTTACACAAATTTTTGCAAAGCGCCGCTACAACCCAATTTGGGGAACCCGACTGGGATGGTGCGGATTATCGCACGTCTCTGGGCTTAGTAGTGCGAGATGCAGACCTCCGCAAGGAGTATTCGGTCTCGAAAGATTTAAAATACGAACATCTTAAGAAAATGAGATTTCTAGAAATATAATATATATATATATATTAAAATTTATTTTTATAAATATATATATATATATATATGTAATATCAAAAATACCTATTTTTGTTATAATATAAATACTTCAATTTTTCCAAAATAACAAGAATCACTTTACATTAAAATACCATGAAATCCATACAAGTTCAATATTACAATTAAATACCATGTATTATGAAAAATAGGTTATTCTCACTAGAAATGTAAGAAAATATGAAATCTACATTCATTACAACTCTAAAGATGATAATTAAATACTTGGGGTGTATATTGTAAATTATACAAAAGTATTTTTACATAAAATCCCCTCAAGTTCTATAAATTATCCTAAGGACCCTAGTAAATATAGGTTTAAGCGAGACCAATCTCTTGAGCTCAGGGAGCCGGAGAAGTGGGTGCTTGCCTATTTAAGGTAGATAACTTAACAACGGTGTTATCAACACGGTAATCGTCTTTGAAAAAGACACAAATCCTGCCGCCCATGTGCAGCGGTTACCGATAATATCAAAACAATCAAGACTTCAATTTCTTTTATAATTGTTCTGACTCAGACTGGGTCTCATTAATAATCTGACTTGAATATGATTTAAGTACATTCTACAATCCAACATGAATCCTGAATACATATATTCAATCTATTCAACTTGACTGAACCGAACCATATGTATATTTCCATTTACATGATTCTCCAGTTACATCCATAATTCTACAGTTACATCCATTTTACTGATATCATGGTTTTGGCAAGTCATCCAAATATACAATCTATATTACAATTCAATTATAAGTTGAAATACGATACAAACAATACAATCAAGACATCGCGGGGTTTAAGGGGTAGATTGGTACGGAAGGTGTTAGAACTGGCACGGGACTGTAAGATTTAAGACACCTAACCTGAATCCAGTTGCTGTTGTACCATGGCATAAACGGTTCTTTGTACTACACTTGCCTCTAGTCTCTGGCATATAGAGACACCTGTCGTATACACTGGCATCCTTCTGTACCAAGATACAAACAACAGTGTTAACACTAAATACAACATTATAACAATATAATACAACTTTAAAAACTACCTTCTCTTTCTGTCTATTCTATTTCTCCCTTATCTTTGGGACTTACGGAGCGATTTGTTCGCTGACGACATTTCTTTCTTTCTTCTTTGAATGTCGTCAGGTGATCTGGACACTCCGGAGATCGAGCCCACTAGTGAAACTTGGGCCACTTCATTGAAGACCCAGAGTTTTAGTTCATTGTACACTTTTATTTCAATACTTTTCCTTTTCTGTTATGCCATTGTTTAGGTATTGCTTTCATTCAGTTGTATTTACTTTTCCATGCATTGTACAGAAAGAATGTGAATAAATAAAGTTGTTGTTTTATTATCTTTTGTCTTTTGTGTATATACTCTTATATTGCTTAGATACGCTTAGCGTATTTACTTCACAGTAAATACGTAGCGGCCTCGTCATGTCCTCTGCCCGTACACTGGGAAGCGAGACGTGACAAATTCCCTGGCCAGGGTTGCTGGGATCTACTAGTGAGTGTTATCAGTAGTTTCTCGAACCGTTATGGACCTTGCATCGGCATGACTTATCAGGGCTATTGAGGTCTGACGTTTACCACCCCCAGGCTGAGATATGTGATATATCTGACGAAGAGACCGGACTGTACGGTAGTGTTACTGATTGGATTCGCAGGAGTATGAGCATGCTTGCTTGTTGATCTTCTGATCGCTCAATACCCGGGTGGCCGTTACGTTTAGCAGACCGCTTGCGACTTGTGGGTGTTTGATATGATCATCACCTACCGCCGGTGTATTGATGGGTTTTTAGAGTCCTACACAGAGGTTTCCTGGTTTATACGAAATGAAGTAAGAGCACATATATGATATGTGCTGGACCGAGATTAATGTGCGTATGTGATACTGCATTCTATTCTCGCGATATGTGATATCGGTCGGTTATATGTGATATAGCCGGGTTATCGGATCAAGTGTTGATTCGATAAATTGTTACATTTGATATTAGCCGGTTGTATGTGATATAGACGGATTATTAAATAAAGTGTTGATTTAATAATTTAGTGTATATTTATATATTTGATATATTGAATTACATTAACTAATATTAGCTCACTTAAACATTTCTTTTTCTCACTAGTATACACTTAGTATATATGTGATATATATTAATGTACATCTTTTGTGTCATGCTAGATACCACATGCTACATGGGTGTATGAGACTCACACCATGCTAATAACAATGTGAGCTTTTATTTATTTAAAGTAATTCAATATTATTTGGAAATTGTCATGCTTGGAAGCTTGGAGAAGCTTGAAGCATCTTTGACTTAGTCCACTAGTTTTGTTTTACTTGTAGATATTTATTAACCTAACCATTATTGTTAGCCATAGTTTATTCTCTACATGAGTTAGTGTATGACACTAACTCACCCATGGTTGCTATTCTCACATCATGAGTTTCATTCTCATCTCCATTTCATCTTCTTCTTCCTCATGGAAAAGCTTCTTAGCTTTTGAAAATGTGATGAAATATTGTGAGAAAAATTAATCTAAAGTGAGCCCATTTCCTACTTCATCATCCTCTACTATAGTAGTCATTTAGTTTAGGGTGTTTGCTTCACCAATCTACCATTAGTGAAGAGCTAGCATGAGCTTGAGTCTTCTCGACGTAGATCATCTTCGGCCTCGAAGACTTCGAGCAAGCTTGTTCATTTCTTCATGTGAACCCTTACTAGAGTTCGGGTGTTCACTATTTGGAGCGAAGGGACTACTACACAGAGTTTTAGAAGTGAAAGACTGGTCTACAAATGTTGTATTTCTCATTCACTTAGATGTAAAGATATTTGCATTACTTGTTCATCTAAATCTCTAGTTAAGATTCTAGGTTAGGGTTCTTCAGAACGACAAATTTTTGAAATTGGCATGGACGATACCTTCCGAAACCTTGTTGTCGCCCTAGAAAACCCTGCAGTGGTATCAGAGCCAAGCTAGAGAATTAGACAATGTTTGTTAGATTACGAAACCGAAACTACTCCGAAACTTAAAACAACGAAATCCAGTTTCTGTCGAATTTTAAATGGCCTCTAAAATTTTTTTTAGCAACTGCAGAATGTTGTATGTGATATAATACGAACACTATGAAAATTTGAAGCATTTTCGCCGGTTTTTGGCCGGCCACATCACCACAAAATCCGAGCAGGCCGGCCCTGTTTAAGGATTCTGGCTTTAATTTTTTTTCAGTGTTCCAGACTCTGGGTTTTGGTGATTCAGGTGTTGCTTATTTTTGCAAAAATTGCATGTGATGTTAACTTTCTGCAAAGGCAATTTGGAGTGTTTCATAATCGTAATTCTAACATCTATTCGAGTTATTTAGACGACGTTAAAAAGTTCGAACGGATATCAATAACTCAATTTTTCCCTCACTGGAAATTTTCCAAGAGTTGGATTTTTTTTCAAGTTTAAAATCTTCAAAAAATTATGCAAGCGATTTTGTGGACACTCTAGAAGAACGATACCCAAACTCGACTTTTTGGATCGCAGAACCGCAGTCATACACTAGGGTTTGCGGCAGTTCCGCGGCGATATGAGTGAGGCATGGGTCGGCCCTTCTACGGATGGTTCAGAGGAGCTGTGGCATGTTCTGGGTACTTTTTGAACTCTCCTCAAGTGTTGAGCTCTTTGGGAAATTTTGGATGTTTGTTTATTCGATCGAAAAGTTTAACATCGTCTAGCTATCTGTGATTGTGATACAATATTTGGAATCCACATAATTAGTTATGTGATAACTAGTTTGAATTTTATAAATCTAGCAATTCAGTCTCATTTGATCGGTTGCCACGGAATTTTGATGTGGATCAAAAGTCCGTCGCAATTACTTAGTGTACGCGGATACTCGTCGGGTAACCTTACTAGATAGCCACGCCCCATAGCCCCGACCAAGTGACTGTAGGAGAACCCCGTCGCCAAAAGCATCCGTTCGGGTGCTCGCGGCCGCGGTGTTCCGCCTAAGTGCACTTCGTCGACGACATCGGGGGTGCGACCGTCTACTAAAATTTCCGACGAACATTCGATCAAGTTGTCAGGAATCTTGTTGAATTACCCGACTGGTTATTGGAAAGTGTTTTCAATATCGAGACTAAAATGCGGGGTTTATAATTGTTAGTCATGTGATGTCTAAGGAATTCATTTGGTTAGGCATGAAATCCAAAATAATGTGATACATTGGGTTTATGATCTCTAAGGTGGTTGTGGATTCCAATTGTTGTAGTTTTTCACTTTCTTTTCTGCGACCGTAAGTGTAATATATGGCGTATCGCCAGTTTCGTTGCTATATATCAACGACAATTGGGATACACATATTTACTTACGTTGATGATATGTGATGTTATGTGTTGCTGTGATATGTTATATTGGATCATCGTGTTTTGAATAGCCCGGTTTTTTATGTGAGATGAGAGTTTTTCATTTTCATTCATGTAAAAGCTTGTATGCAATATTCTTTTATTGGGGCACTTCCGGGTTGATGATGATGTCACCATTGATGTATATTATTTACTTTTCCACATTATGATAGACCTAAGGTGGGGAGCACAAGTAACCGGGTTCTAGGGTCTAGTGGGAGACCATCTCGAGGAGTCGAGACTGGGTCTCCTAACTCTAGAATTGGGAGGGTTGCTTGCCGCTCTCGTAGGGGTCTAGAGATGTGGGTTTGGCTATTCATCACGACCGTGGAATCTGCGTTTTTTTTATTGGCTTAAATAAAACACGGAATTCCTAGTATATCCAATATTTCATATGTGTTCTTCTGCTGCTGATATTCTGTGATGTGATCATTTTATATTTTGAGACGAATGCTTATATTTTATATATGATGATATATAGTAAATATTGATGCTTTCGTTTCTTCTGTGATGCTTAGGAAGTATAATTGATGGAACTTCATTAACGAGATTAGTGAAATAAAATAAACCTAAAGATATTGTAGAAACTTGTTTTAAAAACTGGTAGCTCTAGTTCTTGCTTTGCATAGCGGTATTCCTTGTAAAATATCCAGCACCTTATTCGATAAGGAAAGAGCCGAGATCCCTTCACCGGGAGTGACCTCTTTAGCGAAACTAGTAGATACTACAACCCACTCGGTTTGTCTTTTGATTGCTTCTATAGTTTTTGCTTTGCATAGTGGTATTTGTGAAATATCCTGCACCTCATTCGATGAGGAAAGAGCTAAGATCCCTTCACCGGGAGTGACCTCCTTAGCGAAACTAGTAAAAGTCTCAAAAACACTCCTTTTCAAAATCACTCGATTCTACAACGATATCAAGTTCATTACGCAAAAGGTTTTCTTAAAAACCTGTCGTAGCCCTCCGTCATTTCAGATGAGTAGTATTTAGTATTCGTGCTACGTTTGTTGGCTTTCGTCAAGGTATAGTGTGCGGTAGATGATTAGTGCTTATCTGCTTAAGCATATGATGCGATTGGATTAGGGTAGTCGTACGGCTTTGTTGGCTTTCGTCAAGGGTCGTGCAGGTGGGTTTAATTCAATCATGAAATGTACGGGTTGAACTTGACTAGCAGACTATGGTTTGTTGGCTTTCGTCAAGATCATAGGATGCTAGGGGCAGAATATCATCGGGAATTTCAAGTGTTGAAATTTACAATGAGATTGCATACCTTCAATAAGATAGTTGGATCCCGATACCCACTGCGAGTAAGAGTTATTCCTGGGAGAGTTTTACACATTACAATTAGCCGATCAAGTAAGTGTCTAGAAAGGTGTTAACGGGGTTATGCCCATGGGAAAACATGGTTTATTTTAATTAGGTCCGTGCGAAAGCACGGAGAACCTCCCTCAAAGTACCGATACTGGCCTGTCCGAAAGATTGGCAAACTTGTAGGGTGTAATTAATCCCGGCTAGTCTATCCTTTTAGGGTTTGAAGGAAGATTTGATAAAAATAGTGGGAGCCATCCTGATTAGATAAAATAATAACCAATCTAATTTTACAAGAGCACACACAGAGTATTTTCTTCTCTCTCTCTCTCTCCTGGTGGCGACTATGTCACGCCTTAATAAAGATAATAATGTGGATGCATTGACCGAACCTGCTTATTATACTGAGCTGGGGAACGTTGGTTCCATTCTTTCTTATAATTGTTATAAGTCTGAGCAGGAAATAGGAGAATATCCGGATTCCTACGCCACCCATTCGAGAAATAAGCATGTTGATGCATATACTTCGGGTGTGTTCATTACCAAGAACTGTTTCTCAGTTACCTCTACGTCCTAGGTATGGGATACCGGAATAGGATCCCACATATGTAATATGTTACATGGGGTACAGATAGGTAGAGAACTGGAAATGAGTGATATGTCTCTAAGTGTTAGAGAATGATGCAATTGTTGCAGCCAAATAAGTTGGAAAATATCATCTTGTATTAATACATTGATTCTGAACGAATGTTATTACATACCGAACCTGATATACAACATTATATCGGTTTCTTTAATGAGTTAAAGAAGGATATAATTCTGTATTGGAGGATAATGTTGTGAACATTTTGCTTAATCAAGAGTTGATTGGATCATGCACGTTATGTAATGGCATATACATTCTAAATCAAACCACAGTTCAAAGTATGTAGAACACACATAAAAGGATTAGTTCATAAATGAACGAATCCTTCTTGAGGTATAGTAGACTAGGTCATATCTATGCTACACGACCAGCTAAGTTACATAAGGATGAATATAAGAATCTATTCAAATTTTCATCTTATGATACTTTCCAGTCTTGTCTCAAAGGTAAAATGATCAATACTCCGTTTACTGGAAACAGAGAAAAAGTTATTGAACTCTTGGGACGGATCCATGATGATGTATACGGTCCTATGTCTACAAATGCCAGGTCTGGTTCTTTGTACTTCATGACATTCATCGATGATCTCTCAAGATTCGGACATATGTTCCTATTGAAACACAAGTCTAAAACTTTTGAGAAAAAGCTTGAAGTTAAGAACCAGACAGGTAGAAGTATTAAAGTCCTTCGATGTGATCGAGGAGGCGAATACTTAGGCATGGAGTTCCTAGATTTTCTAAACGGAGAATGTGATTCTCTCTCAGCTTACTCCTTCGTATACATCACAGCACAACGGTGTATCGGGACGGAGGTATCGCGCCCTATGAGATATGGCGCGCTCTATGATGAGTACTGCTGAGTTACCTATTTTCTTTTAGAGTTATGCACTTGAGAAGCTGCATACCTATTAAATGGGGTTCCATCCAAATCAACGCCTACCACTCCATATGAGATATGGTATGGGAAGAGACTATCTCTTTAACGAGTTAAGATATGGGGTTGTCCGGTCTATGTTGAAAGGCAGAATCCGGACAAGCTCGAGGCAAGGTCAGTTCTGTATAAGTTTATTAGGATATCCCAAACATTTGCGAGGGAATATCTTCTACCACACAGAGGAACAAAAGGTGTTTTATTTCTCAGCATGCCACCTTTTTAGAAAATGAATTTCTTGTGAAGAAATTAGTGGTCATGAGGTAGAACTGGAAGAGTTCCAGCTGGACAAACTAACAGCTGATGATTTGGTGAAATCAAAGGATTCAACAGTCTTCAACGAACCTCAGCCTCTCCGCGAATCTGGTAGGGTTCCTCATCCACTTGAGAGTTACTACGGTCTTCTCGGTGACAGTGGAAGAGGATTGCATCATAGTAGATGATGACCCAACTAGGTTCATACAGGCCATCACAGGTGGAGACTTTGTGAAATGGCTGGATGCTATGCGGTCAAAGATGGAATCCATGTACACCAACAAAGTATGACTTTGTATATTGCACCTGAAAGGGTAAAACCCATTGGGAGCAAATGGATCTTGAGAAGATTCTTGGTGTAGATGGAAAAGTTGAGACTTTCAAAGCTATGCTTAAGTCCATCAGGATCAATACACGCATCGCGGAGTTGGAACATCTGTTTTGATGTTGCAGTCAAAGTGTTTGACTTCATCAAAAAGGTAAATGAACCTTGTATATAAAAGAAGGTTGTAGAGAGTAAGGCTATCTTCCATGTATTGTACGTAAATGACATACTCTTGATAGGAAATGGTTTCCTATGCTACACTCGGTCAAGCTCCTTTTATCACGAGGATTCTCCACGAAGATGTTGGGAGTGTCCCAAATCCAGGTATATTAATACCATACTAAAGGGGTTTAGTATGGATGATTCGAAGTATGGTGGTTCTCCCACTTACTTAGGAATCGCTCTCTCCAAAAAGAAGTCTTCCGAGACTGATTTGGAGAGAGCTCGCGTGCAAGGGAAACCCTATGCTTCGACAGTAAGCTCTATCATGTATTCGATATTATGTACCAGACCAGATATAGCTATATCACTAGGTGTAGTGATCAGGAATCAATCAGATCTTGGGAGAATCACTGGACAGCTGTGGAGGACATTCTTAAGTACTTGAGAAGCGCTAAAAGAATGTTCTTGGTTCGAGCTTCCAGAGTGATAAGTTCAACTGAAAGTCAGTCACATGCATTGTCTTTACCCTCAGTGGAGGGACAGTATGTTCGAAGAGTTCCAAGCTAGATACCGTGACATACTAGACGATAAAGGCTGAATACATCACTACCAACGATACTACCAAAGTGGCTGTCTGGCATTTCTTGTTCATGAGATGAATATGGTTTCTACCATTGAGCGTCCAATAACTGTTATTGTGACAATATTGGAGTTGTGGCTTTAGCCTAGGAACGCCGGTCCCATCAGCGATCCAGACATATTCTGAGGACAGTATCACCTGATCAGGGAGATGGTTGATCTCCAAGGAATTGAGGTAAAGAGAGTTGACGCAAAACATAAACACGGCGGATCCACTCATAAAAGCCTTTCCCTAGAGAGACTTCTATAGGACGTTGAGTATGAGATACTGCAACAAATGACCTTAGTGCAAGTGGGAGATTGTTAGTTATATGTATGCCCTAGAGGCCATTACTGTACATATGATGTATATTATAGTGGATGCTTGGACATATATAGGGAGGACTTTTTTGCTCGACATGATAGTATGCTATCTGGTTGCACTTTATCTTAACATGTATATATATAGTCTCTTTATTACATGTTGATAAAACCCTTAGGATGAGTACTTGACTACCAGGATTATGATGTGGATCATACTAGTGGGGCAGAGGTAGTCGGTAAATACATCCTTCAAATGTTCTTAGTCATGGGAGTATCAAGACAGGGCATCGATACTCCAGAGTAGACTAGCGTATGCGCTTCTTGACCCATATGATGGGTGATGGATGATCCCACATCCATTGGTGTTTGACATCAGAGAAGGTATACGGGTGCTCAGTGGAGACTGGGTATACTGGACGGACTCGCCGAGAACTCCTAGATAGTATTATACCTATCGTCAGATAGCAGTTCTCTGGTGACACTGGTACATGTTACTCTGTCGACCCAAGATCGTCATAGAGTCTTATGTGATTCTCACTGTGCTTTGATTTCCACCATACCACGTTCAAGAGATCGTGCAAAAAGGTGGTTTTTGGGTACAGTCCCGAGTCACATGGAGGCAATGAGCGATAGGAGGGGATTCGTCTCTCCCGGTATTGGGGTTGATGTTGCGTTATGCTCGATTGTCCATAACAGGAAATCCCTGGCCAGGGTTGCTGAGATCTACTGGTAAGTGTTATCAGTAGTTTCTCGAACCATTATGGACCTTGCATCGGCATGACTTATCAGGGCTATTGGGATCTGACGTTTACCACCCGTAGGTTGAGATATGCGACATATCTAACGAAGAGACCGGACTGTACGGTAGTGTTACTGATTGGATTGGCAGGAGTATAAGCAGGCTTGCTTGTTGATCTTCTGATCGTTCAATACCCAGGTGGCTGTTATGTTTAGCAGACCGCTTACGGCTTGTGGGTGTTTGATATGATCATCACCTACCGTCGGCGTATTGACGAGTTTTTAGATTCCTACACAGAGGTTTTCTGGTTCATGCGAAACGAAGTAGGAGCATATATGTGATATGTGCGGGAACGAGATTAATGAGCGTATGTGATACCGCATTCTATTCTCGCGATATGTGATATCGGTCAATTATATGTGATATAGCCGAGTTATCGGATCAAGTGTTGATTTGATAAATTGTTACATTTGATATTAGCCGGTTGTATGTGATATAGCCGGATTATTAAATCAAGTGTTGATTTAATAATTTAGTGTATATATTTGATATATTGAATTACATTAACTAATATTAGCTCACTTAAACATTTCTTTTTCTCACTAGTGTACACTTAGTATATATGTGATATATATTAATGTATAACTTTTGTGTCATGCTAGATGCCACATGCTACATGGGTGTATAAGACTCACACCATGCAAATAATAATGTGAGGTTTTATTTATTTAAAGTAATTCAATATTAGTTGGAAATTGTCATGCTTGGAAGCTTGGAGAAGCTTGAAGTATTTTTGACTCAGTCCACTAGTTTTGTTTTACTTGTAGATATTTATTAACCTAACCATTATTGTTATCCATGGTTTATTCTCTATATGAGTTAGTGTATGACACTAACTCATCCATGGTTGCTATTCTCACCTCATGAGTTTCATTCTCATCTCCACTTCATCTTCTTCTTCCTCATGGAAAAGCTTTCTAGCTTTTGAAAAGGTGATGAAATATTGTGAGAAAAATTAATCTAAAGTGAGCCCATTTTCTATTTCATCATCCTCTACTATATTAGTCATTTAGTTTAGGGTGTTTGCTTCACTAATCTACCATTAGTGAAGAGGTAGCATGAGCTTGAGTCTTCTCGATGTAGATCATCTTCGGCTTTGAAGACTTCGAGCAAGCTTGTTCATTTCTTCATGTGAACCCTTACTAGAGTTCGGGTTCGGAGTCACCAGTAGGAAGTTCCTCAGGTTCGGAGTCACCAGTAGGAAGTTCCTCAGGTTCATGGTAACCCACCGAGGAATCGAAGCAAACCCTGAAAAGATCAGCGCCATCATCAACATGGCAACGCCCAAGAACAATGTTGACATCATGCGACTCACGGGAAGGGTCGCTGCCCTGAATCGCTTTATGTCCAGATCCGGGAAGAAGTGCCTCCCGTTTTTAGGGCCCTAAGGAAAATCCCCAAATTCGAATGGTCTGAGGAGTGTCAGAGCGCTTTTGAACAACTCAAGGCACATCCAGCGACCCCACCGCTACTCACCCGACCAGTCGAGGGTGATGAACTATTTTTATATCTGGCCATATCCGACCAAGCTGCAGGCTCGGTGCTTGTCAAAGAAAGCGAGGGCGTACAGAGGCCGGTCTATTATGTGAGCCATGTCTTCAAGGATGCGGATACCAGATACTCGGCCATAGAGAAAATAGTCCTGGCACTTGTCGTCGCCTCTAGGAAGTTTCAGCACTATTTTCAATCGCACACGATTCTCGTCCTCACCGAGCGACCTTTAGGGTCGATCCTCGCCTCCCCCGAGTCATCAGGATGACTGGAGAAGTGGAGGTGGGAATGTTTACTGCCAAAAATAGAGACGAACCGGGATGGATTGTCTTATCTGAATTTAGGGGCAGATCTTATTTGGATTTATCCGTCCACCTCTCCAAAGATGCCAAGTTGATTTATGGCACTGTATATCGGAGGTTTGGACGGATGCGGCCGTTGTAGCAGACTTCATCAGATTCCCCCTCGTTTGTGAGGGGTTTTTGATTGTGGGGATGCTCTTCCCTGCAGGCGCAAGCCCCTGCAGTTAATTACGTTATCGCATCGCGATAACCACTTTCTCCTGCTCCAGAATTTCACTTTGTATCGTGTGTGTTTGTTTTATTTTTGGTTGCCCGTGGATTGTATACGGAGACTAATTTATGTTGTCGCCCATAGGGCGTGGATTAGTCCAAATCCGTATATCTTAGATTTGGATTTGGGTTGATTTAAGGATCGTTGATATGTTTTGAGATCAAGATCGACTTGAATGTTTGTGAACAGTTGGGGCTCGATTGGTTTTTTTTGTTAAGGATACGTTAGTCCAATTTGAGGCTAAGATCTACTTAACAGGGTGTTAAGATTATTTTTGTTTTAGATCCAACAAGAGAGCATTTGGGCTCTGTTGTTTTAGTTTAAGGACATTTCGGTCCCTTATCGCCGTTTTGGAGGCGAAGTTGTAGTTTGAGGACATTTCGGTCTGTAGATCACCATTTTGAGGTGAGGTTTTAGTTTAAGGACGTTATGGTCCGTTGTCGCCATTTTGGAAGCAACGTTTAGTTTAAGGAAATTTCGGTCCGTTGTAGTTTAAAGACGTTTCGGTCCGTTGATCATTTTGCATGCACGTGTATTTGTTACGTGACGGGATGAGCAATGATGATATGGGATGCACCCAGTTTGGGGTGTGGTTTGATCTGGGGTGTGTACATCGGTTTGGAAAGTGCATGTATACGGGCAGAGGATGCGACGAGACCGCTACGTATTTACTCTGAAGTAAACACGCTAAGCGTATCTAAGAAATATAAGTAAAAAGCACAAGAGACAGTGACAATAGATATAATTGAACATCAATTTTATTTATTAACATTTTTTTACAATACATCTGAAAAGTAAATACATGGAATGGAAAGCAATGCCTAAATAGTGGCATAACAGAAATGGAAAATACAGAATGTAAATGTGTACAAGTAACTAGAGCTCCGGGTCGAAGGCTAGCTGATCCAAGTCCTCGAAGGTGGGCTCGATCTCCTGAAGGTCCGAATCACCTGCCGACATTCCAAAGAAAGAAAGAAAATGTCGTCAGCGAACAAATTGCTCGGTAAGTCCTATAAATAGACAAGAATGAAATAAACAGAATAGAGAGTATATTGTTATAATGTTGTATTTAGTATTAACACTGTTGTTTGTAGTTTGGTACAGAAGAAAGCCAGTGTATACGAAAGGAGTCTCACTATTCCGGAAACTAAGGTATATGGAGTACAAGGAACCGTTCAGCCATGGTGCAATGGCAATTGAATTCAGGTTAGGTGTATTATGGTTACAGTCTCGTGCCACTTCTAACACCTTCCGTACCAGTCTACCCCTTATAAACCCCGCGATACCTTGATTGTATTATTTGTATTGTTTGAAGTGTATATTGTATATAGATGGATAACTTGCCGAAACCATGATATCAGTAAATGGATATAACTGGAGAATCATGTAGATGGATGTATATCCATGGTTCGGTTCAGTAAATATAGATTAATTAGATTGAATAGACGGATTCATAGATCCATATTGTATTGAAGTTTGATACTTGAATCATATTCAAGTCAGATTGATTATATCGAGACTCAGTCTGAGTCAGACAATTAGAAAAGAAATTGAATACTGAATTATGTTTTGGTGCTATCGATAACTGCTGCACATGGACGGCAGGATTTGGGTCTTTTTCAAAAACAATTACCGTGTTGATAACACCGTTGTTCCCTGATTAAAAATCAGGAATTTCCTCAATGAGGCATCACGTGTTCACACGTGACCAAGGGTCACGTATTGACACGTGATCCATTTACAGAGTTAAAGTTTAAGCAAAGAAGAAGTAAGCGGCTGAGGAAAGACCCCAAAGGGGCGTCACGTGCTCATACATGACCAAGGGTCACGTGCTGACACGTGATGGTTTTTAGCCCAGTTGAAATGCAGAGTTTAATTCTATCAAGTTATAAAGGCCTCAATGAGGCATCACGTGTTCACACGTGACCAAGGGTCACGTGTTGACACGTGATCTATTTACAGAATTAAAAAAAAACCTAAGTAAAACAAGTGGCTGAAGAAAGACCCCAAAGGGGGGTCACGTGCTCACACGTGACCAGAGGCCACGTGCTCACACGTGATGACCCTTCAGCTGAATTAAAGTACAGAATTAAAACTCTGAAGGAGGAGCGGTCACGTGCCAACACGTGATAGACTTTGAAAGCTTCATAAATCAATAGAATTAAAATTCTAAATTTCTCTAAAATCTTTCCAAATGGGAAAGGATTAAGGAGAACCGTTGGATTAAAAATCCAGGGGTGATTAAATATCACCAATTTATGGAAAAATCTTAGACAAGGAAAGATTTCCCTAAATCTCACCATAAATAACAAACAGAATATTTTTGGATTAAAAATCCAACGGTGAATAAAATTCACTTAATAATCTAAAGGCTCATATTGACTATGAAAACAAACAAAATCTTTCAATGAAAGATTTGCTAAACAAATTGATTCTTTTCCTTCTCCTATAAACAGGAGCCAAGAGGAAGAGTTTTGGATATAGAATTTTGAGGAAGAGAGAGAGCCTTGGAATCTTGAAATTTCAGAGAGAAAAGAAAGGAGAATTTAATTCTCTACAAAGAAAAACCGTAGGTGAGAAAAGAAAGGGGATCAAAACTTCAAATAGAGAATTTAATTCTCAAAATCTAAGAGTTTAACTCTTCTGCAAAACAACTTAGTTCTTCCTCTTGTTGAAGATCTGCACAGAGCACATCTCCCCACATGTTGAGAATTTAATTCTCATCAGGTTGAGATCCTGCCATGCAGATCCAAAACTTAGAGGGGGAATTGAGTTTAGAGAATTTAATTCTCCCAAAACAAAACTAGGGTTTAACCCTATATGAGAATTTAATTCTCCTAGAATTACAGGAATTTAATTTCTTCAAGATGGACAGAACTAGGGTTTAACCCTAATTGAGAATTTAATTCTCTCAAATTCACAGGAATTTAATTCCTCCTAAAAAATGAAATTAGGGTTTCACCCTATACAAGAATTTAATTCTTTTACATATATAAGAATTCAATTCCTTTAAAAGAAATTAAGGTTTAACCCTACATAAGAATTTAATTCTTCCACAAACATAGGAATTTAATTCATCCAAAATCATAATTAGGGTTTAACCCTACAGAGAATTTAATAAAGAGACTAAAGAGATCTCCATATATGCGAAGAACTAAGGTCACGTGTCTCCACGTGACCCCTGAAAAGATCCCCAAAAGTGAGAAGGAAAAAGCTTCGAGGCAATGCCTCACGTGCTCCTACGTGACCTCCAAAACAAAGAGAATAAAAGCAAAGTCAAAATATGACTTGGGCACTCTCACGTGTTACCACGTGACCTCTAATGAATATCTTAATAAATCAGGGCATGAGCACCTATCGCGTGCCCACACGTGATGGCTGTGAGAATTAAAGGTGTTAAACACCTATCTACAGAACAAAATGAAAGGGATCTGGCCCCACTTTTTGATGCCATCACGTGCTCCCACGTGATCCCTCCCTCTTTTAGTGTTTAACACTAATCTAACAATTTTGTTGCCAGTGTTTAACACTGTTGTTTGTTAGTGTTTAACACTAATTTGAGAATCATATTTTTTAGTGTTTAACACTAATTTGATAATCTTATTTCCAGTGTTTAATACTGTTGTTCTTTAGTGTTTAACACTAGTTTTAGCCCAATTGGCTAATTTTTTAGAGGCAAAGCCTCCCCTTCAATTGAATATGACTAATGGACCAACAGAGAGCCAATATTCCAAACTTGATTGGACTTAGCCCGAGAAGGCCATAAGTCCTCAATTCAGACTTAACTGAGCCAATGTGCTCTTAATATAATTAACTGGTCTTAGTTCCAAACTGGGCTATAGATCATTTAATCCACCTTGGTTCAAGGATATATCTCTTCACTCCTTTGATATTTGTCGTTGTAATTCCTCAACGTCTTCAAAGAGGTGACGGGTCCCTACGACCACACATTTCACAGACTATGACGTCTTTAAGCTGGACTGTGGGGTCCTTAAACCTACGGACTATGATGTCCTTAACCTCGACCGTGATGTCTTAAAACTAACATTGGACTGTGGGGTCCTTAAACTCACGGACTATGATGTCCTTAACCTCGACCGTGATGTCTTAAAACTAACATTGGACTATGGGGTCCTTAAACTCATGGACTATGATGTCTTTAATCTCGACCGTGATGTCTTAAAACTAACATCGGACTGTGGGGTCCTTAAATTCATGGACTATGATGTCCTTAACCTCGACCGTGATGTCTTAAAACTAATATTGGACTGTGGGGTCCTTAAACTCATGGACTATGATGTCCTTAACCTCGACCGTGATGTCTTTAAACTAACATTGGACCACCATGTCCTTAAACTGGTAATCGACCGCAATGTCCCTAAACTAAACAATAGAGCGCAAGTGCTCTTTTGTCGGATCTAAACGATCCCGTTGAGTTGATCTTAGTCTAAAATTAGGCTAACGTATCCTTAACAAACGTTTAAGTTGATCTTAGTCTGAAATGAGACTAACATATCCTTAAACCCAACCTCCCAAACCCAAATCTAAGAAAGATACGGATTTAGACTAGTCCACGCCCTACGGGCGATAACATAACTTAGTCTCCGTATACAATCCATGGGCAACCAAAAGCAAAACAAACACACACGACATGAAGTGACCATCTGGAGAAGGAGAAAGTTGTTACAGCGATACGGTAGCGTAATTAACTGCAGGGGCTTGCGCCTGCAGGGAAGAGCGTCCCCACAATAAAAAAAACCCTCAAGCGAGGGGGAATCTGACGAAATCTGCTACATCGGCCGCATCCGTTTAAAATTTTGATACACGGTGCCATAAATCAACTTGGCATCTTCGGAAAGGTGGACAGATAGCACCAATTAGTATCTGCCCCGAATCTCAGGCAAGACGGACCTGCGCGGTCGCGTCTCCGTATTCGGAGGGAAACAACCGTTTGTTAAGTTGTCTACCTTAAACAGGCAAGCACCCATATCTCCGGCTCCCTGAGGCTCAAGAGACCGGTCCCGCTTAAACCTATGTTTACTAGGGTCCTTATTGTAATTTAGTATAACTTGAGGGGGTTTTATATAAAAATAATTTTGTATAATTTTCAAAATACACCTCAAGTATTTTATTATCGTCTTTAGAGTTCTCATGGATGTATATTTTATCAATGTGATATTTCTAGTGAATAAAACCTAATTTCATAATATATGGTATTTATTTATAATATTGGAATTGTATGGTATTTTCGTGTAAATGAGATGTTTTTCTTGAATTTTGGAAATGTGGAATATTATAAATATTAAAAATAGATATTTTGATATTAATTATATATATATATATATTTATTAAAAATATAAGTTTTATTTATAATAGAAATCATATTTTTTTTAAAGAAAATTGTGTTTTAAATCTTTCGAAATCGTATGCTCCTTGCGGAGGTCTGCATCTTACTCTACTGGGCCCGAGAATATGCGATAATCCTCACTATATCGAACGGATTCCCCGAAATGGATTGTAGAGGCGCAATTGCAAAGATTTGTTAAAATACACTTCTTGTAGAAAAATATTTTAATAGTTGAAAGTAGTTATATGTAAAGTCGTATTTTCCGAAATCTATATTCCCAAATTTCATCGTGGTATGTTAGATATGTGTGTTGTGTGGAGGCAGGTCATTACCTCGTGAGTTATCTAAAGATATAAAGGTACTATAGAGTTTATGTCGGAAACTAAAGTTTGTGGTATTTTAATGTAAAATTGCGATAAAAGATACATATAACAATCTTTTGTGATGAAACTTATTAAAGATATTTATTAATATTTAATGAACAATATGTGATGATATGAGATATCTTGATTAAGAAAAATTGTAGTTTTTAAAGAAAACCGAATCGGAAGTCGGACTAACTCCGCTTCCGTCGGGTTTTAGTTTTGAATGTTTTTAGAATAGAGAAAAGAGGAAGAAGTAGGGACTTATAGGTTATTTGACTAGAAGAGAGAAGGAGGAAGAGGTGGGAGGTGCCGGTGCATCGTTTCGGTATCGGAATCTCCTCGGATTGCCATCGGAAGTTCGTCGGAGCTTCGCCTTTTTGCTAACTCCACTTGCACACAAAAGACTTGGGAATTTTCTTGAGAGTTTTGGCAGGGATTTGTGAGTGAGGAGGGGTGATTTTGAGGGTGGTATTTATAAGAAAAATCTAGGGTTTAGGGTAGTGAAAGGGTGTGATAAAAATTGTATTTAAAAATGATTAAAATGGGGTATTTTAATTCTCGGGTTAATTGCAGAGAATTTAAACAGTGTAGGGGAGTGGGGTAGTCCAAAGGGTGTAGGGGGGTCAAGAAAAATTGGGATCGGACCGAGTTGGACCGGTAGCACCGGCCGAGTCAACCGTTTCACCGGCTCTAGTCGGGCGAGTCGGGGCTCGTCTTGATACCACGTGTCTCTGACGCTTGGTCTAGCCTCGTGAACACGTTTGTTTATTCTGTAACTTACCCTATTACGTGTAGTGCACGTGTAGACTCTTGGGATTCTAAAAAATTAAAAGAAATTAAAATAAAAATATAATGTGGCTGATGGGATTTGAACTCTGGTGCTTTGGTTCAGCAGTGTATGGTCTTACCAGTGAGCTACAAGCTCCTTCTTGCTGTTCAAAAGCAAATCAAACTTATAATTTATGTTCAGGCTCAAGTACCCCTTTTTGTACAGAAAGTTTAGGGTTGTTACATTCTACCCCCTTATAAAAACTTCGTCCTCGAAATTTGTAAAAGGAAAGCGTAACGGATTCAAGGAAAGTTTGGTGGTATAACTATTGGTAGTGTATGAAAAATGTGTGAAGGAATGAAAGAATGCGAAAGGTTTGAAAAGAGTTGAGGAAATTACCAGGGTTACCTTGGTCTACGGCTTCTGCTTCTTCGACCGCTCAAAGGAAAGTCTGATGCTATGGTACATTCCTCCTAACTGGAGGCATACTCCTCTGTCCTTGGAGCATGTTTCTCTGCCCTCAAGGCATGTTCCTCAGTGCCTGATGGAATTGGTGAGTAGGCTGTGCAGGTGGTGGAGCAGGGAGTGCAAGACGAGGTGCAGGAGCCTGGATAGCTGGCCGCTGCGGGTAGTTGATGGGTGTGTGATCTGGGTTGCGTTTATAAGGACAATTTCCAATTCCGTGATTGGATGCGCCACAAACTAAGCACAGGTCTTTTGCGCGCCTACAGTCCTTCCACAAGTGTCCATCTCTCTTGCAGTAGAAGAAAAAACCTGGACTTGATCGGTTAATTGTTTCTTTATGTCTCTTGGGTTTAGAAGGTTGTATAGGATAGGCTCCTCCTTCCATTTGGGTGGCAGAGCGCTTTATACCGGTTGCTTCTGCTTCTGGTTGGTTCAATAATATAGCAGTCTGCTGTTGCAGTCCTTCCAGGAGGCTTCGAATTGCCTCAAGAAGAACCGTCTGCTTGTTGATCGGAGCAGCGACGGCAGGTGTGAGTGGTAGTGGTGGGGCAGTGTTGTTGACATTCGTGCTGGTGTTGTTTGGGGAATCCATAACCTTGAAAGAAAATTTTTGGGTTAGGACAGATTCAAAGTAAATGAAATGATAAGATTCAAGAAGTATGAATTGAAAAGAATGTTTTCAGTTGCTGGTTCTTGTGTTATATTGCTTAGGTTGTCCACACAGTGCTGAACTGCATGGTAGGGTTCCATACAGCTCTGACCTGTATGGACCACCAACAAAACCTGTCACGTCCCGCTTCCCAGTATACGGGCAGAGGACGCGATGAGGCCGCTACGTATTTACTCTGAAGTAAACACGCTAAACGTATCTAAGCAATATAAGTAAAAAAGCACAACAGACAGTGACAATAGATATAATTGAACATCAACTTTATTTATTAACATTATTTTTACAATACATCTGAAAAGTAAATACATGGAATGGAAAGCAATGCCTAAACAATGGCATAACAGAAATGGAAAATACAGAATGTAAATGTGTACAAGTAACTAGAGCTCCGGGTTGAAGGCTAGTTGATCCAAGTCCTTGAAGGTGGGCTCAATCTCCTGAAGGTCCGAATCACCCGACGACATTCCAAAAAAAGAAAGAGAATGTCGTCAGCGAACAAATCGCTCGGTAAGTCCCGTAAATAGACAAGAATGGTATAGACAGAATAGAGAGTATATTGTTATAATGTTGTATTTAGTATTAACGCTGTTGTTTGTAGCTTGGTACAGAAGAATGCCAGTGTATACGATAGGAGTCCTACTATTCCGGAGACTAATCTATACGGAGCACAAGGAACCGTTTAGCCACGGTACAACGACAATTGAATTCATGTTAGGTGTATTATGGTTACAGTCTCATGCCGCTTCTAACATCTTCCGTACCAGTCTACCCTTTATAAACCCCGCGATATCTTGATTGTATTATTTGTATTGTTTGAAGTGTATATTGTATATAGATGGATGACTTGTCGATACCATGATATCAGAAAATGGATGTAACTGGAGAATCATGTAGATGGATGTATATCCATGGTTCGGTTCAGTCAATATAGATTGATTAGATTGAATAGACGGATTCATAGATCCATGTTGTATTGAAGTTTGATACTTGAATTATATTCAAGTCAGATTGATTATATCGAGACTCAGTCTGAGTCAGACAATTAGAAAAGAAATTGAATCGTGAATTATATTTTGGTGCTATCGGTAACTGCTGCACATGGACGGCAGAATTTGTGTCTTTTTCAAAGACAATTACCGTGTTGATAACACCGTTTGTTAAGTTGTCTACCTTAAATAGGCAAGCACCCATATCTCTAGCTCCCTGAGGCTCAAGAGACTGGTCCCGTTTAAACCTATGTTTACTAGGGTCCTTATTGTAATTTAGTATAACTTGAGGGGGTTTTATATAAAATAATTTTGTATAATTTTCAAAATACACCTCAAGTATTTTATTATCATCTTTAGAGTTTTCATGGATGTATATTTTATCAACGTGACATTTCTAGAGAATAAAACCTAATTTCATAATATATGGTATTTATTTGTAATATTGGAATTGTATGGCATTTTCTTGTAAATGAGATGTTTTCTTGAATTTTGGAAATGTGGAATATTATAAATATTAAAAATAGATATTTTGATATTAATTATATATATTTATTTATTAAAAATATAAGTTTTATTTATAATAGAAATCACATTTTCTAATGAAAATTGTATTTTAAATGTTTCGAGATCGTATGCTCCTTGTGGAGGTCTGCATCTCACTCTACTAGGCCTAAGGATGTGCGATAATCTGCACCGTACCGAACGGGTTCCCCGAAATGGGTTGTAGAGACGCAATTGCAAAGATTTATTAAAATACACTTCTTATAGAAAAAGGTTTTAATAGCTGAAGGTAGTTATATGTAAAGTCGTATTTTTCCAAATCTATATTCCCAAATTCCATCATGCTATATTAGATATGTGTGTTGTGAGGAGGTAGGTCATTATCTCGTAAGTTATCTAAAGGTATAAAGGTATTATAGAGTTTATGCCAGAAACTAAAGTTTGTGGTATTTTAATTTAAAATTGCGATAAAAGATGCATATAACAATCTTTTGTGATGAAACTTGTTAAAAATATTTATTAATGTTTAATGAACATTATGTGATGATATGAAGGTATCTTGATTAAGAAAAATTGTAGTTCTTAAAGAAAACCGAATCGGAAGTCGGACTAACTCCACTTCCGTCGGGTTTTAGTTTTGAATATTTTTAGAATAGAGAAAAGAGGAAGAAGTAGGGACTTACAGATTATTTGACTAGAAGAGAGAAGGAGGAAGAGGTGGCAGGTGCCGGTGCGTCGTTTCGTCATCAGAATCTCCTCGGATTGCCGTCGAAAGTTCATCGGAGTTTCGCCCTTTTGCTAACTCCACTTGCACACAAAAGACTTGGGAATTTTCTTGAGAGTTTTGATAGGGATTTGTGAGTGAGGAGGGGTGATTTTGAGGGTGGTATTTATAGGAAAAATCTAGGGTTTAGGGTAGTGAAAGGGTGTGATAAAAATTGTATTTAAATTTGCATTAAAAAGGATTAAAATGGTTTTTTTTAATTCTATGGTTAATTGTAGAGAATTTAAACAGTGTAGGGGGAGTGGGGTAGTCCAAAGGGTGCAGGGGGTTCAAGAAAAATTGGGATCGGACCGAGTTGGACCGGCGGCGCCGGCCGAGTCAACCGTTTCGCCGGCCGGAGTCGGGCGAGTCGGGGCTCGTCTTGATGCCACGTGTCCCTGACATTTGGCTCGGCCTCGTGGACACGTTTGTTTATTCTGTAAGTTACCGTATTACGTGTAGTGCACGTGTAGACTCTTGGTCTTCTAAAAGATTAAAAGAAATTAAAATAAAAAGATAATGTGGCTGATGGGATTTGAACTCTGGTGCTTTGGTTCAGTAGTGCAAGGTCTTATCGGTGAGCTACAAGCTCCTTCTTGCTGTTCAAAAGCAAATCAAACTTATAACTTATGCTCTGGCTCAAGTACCCCTTTCTGTATTTTTTTGAAAAAAAATTGTACAGAAAATTTAGGGTTGTTATAGTGCACCAAAAAGCAGTTGGTTGTTGGGACCCGCCACCTCTCTGAAGACGTTGAGGAATTATAACTACATGTATCAGAGGTGTAGAGAGATGTACTCTTAAACCAATTCCCGTGTTTGAGGGAAAATAGATTAATGGTAAACCTGGGAATCATTAGTGGTATTTTGAGACTAAAATTTCCTCAGGAGAATGTGGGACGAATATCGTTTTGGGATATCATCAGTTGGAAGATCGATAGCCGTATTTGGGACTAAGATCAGTTTGGGAACCCATGGGCTCAGTTGATCTGGGTTAGGAACCTAGCCAACTTGGGCTTGGTCCACTCAGTTTTCTTTTTATTTGAAAAGAAGTACTAAGCACTTGTTTAGGCTCAGTCCTTTTTTTGTGCAAAAAAGTGCTGAGCACTTATGTAAGTTCTGAAGCTCACACATAACCATGTGGGGTTTTCAGTCATGGGGCTTTGCCCAATAAGTGTTAAACACTTTACTTTTTTGTCTCTTTATGGAGTGCTGAGCACTCTTTATAGCGCCCACGTGCGAAGCACGTGAGGAGCCAGGCGCTGCCTGATGAGTGTCAAGCACTTGTTATATTCTGTGGCGCCCACGTGAGAGTCACGTGGGACGCTGGGCGCTAGGCGTCGCTCACTGAGTGCTAACCACTCATTTATTTTGTAGCGCCCACATGAGAGACACGCGGGACGCTGGGCGCTAAGCGCCAGTCACTGAGTGCTAAGCACTCCTTTATTTTGTAGCGCCCACATGAGAGGCACGTGGGGCGCTGGACGCTGAGCGTCAGTCACTGAGTGCTAAGCACTCTTTATTGAGTGGCGCTCACGTGAAGGGCACGTGAAGCGCTAAGCGGTGATTTTTTCATTGTATATTTTGTTTTGAGGAGTTCAATTTCCTAGTTCTTTTCTGAATTTTTGATCTCCAAAAGCAAGTTCGTCCGGATGAGAATTAAATTCTCAACTTGTGGGAGACTTGTCTTGTGGATCTCAGATCCAGAGAAAGAACTAAGTTATTCTTTTAAAAGGGTTAAACCCTTCAATAGGTAAACGGGATGGTTTGATCTCTCTTCTTTTTTTACCTAGAGCTTTTTTTCTGAGAAGGGAGATCTTCTTCTTTCTTCCTTTCTAAAGCTTTCTGCGTTATTTTTTTGGAGCTTATGGGGGGTTCCTCCTCTTTAACTTGAAGTCTTGGATCCTTTATATAGTAGAGGCAAGTCCGTTGATTAATTGAAAAAATCTCTCATTAAGATATCATAATTGATTTGGGGATTTTACCCACCATTGGATCTTTGATCCTAGGGCTTCTGTTTTACGTAACATATTTTTCTTGTTTTTAACAAGATTGGGGACATATTTACCCATACAAAATTTATTCTGTATATTGGTGATTCTTTAATCACCATTGGATTTTTAATCCAGCGGTACTCTATTTTACAGAGGGCAATCCTTCTTGTTTAGAAAGATTTGAGAAATATTTCCTCTAAACAGAATTTAATTATGCATCCTGATAATTTATCATCTCCGTTGGATCTTTGATCCAACGACTCTTTTTAACAGAGAGTAGAATTTAATTCTATAAGGCGCCGGCGCTCACGTGCTATGCACGTGGGCACTGCTTAAGGTTTTAATTCTTTCATGTGCTTTGCACATTGGCGCCCACATGAGGAGCACGTGCGGAGCCAGTAAGATTTTTTAACTCTAGCGCTGGTGCCCTCGTGGAAGGCACGTGAGGCACTGCTTAAGATTTTTGTGTGCTTTGTACACGGACGCTGCTCATATAAGAGTTTTTAACACTAACGCTAGCGCCCTCGTGGAAGGCACGTGAGGTACTGCCTCTTGAGTTTTGAACATGGCTTTGCTCTTTTATTGGGGAAAACAAATGCCCCCCACCATTGCGCTCACGCGGCTTACACGTGAGTGCAGCGGTGGCACCTTTTCTACCGTTGGTCCTTCTTGGAAGTTGAACCGTCTTCCTGTGCCTATAAGTAGGGCCTTTGGCCCTTGAGATGACTGTTGTTCATCTTCCCTAATTTTTTTCTTTATCTGAGAATTTAATTCTCTTTCCAGAGTTTAGATCTCTGTCCAAGAAAACTCTTTTAGAGTCAGAACTCTGTCAAAAAATTTGGTAAGGATTATGACCAAACTCTTGAAGGAATCTCCTCATGTTCTTGTTGGATATAGTGCCCTCAAGTCAATTATTGGATCGCAGGCACGTGATTTCAATGATTGAGGGAGGACCTATACCGGTAGGACAGTCTTACTCAAGATGATAGTATGCTATCTGGTTTATCTTTGTCATCGTGTACAAACTTTAGGTGATATTACAGATCACTATTTCACGTTGATAGAGCCCTTAGGATTCTTGCTTGACTACCAGCAGTATGATGGCGATCATATACGTGAGAGTTGGGTAGTCTATAAGCACATCCTTAAAAATGGTCCCTAGTCGTGGGAGTTTTCGAGACAGGGCATCGATACTCCAGAGTAGATTAGTGTATACAGTCGAGACCCCGACGAGGGGCGGTGGCCGGTCCCACAAACCATTGGTATCAGTTGGTTCACCTAAGATGTATACAGGTGCTCATTGGGTTATGAGTACACCGGACAGGACTTGCCGGGAACATACTAGTTGGTATTATACCTAGCGTCAGATAGCAGTTCCCTGGTGACATGTGTACAGGTTAGTTCATCGACCCGAGATCGTCATTTGTCTCGTGTGAGTTCCTACTGTGCTTTGATTACTACCCTACCATGGCTCAAAGGAGTCGTGCAAACAGGTTTTAGTTGGGTACAGTGCCGAACCACATGGAGGCAGTGAGCAGATCGGCAGGGGATTCGTCTCTCCCGGTATTGGGGGTGAGATCGCGCTGTGTCTAGGAGAGACATTACACGAATTCCTTGGCCAAGGCAAGTGAGATTTACCGGTAGGTATTCCAATAGTATCTCAGGGTGTTCTGGGCTACACTCCGACACGACTTGTACAGCTTTTGGGGGTCTGACGTTTACCAGCCCCCTAGGCCCGACATGCGATACTCATAGACGAACGGACCGGACTATACGCATATTGTTACTGACAGTCTCAGTAGGGTTTCTGGATGAGTTCGCTCATCAGCTTCCCTTTTGGTCAATACTAGGGTAGCTGTTACGTACAGCTAGTACCACTGACGTGCTTGTGGTTAAACCCACTGCCAGCGTATTGACGAGTTTTTAGAATCCCCCACAGATAGTTTCCCAAGTTCGGGCGAAACGTTGTAGAGGCCTTATGGTATTATGGCAGGATTCGATCATATATGTGCATTTATGCATGGATCATGATCGGACAGATCATACTAGTGGGCTTTGGTTTAAGCCGGATCCTAGTATTAGATTTGTTGGATTACTTTAGTCTCATTGCATTCGCATTCAGTCGGAATGCGGATGCAGGTATGTATATACAGATGAGGGGTATCTTTGTGATCCGTCACGAGTTTACTTTAGAAGATGCCATTCTATTTATTGTTATAAACAATTGGGTTAATGTTTATTTGGTGGAAATTATGAGCTCAATTCATGATTAAGGGCTTTAAATGAGGCATGTGAATGGTTGATGACTCATGATCTTATTCTTTGTCACGCCCCGCTTCCCAGTATACGGCGAAGTGGGCGCGACGAGGTCCGCTACGTATATACTCAGAAGTACATACGCTAAGCGTATCTAAGCAATATAAAATAAATACACAAGAGACAAGAAATGAAAAGAACAACAACTTTTATTTATTAACATTCTTTGTACAATACATGAAAAGGAAATACAACTGAAATAATAAGATGCCTAAACAGTGGCATAACAGGAAATGAAAAGTACAGAAAGGAAAAGTGTACAATGAAACTACAGTGCAGGATCTTCAGTAAACTGCTCAAAGTCTTCTTGCGATGGCTCAACCTCTGCCGGGTCCAAATCATCTGACGACATTCAAAGAAGAGAGAAACAGAATGTCGTCAGCGAACAAGTCGCTCGGTAAGTCCCAAAGGTAAGAGGGAAGTAGGAAAAGACAGAATAAAAAGATACATTTTAAAGTGTAAACTATTGTTGTAATGTTATGTCAACGCTGTTGTTTGTAGCTTGGTACAGAAGGATGCCATTGTATACGAGGGGAGTCTCTATATGCCAGAAACTAGGGGCACGTATAGTACAAGGAACCGTTTATGCCACGGTACAACAGCAACTGGATTCATGTTAGGTGTGTTAAATCTGACCACCTCGTGCCACCTTTAACACCTTCCATACCAATCTACCTCTTAAACCCTGCGATGTCTTATTTGTATAGTTATCTTGTAAAATTGAATTGATTGCATGATTGATTGACTGACTGACCGAAACCATGATATCAGGAAACGGTTATAACCATAGAGTCATGTAAATGGAATATTGGGAATCATGTAAAAGGAATATATATCCATGGTTCGGTTCAGTCAAGTTGTATAAACTGATAATTGTATTCATGGATTCATGTGTTCATATTGAATTGGAATATTGTATATTGTAGGTTGACTTGAATTATATTCAAGTCAGATTAATCAGACTCAAACCCGAGTCAGACAATCAGAACCGTGAATCGAAGTCTTATAATTGCTAGGGTCTTTAAGGTAATTTATAAAACTTAAGGGGGTTTTATGTAAAAATACTTTTATATACTTTTCAAAATACACCTCAAGTATTTATTATTCGTCTTTAGAGTTGTAATGAGGGTGGATTTTATATTGTGAAATTTCTAGTGAGAATATCCTAGTTTTAGGTATTTATCTGTAATATCGTTTATTTGAAGTTCATGGTATTTTAGTGTAAAATATATTCTTGTGATTTTTAGAAAAAGGTGGAAATTTTATATTATAATAAAATAGATATTTAAATGATAAATATACATATGTTTATACAAAATATAATTTTAATAAATATTTTATATTCCAAAATTCTCATTTTCTTAAGATGTCGTATTTTAAACCTTTCGAGACCGAATACTCCTTGCGGAGGTCTGAATCTTGCACTACTAGCCCGAGGGTGCGCGATAAACCGCACGATCCCGAACGGGTTCCCCAAAGATGGGTTGTAGCGGCGCTTTGCAAAGATTGTAAAATACTAATCTTTTAGAAAACAGTTTTATAAAGTAAAAGGTATTTATTTGCAAAGTGTAATTTTCCGTATTTTAGATTCTAGGGTTTCCTAAGCCAACTAGCCTATTTTTAAATGGTCTAAACGACAAGTCGTTAGAAGTCTCAAATCGCCTCTTCACCGCCAATTGTGGCCAGGTAAGTACAAGTGAGGAGGGAGGGATCCGCTCACGAATCGTGAGGCGGGCCTTTTAAAGTTACCCAAGCTCACTTGCCTAGCCTAGACACCACAAAGTCAGATTTAGATAAACGATCGATGTCCACAACTTATCGTATTTTCCCAGTAAGAAGTATTTACTTAAAAGTGTAACAAATCTAAACCTTTAAGAATGGTTTTATTAAGATTATGGTATTTTAATGTAAAGTCTTGTTTTATCGTATTAGGAGTTTTCAAGATAGCGTATTATGGTTTCATATGTGTGTGTGAGGAGATAGGTCATTACCTTGTGATCTATTTTAAGGTATAGCAATGTTAAAGGGTAAAATGTGAGATTGAAAAATGATGGTATTAAAGTGAAAGAATACGGTAAGTTGAAAAGGTTATCATTTCATGTGTGAAAACTTATTCAAATTGACTTTTACAAGTTTAATGGTCAAGATAGAGATATTTAGGAATGATTGAATTGATTAGAAGAAGAAAAATAAACATTATGGTATTAATGTAAAAAAGAATACGATATTGCAAAAGCTATCATTTCATGTGAGAAACTTTGTCCAAATTAGTTGTTATGTGATTAATAGTCAATATGAATAAATTTAAGTATTATAGAATTGGTGACAAGTGGGATTTTATAGAAAACCGAATCGAAAATCGGTTTGTTCCGATTTCCGTCGGGTTTCGTAATTTCGTATTTTTAAGAAGTGGAAAGAAGGAAAGAATGGGACTTATGGGTTTCGATCTATACTAAAGAGTATAGGGGAACTAGGTGAGTGGCCGAGGCGTTGTTTCGTCGCCGGTTGTTTCAAAAATGTCGCCGGAATTCCGTCAGCGCTTCGCCGTGAACTCGGTTTCAAAGTATACCCTTCTTGTAAAAATTTTGAGAGAGTAAAACTAGTGTTTTGAGATGAGAGGGTAGGGGGTAGGGGTCTATTTATAGGGTAGGCTAGGGTAGGGTAGGTGAAAGGTTTTTATTTTAAAAAAAAATGTAAAAATTAAAGAAAAATCATTAAAATTTGTATTAAATTGGGTGTAATTAACATTCGGAAACCGATCCATTAAAATGGTGTAAACAAGGGAGTTTAGAATGTGAAAAGGCAACTTTTTCATTTTGGGGACTCGACCGATCCCGGCCGAGTCCGGTGGTCGTTAGGTGGGGGGTCTTCAGACGTAGCTCATGGTATATTCACTTTTTAGGGTTCAGTTCAACTTTTGGGAGTTATGGCCTGTGGACTGTTGGGCTTCCAAGAATTTTAAAAGAAAAATAATCTAAAAATAATGCAGGGTATGGGATTTGAACTCTGGTGGCTTGGTTCAGCAGTGCAAGGTATTACCAATGAGCTACAAGCTCTTTCTTGTAATTATTGTGGGAAAATAGATACTTAAAGTGATAACAGCAACATTAAATACTCCAAGTATACTTCAAATTTAAATCAAATTTATGTATACAAAAATTGGAGTTGTTACAATCTACCCTCCTTACAAAAATTTCGTCCTCGAAATTTACAACTTTTATTTGAGGACTAGTTTACAAAAAGGTGAGGATATCTTGTACGCATTTCGTCTTCCCTTTCCTACGTGGATTCTCCTGGAGTGTCTTTCCTCCACATTACCCGAACCAAGTTAACTTCTTTGTTCCGGAGTGTCTTCACTTTCCTGTCCAGGATCTCCACAGGTTGTTGCTCACAAGACAAATCGGGCTGTATAGTGAGCTCGGAATGATCAAGTACATGGCTGGGGTCACTCACATACTTTCTGAGTTGGGATATGTGGAACACGTTATGCACTCCTTCCAATGAGGGTGGAAGTGCTAAGCAGTATGCCACCTCACCGACTCGTTCGAGTATGTCGAACGGTCCAATGTATCTCGGACTCAATTTACCCCGTCTTCCAAATCGGATCATTCCGCGGTTCGGAGATATCTTCAGGAATATATGGTCTCCTGGCTAGAACTCCAAGTGTCGTCTCTTTGCATCAGCCCAGTGTTTCTGTCGATCTTGGGCTATGCGCATTCTTTCCCTGATAGTACGAACCACATCAACGGTCGCTACTATCATCTCTGGTCCAAGAACTTCCCTATCTCCGATGTCGTCCCAACTTAATGGTGATCGACACTTCCTTCCATACAATGCTGCAAAAGGTGCCATTCCTATGCTTGCTTGGTAGCTGTTATTGTACGAGAACTCCACAAGATGCAGGTTATCTTCCCACGATCCTTTGAAGTCTAGCATACACGCTCTGAGCATATCTTCCAAGATCTGAATAGTTCGTTCCAACTGACCATCTGTTTGTGGATGATAAGCCGTGCTGAAGTTCAGACTTGTTCCCAAGCTAGCTTGCAGACTCTGCCAAAATTGCGATCGGAACCTGGTGTCACGATCGGAGACAAAGCAGACCGGTACTCTATGAAGTCTCACAATTTCCTGTATGAGTTCATGGGTATCAGAGATAGTACATTATGAAGTGTTTAAATCTTAATTAGATTATTACCTCCATATACTTCTTTGCTAGTGTCTCAGTTGATTGGCCAACTCGAAATGGGATGAAGTGAGCCGACTTTGTGAGTCGATCCATAATGACCCATATAGCATCGTTACCCTTTGTGCTGCGAGGAAGAGCAGTCACAAAGTCCATCGTGATGTGCTGCCACTTTCGTTCTGGGATTGGTAACGGTTGAAGTAGTCCAGCTGTTCTGTGATGTTCAGCCTTTACTTGCTGACACACCAAGCATTTTGCGTTCTGGCTACTTCACGCTTCATTCCATGCCACCAATAATTCTGTCGTAGATCTTTGTACATTTTGGTACCTCCAGGATGTACTGAGTAGGGAGAGCTGTGAGCTTCTTTCATTAACTCTTCCCGAACAGGACCTTTTGGTACACACAATCTGCTGTCGTATCTCAAAGATCCGTCTTCATGGATGATGAAGTCTGTTCTGAGTCCATTCTCTACTTGTTCTCTGATCCTTTGCAACTTAGCATCACTTGCTTGAGCTGCTTTGATCTGATTGACAATGGTTGATTGGACTTGTAGATTCATCAAACTTGAAGCATTACCTGGCATGACTACTTCAATCTCCATCTGATGTAAGTCTTGCTGAAGTTTCCACTGAGCGGTGAGATTCATCGATAAGGGTTGGCGACTAAGAGCATCAGGTACTACGTTCACCTTCCCTGGGTGATATTGCAAGTTGATGTCAAAGTCCGCCATGCGTTCTAACCATCTTCTCTGCCACATATTCAACTCCTTCTGAGTAAACACGTACTTCAAACTTTTATGATCTGTGTAGATGTTCACTCGTTCACCAAGTAAGTAGTGGCGCCAAATTTTGAGGGCAAAGATGACGGCTGCCAACTCCAGATCATGTGTCGGATAATTGCGCTCATGAGTCTTCAGTTGTCTTGAAGTATAAGCCACAACCTTACCGTGCTGATGCAGAACACATCCTAATCCCTTACCGGATGCATCACAATGCACTTCGAATCCTCCAGATTGATCCGGTATTACGAGAATAGGTGCAGATGTCAATCTTGACTTGAGTTCTACGAAAACTTGTTCGCATGCTTCTGACCACACAAATTCTTCATCTTTTCATGTGAGCTTGGTCAGGGATGTTGCTATCTTTGAGAATCCTTCAATGAACCTTCTGTAATATCCAGCTAAGCCCAAGAATCTCCGAATGTCCTTCACTGACTTTGGTGTAGGCCATTTGCTAACTGCTGAAACTTTGGCTGGATCCACAGAAATTCCTTCTCCTGATACAATATGTCCAAGAAAACCAACTTGATTTAGCCAAAACTCGCACTTGCTGAACTTGGCATAAAGCTTATGTTGTCGAAGAGTTTCCAGGACAATTCGTAGATGCTCTACATGCTCTTTCCGATTCTTAGAATATACCAGGACGTCGTCGATGAAGATAACAACAAATCTGTCTAAATACTCCCGGAAAACTTGATTCATTAGGTTCATGAATATTGCTGGTGCATTGGTCACTCCAAATGGCATCACAAGAAATTCGTAATGTCCATAGCGAGTTCTGAAAGCTGTTTTGTGAATATCAGCTTCCTTGACCTTCACCTGATGATAACCTGAACGAAGATCCAATTTAGAGAAAACACAAGATCCACTTAGCTGATCGAATAAATCATCGATGCGCGGGAGTGGATACTTGTTCTTTATAGTGACTTCGTTCAAGGCCCTATAATCGATGCACATTCTGTATGAACCTTCCTTCTTCTTCACCAGTAGTACAGGTGCTCCCCAACTTGAAGTGCTGGGACAAATCCATCCTTTCGCCAATAATTCGTCCAACTGCGTTCGGACTTCCTTCAATCCTTCCGGACTTAGTCTATAAGGTGCTTTGATCACCGGTTGTGCTCCTGGTACTAAATCAATACTGAATTCAAGAGCTCGATCGGGAGGCAAACCTGATATATCGTCAGGAAATACATCGTCGAACTCTCGAACTACCTCCGATCTTAATTCTTCTTCTGCTTGAATTGCTGCAACTACTGCTTCTCTTGGCTTCGCTTTGTAGGTACCTGGCTCCAAGGTACGATCTCCGCTCTTGAAATAGAAAATCGGATAGTCTGGAATCTCGAATACTACCCTCCTTTGACGACAGTCGATGGTAGCATAAAAGGTTCCAAGCCAATCCATTCCTAGAACCACATCGAAGTTCGGTATGTTCAGTACTTTGAAGTCAGCATAAAACTCTCGACTGCAGACGACGACTGGACACAGGCTGTATCCCATAGTTGCCTTTAGAACGCCATTTCCGGAACTGACATTCCAGCTGGATACAAGCGGTGAGACTGGAATCTCATGGGTTCGGACAAACCGTTGCGACATAAAGCAGTGGGATGCTCCAGTATCAAACAGTGCAAGTGCAGGTAGTGAAGCTACTAGGATTGTACCTAAGGTATATAGGATATGTTTTAGGTATAGGGAAAGTGTGTATATAACCAGGACTAAAAGATAAGTTTGAGAAGGAAAGTTTACCAGTAATGACTTGGCCAGTGGCCTCAGCTTCTTCCACAGACATCATGAAAGCCTGGCGCTTCGGCACATTCCACCTGGCCTGAGGAGCATTCCTCGGAACGTTCCTTTGAGCTTGATGGAACTGTCGAAGAGGTGGTGCAGCTTGCGGTCCTCTGGGTGGTGCAGGCAGTGCAAGTCTTGGAGCAGGGGCTTGGATGGCTGGACGCTGTGGATAATTTTTTGCTGGCCTGGGTGCAGCAACCGGGTTTTGTTTATGAGGGCAAGCCCCAATACCATGAGCAGCTGAGCCGCAGATCAAGCAAATGTTGTTCGCACGTCGGCAATCTCTCGCCAGATGCCCATTTCTTTTGCAGTAGTTACAAAAGGCTGGGCTGGGCCTGCTGATTGGTGCTCCAGGACGTCTTGGCACAAAAGGTGGTCTGGACGAGGCTCCACCTGCCATCTGGTTGGCAGGGCGCTTGACTCCTGCAGACTGAGGTCTGCCCCTTGCTTTTATCACTGCCTCATAACTGCGGGCAGTTTCTAGAGCATCCTCATGAGTCAAAATTTTTCCTGTGGCTAAAGCAGCCTGAATCTCCATGTCCAGTCCTTGTTGAAAGCGACGGGCTCTGATATCGTCCGTCGGTATCAAGTGTGCCGCGAATCTGTTCAAGGATAGTGTTAGCTGGGTGGTATGTGATATTTAAACTGAACTATTGCGACATATCTTACCGGCTTAACATGGTGAATTCAGCGTCGTATTCATCTACCGATTTGTCCCACATTGATCCTTGCTGTAGATGAATGAACTGCTGCTCCATGGCTAACCTGGCAGTCACAGGGAAGTATTTCGCGTCGAATTTCTCGCTAAACGTTTTCCATTCAATAGGTTGTGCAAGACGGCTTTCTTCCGCCTTCCACCAGTTGCGAGCGTTGTCCGTGAGCTGTAGTTTCGCTACACGAACCCAAGCGACGTCTGGCACTTGTGCTGCGGCCAGATCATTCTCGATACTTTGAGCCCATTCCTCAGCTTCCAGTGGGCTCCCTTTTCCTGAGAACTGCTTTGGATGTAAAGCACTGAATTGCTTTACTCCAGGAGCATCAGTCTCGGGACGGTTCAGAAGTTGTTGCTGTCCCTCGAGAAGGCTGCGGATTGCCTCAAGTAGCACTGTTTGCTCGGTAGGTGGCGCAGGAACAGCCGGTGTGAGAGGTAGTGCTGGAGGTGTATTGTTGACGTTGGTGCTGGTGTTGTTCGGAGAATGCATAACCCTGAAGAAAAATTTGGGTTAGGACAGATTCAAGTACATGAAATGATAAGATTCAAGGAATATGAAATTGCAAGATTCAAGGAGTATGAATTGTAAAGAATGTTTTAGTTGCTGGTTCTTGTGTTATATTGCTTAGGTTGTTCACGCAGACCAGATCTGCATGATAGGGATTCATACAGCTCAGACCTGCATGGGCCACCAACAAAACCTGTCACGCCCCGCTTCCCAGTATACGGCGAAGTGGGCGCGACGAGGTCCGCTACGTATATACTCAGAAGTACATACGCTAAGCGTATCTAAGCAATATAAAATAAATACACAAGAGACAAGAAATGAAAAGAACAACAACTTTTATTTATTAACATTCTTTGTACAATACATGAAAAGGAAATACAACTGAAATAATAAGATGCCTAAACAGTGGAATAACAGGAAATGAAAAGTACAGAAAGGAAAAGTGTACAATGAAACTACAGTGCAGGATCTTCAGTAAACTGCTCCAAGTCTTCTTGCGATGGCTCAACCTCTGCCGGGTCCAAATCACCTGACGACATTCAAAAAAGATAGAAACAGAATGTCGTCAGCGAACAGGTCGCTCGGTAAGTCCCAAAGGTAAGAGGGAAGTGGAAAAGACAAAATAAAAAGATACATTTTAAAGTGTAAACTATTGTTGTAATGTTATGTCAACGTTGTTGCTTGTAGCTTGGTACAGAAGGATGCCAGTGTATACGAGGGGAGTCTCTATATGCCAGAGACTAGGGGCACGTATAGTACAAGGAACTGTTTATGCCACGGTACAACAGCAACTGGATTCATGTTAGGTGTGTTAAATCTGACCACCTCGTGCCACCTTTAACACCTTCCGTACCAATGTACCCCTTAAACCCCGCGATGTCTTGTTTGTATAGTTATCTTGTAAAATTGAATTGATTGCATGATTGATTGACTGACTGACCGAAACCATGATATCAGGAAACGGTTATAACCGTAGAGTCATGTAAATGAAATATTGGGAATCATGTAAAAAGAATATATATCCATGGTTCGGTTCAGTCAAGTTGTATAAACTGATAATTGTATTCATGGATTCATGTGTTCATATTGAATTGGAATATTGTATATTGTAGGTTGACTTGAAATATATTCAAGTCAGATTAATCAGACTCAAACCCGAGTCAGACAATCAGAACTGTGAATCGAAGTCTTATAATTGCTAGGGTCATTAAGGTAATTTATAAAACTTGAGGGGTTTTTATGTAAAAATACTTTTATATACTTTTCAAAATACACCTCAAGTATTTATTATTCGTCTTTAGAGTTGTAATGAGGGTGGATTTTATATTGTGACATTTCTAATGAGAATATCCTAGTTTTAGGTATTTATCTGTAATATCGTTTATTTGAAGTTCATGGTATTTTAGTGTAAAATATATTCTTGTGGTTTTTAGAAAAAGGTGAAAATTTTATATTATAATAAAATAGATATTTAAATGATAAATATACATATGTTTATACAAAATATAATTTTAATAAATATTTTATATTCCAAAAATCTCCTTTTCTTAAGATGTCGTATTTTAAACCTTTCGAGACTGAATGCTCCTTACGGAGGTCTGAATCTCGCACTACTAGCCCGAGGGTGCGCGATAAACCGCACGATCCCGAACGGGTTCCCCAAAGATGGGTTGTAGCGGCGCTTTGCAAAGATTGTAAAATACTAATCTTTTAGAAAACGGTTTTATAAAGTAAAAGGTATTTATTTGCAAAGTGTAATTTTCCGTGTTTTAGATTCTAGGGTTTCCTAAGCCAACTAGCCTATTTATAAAAGGTCTAAACGACAAGTCGTTAGAATTCTCAAATCGCCTCTTCACCGCCAATTGTGGCCAGGTAAGTATAAGTGAGGAGGGAGGGATCCGCTCACGAATCGTGAGGCGGGCCTTTTAAAGTTACCCAAGCTCACTTGCCTAGCCTAGACACCACAAAGTCAGGTTTAGATAAACGATCGATGTCCACAACTTATCGTATTTTCCTAGTAAGAAGTATTTACTTAAAAGTGTAACAAATCTAAACCTTTAAGAATGGTTTTATTAAGATTATGGTATTTTAATGTAAAGTCTTGTTTTATCGTATTAGGAGTTTTCAAGATAGCGTATTATGGTTTCATATGTGTGTGTGAGGAGGTAGGTTATTACCTCGTGATCTATTTTAAGGTATAGCAATGTTAAAGGGTTAAATGTGAGATTGAAAAATGATGGTATTAAAGTGAAAGAATACGGTAAGTTGAAAAAGTTATCATTTCATGTGTGAAAACTTATTCAAATTGACTTTTACAAGTTTAATGGTCAAGATAGAGATGTTTAGGAATGATTGAATTGATTAGAAGAAGAAAAATAAACATTATGGTATTAATGTGAAAAAGAATACGATATTGCAAAAGCTATCATTTCATGTGAGAAACTTTGTCCAAATTAGTTGTTATGTGATTAATAGTCAACATGAATAAGTTTAAGTATTATGGAATTGGTGACAAGTGGGATTTTATAGAAAACCGAATCGGAAATCGGTTTGTTCCGATTTCCGTCGGGTTTCGTAATTTCGTATTTTTAAGAAGTAGAAAGAAGGAAAGAATGAGTCTTACGGGTTTCGATCTATACTAAAGAGTATAAGGGAACTAGGTGAGTGGCCGAGGCGTTGTTTCGTCGCCGATTGTTTCAAAAATGTCGCCGGAATTCCGTCAGCGCTTCGCCCTGAACTCGGTTTCAAAGTACACCCTTCTTGTAAAAATTTTGAGAGAGTAAAGCTAGTGTTTTGGGATGAGAGGGTAGGGGGTAGGGGTCTATTTATAGGGTAGGCTAGGATAGGGTAGGTGAAAGGTTTTTATTTTAAAAAAAATTGTAAAAATTAAAGAAAAATCATTAAAATTTGTATTAAATTGGGTGTAATTAACATTCGGGAACCGATCCATTAAAATGGTGTAAACAGAGGAGTTTAGAATGTGAAAAGGCAACTTTTTCATTTTGGGGACTCGGCTGTCCGGCCGAGTCGGCCGGTCCGCCGGCTGACTCGGCCGATCCCGGCCGAGTCCGGTGGTCGTTAGGTGGGGGGTCTTCAGACGTAGCTCATGGTATATTCACTTTTTAGGGTTCAGTTCAACTTTTGGGAGTTATGGCCTGTGGACTGTTGGGCTTCCAAGAATTTTAAAAGAAAAATAATCTAAAAATAATGCAGGGTATGAGATTTGAACTCTGGTGGCTTGGTTCAGCAGTGCAAGGTATTACCAATGAGCTACAAGCTCTTTCTTGTAATTATTGTGGGAAAATAGATACTTAAAGTGATAACAACAACATTAACTACTCCAAGTATCCTTCAAATTTAAATCAAATTTATGTATACAAAAATTGGAGTTGTTACATTCTTTGTGCCATGCCACTTGTTTATTGATTTATTTGTGTGAGATTGAGATGGAGAGGGAGAGAGGGCAGCCATATGAGTTGGGGTTGGCCCTTGAGATGATAATTCAAGTGCTCTCTCTCATTTTTATCACACACAAAAGAAAGCTCTTCTTCTTTCTCTTTCTACTTGAGCTCACAATCTCCATTAATGGTATCTTCTTCAACCTCCATCCATACCATCTCATGTGTTGAGAATCAATGGATGCTTGAGACAAAATTATCACACACATTCTCTACATCACCTTATACATGTCGGCTAGCAAACTTCATGTCCGAGTTGCTTCGGTTTGAAGCGGGAGCCCATAAAAAGACTTCTTGACGTGGTGACCTTTCGACGAGGAGACCGAAGATCGAGCGAGATCGGAGATACCGCAAGGAGCTAAGGATGGTGACTAAAAACCGAAGGACACAGATCGATCGGTATAGCCATTCTATCATTTTAGTAGTTAGCTAGTTTAGTGTTGATGGTTCGATCCGGGTGAAAGACTACGATAGCGCCGGTTTCGTAAAAAATTTTTGTTCCGCGTTTGGCCTCGGATTGACGGCCGGGGTGCTACCGTAGACTTACAGTTCTAGGGTTTTAACCCATTAACAGAGCTTTGCTTTTCTTTTGTAGTGATTAGATAGTAGATCGTAAAAAATGTTTTAGGGTGTCTTAACCCATTAATCAGAGCTTTGCTCTTCTTTCATAAAGATCTCTTAGTGTTCTAGGATTTTTCTTGCAGATATTGAAGATCTTTGGGGTTTTACCCTGTTAGAAAGCTTTGCTTTTGAAGGTTCTGGGATGTTATCGCATTGTTCTACAGAGCATGGCTTTAAAAAATTTTGGGGAATTTTATTCCCTTCTTAATTTTCTTGATAGATTTGAAATCTGTTTGCAGAGCACAGTTCTCGAGAGAGTTTAACTCCTAAGTCCAATGATATTTTCTTATTAAATGAGAATCCTTTTGGATTCTATTCTTAAATGAGTGACTGCCCCATCATTGATGGGGCGTTATCTTAATTTTGTGGGCCCCCTTATTCCTTTCTTTTGAACTGCAGTGCAGTACAATTTTTAAGTACCAAAGAGCGTTAGAGTCCTAAGCATAGTGTCGATAGATAACCCTTCTCCCTTTTGTGCAGGTATTATGGTTTTCAATTCCTCCTTTCCTTTCGTACGTTCAGAGAGCGCTTTTGCCGACACACCCGTGGATCGGGAAGTCTTTGCGCTTATTAAGGATTATGACCCAGAGCAAAAATCTTTTCACCTGTGGGGGTCATGGTTTAGTCAAATCATCCGGGGTCGGCGCAGTTTTTCTTTTGCAGCGCCTTCGGAGCCGATTCCAGCTATTCATTATGCTGATCCGCCTCAAGTGACTTACACCGTAGAAGAGGTTAACTGGACCTCGGAAGGTCGTCTTCAACCTTCCTTGACGTCGATACCCATACAGCCACTGATGGCCTTGGACATTTTGGGGCGACGCATATGCCAAGGAGAGTCATGCCCTTGGGGGCAAGTTTATATGATAGGATTGACGTCCCGTCATTCGGCCGGCTATCTACAGTGGGCCCGGTATATCCTGTCAGCCAAGAAGTCGCTGCTGTTGAAGACCGGGTTGTACCCCGCAATCTACGCGTCTCTCTTTTATTACAACGCTCCCCATGTGTGGTGGATCAAGTCTTTTTTGGAACAATGGAACATCCCGATCCACACTTTTCTTTTATCAGATCGGGAAGTTTCGATTTCATTGGAAGAGTTTGCGGAGATCTCTGGCTTACTCGTCAGAGGGGAGCACTATGAGGAGATACTTCCCCCCAATGAGTACATCTTCGCCACTAAGTCAGTGGTAATGAGCCTGACCCCGGTGGACGCCGTTCAACATCAGTTCCTCAGCTTGATTAAGGTGTTGAACATGTACGATAATTTATTCCTGGAGTCTGGCAGGCATGGGGTTAGCTTCGGGGATTTTATCGCCCGCTTTCTTTGTCCGGAAGTTCTGTTTAAGCAGGCCGCGAAATTTGCTAAACTCGATGACCCGTTCGGGTTTGGATTAGATAACTTGCCGATGGAGGAAGCGGATCTAAAGAATTTCTTTATTCCGGACACTCCAGTTGTCCCCTTTGCAGAGATCACTGCCCGGGGTATTGACGAAGAGTCGTTCTTTTTGTGGTTCATTGGCCTGTGGCTGAGTTGGTTCGTGCTTCCTACTCACCCCCGCTATATGAGGTCATCTGTCTTTTATCCGGTCCATCGCATTGTCGCGGGGACGCGCATGGCCATTGGGATCGCGGGGTTAGCTCATCTATACCACGGCCTGAGTTTAGCAGCTGTCACTACTCAGCCGAGGGTAAAGCCCGTGTATCTTCCATTGCATTACTTCACATCATAGATTGAGATGCACATGCTGCGTGCTTTTGGTGTTCACAAACGACCCCAGTTCTACGAACGCTACAACTTCCCCTGGGTCATGTACCTAGTTGATGCTGCCGCTCCAGACCCGTCACAGCGAGAGGCTCGGAGATTGCTCTTTCGGTCATGCATGGTTGGGGACAGTATGACCTTTGTCGATAAAGTCTTGACTATCAGCAAAGAATCCACCAAAGTGGTCTAATCGTTGCGTGATACTTTTAAGGATGGGGCTTCTGCATTGAGGGCCCGGGAAGTTATGCGCCTGTACTCTATCAGGCCGGGCATCCTAGTGTTTAGACAGAATGCTTCGGTGCTGTTCATGAGGTACAACTCACATCGCTTCACTCAACTGCTGGGCTATAATCAAGGTGTTCCTCTCAAGGAATTTTTAGTCGAGCCAGCTGCTACGGAGGAGGGTATTCGCAGCGTGCTGCACCATTTTATGCGATTAAATACGGGGTCCCATTTTCTTGTCAGCGAGCCGAGCTATGTGCCGAAAGCTTCGAAAGCTTATGTGGCGTGGTACCAGCATGCGACGGGTGTTGTTATCAGGGAGGAAAGGCGGCTGTTACTCTATCACAAGGATGCCGTCCCAGCCGGTAATCCAGCGGTCCCATTGAAGCGACGGACCACCGTTCGTCCTTCTTTAAGAGAAATCACTACGGCTGTGGTCGCACAAGCTTTCCCCGAGAAGCTTCAACCGGATGTTCCCGCAACTACGGTAGCTGTGGCATCTCTAGACTCGGGCATCGGTTCAGAGATCGGAACCCGCCGTCCGAAGAGGCCTGTCAAGCGAAATCTCTTATCGTCGGCTGTTGGTGTCAGTTCCCAGAAGAGAAAGAAATCTCTATTCTCTGCCAATGTCGTATTCGGCCAGGAGCCACATGCTCCCTACAGTGAGGGCTTGTGTGAATATGGCACCAATGAGGGTTTGTTTGAAGCCTGCAACCGATACTGATCTACAGGCTGCCTCGCAGCTTCCGAGCAACTGGCTCGTGAGGAAACGGCGTTGATCTCTATTGCAGAGTTAGGTATACTTCATTTACATTCTTCTGCACCTATCCCTTCTCCCCTTATTATGCTTTTATTAACGCTCTCTTCTTCAACAGGTATTTCTGCCGAAGAGGCTCTCGCAGCTTCCCTCAGGACGTTTAAGGAGGAAGAGAGGCTCCGCGCTTCTTTAGGCCTTGGTATAATTCGTTTCATTACACCTTTACTCTTTTTATTCATGATCTGACCCTTTTCTTCACCTTATTGCAGGAACTACCACAACCCAAGTTGTTTTAAGTGTAGTGCCAATCCCAAACGGTGATGCAGCAAGGCTTCCAGAACCACCGATCACGGTCATGGCCCTCTTAAGGCCACCACAGGAGGCGTTGCTGAAGCAACCGATGATGGACGCCGTAGCGGCTCCGGAGTCAGAGCTCGGTTCGGACGACGACGTCCCCCTGCCGGAAGTTTTAAGGAGGTCGGTTCTCACGGCTCAGGCTGAGAGGAAGCACAGAAAGCACGCGATGAGGGAACGCGATGCTGTCTTGGCCGCGGGTGCAGGCTCAAGCAATGTTCCGCCTGCTGACATTCCTTCGGTGGACGTTCCTTCTGCCTTGTCTAAGCCCATAGACAGGTTGCACGTATAGCTCGTGAAGAGAGTGAATGACTACTTTAAGGTAGAACAACACACGGTCCTTAATAACAGCTCCTCCCTTCCTGTTTATTTATTTAACATACGCATTTTTATTTACAGAACCAAATTTGGATGACGGTGGGACAGGTGAAGCGCCGGCAACTAAAGAGCATGAAGCGTCCAATCTTTCCCTGGAATCTGAGACCGTTCCAACTGCCGCTCTTTGCCCCTGTGGATCCTTGATATCGGCAGGTGACAGAAGCGTTACGACAGCCCTTATTTAATCAGGAGATGAAGCTGTGGGCGTTGAATCTGCTCTCCCAATGGAAACCGATGAAGCCGTCACAGCTGGTAACGCTTCGGGCACGGTTTCGGTTTCTGACTTGCCAGATATTCCTTGGGTTATTATCTTTGAGTTTTTAATCCTATTAAGCCCCTCTAATGATATTTCGTTTGTCTTGATCATAGGCGTGGTAAACCCTGAAGCTGTGCCGGCTGAAGAATTATTGCCGGTCGCCACTTTGACGGTCACGGTTCCTTCGCTTTCTTCTGTGCCTCCTCAAATTTTGGAAGGTATAGGTTTCTCACTTAGTTGCTTTACTGTAGATACAATTCTCTTTGTATTGACTATATATTGTCGCAGCTCTGCAGGAGTACTTTTCGACCACTTATACCAGGTGCTAAACCCGCATTTTCCTTCCAATCGGAAGTCGTTCCACCTTCCTGTATTGGTCAGTTTATTCTTCACCTTGTGTTTCTCCTTTTTATGAGTAGATTTCTTATTGCTAAGCCTTCCTTATATTGACCATAGTATCACGGCTCGGAGGAGGAAGCGAAAGAATAGCCACGCCTCCGGTGCTCCCTGTTTTGCCACCTTCAACAGCCGGTACAGTAGATTCCGTCCCTCGGGTATTTTCTATGTCTTTCGAGTTGAAATCTGATCATGATTTATTTTGCAGCGATTACACCGGCTTCAGCTCCTTTTGAGTCCCGCATTCCTACGTCCACGGGGCCCTTCGCTAAACGTCCATCTTCCAGGGGCGCAGTGAATAGCCGGTGAATGTTAAGCGAGTTTATTGAAGTTCTCGACGCCGATGCCCTCACATCTGCTATGAATTTTGCCGAAGAAGTCAATCCAATGCTGGCGATGCTCATGAATTTCCATAATGAAGATCTCATCAGTTCTTGGATTGATTATTGCAGGAAGATCAAGGCTTGCCTGCATGAGATTGAGCTTAAGCATCTCGCTCCTGAGGTATTAACTTTGAACTCTCAACGGGCTGCGTGGGTCGAGCAGAGTGTCTCTTCCATTCGCTATTTTGAACACGAGGCGGCCTTGAGGCGAAAGGAGCATTAGGCGGCTTCTGGTGAATTCGTCCAATTGCGCGCCCAGGTTGAAGTGAATGCTGCGCGGCTGAAAGCTATTTTTGAAAACCTCCAACGATGTATTTCGGACGGGTTGGCGCTAAGGCAGAAGCTTGACTTCACTGAGCGGGTCACACAAGATTGCGAAACTGCCAAGCAGGAAATTGATGAGAAGCTTTCATCCTGCTTGCAATAACGGGCTCAAATCACGGAGTTGGCCGCCGTAGCTGAACACGAGAAGGAGTTGAGGGGAGCGCACGAGCGGTTCGTCAGTTTGTTGAAAACTCCTCCTTCTTAATAAGTGTCATTGTACCCCCTTCTTTTACTGATTGTATTCCTTAAACTTCTGATTCATGAACAACATGTGTTTCCTGATTTAAAATCAGGAAAGCTTCTGGGAAAAGCTTCAAAAGAGGCCACGTGCTTACACGTGACAGCAGTCACGTGTTGACACGTGACCTATAAAATACAGAAAAGGCGCACTTTGATTCGCTGATCAAGTCAAGGAAAAAAGCTTCAGAAGAGGTCACGTGCTCCCACGTGACCAGGGTCACGTGTCGACACGTGACGTTCAAAGCAGCAAACTCGCTCTCCAATTGAACCAAAGAAAGAAACGCCAGACAGGGGTCACGTGCTCACACGTGACCAGGCGTCACGTGGTAGCACGTGATGGCTACAACAGCAACCGGAAGATAGCGCAGAAAGGAAGAGGATTCTTCATTCCAAAGAGGGTCACGTGTCTACACGTGACCATGGGTCACGTGGTCACACGTGACCGGCTTTCAAAGCCCATTTTTGACGACAGAATTAAATTCTGAAGGAAATTCGAATCTTTCCAAAGGAAAGTAATTATTTGGGACCAATCAAATTAAAGATTCAGAGATGATTAAATATCATCTATCTATGGAAAATCTCGGGTTTGGAAAGATTTCCCCCTTAAATCTAACCAAAATAACAAAGGAGAATCTCTGGATTCAAGATCCAATGGTGAATAGAATTCACCTGATAATCCAAAGGCCCAAAATGAATAATGGACGCAAATCAAATCTCAATGAAGATTCGTCAAAAAACTGATTGATGCGGCTGCTTCTCCTATAAATAGGAGCCAAGGGACACAAAAGGATATATACATACGCAGAGAAGAAAAGAGAGAAGGAGAAGAGCTTTGATACTCAGATCTTCTGCAAAAACCCTAGGTAAGAAAGGGAAAGACATTGGAAAGAAAGAGAATTTAATTCTCAACAGAGTTTAACTCTGATATGTAAAAACAGAAGAACATATTTCTTCTCTCTTTGATAGAGGATCTGCAAAGCGCACATCTCCCCTTAAGGTTGAGAATTTAATTCTCAATGGGTCGAGATCCTGCCATGCAGATCCAAAACATAGAGAAGGAATGCAAGCTCGAGAATTTAATTCTCACAGAACTATAGGAATTTAATTCCTCCAAAATAAAAGTTAGGGCTGGACCCTATATCATGGGAATTTAATTCCTTCCGAACAAAAGAAGAAACAGGGTTTAACCCTAAGTAAAAAACCAGTTCTGTTGAAACATCAGGAATTCAATTCCCTTAATCATAATTTAACAGAGGATGGAAGTTTAAACTCCTTAAGAAACTTTTATTAGGGTTTAACCCTATTCAGCCCCTCGCATATATGAGGAATTTAATTCCTACAGAAAATTCAGAGTTAAACTCTATTCGAGAAAAAACAAAGTCTTCGAAAGGAAGTAGGAATTTAATTCCTCTGAAAATCTACAGCTCGAGGAATTTAATTCCTGAAAAAGATTAACAAAGACTCCAAACAAAATACATGAAGGCAGGGTCACGTGCCACCACGTGACCCCCTCAAGAGATAAACAGAAAGCCCCTTGAAACAGCACCCCACGTGACCCACGTGACCCTTGACAAAAGGCTCTGATACATAGGCATATGAATGCCCGTCACGTGATGGCACGTGATGCCCTGAAAGATGTAGCAATGTCAGCAGAACAAACGAAGGGAGGGCGCTCTCACGTGCTACCACGTGACCCCTCTTGCCTTAGTGTTTAACACTAAATTAAAACTCTCAGACCCAGTGTTAAAACACTGTTGGGCCTTAGCATTCAACGCTGATCAAAAAGCTTTATTTGCAGTATTCAACACTGATCTGTTTTAGTGTTTGACACTAATTTGAAAAGCCTTGTCGCTGGTGTTTAACACCAACTATCTCTTAGTGTTAAACACTAACTTGTCAACCTCATTCCCAGTGTTCAACACTGATTGCTCTGTAGTGTTTAACACTAGGTTTTGGCCCAATTGGCTAAAGGGATAGAGGCAAAGCCTCTCCCTCAATGAACCAACAAGAAGTCAATATTCCAGACCTGACTGGACTTAGCCCAAGCTGGCCATAAGTCCTCAATTTGTGATTAACTGGGCTAATGGGCTCATAACATAATTAATTAGTCTTGACCCCAAATTGGGTCAGGGACTATTCAAGCCGTTCCGGTTCTAGGGTACATCTCTTCACTCCTTTGATACTTGGCATTGTAATCCCTCAATGTCTTCAAAGAGGTGACGGGTCCCGATGACCATTCATGATATGGACTGTGGGGTCCTTAAACCCATGCCTAATGCAAAATTCCTGGTTACGTGGAACACGGATAATGTCACTCTTTGACCCCGTGGGAAACGTCCAGAGCGGATCCTGGTCCTCGCAGAGCACGGCAGTGAACCCGTGTGAAGCATCCAGAGCGGAGCCTGGTCCTCGCTAAGCACGGCAGTGAACCCGTGTGAAGCATCCAGAGCACATACCGGACTGTGGAGTCCTTAAACCCACGGACTACGACGTCCTTAACCCGGACCGCAATGTCCTTAAACTACCCACGGACCGCAATGTCCTTAAACTACCCACGGACCGCAATGTCCTTAAACTACCCATGGACCACAACGTCCCTAAACTAGAACAATAGAGCCCTTTCCTATGCTCTTTTGTTGGACCTAAACGGTCCCGTTTAAGTTGATCTTAGCCTTGAAGATGGCTAACGCGTCCTTAAACCCTCAAACATACTGGACTACGAATCCCCCAAATTAACTTCGGCTCAAGGGTACATCTCTGAACTCCTCTGACATCTGTCGTTGTAATCCTTCAACGTCGTCAGAGAGGTGATGGGTCCCGACAGCCATACAGACGATGGACCACTATGTCCCCTAAACTGGAATATTAGAATCCAAACACTCTTCTGTCGGATCTAAACGATCCCGTTAAGTTGATCTTAGTCACAAAGTTAGACTAACGTATCCTTAACAAACGTTTGAGTTGATCTTAGCCTCGAGTAGGGCTGACGTATCCTCAAACCAAAACCCCCCCCCCAAAACCAAATTTAAGATAATGCGGATTTGGGCTAGTCCACGCCCTACGGGCGACGACATAACTCAGTCTCCGTAAACAATCCACGGGCAATAAAACAAACACCCACGACACGAAGTGACCATCTGGAGAAGGAGAAAGTTGTTACCGCAATGCGGTAGCGTAATTAACTGCAGGGGCTTGCGCCTGCAGGGAAGAGCGTCCCCACAATCAAAAACCCCTCAAACGAGGGGGAATCTGACGAAGTCTGCTACATCGGTCGCATCCGTTTAAACCTTCGATATATGGTGCCATAAATCAACTTGGCATCTTCGGAGAGGTGGACGGATAGCACCAACTAGCATCTGCCCCGAACCTAACGCCTCAGACGTCCCGACGTCCCGGCCGCCGTTCGGAGGGGAACAGATTCTGGCACGCCCGGTGGGACCTTTTCCTCTTTCCACTCCACACTTCGTGTGTCGTGATTCGCGAACCAATCGCGGTTCGCTAATAGTTGCCCTCGGGTTTCAAGGTACTGAGAATTGGCATCTCGCTTATTGCAGAAAGCAAAGGATCGATGGCTTCCACCCCTGCGAAATCTTCCAACTGCTCAGACGGCAATTGCAGCCGACACTCTGCCTTGCCAGGAGGTATAGCCTATGGACCCCAAGCTGCTTCGCTATTCACAATGCCAGTGGAACAGGTCACTCGCGCCACCACAGGATTGTTCTTTGGGACTATGATCCCGTCGACAAACTTTACCGCTCCAGTGCTGACGAAGAAAACTCTCGGGAAGTCGGTCTTTGATCGTCTTACCCCTGCTGCGGCTCCTCTCAACGAGTCGCCCAACGTCGATGCCTCGGTCTTCTCTAGATTGGGCCAGGAATCCTGCGAGCTCATCACGGGGCCTACAATCTCAGAGAAGGCTGCTTTTAAGAAAGTGGCCGCTCCCGTTCCCGAAATCGCCAAGGCGACCTCTCCAGCCAAAAAGTCAGTCTTTACAAGATTGACGGCTCCGGCCTTTGCTCCTGCTTCCCAGAGGACATCGGTCTTCGATAGGCTAACGCCAACAACAACCCTCCATCCACACAGGAGGCAAGAAGGAACCATTCTTACTGCTGACCCAACGCCACCCGCTCGACGCGCTCGACGTCGCCATTGGCGCCGAGTAAGGAAGGCTGGGGGCAACTCTCCCTCCGGGCTGACTCCAGCGGCCCCGGTGGCAGAGGTCAATGCTGCTGTTTCAACTGGGAACAGCTTTGAAATGCTAAATAAGGTGCGAAGGAATTCCCCCACGGCAGTACTGAAGAGGTCTCCTCCCTCATTGAAAAAGGTTGAGGAAACAAAACCCGAACAGCCCCGATCTCCTCAACGGCTGTCTTCCAAAATCTATAAGGCTTGGCGGCAGGCCCGAGACTCGATCATCGATCCAAACTTCTCCCGCCGGCACAAGAAGCTGAAAATCCAACCTGAAGCCGGTCACCAGGCTAAACCCCAAAAAGCTGGTGATCAACTGACTCACAAAAGGAGGAGGCCAGAGAGGACCTCACAGCATGTAGCGACGACTGAAAGCACTAAACCCAGACGCCCTGAGTCTGGGGGCATGGTGGTGCATACTGTTTACATGGCCTTTGGGAAAGAGGAAAGCCGCACTTCCACGGGCCACCGACCCCTAACCCGATCCGTGACGAAAGCCCAGGAGCAGCAACAAAAGCTTCAAGAAATGATGAATGCTATGGCCGCGCTCACCGGACCAAAAGAAAACCCAGAAACGTCCTCAGACGCACGCCGGGAGGAAGAAACAGACGCTGAATTCCTTCGCCGAACACTGGAGAAAAGGAACAAAGAGGCTGCTGAACAAGCGGCCAACATACAACGGATGGGCCTTCTCTTCCAAGATGTGATAGGAATGATGATCCAGCAGGACTCACCCGCCGAGGATCCCCCGATCGTTCTTGAAGACGACCGAGGAGAAACGTCAAATCCACCACCAGCCCTCTCAACGGCCAGGGAGGATGCAATCTCTAAGGTTGACTTAGCTGACTACATAGCCTAGCAAATCCGAGTTCATCATGCGACTGAGGCAGCTGGTCAAGTCGTGAAAACGGGGCGGCCGTATCCGAGCTGGTACGATCAAATCAAATACCCGCAAGGCTATACGATACCGAAATTCCATGTGTATAAGGGGACCGGCAATCCCCATCAACATGTTGCCCAGTTCCGGGCCCTCTGCGGTAACACCGGCGGTGACGATTAATTGTTGCTTCGCCAGTTCGTGGGCAGCTTATCAGAAACAGCGTTCGAATGGTATTCAGAACTCCCGAACGATTCCATCAAAACGTTCGCTGAAATGGAGTTATTGTTCACTCAGCGATTTGCAAGTGCCAGCGAACGCACTCCAATAACCGCACTTATTAACGCCAGGGTAAAACCGGGCGAAACCTGGGTCCAGTACGCTATACGCTGGCGGAACTTGTGGTCGAGATGTGAGCAACGTATCGAGGAAGCACCCGCGGTGGGCATGTTCGTGGGAACCCTAGACCCCCACGCAACTATCTCCCAGTTTATGATGTTCTTTAAGCCAACCACATTCCAGGCTTTAATCGACAAGTTGGCTCAGATGGACCAGATGGGTCATAGACCACCTACACCGAAGTCGGAACCTCGGAATGACAAGGGTAAAGGGAGGGCAACCTTTGTTGCGAATGCCCAACAGCAACCTAACGCCCCGAAACCGGCAGATCAACTGGAGGAAAGGCGTCGGTATTATAATGAGAAAATGAAGCGTCCCTACTCGTTCCCACGAGACAAGACGAAGCGGTTATTCGAGCTGGCGATACGCAACAGGCTTATAAACCTACCAAATCCAAGGCGACCGCCGCAACCTACCGAGGTGAATGACTCCAACTACTGCCCTTACCATCAAACGGTAGGCCATCCGATTGAAGATTGCTTCGTCTTCAAAGGATGGATTGAAGACCAATACCTCCAGGGGAAGTTTGTACTGTCCGAAAAGTGGAAGGTGAACCCACCACAGCCGCATGCTCCTAGGAAAGCGGATACACCGGGGGCAACATGTTCTTTTATTGAAGAAGCTCCATGGGAGGTCGTGCTATCAACTAAAACCAAAAGAATGCTGAGAGACCTTCATGCGTGCCCTGCGGTCGAATGGAAGGACCCTCTTGAACCTCAAATTATCGAAGGGATGCTAAGGCGCCGCCCGACTACAAAGGCTCACGGTAAGAGCCCAGATACTCACGCCCAATCGTCAAAATCTTCGAAGAAAAAGAAGAAGAAATCCAAGAAGTCCGTGAAGCCTGGAAAAGAGCACACGAACTTACAAAAGCAAATCGACGCGTTGGAAGAGTACAATCAGAAGGCGCGGACTCCTGTCACACTGCAAGAGTTCCTCAACCACATCTTTCAAGAGGAAGATGATGGAGAAAGCTCGTCGGATGAATCCGAAGGATATGTGGCGAGTTGTAATGTAATCTCCCACTCGTTCGCCGATGATGGGAAAACTCCTGGCATTAGGAAACTGGAGGCAGAGCCTGTACCAGAACGCGCATGGCCGACAGATGAAATGATCGACGCTTTTCTAGACGAGATTCGTCTAAAATGTAAAGCGGACCAGGAGCGTGAGATGACCACGTCGGAAGGAGCCAAATGCGGGCAACTGAACGAAAGAGTTGAACTACCCCTGACAAAGCATAAGGCATCCGAAGCAGACAAGAAGATATTCAAGACGAGAAAAAGGTTTGCTAAAGCCATGTCACTGGGGATGAAGCTACCGCCATCGGAAGGAAACACACACGATGGGGTGGAGAGGCACCCTGATTATTGCGCATATCACCGGAAAATCTCACACCCCACGGAGGAGTGCGACGCCTTTAAGATATGGTGGCAAGGATATGTCGCTCGTCGGCAATATGTTAAGCGCATGAAACGCAAGATCCGTCGGGAGCGAAGAAGTACTGTCGATGGGCAAAACAGAACGACTGGCAACTGTTGCATGGTTAACGCCAGGGGGTCACAAGTTCTCACCTTTGGGAGCGACTCTGATGAAGAAATGGCTCTGGGCCCTCTCTTTAAAGAATCTGTCTCGGGGAAAGAGGAGGAATCGGAGATCTGCGAGAACATTCAGCTGCGCAATCGCACACTCCCAGAAAAGAATCTCGGGCCCGTCGGCCGAAAAGATAAGGGAAAGGAAAAGGTCATTGAAGATATCACTTTAGATGACCAGGTCACAAAAGAGCTAACTACCAAAGACCCTCCCAAAAAGGGTAAGGTAGACTATAACATCCTCGCGCACCTAAGGAAGCTACCTTCTCAGCTTAGCATTCTTGATGCCCTCCTATTATCGAAAGAAGCGCGAGACTCACTAATTAAGGCGTTACAAGAACCCGAGCAATTCCAAGCCTTCCTCGCCACTGAAAGGATGAAGGATGAGCTGGAGGAAGTGCATACGGCCGATGTCACTTTCGGTGATGAAGACCTCCTTCTCGGGACGTGCGACCACAACCGCCCCCTATATGTCTCTGGATACTGCCATGACATCAAGATAGGCAAGATCCTGGTGGATAATGGATCCTCCGTTAACCTCCTTAATGTTCGGGTGTTGAAGGAAATCTGCATGAGTGTGCAACACCTCGCTCGTGACAAAATTACTATCTCCGGTTTCGACTCTCAATCGTCACGGACTCTCGGATCTGTAATACTGACGTTACGCTTCAGACTTCTCGTCACAGACATCAAATTCCATGTCATTGACGCCAAGACCTGCTACAACGCCTTGCTCGGTCGTCCTTGGCTACACGAGTACAACATCATCCCTTCTACGCAACATCAGTGTATGAAGTACTTCAAGGATGGTTTCGAGTACACCGTAACAGGCGAGTTGAACCCGTTTTCTGTAAACGAAGTTCGCAAATACGAAGACGCGAAATACTTTTTGCCAGATTTCGAAGATACAGAAAGGTGTCGCGACCCAGAGGACAAAGCCGCCGCCACCATTCCCGTTTTTGGGAGCGATACCGAAGAGGAGGAGGAAATAGTGTATACGGGGCCATCCCAACGCAACAACCTGGGGGCGCCCACCCCCATACCGGTCTTCGGGAGTGATTCGGAGGACGAGGTTAACGCCGTATTCTCCAGTCGGCTGTCAATACAAGCACCCCCTTGCGAGGACCATAGTCTGCAAATCACCATGGTACCGCAAGAACACTATAAGGATCTCGACGTGCTTCAAGCTCACAGTGTGCAGGACCTGCAAACATTTTACGTCCCTCCCAGGCGAAGGGGTGAGAAGGTGATCCTATTCTACCAATCCTCAGAGTCGAAGGTGGAGAAAGAGATCTGGCACGGCGCGGATGTTACACTTGACAGGCTCCAACCCATCCGTCTGCCTAGATACTATACAAATGGATTGAAGAAGTTATTGAAGCGCCAAGGAGTACCCTTAAGACAGACGGTGCGGCAGGCTCGGTTCTATAACAGGATTTGGGATGTCCCCGGGACTCAACGCAAATTGTCCAACGGGAAGATGGAAACACTCGGGCTTGGATACGCAAGAGCCGGAAAACGGGAACGGGCTCACAGCAGCTACGCTATATATACCTTTGATGAAGAGGAGGACGCCCTGTCAGGAGATGCCAACCGTCCATCAAAACTAGACCCCGTGATTAAAGCGCCGAGTCCGTCGTTTGAGGAACGAATGGGCAAGCCTATCAGGAAAGTGGGTCAGAAAGCTCGGGAAAACCACAACCGCGAAATGGCCATCTACGAGAAGGCCAGGACGCAACGTCTATCTCAACGTGCTGCAAAAGACAAAGACGCTTATCCTCGTCAATCCGTTGTACGAAAGGCCCGACGCAGAGACGGAAATAAATCAAGAAGCGGCTCGAGTTTGTCCCTCATGAAGAAGATGAGTCGAGCGTACTCCTTCCCCCGAGACAAGACGGAGAGGTTGCTCAACCTCGCTATAAAACATCAAATGATCACGCTTCCAGATTCTGGGCATCCTGAGCAAGCTAGCAAGGTCTCTCATCCGAGTTATTGCTCTTATCACCGAGCCATAGGACATCCTACCGAAGACTGCTTCACCTTCAAGAACTGGGTCGAGGACCAGTACCGACGGGGTAGATTCGCTTTATCCGACGGTTGGAGAGTAACGCCGCCACACAAGCATGAGCCCAAAGCCACAAGAGCAGAACCGGATCCACCTCAGTCTTGGGAGCGGGTTCGCACCTGTTATATGATTACGATATTAAAAGAAGAACCCGAGAACGAAGATGACCTTCCCCGGTGTTTCGAGAACAGCGATGATGAGTTGATCTCGGAATTTCCGCCCGCTCCGAAAGAACTTGAAGACGGTATACATACTACCGCAGATAACCTCGAGAAGATCGAGCTGGGATCGGCAGACGACCCGCGACCGACATTTGTCAGCGAGCTGTTATCCGAGGAAAAGGTGGCCGCGTTAAAGAACGTGCTCCTACGGCATAAAGACTGCTTCGCGTGGAACTACTCCGAGATGCCAGGATTGGATCCGGAGATTGCGGTGCATAGATTAGCAATATCCCCAGATATCAAGCCAGTCAAGCAGGCGCCAAGGAGGATGCGACTTGAGCTGGAGATGAGCATCAACGCCGAAGTCAAGAAGTTGATCGATTCCGGATTTATCCAGGAAGTCCAATATCCCGACTGGATTGCCAACATCGTCCCGGTAATGAAGAAGAATGGAACGGTGCGCATATGCGTGGATTTCAGGGATCTCAATAAAGCATGCCCAAAGGACGATTTCCCGGTGCCGGTAACCGAGCTAATGATAGATAACACATCCACTCACGAGGTCTTCTCCTTTATGGATGGTTCATCAGGATACAATCAGATAAAGATGCATCCCGAAGACCAGAAGCATACCGCTTTCCGCACCCCTTTGGGTATATTTTGCTACAAGGTTATGCCCTTTGGCCTAAAGAACGCTGGCGCCACCTATCAAAGGGCCATGACAAAAATCTTCGACGATCTCATACACGACATCGTCGAATGCTATATCGATGACCTCGTAGTGAAGAGCATGTCATACGAAGAGCATTTAAAGCATCTCGAAACCGTATTTCAACGCCTTCGGCAATATAATTTGAAAATGAATCCCCTCAAGTGCGCGTTTGGAGTCTCCTCGGGTAAATTCCTGGGATTCATCGTTCGACACCGAGGTATTGAAATAGATCCGTCAAAGATTAAAGCGATTATGGAAATGCCTCCGCCAAGAACCCTCAAGCAGTTGCGGTCTCTCCAAGGGAAGCTCGCATACATCCGGCGGTTTATCGCTAATCTTTCGGGCAAATGCCGTCCTTACAGCCACCTGATGAAAAAGGGAACCCCGTTCGTTTGGAATCACAAATGTCAAGGTGCACTAGACGAGATCAAACAATACTTGCAAAATCCTCCGGTGTTGGCTGCCCCAGTGAAAGGAAAGCCTCTCATTCTTTACACGGCCGCCCTTGAAGGTTCTTTGGGCGCATTATGGGCACAGGAGGATGATCAGGGGAAAGAAAGAGCGCTTTACTACTTAAGTCGAGTGCTGCTGGGGGCAGAAAGCAATTACTCGCCCATCGAAAAACATTGCTTGGCATTAATCTTTGCAATCACGAAGCTCAGGCACTATGCGTTGGCGCATGAAGTCCGTCTCATTTCGAAGGTGGACCCCCTTAAATACCTGATGTCAAAGGCTATATTGACGGGAAGACTCGCTAAATGGGCCTTGCTCTTGATGGAGTTCTCGATAACATATCAACCCCTCAAGGCAGTGAAAGGCCAGGCCATTGCTGACTTCCTCGCTGAACACCCGATACCGGCCGACTCTCCTCTGAACTGTGATTTGCCGGACGAGCATGCATTTGACGCAATTGGCGGTGGAAGCACACGATGGGAACTCTATTTCGATGGAGCGTCCTCCATAAAGAAACAGAAACAGGGTAGCCCGATCATCAAATCGGGGATAGGCCTTATCTTTGCAACTCCACAAGGAGGGATAATGCGCTTCGCCTTTTCCTTAACAGAGTCAAGGACAAACAATGAAGCCGAATACGAAGCCCTGATAGCAGGCCTCGAAATCGCCATCAACATGGGAATTGAAGACCTCCTCATATACGGGGATTCTCAGCTGGTCGTTAGCCAAGTAAATGGTGACTACCAAACGTGCAAACCAGAATTGGTGAAGTACGGCGAAAAGGTGCAACAACTGTTGGCCCAGATCCCCTTCTATATTCTAGAGAACATACCGCGCGCGGAGAACAGCAAAGCAGACGCGTTGGCCAAACTCGCTAAAGAACTGGCCGACGAGAACCTCGATGACGTCAGAATCGTGGTACAAAGCCGTCGAGTGCTCGCCCCGGCAGAAATACCTCCGGAATTATATAAAGAAAAGGGAGCGATTGAGCAAGCGACCCTACAAATAAAAGACCGTGAGAAGGCTGAGGACTGGAGGGAAGTCCTCATAGACTACTTTAAGTCCCGCCGAGTGCCCGAAGAAGCGTCCTCAAGGCATCAGCTCATGAAATGAGCTTTATCTTTCGCTTTTGTCAACGACATTCTATACAAGAGATCATTTGATTCTCTATGGCTGAGATGCCTGGGACCTGACGAAGCAGAAAGAGTCATTCGGGAAGTTCATGACGGACTTTGCGGTTCTCACCAAGCAGGCCCAAAGATGAAGTTAAAAATTAAACGGATGGGTTACTACTGGCCCACGATGATCCAGGACTGCCTCGAGTATGCGAAGCAATGCCACTCATGCCAGATCCATGGAGACTTCATCCACCAACATCCGAATCCACTGCACCCGACGCTGGCTAGTTGGCCATTCGAAATGTGGGGGACTGACATAGTCGGCCCCATTGAGCCAGCATCATCCCGGGGACACCGCTTTATCCTGGCGACAACTGATTACTTCTCCAAATGGGCAGAAGCAGTACCACTGAAGGAAGTGAAGACGGAGAATATCCTCCATTTCTTCAAGACGCAAGTCATCTATCGGTTCGGAACTCCACGACGGATTATCTCCGATAATGGGCCGGCCTACCGAAGCCATAAGATTAGCCGCTTCGCACAGCAGCACAATATAGACTGGAGATATTCTTCAGTTTACAACCCACGAGCTAACGGTCTAGCCGAGGCTTTCAATAAGACCTTGACGAAGATCATAAAAAAGACCGTCTCCAGAAATAAGAGGGACTGGCACGAAAGGCTGCAAGAAGCCCTTTGGGCTTATCGAACTACATTCAAGACGGCCACGAACACAACGCCGTACGCGTTGGTATTTGGGACGGAAGCAGTTCTCCCCCTTGAGATAGAGTTACCCTCTCTACGAGTAGCAGTCCACCACGAGCTGACGAACGAAGAAAATGCTCACCTTCGGCTTGAAGAGCTTGACGCCCTCGATGAAACCCGGCTCATAGCGCAACAACATCTAGAAGCCTACAAAGCAAAGATGACGCGCTCGTACGAAAGATTGACCAGGCCGAGGACATTCCGCCCAGGCGAACTCGTACTAGTGGTCAAAAGACCTATGATCCCCAATCGCGCCAAGCGGGGAAAATTTGAGCCAAACTATGAAGGCCCGTACATCATAGACAAGGTCTACCAGGGTGGAGCCTACCTACTCATGGACATGCACGGTGAAAGGCCTTTCAGGCCAGTAAACGGCCGCTTCTTGAAGAAATACCATGCTTAATAAGCTGCAGCCTAGGTCAATGATGGATGACGACGACTATGTCCGCTCGCTATCTTCCTAGGCTCAGACTTTACAAGCAGCAGCCGGCCTTCCTATAACAGCGGACCGAAACGTCCTTAAACTATCGTCGGACCGAAACGTCCTTAAACTAACAGCGGACCGAAACGTCCTTAAACTATCGTCGGACCGAAACGTCCTTAAACTAACAGCGGACCGAAACGTCCTTAAACTATCGACGGACCGAAACGTCCCTAAACTACCACCGTAACGTCCTTAGGTTGACGAGATGGATAAATAAAGAAAAAAGAAAAAAAAATGATAAAAAAAAACGGTACGTCCATAAGCAAAATGGGCACGGATGAAAACCCGAAAAGGGCTCCGTGAGTAAAAACAGCAGGGCTGCCGGCAAGTGTTCGTGAAAACCCGAAAGGGCGCGACCTTGTAAAAAAAAAGAGAAGAGTAAAAATGATATAAATAAAAAAAAACGGTATGTCCATAAGCAAAATGGGCACGGATGAAAACCCGAAAGGGCTCCGTGAGTAAAAACAGCAGGACTACCGGCGAGTGTTTGTGAAAACCCGAAAGGGCGCAACCTCGTTAAAGGACACTTACAGAGTCCTCTCGACCCTGTAAGGAGAAACCACCTGCGTGAGATCCTTACGACTCACAAAGGAGCAGTACACTTAGGGATCCTCACGATTCCTAAGGAGAAAATACACTTACGAGATCCTCACGACTCGTAAGGAGAATTCTCTTATGGGACCCTCACGGCTCATGAGATTTGAAAGTCTTAAGTTACAGAAACCTGAACCTGTTCTTAAGCAAATCCCCCACAACCTCCGATATTGCCCTACAAGAGGCTCAATACTGACCCTTGTATACAATCCACGGGCGCGAATAAACATTTCCCCAACAAAGTCCAACCCTTATAGGTCCTCTCGACCCATAATGAGAAAGTCCTCTCGTAGGATCCTTACGACTTACAGAGGAGCACACACTTAGGAATCCTCACGATCCCTAAGGAGAAAACACACCTACGAGATCCTCACGACTCGCGGGGAGAAATACCTTTGTGAGACCCTTACGGCTCATGAAGTCAAAAGCCTTGGTCGACAGGACCCTTAACCCTGTTTGCTGAGCCACCTTTGTTCGTCATCGACAAAAGCAAATGATGATTCGCTCCTGGCAACGTTCCAGTTGTAGCGGTGCTGATGCCAAAATCGGTGCCTAAAACCCAGGCTTGTAACGAAAAGCTAGCAAGCCACACATGCCTACAAAATAGCCGAAATGATGGGGCAACTTGCAATAAAAAGCAGCAAGTAAAAATGAAGGCATGAAAAATAGCCGAAATGATGGGGCAACTCGCAATAAAAAGCAGCGAGCAGAAAATAAATAAATAGCCGAAATGATTGGGCACCGCGAAAAATAGTCGAAATGATTGGGCAATCGCGATTTTCGCGATATAAAAGCTGAAGTGATAGAGCATCGCGGAAAAAGAAATAAAATAAAAATAAAATTTATGCCCTACAGGTGATATTCCATCACACCCTGTACACAATCCAAAGGTGTAAACAAAAGGGATCATACTTCTCCCCCAGGTTTCATCAGAAAAAGAAGCCAGGTCTCGACGGGCCACAAGCGACCTAGAGATCATCCAAACACTCATCTCGTAACAACGGACATGACTTCAAACAAAGCAGAGCAGCGGCAGCTCCCAGTTCCATGGCTCGGTGGTATACATATCGCCAATAGTCAAGCCTCCATCCCGCGAAATGCGGATACAATCAGTACAAACTCCCTGGTCACGTGGAACGCGGATAACGTCACTCTTTGACCCCGTGGAAAACGTCCAGAGCGGATCCTGGTCCTCGCAGAGCATGGCAGTGAACCCGTGCGAAGCATCCAGAGCGGAGCCTAGTCCTCGCCTAACGCGGCAGTGAACCCGTGTGAAGCATCTAGTGCAAACTTCCTGGTCACGTGGAACACGGATAACGTCACTCTTTGACCCCGTGGAAAACGTCCAGAGCGGATCCTGGTCCTCGCGGAGCATGGCAGTGAACCCGTGCGAAGCATCCAGAGCGGAACCCAGTCCTCGCCTAACGCGGCAGTGAACCCGTGTGAAGCATCTAGTGCAAACTTCCTGGTCACGTGGAACACGGATAACGTCACTCTTTGACCCCGTGGAAAACGTCCAGAGCGGATCCTGGTCCTCGCGGAGCATGGCAGTGAACCCGTGCGAAGCATCCAGAGCGGAGCCTAGTCCTCGCCTAACGCGGCAGTGAACCCGTGTGAAGCATCTAGTGCAAACTTCCTGGTCACGTGGAACGCGGATAACGTCACTCTTTGACCCCGTGGAAAACGTCCAGAGCGGATCCTGGTCCTCGCAGAGCATGGCAGTGAACCCGTGCGAAGCATCCAGAGCGGAGCCTAGTCCTCGCCTAACGCGGCAGTGAACCCGTGTGAAGCATCTAGTGCAAACTTCCTGGTCGTGTGGAACACGGATAACGTCACTCTTTGACCCCGTGGAAAACGTCCAGAGCGGATCCTGGTCCTCGCAGAGCATGGCAGTGAACCCGTGCGAAGCATCCAGAGCGGAGCCTAGTCCTCGCCTAACGCGGCAGTGAACCCGTGTGAAGCATCTAGTGCAAACTTCCTGGTCACGTGGAAAGCGGATAACGTCACTCTTTGACCCCGTGGAAAACGTCCAGAGCGGATCCTGGTCCTCGCAGAGCATGGCAGTGAACCCGTGCAAAGCATCCAGAGCGGAGCCTAGTCCTCGCCTAACGCGGCAGTGAACCCGTGTGAAGCATCTAGTGCAAACTTCCTGGTCACGTGGAACGCGGATAACGTCACTCTTTGACCCCGTGGAAAACGTCCAGAGCGGATCCTGGTCCTCGCAGAGCATGGCAGTGAACCCGTGCGAAGCATCCAGAGCGGAGCCTAGTCCTCGCCTAATGCGGCAATGAACCCGTGTGAAGCATCTAGTGCAAACTTCCTGGTCACGTGGAACACGGATAACGTCACTCTTTGACCCCGTGGAAAACGTCCAGAGCGGATCCTGGTCCTCGCAGAGCATGGCAGTGAACCCGTGCGAAGCATCCAGAGCGGAGCCTAGTCCTCGCCTAACGCGGCAGTGAACCCGTGTGAAGCATCTAGTGCAAACTTCCTGGTCACGTGGAACACGGATAACGTCACTCTTTGACCCCGTGGAAAACGTCCAGAGCGGATCCTGGTCCTCGCAGAGCATGGCAGTGAACCCGTGCAAAGCATCCAGAGCGGAGCCTAGTCCTCGCCTAACGCGGCAGTGAACCCGTGTGAAGCATCTAGTGCAAACTTCCTGGTCACGTGGAACGCGGATAACGTCACTCTTTGACCCCGTGGAAAACGTCCAGAGCGGATCCTGGTCCTCGCAGAGCATGGCAGTGAACCCGTGCGAAGCATCCAGAGCGGAGCCTAGTCCTCGCCTAACGCGGCAGTGAACCCGTGTGAAGCATCTAGTGCAAACTTCCTGGTTACGTGGAAAGCGGATAACGTCACTCTTTGACCCCGTGGAAAACGTCCAGAGCGGATCCTGGTCCTCGCAGAGCATGGCAGTGAACCCGTGCAAAGCATCCAGAGCGGAGCCTAGTCCTCGCCTAACGCGGCAGTGAACCCGTGTGAAGCATCTAGTGCAAACTTCCTGGTCACGTGGAACGCGGATAACGTCACTCTTTGACCCCGTGGAAAACGTCCAGAGCGGATCCTGGTCCTCGCAGAGCATGGCAGTGAACCCGTGCGAAGCATCCAGAGCGGAGCCTAGTCCTCGCCTAATGCGGCAATGAACCCGTGTGAAGCATCTAGTGCAAACTTCCTGGTTACGTGGAACGCGGATAACGTCACTCTTTGACCCCGTGAAAAACGTCCAGAGCGGAGCCTGGTCCTCGCCAAGCACGGCAGTGAACCCGTGTGAAGCATCCAGAGCAAACACCGGACTGTGGAGTCCTTAAAATCCACGGACTATGACGTCCTTAACCTCGACCGTGATGTCTTAAAACTAACGATCAACCCCCCCGATTCCCTACGGATTTCGCCTTGGTTTAAGGGTACATCTCTTCACTCCTTTGATACCTGGCGTTGTAATTCCTCAACGTCTTCAAAGAGGTGGCGGGTCCCTGCAACCAAACCCCGGACTGTGGAGTCCCTAAATCCACGGACTATGAGGTCCTTAACCTTGACCGGGATGTCTTAAAACTAACATCGGACTGTGGAGTCCTTAAATCCATGGACTATGAGGTCCTTAACCTTGACCGCGACGTCTTTAAACTACGATACCTTGAGAGATCCCTAACCCCGTGAAACACGGAAAAAGGTGATCACACCCGGCACTTGCAGGCCCTCGCCACCTGTAAGGAAGAAAAACTCTCTTGTGAGATCCTTGCGACTCTCAAGGGAAAACCCGCTTAAGGATCCTCACGATCCTTAAGAAGAACTCAAGAAGAACTCACACCTATGGGATCCTCTCGACTTATAGGGAGAAAGACTCCTTATGAGACCCTCGTGGCTCATAAGATGCAAAGGCCTCAGGAAACAGATCCTAACCCTGAATCCTAAGCCACGGCTGTGCAAGAAGATTAAGATAGAATATCCGCAGAATGCATTCAATGAAAAGGGGACACATCACTGAGAGGAAAATTGTATCTTTTATTCATAAACCAAAATGGATGCAAAATACAATTCAAAGCAAAAAAGGGCAGATACTCTTATTCATGAGTATGTACAAAAAAAAAAGGGGTTCTACACTAACGAAAAAGATCACCAAACACAGGATCAACGGCACAGGGGTTGATGAAGCAAAGGACAAGATTCTCCATCTCTCTCTCCGCTTTCTCCAGCACATCGAAACGACGATTCTCGCGAGGAGTCGCTCCCCATCGGTTGGTGCCGTGTTCGTCCACGAAAGCAAACATAATGGCTCGCCGGGCCCTTATCTCGCTCAACAGACGAATTGAGCAGGCCTTCAAGGCCTGGGTAATCAGGCACGCTTCATGAAAGCCCTCGAGCTTTTCTTCCGCCGCATCAAGCATTGCCAGGGTCATCTCCGCTGGGTGAGGAGGAATGTCGGCAAGCACGATCGTGAGAATCATCCGGAGCCAGAAGGAACCCATCGGGAGGGGAGATCCCCTACGGATCGAGAGTTCATGCACGGCTGAGTCGCATTCGTCGTCAGTAAGGAGCGGATCCACTAGCCGAGCGGCAAAGCGGGGGATCATCTCCTCGATGGGCACTTCCCATGGCTGCCAACGAGCGTGTGGACGGTTGCAGGCCATAACGCTCAGATACTCCTCAAATTAAATCACGTCGATATGGGAATGAATTTTTCTGTGAGGAGAAAATAGGCGATGGCCTCAAGAATATAAAGAGGTGCATTAAGTACCATGCGCGAAAAATCTTGCAGGCGAAAGATGTTTCCAAGGCCCAAAAAGGAAAGGCATCGAAAATCAAGGAGAAATAACTATTTCCAAGGCTCTTTTTTTATGCATCTGATACTGCGCGCTAAAAATGCGGCATGGAAAATTTTGTGAACAGTCCCATCAAATGGTCCCACGTGCGGAACGTGTGAGACCCAAATTTGACGTGCACTAGAAAATAGAATGGCACCATGCATATTAAAGGCATCAGCAACAACAATAGTGAAATGATAAAATTCTAGGAAAAAGGCGTGCAAACATGGGAGAACATAATAAAACTCGCCGCTCATACTTCAAGAGATTCATACAAAATATAGAGGACACATTTACAATGGAAACAATTCAGATGCGGGGCATGGGTTGAGAAACTCAAAATTAACTTTATTCAAAACCTTCCAAACATTGCGAACCTCCCGAGTATGCTTTCGCTCATGGTCACAAGCATCGGGATCCCCGCGGATGTCCTCTATCCTCCGATAGGCGCCCAGTATGGCTGATTGTTGAAAAAGCTGATGAAGGAGATCAATGAGATCATCCCGCCTCCTCTTTGAGATCAAGCCCATAAGGTACACCGAATGCACCTTATCCTCGGCAGCGTCTAAGTCCCCGAGTGGTATGCCGGCGCAAAAGAGAGGAAGGGCCTCCCGGATCGCCAGCACGATCAGCCTCAGAAGAGAAGAGCGACGGGGAAGTAGTCGATGGTTGTACTCGTCAAAGCGGCTCATGATCTCGGCGCACTGAGCATCGGTGAACTCCTGGTTCTGACTGCGGCCCAGCGCACGAATGTTCCCATAGGAAATGATCTCGTCAAGACGATACAGATGGGCTTCCATGATACCTAAAATAAAAGTCACTAGCATCATTACAAAGCCCCCATTGCATTAATTGCAGGAAGAACAACCTTGGGCCAAGAGACCACAGGAAGCCTCTGTGTGAAGAAATCGAGTTCTTCGTTGGAATTAAATTCCTTATTAAGAAAAGAGAATTAAATTCCCAAAAACATTTTTTGATGGAATTAAATTCCATGGGTTTGAACCGCCATCATCATCTCTTCAAAGATCATCTAAACCCTAAGAGATCTACAGTTGAAAGATTAAACAGTTTCATGTTCTTATGGAAAATATGAAGAAAGAAGGGTAAAAACCCTTGTTTTGGATTTAAAATCCAGGAAAATGTGAAGGTCCATCATTGTCCAAGAACATTACCTGAGGAAAAAGGATTCCTTTTGAGCAGAGTTAAACTCTGAAAATATTTTAAAACAGAGAACTAAGCTCTGGAAGAAGAGAATTAAATTCTCAGAAAAAGTTCTCAGAAGAAGAAGATGGGCAAAAGTGAAGGCTCCTATGAAGAGACAGCAGTATTTATAGAAAAACAATGGAAACGTTTCATCTCCCCAGATCCCTAAAGGAATCCAACGGTCGCGAGAGATGACAGCGTTGCACTCACGTGCTGACACGTGAGAACAACGCTGTGGGGGCATTTGTTTCCTGATTTAAAATCAGGAAAGCTTCTGGGAAAAGCTTCAAAAGAGGCCACGTGCTTACACGTGACAGCAGTCACGTGTTGACACGTGACCTATAAAATACAGAAAAGGCGCACTTTGATTCGCTGATCAAGTCAAGGAAAAAAGCTTCAGAAGAGGTCACGTGCTCCCACGTGACCAGGGTCACGTGTCGACACGTGACGTTCAAAGCAGCAAACTCGCTCTCCAATTGAACCAAAGAAAGAAGCGCCAGACAGGGGTCACGTGCTCACACGTGACCAGGCGTCACGTGGTAGCACGTGATGGCTACAACAGCAACCGGAAGATAGCGCAGAAAGGAAGAGGATTCTTCATTCCAAAGAGGGTCACGTGTCTACACGTGACCATGGGTCACGTGGTCACACGTGACCGGCTTTCAAAGCCCATTTTTGACGACAGAATTAAATTCTGAAGGAAATTCGAATCTTTCCAAAGGAAAGTAATTATTTGGGACCAATCAAATTAAAGATTCAGAGATGATTAAATATCATCTATCTATGGAAAATCTCGGGTTTGGAAAGATTTCCCCCTTAAATCTAACCAAAATAACAAAGGAGAATCTCTGGATTCAAGATCCAATGGTGAATAGAATTCACCTGATAATCCAAAGGCCCAAAATGAATAATGGACGCAAATCAAATCTCAATGAAGATTCGTCAAAAAACTGATTGATGCGGCTGCTTCTCCTATAAATAGGAGCCAAGGGACACAAAAGGATATATACATACGCAGAGAAGAAAAGAGAGAAGGAGAAGAGCTTTGATACTCAGATCTTCTGCAAAAACCCTAGGTAAGAAAGGGAAAGACATTGGAAAGAAAGAGAATTTAATTCTCAACAGAGTTTAACTCTGATATGTAAAAACAGAAGAACATATTTCTTCTCTCTTTGATAGAGGATCTGCAAAGCGCACATCTCCCCTTAAGGTTGAGAATTTAATTCTCAATGGGTCGAGATCCTGCCATGCAGATCCAAAACATAGAGAAGGAATGCAAGCTCGAGAATTTAATTCTCACAGAACTATAGGAATTTAATTCCTCCAAAATAAAAGTTAGGGCTGGACCCTATATCATGGGAATTTAATTCCTTCCGAACAAAAGAAGAAACAGGGTTTAACCCTAAGTAAAAAACCAGTTCTGTTGAAACATCAGGAATTCAATTCCCTTAATCATAATTTAACAGAGGATGGAAGTTTAAACTCCTTAAGAAACTTTTATTAGGGTTTAACCCTATTCAGCCCCTCGCATATATGAGGAATTTAATTCCTACAGAAAATTCAGAGTTAAACTCTATTCGAGAAAAAACAAAGTCTTCGAAAGGAAGTAGGAATTTAATTCCTCTGAAAATCTACAGCTCGAGGAATTTAATTCCTGAAAAAGATTAACAAAGACTCCAAACAAAATACATGAAGGCAGGGTCACGTGCCACCACGTGACCCCCTCAAGAGATAAACAGAAAGCCCCTTGAAACAGCACCCCACGTGACCCACGTGACCCTTGACAAAAGGCTCTGATACATAGGCATATGAATGCCCGTCACGTGATGGCACGTGATGCCCTGAAAGATGTAGCAATGTCAGCAGAACAAACGAAGGGAGGGCGCTCTCACGTGCTACCACGTGACCCCTCTTGCCTTAGTGTTTAACACTAAATTAAAACTCTCAGACCCAGTGTTAAAACACTGTTGGGCCTTAGCATTCAACGCTGATCAAAAAGCTTTATTTGCAGTATTCAACACTGATCTGTTTTAGTGTTTGACACTAATTTGAAAAGCCTTGTCGCTGGTGTTTAACACCAACTATCTCTTAGTGTTAAACACTAACTTGTCAACCTCATTCCCAGTGTTCAACACTGATTGCTCTGTAGTGTTTAACACTAGGTTTTGGCCCAATTGGCTAAAGGGATAGAGGCAAAGCCTCTCCCTCAATGAACCAACAAGAAGTCAATATTCCAGACCTGACTGGACTTAGCCCAAGCTGGCCATAAGTCCTCAATTTGTGATTAACTGGGCTAATGGGCTCATAACATAATTAATTAGTCTTGACCCCAAATTGGGTCAGGGACTATTCAAGCCGTTCCGGTTCTAGGGTACATCTCTTCACTCCTTTGATACTTGGCATTGTAATCCCTCAATGTCTTCAAAGAGGTGACGGGTCCCGATGACCATTCATGATATGGACTGTGGGGTCCTTAAACCCATGCCTAATGCAAAATTCCTGGTTACGTGGAACACGGATAATGTCACTCTTTGACCCCGTGGGAAACGTCCAGAGCGGATCCTGGTCCTCGCAGAGCACGGCAGTGAACCCGTGTGAAGCATCCAGAGCGGAGCCTGGTCCTCGCTAAGCACGGCAGTGAACCCGTGTGAAGCATCCAGAGCACATACCGGACTGTGGAGTCCTTAAACCCACGGACTACGACGTCCTTAACCCGGACCGCAATGTCCTTAAACTACCCACGGACCGCAATGTCCTTAAACTACCCACGGACCGCAATGTCCTTAAACTACCCATGGACCGCAACGTCCCTAAACTAGAACAATAGAGCCCTTTCCTATGCTCTTTTGTTGGACCTAAACGGCCCCGTTTAAGTTGATCTTAGCCTTGAAGATGGCTAACGCGTCCTTAAACCCTCAAACATACTGGACTACGAATCCCCCAAATTAACTTCGGCTCAAGGGTACATCTCTGAACTCCTCTGATATCTGTCGTTGTAATCCTTCAACGTCGTCAGAGAGGTGATGGGTCCCGACAGCCATACAGACGATGGACCACTATGTCCCCTAAACTGGAACATTAGAGTCCAAACACTCTTCTGTCGGATCTAAACGATCCCGTTAAGTTGATCTTAGTCACAAAGTTAGACTAACGTATCCTTAACAAACGTTTGAGTTGATCTTAGCCTCGAGTAGGGCTGACGTATCCTCAAACCAAAACCCCCCCCCCCAAACCAAATTTAAGATAATGCGGATTTGGGCTAGTCCACGCCCTACGGGCGACGACATAACTCAGTCTCCGTAAACAATCCACGGGCAATAAAACAAACACCCACGACACGAAGTGACCATCTGGAGAAGGAGAAAGTTGTTACCGCAATGCGGTAGCGTAATTAACTGCAGGGGCTTGCGCCTGCAGGGAAGAGCGTCCCCACAATCAAAAACCCCTCAAACGAGGGGGAATCTGACGAAGTATGCTACATCGGTCGCATCCGTTTAAACCTTCGATATATGGTGCCATAAATCAACTTGGCATCTTCGGAGAGGTGGACAGATAGCACCAACTAGCATCTGCCCCGAACCTAACGCCTCAGACGTCCCGACGTCCCGGCCGCCGTTCGGAGGGGAACAACATGTATTCATTTTGATTCCTGAATGAAATATATCTTGTATTCACTTAAATTCATGAATAAAAGAAATAATTTATTTCATACTGGCATTTCTCTTTTCTTCGATGTCTTGATTTGGTGTGAAGTAGTTTATATACTCATTTCGGAGTTTGTAGTTTATTCACTCATCCCGGAGCCTCTAGTTTATGAACTCATTTCGGAGCTTGTAGTTTATTCACTCATCCCAGAGTCTCTAGTTTATAAACTCATTTCGGAGCTTGTAGTTTACCTCACTTGGGCTTGTAGGCAAACTTGCCCTAACGCATGGATAACTGTTTATCACAGAAAACTGCATTTTAATACCACTCATTCATTATCTATTTTTGTATATATCGGTGCTATTAACCAGTATCTGCTCAGTAAATACAGATTGCAGGTATCCGTGACACAATACTGGAAACTCACTAAAAATCACGGATATTACGTTTGTGAGCCAACACTGCAACCAGAACTGCAAACCGATCGATACCCAAAGAGTTCTTTTGCAACAAATAATTGTGCACACAATTTTGGTCCAACACAATACAAGTGTGCACACAACTCTTTGATGTTTAGACCTAGGTGGGGGCTGCCCAAAGCACAAGTGAGTGTGATGTGCAATAAATGCTACATGATATGATGTGATTTGAAGCATCAAGTTCCCTCCAAAACTACTGACTATAATCCAAACTGAAATGAAGAAATCAAGCAGCACCAGAGTGATATTGGAGAGCATACAAGACCACCATATCAACACGAGACGCTCTGCTCGGTTTTGGGCCGGCCATACCCCACTAAAAACCGAGCTCACCGGCCCCCTTGACCCAATGAGCCCCATTCTTCTACTGTCGAGCCCTTGCAGTCACATCAGCCTATTTTTATTATTTGTTTTATTTTCTTTTGTGTCTATAAATACCAAACCAAAGGGCAAGGGGAGGGGATACTTTTTGCTTTAGTTTTATTTTAAAACTCTTGTAATTTGTAATTTGCTTTCTCTTTGAACTCTTGAGCTCTTGCCCATTTGTGTTGACCTTGCAACTTCTCCATTGAATTTGTGAACTTAAGGCTTAGGTTCTTGACTTCAAGAATAGTTGTATCTTGTTTGAAATTCAATAAAAGTTCTCATTTCATTACATATGTCTTGTCTTCTACATATTTGGAACTTGTGAAATCATTACTTTACTTTGATCTTGCAACCTCTTTAGTGAGATTGCAACCTTAAAGTTTGGTATTTTGATTTCACAATTGTACGGGATTAAAGAACAAGTGAAGGAATTTGCACGTTTTATCGGTTCTCTCTTTGTCTTTTCTTTTCTTTCTATTTCTTATTATGTTGCCTTACTCTTTTCCTTTTTATTTTGTTATTGTGAATATGTGTGAGTAATCGATTTACTTGTTAAAGGTGGAATATGGTTAGTTTGTGTTAGCAGATATGTTTGCTAAAACCTTAAAAATCTTAACTTTGCAATTGAAACTCCGAGCAAACCACTCGCAATTCCACTCCGATAGGTACCCTATCCTACCACGGTAGCGGTGAATCCTAATCGTGACCGGATTGCAAGTGGTTTACCGAAGGCTAAGGTCAAGAGATAACAACGGAAGGACAAGGGACAAGGAATACGGATTTAGTGGAAAACCGTAAATACCATATTTCAAGTTTCCTAATCCACGTTGTTCCCTATTGTCTTAGTGTCAATATCAAAATTGGGTCTATAAGGAATCGGCAAACATCATCCTCATGCAAGCTAACCTAAAACTACCCTTAACAAGTCATTTTATTAAAACATAACATTGTTACAACACTTAGTATAAACAACAAACCAAATTACGGTATTAGCTCGTTAAAACAAGTCTAAAAACCTACCATCTCCTTGCGGACGGCCCGTACTCATTACGGCGTGCTACACGCGACACCGTTTTTTATTGCGGTAATTTCAAAATTCTTTCTAAATACGACACGGTGAAAACCTATCAATCAAATGGCGCCGTTGCCGGGGAGACGGTAACGCTTTTACATTTATAGTCTCGGGTTAATTTGTGCATATTTTGTATAAAACTAACTTTCTAACACATTCAACGGATAAAACTATTCTTTTTAAAACCAACACAAAATCTAACAATTTTTGTTCTCTTGATTTTTGACCTGTTAGCACTCTGGATCTCAACAGAAAAAATAAGGAAGAACATTGAAACACTAGTAGAATACTGAGACGCTTGAAGAAATTTGGAGCCCAAACTCTAAAGTAAAACCGACGACTCCCCCAAATAATCCGGTCTCGCCGGCCCAAGCTCCTCCTTCTGCTCCTAATTTTTTCTCTGTGCTCCAGTGTTGTTATATTGTCCCAATTTTATTGCTTGTTTTTTTAAATTTTTAGTGTGCAGGTATTTGGGCATTCATATCGCTTTTTCGCACTAATAATCCGTTTTTTCCGACATTTTCAGATTTTATAGATTTACAAACTGCGATCGTAGGGTGCAAAGTGTACATTCAAAGTTAAGGTGATTACGAAGTACATCGCCAAACATCCGGGTAATTTGACCCGCGCAAGCGAACTTTTCAAGCTACTTGGATTTATTTCAACGGGGGTTTCTTAACCCGAAAATTTTTCGGTACGTATTTCTTTAACACATTCTTTCTCAAATCCGACGCTTCCAATATAATATCTTTGCAGAATTCTTTGCAAATTCGCCGCAAAAAGCCAAAAAAATCTAACCGTATTTGTTGCAGCGCCACATTTAACGTAAAAAATAAATTGATTGATTGTTTGAAAACAAAACCTTGTTGATTTGCACATTGCATCATTTAATACGGACTTAAGGGGCTTTAACACCAATCCAGATTGGGTAGGGATTTCATCACCCTTCCTAAGACCCCGAAAATCACTAATTTCATAAATGTCACCTCAAGCTAAATAAAAAAATATCTAGACTCAGCCAATTAAGGACTTGTCGCGCTCGATAGGACAAAGGAAGATTGTAGGCATTCGGTCATTTATCTAAATATGACTTTTGTGGTGCTTAGGCTAGACAAGTGAGGAGGTAATTTTAAAAGGCCCGTCTCACGGTGATTCGTGAGCGGAACCCTCCTTACCTCACTTGTGCTTACTTGGTCACAACTGGCTGTGAAGAGATTTGAGGGATTATCTCACAATTTATCACTTTGGAACAATTAGGAGCAGGTCTAGTGGACTTATAGGACCCTAGTCTAAGTGTTGATTGTGCATTTGTGACTATGTATTTGTGATTGTGTTTGTTGAACTGTCATTTCATTTTCACATCCTTATGAAACAAACACAAGTTCGCCACTTTTTACACCCTTCACCCAATTTTCCTCCATTTACGCTTTCTTACCCTCACATTCTACGCTTTGACTACAATAAACTCGTTTAGTGTATGTCTGCTTGAACTAGGGACCCTAATGCCCGTTTAGTCCGCGTTTCGTTAGTCGCTACGGACTATGCAATCAACACCGCAGTCGAAACTCCTTCCACGCCTCTTTCACCTTTACCCTTGCCGGCCAACTCCGACGTTGACCGTGATTCTGTCCATACTTCTTCACCTTCACTTTCACCAGACTTTTCTTCCGAGATGTCGGGATTTTCCCCTAACATCCCTTTACCTCCCCGGGAATTATTCTACCCCCATTAGGTGCGAATAACCCGTGACCACCTCTTGTTGAAGCGCCACAACGAATTACGCTTCAAGATCGATTCTATCCTACCCGTGCCGCACTCCCTACCTGTTTTTCACTTCCACCAGCCAATGGGGATAATTTCGAAATTAAGCCCCACTTCATCAACATGTTGCCCAAATTTTACAGGCTTGAATCTGAAGATGCCTATATCTTCATCAATAAATTCCAGAACGTTTGTGCGATGATGAAGACAACCCAACTTTCTGATGATGCTATACGGCTACGAGTCATTTCTTTCACTTTATGCAATCTTGCTGAAAAATGGCTGTATAGCACCGCATCCCACTTGATAACCAGTTGGGACGAGTTTGTGAAAGCGTTTCTTAAGAAATTCTACCCAAATCATAAGACCACACGGATCCGAAACGAAATAAATCAATTCACCCAGCTTCCAATCGAATCTTTTTGGAAGTGCTTTGACCAGTACAAGGACCTCCTTATTCAGTGCCCTCATCACGGTATTGAGAGATGACAAGTTTGCCAAACTTTATATGAGGGCCTGAATCCAGCAACTAAGCAGTTGCTGGAGACCATTTTTCAAGACCACTTCCTATCCAAATCTAACGGGGAAGCTTGGCAATTCTTCAATGATCTTGCGGAACAGACGCTTCAATGGGAGAGCACCAGACCGAACACTTCTTCCACTTCTTCTACTTCTTTCGGTCTTTCTAGGGCAGGAGTTCATCAACTCGACATCTCAATTGCAATGAAGGCCGAGATAGCTACAATCATGTGGAAACTGGAAGCAATTGAGAGCAAATTTTCGTTTCCTGCCTTTGCTCTTCCCCTCGTACCATTTGCGCTTGTTGTTCGGATCCATCCCATTTGACCGAAGAGTGTCCTTACAACCCACCTTCTCAAGGAAAGGATCATGTCAATGCTGCATTTCAGCAAAGACCAAGAAACGATCCATACTCTTCCACATACAATCCCGGTTGGAGGAACCATCCCAATTTTGCCTGGAATCAGAACCAGGATCAGTTCCAAGGCCACAACAACTTCCAGAGGCCTCTTCCTCCTCAACAACAAGCTGAGCAACAAACTCAACAACAATTTCAGCAGCCCTTCTGTAGGGTCCCTAGGCACCCTAGTAAGGTCTCACAAGGCATCGAACATGCCAATTTCAAAAATTCTAGGTGCCGAGAGACCTGACTACGGATCGTCTGCTAGAAAACTAGGCGAAAAAGCTAACTAGTTAACACTTAACTAATGGGATATCGGAAATACAACCTTTGTAGATCCGGTGCTCCACCTCCATAGCTCCGCAACGAAGTCGTCTCCGCTGTCCAAAAGGAATCCGGGCTCTAGAGTCGGCTTCGTCGGAGAAAAAGCGAGCTAGGTCGTCGATGTCCATGCCGAAGATGATCTACGTCGAGGCATCGCTAAATCAAGCTCCACCTTCATCAAGCCCTAAAAACTTGTGAAGGAAACACACTCTACTACTTGGCAAGAGGTAGAGGATGAAGAAATAGGAAGTGGGTAGACTTTAGAATTGGATTTCTCACTCAAATCATCAATCCACCATTGATGACCTCAAGCTTCTTCAAAGAAGAAGATGAAGAAGAAGAAGAAAGTTATGATAAGATTAATTAAAAAGAAAAGAATAATCCATTCTTATCATAACATAACCCAAGTTAAGTGTAGAGAATTGACCAAGGTTAAAGAATGGTTAGGGTTAAGGAGATGAGACAAAAATGGTGACTTAATGAAAGCTTCATGAAGCTTTATGATGAAAACAAAACTAGCCACCATTTTTCACTTCTTTTCCTTTTCTCATTTATCTTTTAAATGCAAATGAAAAGATAAATGAATGAATAAAAGAAAACCCCAATCATTTACTTAACCTAGGTTTAATTCATTACACTTAACAAAAAAGATATGTATCATCAAACATGATACAATCAAGTGCACAAAAATCATATCGCATATGCAATGCGCACACCCGAGTGAGAAAATCCATTCAAAGTGAACCGATACTAGTTAATGCAAAGTAATATATCAAATATATAATTATGCATTAAATCACTAAATCAACACTTGATTCAATGATCCGGTCATGTCGCACATAACCGACTGGTATCTTCAGTAACAACTTATCGAATCAACACTTGATCCGATAACCCGGCTATATCGCATATAACCGATCAATGTCACATCGCGAGAATGAAATACGGTATCACATACACGCATCATTCTCGGTCCCGTACATATCTCATATGCGCTCCTATTTCGTTTCGCTTGAGCCAGGAAACCTCTGTGTAGGACTCTAAAGACTCGTCAATACGCCGGCAGCAGATGATGATCATATCAAACACCCACAAGCCGCAAGCGGTCTGCTAAACGTAACGGCCACCCGGGTATTGAGTGATCTGAAGATCGACGAGCAAGCCCGCTCACACTCCAGTGAATCCGACCAGTAACACTACCGTACAGTCCGGTCTGATCGTCTGATATGTCGCATATCTCGCCTAGGGGTGGTAAACGTCAGACCCCAATAGCTCGATAAGTCGTGTCGATATGAGGTCTATAACAATTCGAGAAACTACTGGTAACACTTACCAGTAAATCTCAACAACCCTGGCCAGGGATTTCCTGTTATAGCCAATCGAACACAGCGCAACATCAACCCCCTATACCGGGAGAGACGAATCCCCTCCTATCGCTCATTGCCTCCATGTGACTCGGGACTGTACCCAAAAACCACCGTTTTGCACGCCCTCTTGGACATGGTAAGATGGAAATCAAAGCACAGTGGGAACCACACAAGACTCTATGACGATCTCGGGTCAACAGACTACTCTGTACCAGTGTCACCAGAGAACTGCCATCCGACGTGAGGTATAATACCATCTGGGAGTTCTCGGCGAGTCCGTCCAGTGTACCCAGTCTCTACTGAGCACCCGTATATCATCTCTGATGTCAAACATCAATGGATATGGGATCATCCATCGCCCATCTGTATGGGTCGAGAAGGTATACGCTAGTCTACTCTGGTATATCGATGCCCCGTCTCGATACACCCTCGACTAGGGACTTTGAAGGATGTACTTATGGACTACCATGTCCCCACTAGTATGATCCGCATCATAGTCCAGGTAGTTAAGCACACATCCTAAGGGCTTTACCAATATGTAACAGAGAGACAATCAGTATACACGTTAAGGTAAAGTTCAACCAGATAGCATACTATCATGTCGAGCAAGAAAGTCATCCCTATATATGTTCCAGCATCCACTACAATATACATCCTATGTACAGTAATGGCCTCTAGGGCATACATATAACTAACAATCTCCCACTTGCACTAGGGCCATCTGTAGCAGTGGTTGTAGTATCTCATACTCAACCATCCCATAAAAGTCTCTCTCTGGGAACAGGCCTTTGTGAGTGGATCCGCTGTGTTGTCCTCTGAGTCTACTCTCCTAACCTCGATCTCCCTGGAGATCAGCCATCTCCATGATCAAGTGATACTGCCTTAGAATATGTCTGGATCACTGATGGGACCGGCGTTTCTCGGCATAAGCCACAACTCTATTGTCTCACAATGGGAGGAACATAGTTCATCTCATGAACCAATATACACCCAAACAGCCTCTTTGGTAGCATCTCAAGTAGCGATGTATCCAGCCTTTATCGTCTAGTATGCCACGGTATCCAGCTTGGAACTCTTCCAACATACCGTCCCTTTGCTTAGGGTAAAGACAATGCCTATGACTGACACTCAGTCGTCTTTATCACCCTGGAACCCTTCCAGTGATTCTCCCCAGGATCGGTTGATACCGTCTCACTACAACTAGTGAGAGTCCTAACATCCAATTAGATCTATCTCATAGATCTAAAAACCCAGGATTTAGGAGGTATCACTATGATCCTATATGGAGAATCATTGTGATAAGCGGAGATTGATCGAGCGCAGCATAGAAAACTACTTCCCTATCAAGAGTATGTCATCCACGTACTCTACGAGGATCGTCACCATACTCCCTACTACCTTTTTGTTTATACAAGGTTCATCTACCATTTTGATGATGTCAAACTCTTTGACTATCCATCAAGACAGATGTTCCAACTCCGCGATGCCTGCTTTATCCTATAAAACATCTTACACACGTTTCCGCTGCTCCCACTGTCTACGAAGCCCTCTGGCTGTGTACTTATAGACGCATTCTTCTAAAACATCATTTAGAAAAGCAGTCAAGACACCCAACCACCAGATATCGTAGTCATGGTATGTAGCCGTGGCAAGTAGGATCTGGATGGACTTAAGCATAGATACTGGAAAAGGTTTCATCATTATCCACGCCTGGTCGATGACGAAAGCCTTTAACAAGTCTAGCTTTGAAAGTCTCAACTTTTCCATCTACACCAAGTAATCTTCTCAAGATATACTTGCTCCTGATGGGGATTTAACCCTTCAGATATTGCAACCAAAGTCCATACTTTGTTGGTGTATAAGGATTCCATCTCAGATCGCTAAGCATCCAGTCATTCTTACAGAGTCCCACTCCTGATGGCCATCTCGAAGCTAGTTAGGTCATCATCTCATGATGCAATCCTCCCTCCCACTGTCATTGAGAAACCGATGTATCTCTCAGGTGGGTGAGAAAACCCTACTAGATCGGCGGAGAGGCTGAGGTTCGTTGGTATCTATTGAATCCTTTGGTTCTACCAAATCATCTGCTGTAGCTTGTATAGCTGGAACTATTCCAGTTCTACATAACAGACCTTGCCTCGAACTTGTCCGGATTATGGTTTTAGACATAGGCCGGACAACCCCAAATCTTAACCAACTTAAGATATGGGCTCTTCCCTTTCCATATCACATATGAAATGGTAGGCAACTGATTTGATTCAAACCTATTCAATAGGTATGCAGCTTCTCAAGCGCATAACTCCCAAAAGGAAACGGGTAACTCAGTATTACTCATCATAGAGCACACCATATCAAATAGGGTGCGATTGCTCCACCCCGATATACCATCGTGCTATGGTGTATACGGAGGAGTAATGCTGAGAGAGAATCTTATTCTCCTTTAGAATAGTCCAGGAATTCCGTGCACAAGTATTCTCCTCCTTGATCTCATCAAAGGACATAATACTTATACCCGTATTGGTTCTCTACTTCTAACTTATATTCTGTGAATATCTCAAAAGGTTCAGACTTGTGTTTCAACAGGAACATATGTCTGAATCTTGAGAGATTATCAGAGAATGTAACGAAGTACAAAGAACCAGTCCTGGCATATGTAGACAGGGGACCTAACATACATCAACATGTATCATCCCAAGAGTTCACTAACTCTTTCTCTGTTTCCAGTAAACAGAGCTATGGTCATCTTATCTCTGTGACATGACTGGCGAGTTTCACAAGATGTAAATTCAAACTGATTTAAATATGCATCTTTATGTAACTCTAGCTAGTCGGGTCACATTGATCTGACCTAGTCTACAATGCCTCAAGAAGAATTCGTTCATTTCTGAACTCCTCCTCTTGTGTGTGTTCCGTATACTAAAGAACTGTAGTTTGATTTAGAACATTAATGCTTTTAGATAACGTGCCTGAACCGATCAACTTTTGATATAGGAAATGTTCAAAACATTATCCAACAATACAAAATTATATCCTTTCTTTACTAATAAAGAGATTGATATGATTTTGTATATCAGGTTCGGTATCTAACAACATTCGTTCAGAATTAATGTATTGGTAATATAGGATGACAGTGACCAACAGACTTGGCTGCAACACTTGCCCCGTTTTCTGCCTCATGAAACTTATCACCCGTTTTCAGTTCTCTACCTTTCTGTAGCCCTATGTAACATATTACATATCCGAGATCCTGATCTGGTATCACATACCCAGGACGTAGAGGATACAGAGAAACAGTTCTACATAATGAACACAACCGAAGATGATGCATCAGTATGCACTCTCTTCGTTTGGGCGGCACGGGAAATCTGGTATTCCCCAATTTCCTGTTCTGTCTTATAACAATTATAAGTTGGAGCGGGACCAACGTTCCCCAGCTCTGTATAACAAGCGGGTTCGGTCAATATTCCGTATTATTATCTTGATTAAGGCGTGATATGGTCGCTACCTGGAGAGAGAGAGAAGAAAACACTCAGCGTGCGCTCTTGCAAGAATAGATTGGTTTTTATTTTATCTAATCAGGATGGCTCCCACTGCTTTTTATCAAATCTTCCTTCAAATCCTAAAAGGAAAGACTAGCCGGGATTAATTACACACTACAAGTTCGCCAATCTTTCAGCCAGGCCAGTGTCGGTACTTTGAGGGAGGTCCCCCGTGCTTTCGCACGAACCTAATTAATGTAAACCTCGTTTTCCCAGAGGCGTAACCTCGTTAACACCTTTCTAGACACCTACTTGATCGGCTAATTGTAATGTATAAAACTCTCCTAGGAGTAACACTTACTCGCAGCGGGTATCGGGATCCAACTATCTCATAGAAGGTATGCAATCTCATTGCAAATTTCAACACTTGAAATTCCCGATAACATTTTGCCCCTAGCACCCTATGACCTTGACGGAGGTCAACAAACCATAGGCTACTAGCAAGTTCAACCCATCATTTCTTGATCGAATTAAACCCACCCGTACGACCCTTGACGGAGGTCAACAAGGCCGCACGACTACCCTAACTCAATCTGCATCATATGCATAAACAGATAAATACTAGTTAGCTACCGCACACTACGCCTTGACGGAGGTCAACAAACGTAGCACGAATACTAAATAGGACTTATCTGAAATGACGGAGGGCTACGACAGGTTTTTCTGAAAACCTATTGCGTAATGAACTTGATATCGTTATAGAATCAAATGATTTTAAAATGGAGTGCTTTTGAGGCTTTTCTAGTTTTGCTAAAGGAGTCACTCCCGGTAAAGGGATCGTCGGTCCTTTCCTCGTCGAATGAGGTGCGGGATATATCATATATATCACTGTGCAAAGCAAAAACTCTTAAAAGCAATCAAAAGTCAAACCGAGTGTGTAGCATCTGCCAGTTATTGCTAAAGGAGTCACTCCCGGTGAAGGGATCTCGGTCCTTTCCTTATCGAATAAGGTGCAGGATATATCGCATATACCGCTGTGCAAAGCAAGAACTGTAGCTACCTGTTTTATTTTGAAATTCGATTCTACAACATCTTAGGTTTCTTTTTATTTCATTAATCACATTAATGAAGTCCCATCATTTAATTACCTAAACATCACAGATAAATACGACGTACACTTATGCCATCCGCATTCGCCTCGATGTCCCCTCATGCACCGTTAGGTTAGGTAACTAACGGCAGAGCAGGGCAGGGCTAGCGCGGGTGTAAAATATAAGTAACATCTATATAATATATCATATATACTATATACTGTATCTATCACAGAACATCTCATGATCACATCACAGATATCGCAGCAGAAGAATCATATGAAATATTGGATATACTAGGACGTCCGTGTTTTCAATACGAGCCAGTATAAAACACGGATTCCACGGTCGTGATGAATAGCCAAACCCACACCCCTAGACCCCTACGAGAGCGGCAAGCAACCCTACCAATTCTGGAGTTAGGAGACCCGGACTCGACTCCTCGAGTTGGTCTTCCACTGGACTCCAGAACCCGGTTACTTGTGCCCTCCTCCTTGGGTCTATCCTAGTGTGGAAAAGTAAATAATATACAACAACGGCGACAACTTCCGCAACCTGGAAGCGCCCCAATAAAAGAATATTACATACAGATTTTTACATGAATGAAAATGAAAAACACTCATCTCACATAAAAAACCCCGGCTATTCAAACACGACGATCCAATATAACATATCCAGCAACACATAACATCACATGTCATCAACGTAAGTAAATATGCACATCCCAATTGTCGTTGACATATAGCAACGAAACCGGCGATATCACATATTACACTTACGGTCACAGAAAAGAAAGTGTAAAACTACAACAGTTGGAATCCGCAATCACCTCAGACATCGCATGCCTGACCAAATGAATTCTTTAGACATCACATGCCTAACAATTATAAACCCCGCATTTTAGTCTCAATATCGAAAACACTTTTCAATACCAAGTCGGGCAATTCAACAAGATTCCCGACATCCTGATCGAATGCTCGTCGCAAACTTTAGTAGGCGGCCGCACCCCCGATACCGTCGACGAAGTGCACTAAGGCGGAACACCGCTGCCGCGAGCATCCGAACGGATGCTTTCGGCGACGGGGTTCTCCTACAGTCACTTGGTCGGGGCTATGGAATGAGGCTGTCTATTAAGTTTACCCGGCGAGTATCCGCGTACACTACGTGATTGCGACGGAGTTTTGATCACATCAAAATTCCGTGGCAACCGATCAAGTGAGACTAAACTGCTATGTTTATAATATTCATTCAGTTATCTCATAACTCATTGTGAATTCCAATTATTGTATCCCATTCCGGATAAATAGAAAATGTCAAACTTTCCGATCGAACAATTGAACACCCAAGTTTTCCCGAAACTGATCAACACATGAAACAAGTATAACAACATTCCGTTCGTGCCTCAGTACCAACGGTCCAGCCGTAGAAGGGCCAAGCCAACGCCTCACATGTGGCACGCCGTACTGCCCCAAACCCGAAGGTTCAAAGGGCAGTTCAAGACGGTCACATAATCGAGTTAAGGTTTGTTGTCTTCTAGAGGGACCATCGCATTACTTGCACTACTTTAGAACGTCGTTAAACTACGGAAAAATCCAACACTTGGAAATTTCTCGACAGGGGAAAAATTGGGTATTTATGTCCGGTCGAACTTTTTAACATATTCTAAAATTTATCCGGAAAGCCACACAGACAAAATTTGAAACCCCGATCGAATCTTCGATTCCCAATACAACCCAAAAATGCTCAACTGTTTACAACATATTAAAAATTCCCAGAAAACTCAGCATATTAAAATAGGAATTACTGTGCAAACAGGAGTCAACGAGTCAACAAAACTGCCGCGGAACCGCCGCTCCACGTGGGATTAGACCGCGGTTCCGCGGCGTTATGACGGAGTTAAGTCTCCGTTTTTCACAGTATTTCATAGAAAACCATGCTTGATTTTCTGGATATTTTTAATCTTGAAAAATCCACATTTTTAAAATCTGGACAGAGAGCATTTTTGAATATGGGTTTCGGGTTCGTTCGGATTTCAAACTCTGTCGGGACTCCGCCTAAGGCTCTAGCTAGGCTCTGATACCACTGTAGGGTCCCTAGGCACCCTAGTGAGGTCTCACAAGGCATCGAACATGCCAATTTCAAAAATTCTAGGTGCCGAGAGACCCGACTACGGATCGTCTGCTAGAAAACTAGGCGAAAAAGCTAACTAGTTAACACTTAACTAATGGGATATCGGAAATACAACCTTTGTAGATCCGGTGCTCCACCTCCATAGCTCCGCAACGAAGTCGTCTCCGCTGTCCAAAAGGAATCCGGGCTCTAGAGTCGGCTTCGTCGGAGAAAAAGCGAGCTAGGTCGTCGATGTCCATGCCGAAGATGATCTACGTCGAGGCATCGCTAAATCAAGCTCCACCTTCACCAAGCCCTAAAAACTTGTGAAGGAAACACACTCTACTACTTGGCAAGAGGTAGAGGATGAAGAAATAGGAAGTGGGTAGACTTTAGAATTGGATTTCTCACTCAAATCATCAATCCACCATTAATGACCTCAAGCTTCTTCAAAGAAGAAGATGAAGAAGAAGAAGAAGAAAGTTATGATAAGATTAATTAAAAAGAAAAGAATAATCCATTCTTATCATAACATAACCCAAGTTAAGTGTAGAGAATTGACCAAGGTTAAAGAATGGTTAGGGTTAAGGAGATGAGACAAAAATGGTGACTTAATGAAAGCTTCATGAAGCTTCATGATGAAAACAAAACTAGCCACCATTTTTCACTTCTTTTCCTTTTCTCATTTATCTTTTAAATGCAAATGAAAAGATAAATGAATGAATAAAAGAAAACCCCAATCATTTACTTAACCTAGGTTTAATTCATTACACTTAACAAAAAAGATATGTATCATCAAACATGATACAATCAAGTGCACAAAAATCATATCGCATATGCAATGCGCACACTCGAGTGAGAAAATCCATTCAAAGTGAACCGATACTAGTTAATGCAAAGTAATATATCAAATATATAATTATGCATTAAATCACTAAATCAACACTTGATTCAATGATCCGGTCATGTCGCACATAACCGACTGGTATCTTCAGTAACAACTTATCGAATCAACACTTGATCCGATAACCCGGCTATATCGCATATAACCGATCAATGTCACATCGCGAGAATGAAATACGGTATCACATACACGCATCATTCTCGGTCCCGCACATATCTCATATGCGCTCCTATTTCGTTTCGCTTGAGCCAGGAAACCTCTGTGTAGGACTCTAAGACTCGTCAATACGCCGGCAGCAGATGATGATCATATCAAACACCCACAAGCCGCAAGCGGTCTGCTAAACGTAACGGCCACCCGGGTATTGAGCGATCTGAAGATCGACGAGCAAGCCCGCTCACACTCCAGTGAATCCGACCAGTAACACTACCGTACAGTCCGGTCTGATCGTCTGATATGTCGCATATCTCGCCTAGAGGTGGTAAACGTCAGACCCCAATAGCTCGATAAGTCGTGTCGATATGAGGTCTATAACAATTCGAGAAACTACTGGTAACACTTACCAGTAAATCTCAACAACCCTGGCCAGGGATTTCCTGTTATAGCCAATCGAACACAGCGCAACATCAACCCCCTATACCGGGAGAGACGAATCCCCTCCTATCGCTCATTGCCTCCATGTGACTCGGGACTGTACCCAAAAACCACCGTTTTGCACGCCCTCTTGGACGTGGTAAGATGGAAATCAAAGCACAGTGGGAACCACACAAGACTCTATGACGATCTCGGGTCAACAGACTACTCTGTACCAGTGTCACCAGAGAACTGCCATCTGACGTGAGGTATAATACCATCTGGGAGTTCTCGGCGAGTCCGTCCAGTGTACCCAGTCTCTACTGAGCACCCGTATATCATCTCTGATGTCAAACACCAATGGATATGGGATCATCCATCGCCCATCTGTATGGGTCGAGAAGGTATACGCTAGTCTACTCTGGTATATCGATGCCCCGTCTCGATACACCCTCGACTAGGGACTTTGAAGGATGTACTTATGGACTACCATGTCCCCACTAGTATGATCCGCATCATAGTCCAGGTAGTCAAGCACACATCCTAAGGGCTTTACCAACATGTAACAGAGAGACAATCAGTATACACGTTAAGGTAAAGTTCAACCAGATAGCATACTATCATGTCGAGCAAGAAAGTCATCCCTATATATGTTCCAGCATCCACTACAATATACATCCTATGTACAGTAATGGCCTCTAGGGCATACATATAACTAACACCTTCCAACCCTAACCTTTTCAAAATCCGACGAACAACTTTGCACCCTGCAACAATTCTTTTCCTCAAAACAACTTTGTTCCGTCAAACAACGATAAGGTTTCCTCGCTAGAACAGAGTCTTGAGGCGTTTGTAAAGCAATCGACTCAATCCACCGCCAACATCCAGTCTTCTATTTAGTCTTTGGTGTAACACACAGCTGCACACGGGCAAAGCATCAAGACCATCGAAGCCCATATTGCACAGCTGAATGCGGTTTTAAGCGAGCGAGAGAAATGGAAGCTTCCATTTCAACCACTCCCAAATCCTGGTCACCCACATAATGTACATGTTGCTCTTGAACAACAGAATCATGATGTGAGTGCCGTGACTACATTGAGATCTAGAAGGATACTGCACAACAACATTGGCACACGGATAGATGATGATACCCCGGCCGTTTCTTCTACTCCTTCTTCTTCTGAGCCTATTCCCCATTCTTTAAAAGGCTCTTCTTCTTCAATCGCTGCTCCTAACGGATCCACATATCACTCCACTCAAACTCCAGTTTTGGGTTCCGTTCCAACTCCACAATCTCCTCCACAAGCATTGGGCTCAACCAATTTAAAAAATGTTCTATTTCCAAACCGGTTGAGGTCCAATAAACAAAATCCACAAATAGAGAAGATTCTGGAGTTGTTCAAACAGTTAACATCAACATTCCCTTTCTAAATGCAGTACAACAAGTCCCCTCATATGCAAAAATTTTGAAGGACTTGTGCACTAAGAAGAGGAAATCTCAGGTACCCAAGAAGGTTTTCTTAGCTAGTACTATGAGTGATGATCTTACCCAAGCTTTACCTCAAAAAAGGAAGGACCCTGGCTGTCCTACGATTTCAATAACCATTGGGGATAAGAATATCAACCGTGCTCTTTTGGATCTTGGTGCCAGTGTTAACCTGCTTCCGTATTCTGTATATGAGCAACTAGGTGTAGGAGAGCTGAAACCCACACACTGTACTCTTCAAATGGCCAACCGATCTATCATCCATCCTAGGGGTGAGCTAGAGGATGTATTAATAAAGGTTGGGGACTTCATATTCCCCGTTGACTTCATTGTTTTAGACACAAAACCTGTAGCTAACCCCCGGAATTAAATTCCGGTGATACTCGGTCGCCCATTCCTTGCAACCTCAAATGCTGTGATCAATTATCAAAATGGTTCGATGAACCTATCTTTTGGCAATATGACAATTGAGCTCAACATTTTTAGGTTAGGGAATCAGCCGTCTGAACCAAGTGCTTATATACTAGATGTTTGTTTCATCCAGGAGATCACCTCAGAGGACTGTGAATTTGAGGAATTCTTATTTGATCACAGTAATCTTGACGCCACTAGTGCGTTCCTCTTTGAACCTACTGCTGCTTTCGCTCCTGACAATGATTATGAGTGCTTCACGTTTTCGAACGATCTTGGTTTGTCGCCGCCCGAGTTTGAATCTTTCGAATTTTCGGATGCGTTAGTTGAACCATCTAACTCAGTCGCATACACTCACTTTGATCCCCTGTTGGAATCTTTTGAGTTCGAGACAATTTCGCCAATCTTGCCTTCAGTCGTTTCACCTCCGACGCTCGAACTCAAGCTTCTGCCGTCTCACCTCAAGTATGCTTACTTAGGTGAGAACGAGACCCTCCCAGTCATCATCTCGGCTTCTCTAGCTCCAGAGCAGGAGAAAGCCCTTCTCACGGTCTTGCAAGCCAATCGGCAAGCTTTTGGCTGGACGATGGCGGACATCAAGGGGATTAGTCCTCTGATCGTTGAACGTCACATTCACCTGATGGATGATGCCAAACCAGCTAGGGATCCACAGAGACGGTTAAATCCAGTCATGAAGGAGGCTGTGAAAAAGAAAATCATCAAATGTCTGGATAGTGGTATCATTTACCCTATCTCAGACAGCCAGTGGGTCAGTCCTATACACGTTGTCCCTAAGAAGTCGGGCATTACGGTCATCACAAACGAGGCGAATGAGTTGATCCCTACTCGCACCCAGACAGGGTGGTGAGTATGCATTGATTATCGAAAACTCAACGCCGCAATGCGGAAGGACCACTTTCTGCTATCATTCATTGACCAAATGTTCGAAAGATTAGCTGGACATGAGTACTACTGTTTTCTGGATGGCTACTCAGGCTACAACCAGATTCCTATCGCCGAGAAAGTCCACGACAAAACCACGTTCACCTGTTCTTTCGGCACGTTCGCATATCGCCGCATGCCTTTTGGGCTATGCATGCTCCCGCTACCTTCCAGTGGTGTATGATGAGAATTTTCTCTGATATGGTTGAGAAATTTTTGGAGATATTCATGGATGATTTCTCCATCTTTAGCGATTCTTTCTACGAGTGTCTGCAATATCTTGACGCTGTCCTTACCCGATGTAAGGATAAAAACCTCACTTTAAACTAGGAAAAATGCCACTTCATAGTACGCGAAGATATTGTCCAAGGACATATCATTTCGCAAAATGGCATTGAGGTTGACAAAGAAAAGATTGAAGTCATTTCCAATCTCTCTCCTCCCAGATGCGTCAGAGATATCCGAGCTTTTCTTGGCCACGCCAGTTTTTACAGACGGTTTATCAAGGACTTTAGCAAGATTGCTAGACCCTTGACTCTTCTTCTGGCCAAGGATACTACATTCGACTTCAACTCGAGCTGTTTGACTGCTTTCGAATCACTGAAAAGCTCACTCACCTCTGCTCCCGTTCTTTCTTCACCTGACTGGACGTATCCCTTTAAGATTATGTGCGATGCATCCGACTTTGCTATCGGTGCGGTCCTAGGACAGCACATCGATAAAATGCCGCACGTAATCTACTACGCAAGCCGGACCCTGAATGACGCCCAAATGAATTACACAACAATCCAGAAAGAGTTCTTGGCGGTTGTGTTTGCTTTAGAAAAATTCAGGCCTTATTTGATTGGCTCTCCGGTCATTGTCTACACTGATCATTCAGCTCTGCGACATCTTTTTGCGAAAATGGATGCAAAATCTCGGTTAATACGTTGGATCCTCTTACTTCAAGAATTTGACCTTGTCATTAAGAACAAAAGAGGATGTGAAAATGTAGTGGCCGACCATCTTTCATGACTTCCTTCTTCGCCGACGCTTCCTCTCCCAATTAACGATATTTTCCCAATGAAGAACTCTTAACAGTATCGTGCGAACCCTGGTTCGCAGATATTATGAACTATTTGGCGACAGGACTAATATCGAATGAATGGTCAAGTCAGGACAGACTTAGATTTTTATCCCAAGTAAAACACTTTTACTGGGACGAACTCTACCTGTTCAAGTACTGTCCAAACCAAATTATTCGTCGATGTATTCTTGATAACGAATTCAAGAGTGTGCTGTCGTTTTGCCACGATCAAGTGTATGGCGGGCATTTTGGCCCAAGAAAGACAGCTGAGAAAGTCTTGCAATGTGGCTTTTACTGGCCACAGCTCTTCAAAGATACCCATGATTACTGCAAGACTTGCTCCCGGTGCCAACACTTGGGCCGGATTTCCAGAAGAAACGAGATGCCGCTCCAACCAATCTTGGTTGTTGAGATTTTCGATGTTTGAGGAATTGATTTCATGGGGCCGTTTCCCAGCTCTTTTAGGAACCTGCATATTCTCTTAGCTTTTGATTATGTCTCTAAATGGGTCGAGGCAGTGCCAAGCCGGATGAACGACAAAAAGGTTGTCGTTATATTCCTTGAAGAAAACATCTTTTCCCGGTTCGGGCACCCCCGCGCGATCATTAGCGATAATGGGACACATTTCTGTAATAGGTCTTTCAAGACCTTGATGCAGAAATACTCAATTAATCATAAGCTATCCACGCCCTACCACCCTAAACATGTAGGCAAGCTGAAGTTTCAAATCAGCAAATCAAGCAGATTTTGGAGAAAACGGTTTCCAAGAACCGTAAAGATTGGTCTTTGAAACTAACTGATGCCCTTTGGGCATTCCGCACTGCATACAAGACTGATCTTGGAATGTCTCCCTATCGGCTTGTGTATGGAAAGGCTTGCCACCTTCCTGTGGAAATCGAGCATCGCGCATTTTGGACGATCAAAGAGCTGAACCTAAACCTTGAAGATGTGGGCAGCTATCGGAAGCTGCAACTCAACGAACTGAACGAGATTCAGGATGAAGCTTATGAAAATGCAGTTGTTATAAAGGATCGAACAAAGGTGTTTCATGATAAACACCTTACGCGTAAAACCTTCACGTCTGGACAACAGGTACTTCTTTACGACACCCGACTCCATTTCCATCCCGGTAAGCTTCGATCTCGCTGGAAACGACATTTTTTTGTGCGGAGTGTATACCCACACGGCGCGGTAGATTTGGAGAATCCAGAGGATGGTATACTATTCAAAGTGAACGGACACAGGGTAAAACCGTTCCTTACCACAGAACCTTCGGAGGAGCTCCTGATGATGCAGGAGCCGGTTTACATTGACTAATCTTCCTCCGCTTACCACTAAAGTTCGGTTATCCAGCGAAAAACAGTAGAGACACTGTTTCAAATAAGTTTGGGGGTATGTATATACTATTTTTGGTATATATATGTGGATATTCTTGTTCGGTGCATATCCATTTTTGATGAGCAATCTTGTCTGGTGATGCTCGGTCTTTGTTCATACAATACAATATATATATATATATATATATATATATATATATATATATATATATATATATAAAGGAGACCCGCCGCTTTTGACCCTCTATCTATTTTGCCCTCTTGATGCACATTGACAGTGAGGGTACTGTCCGGTTTAAGTTTGGGGGTACGCTCGGTAAGTTTTCTCCCTTCGCATTCATTTGTATATTCTGCATTTGCATACATATTTAAAACCTATAAAAAATTGAAATTTTTTTGCAAAAATATAAAAACTTTGTCGTCGAGTTAGCTAGTGGGAGAACTTAGATTTGATATTTCGACGGTTTTTGTTTAATAAGAAAGGAACAACTAGATCCTATTGTTAGATTTTGAAAGCCTGAAAGATAACCTTCATTTGAATTTAACTGTAGCTATTATACGTCTTTACATCACACTGCACGTGTCGTGAGTTTTGAAAATTAGATAACAATTCTAATATGTCTGAAAACTTTTAAATTGATAAACTATTTTTTGAGGATCAAATAGGTTTGTTCTAAAATAAATAATATCATGAATAGTTTTGAAAGTAAAGTGGATATGAAGGGATATTATTGATACCTTAATAAGAACTGATTCTGGAGAATAACCCATCTGGAACTTGATTGAAATGATTACACACCTGATCCACTAAACACGTCTTTTAACCTAAAAAATAATTGAACAATTGATTATATCTCTACTCGCATTAAATCGTTATGATTTTCACGCTAAAATTGGTCTTTTGTTTTAGGGCCTAGGTAACTTGAGCAATTAAGTCCGCCGGGATGTCTCTACACCTAATGCATTAAAACCAACTGGTTTGGGAGCATTGGCCCAAAACTCGCTAAGAAACCTAGAAAGTCCAAATTAAAACAAAGTCAAGCAAGTGTTCTCTCCGAGTTAAAATTCCTAACGGTTCTTTGTGTGAGAATAATCTTGACAAAAGAAAAGTTTTTTATAAAAATATTTTTTAACGGAGATATGAAGGTTCTGTTGGAGATAGTGCCCTCAGAGTCAATTATTGGATCACAGGCACGTGATTGCAATGATTGAGGGAGGACCTATCCCGGTAGAACAGTCTTACTCGAGATGATAGTTTGCTATCTGGTTTACCTTTATCATCGTGTACTGCTTTAAGTGACCTGACAGGTCGCTATTGCACGTTGATAGAGCCCCTAGGATTCTTACTTGACTGCCGACAGTATGAGGGCGATCATATACGTGAGAGCTGGGGTCTACAAGCATATCCTTAAAAGGTCCCTAGTTGTGGGAGTTTCGAGACAGGGCATCGATTCTCCAGAGTAGACTAGTGTATACAGTCGAGACCCCGACGAGGGGCGGTGGCCGGTCTCACAAGCCACTGGTGTCTGTTGGTTCACCTAAGATGTATACAGGTGCTCATTGGGTTATGAGTACACCGGACAGGACTCGCCGGGAACATGCTAGTTGGTCTTATACCTGACGTCAGATAGCAGTTCCCAGGTGACATGTGTACAGGTTAGTTCATCGACCTGGGGATCGTCATTTGTCTCGTGTGAGTTCCCACTGTACTTTGATTACTACCCTACCACGGCTCAAAGGAGTCGTGCAAACAGGTTTTAGTTGGGTACAGTCCCGAGCCACATGGAGGCAGTGAGCGGATCTTCAGGGGTTCGTCTCTCCCGGTATTGGGGGTGAGGTCGCGCTGTGTCTAGGAGAGCCATTACACAAAGTCCTTGGCCAAGGCAGGAGATTTACTGGTAGGTATTCCAGTAGTATCTCAGGGTGTTCTGGGCTACACTCCGACACGACTTGTACCGCTTTTGGGGGTCTGACTTTCACCCACCCCTTAGGCCCGACATGCGATGCTCATAGACGAACGGACCGGACTGTACGGATATTGTCACTGACAGGCTCAGTAGGGTGTCAGGATGAGTTCACTCATCGACGTCCCTTTTAGTCAATAGCTGATGGCCCGTTACGTATTGGTTTATACCTCTGACGTGCTAGTGGTTAAATCCACAGCCATAGTATTGACGAGTCTTTAGAGTCCACCACACTTTCAGTTACTCAAGCTTTCGGGCGAAACGCTGTAGAGGCCGTATGGAGATATGGCAGGGTCCGATCAGATACGTGCGGTATTGCACGGATCAGGATCGGACAGCTTTGTACTAGTGGCCGTATGGATATATGGCAAGGTTCGATCAGATACGTGCGGTATTGCACGGATCAGGATCGGACAGTTTTTACTAGCCGGCTTTGGTTTAAGCCGGATCCTAGTATAGTACAGTGTAGATTTTGTCTCTTTGCATTTGTATCCGGACGGAATACAGATGCGGGTGTGTATGCACAGTATCGGGGTTTTCCTGTGATTTATTACGGGACCAGTTTTCTGGAGTTGCCAGTTTGCATTCCGTTCCGGCCGGTTTTCCTTTGTTCTTTCCCGGCCGGACTTTTCCGATGGAGGGGGTTATTTGCAAGTTTGCAAATAACACTTTGTGGAGGGTTTTATTGCAAAAGTATTGATTATGATATCTTTCATCCATGATGCATTTATTGTGAAGAGAAAGGATTTGATTTGGATGTGAGTTTTGTGATCATTATGTTTGTTTGTGGTCACCCTTGCTTTTCTCCTACACTCACCTCCCTTCATGCTTCATAATCTTTGCTCCACCATTTTCTAAGTATGAGAGTTTTCATTAGAAAAGAGAGAAGAAGAAAAGAAGAAGAAGAGAGCTTCATCTTTGAGAGAGTAGGATTCTTGATCTCATTTTTCATGTTAAGAAAAATGCAAGCACCATTTTTCTTATCATGTTTCCTCCATCATCTTCAAATGGCAACCACCCCAAAAGAGACTACGATTCTACACTACACTTCTTACAGCATATCTTGGACGCGTCGGCTAGCCTACTTCGCGCCCGAGTTGCCTCGGTATTGAGGTGGGAGCCCGTATAAGTACCCGGCTTCGTGGTGCCCTTTCCGACGAGGAGGAGACGGACGGAGATCCCGCGAGGAGATCGGAGTGGAGATGAAGACCGGAGGACTCGGATCAGTCGGTATATCTCTAACCCATCCTCTTGTTAGCTTAGACTAGTTTAATGGCACGATCCGGGGTTTAGTGCGCGGTGGTGCCGGTTTGCTAAGTCCGCAAAAATTAAAGTTTATCACCGTTTCCGCATTCTGGCGTCGGATTGACGGCCGGGGCGCCGCCGTGCACTTACAGTGGTATCAGAGCCTCGCCATTAACTTCGTCTAGCTTTGTTTAATGTGTTTTACGTTTCCGATCGAACAAAATCCCGAAAACGCGTTTTTCAAGCACATCAGTTTCTGTCGAATTTTTTTTGAGTCCAAAAATTTTTCAGGTTGTCTCAGAGTGATGTGCAGGGAAATATAAGCATACTGTAAAAATTTGGTAGCATGAACTCTCCATACCACCGCGGAACCGCGGCCAAACCCCTGCTTGGGCCGCGGTTCCGCCGTAATGTTAACTGTTCATGCCCCCAAAACTTTGCAGAATGTTCCTGAGTTAAAAATGTGGTTTCTGGGAGGTTAATTTTGGGCCCATAATTTCTGTGAGTGCTACAGTATTGTTTGGGGGCCCACTTGTTAAGTTTGATCGATCGGATATTTTAAACACATTATTTCACAGTATTTACATTATATCTGCGACCGTGAATGTCACTCGATCGGTAAATCCGGTCTAACTGCTATAGCCCGGTTAGATGGATTTGCGAACGTGACTTTCACGTTGATGTTCTATGTTTATGCTGTGATGTTGCGGATCGGTCGTGGGGGATAGCCTGGATGCAATGCTAGTACAGTTGTGGTTGTATTATGTACATTTGATATTGCGGGGCGAGCGTCCGACATGTGGACTGCCGTCACCGCCTGATTGTATTATTCTTTTGGGGAACGACCTGGTTGCGGTCGATGTACCCGGTGTATGTATATTTTACTTTCTGTACTAGGGTTACCCCGCGGAGGGATGCACGGATAGCCGGGTTCTAGAGGGCAACGGGCCCGCATCTCAGGGCATTGAGACGGAGGGGCTTCAGTCTGGAATTGGCGGGCTATTCGCCGCACTCGTAGGGGGTACAGGTTGACCCAGGAGGGGTGCCCAAGTTACCGGATTCCGTGAAGTGCTGGGTGGTCCATTCACGGTGCTGAAGGGGGCTGCCTCGCTTCAGGTTTTGGCGGGTGACTTGCCGCGCCCGTAGGGGTCTAGGATTTCATTGCACAGGCTATCCACATGACCAGGGGAACGTCGGGTTTCAGCAGTGGCTCTGTGAAACCCGGGGATCCCAGATATCTGTATTGTTCTGTGATGCCGTACATTTCTGTGATGTTGCATTTTATTCACGCCTTGAGCGAAATACTATATATTGGTATATATATTAGTAGATGTTGTATATGTTTTTCATCCGCGCTAGTCCAGTCCCCGCTCTGCCGTTAGTTAGCTAACCTAACGGGTGATGACGGGACCCAGTGGCGAATGCGGATGGCATATACGTACGTCAGTATATTTTCGTTCTTTGTGGTGTGATCAATTGGTGGGACTGCGTTGATTCGGATCAATGCAAGTTAAAAAAACCTATTCTGATGTTGTTGGAACACTTTTCAAAAAGCTGTTATTGCAAGGACGTTCACTTTTGTTTTGCATCGTGGTATTCATTTGGAATATCCTGCTCCTCAGTCGACGAGGCAAGGGCCGAGATCCTTTCACCGGGAGTGACCCCTTGGACAGAAGTTTGCGTCAGGGCATTAACTTCACTATAGCCGATTACTTTTGCTTTGCATCGTGGTATTTATTTGGAATATCCTGCACCCCATTCTACGGGGAAAGAGCCGAGATCCCTTCACCGGGAGTGACCTCTTTAGTGAAGGTTTTCGTCACTATATTTTCTAAAAAGCTATCCGTTCCTTCAACGATATCAAGTTCATTACGTTAAAGGTTTTCGCCAGAAACCATTCGTAACCCTCCGTCGTTTCATATGGATAGTCAATAGTATTCAAGCTGTGTTTGTTGGCCATAGTCAAGGCACAGTGTTTGGTAGCTGTTGGTTATTCATATGCAGCATAGATAGATGCGTTGGTTTGGGACAGTCGTATAGCCTTGTTGGCCCTAGTCAAGGGCTTGTACGGGTGGGTTCAAATCAACCTGGATAATGACGGGTAGAACTTGACATGTGACTTATGATTTGTTGGCCATAGTCAAGGTCATAAGAGCATGGGGTAAAAATCCACATCGGGAGTTTCAAAAGAACTGAAACTTGCCAGATATGCGCATACCTTCTGGAGTGTGATACCGTGAGCGGATTCCGTCACGTTATCATGCGATGAGAGTTGGATCCCGATTCCCACTGATGAGTTGGTTTACTCCTCGAGTGACCCCGACTAATTCTTCTTTCAGGTTTGGAGGAGAGTTTGAGGTACAGTGGGAGGTTTCCAGATTAGATAAAGGGATAACCATTCTGATCTAGGTTAGAGTGCACGCTGAGTATTTCTTTTCTCTCTCTCTTTGGCAGCGACCATTGACCCGACCCTAGACTTTGACTCAGTGACCAAGTTGACCGAACCTTCTTAACACAGGCTTTTGGATTGTCAGAGTTGCAGACCTCATTGCCACTCCTACTTTTACCCTTTTCTCCAGTGCACCCCGTATTACTACGAACGTCCACTTCCATTGGACAAAACCATCGTATGGTTAGATACGAACTCGAAGGAATTCGAGGATGGTTTCCGGTTCTGGAGAAAACGGATAGAATTATTCAGTTGTCTTTTCCTTTTTGCCTTCTCTCAAGTTACGAGTACTCCTTAGTTTAAGAGATAGTACACCTATTACGCAAATTGGATAGTCTTCTTCCAAACTTTAGGCTGGTGCCGAACAGTGGGGAATGAAGAAAACTAATTAGCATAATGATGGTGTGCAGAAGGTATTAAGATTAAGACAAAGCAAGGGATTAGTAAGAGGGCAAAGTAAATTGCGACTGATATTCACGACCAAACCAAGTTTTTCTTCGCCAATCCTAAATCACCTTTGAATTTCTCCAGGACACTCCGTATCACTACGAAGATCTACAGTTTATTGGATACTCCATCGTATGGTTATATACGAGCTCGAAAGGAACTTGTTCCAGTTCGGGGATGGATTCTGGTCCAGGAGAAATAGGAATAAGGTTTATTCGGTTGTCTTTTATCTTCACCTTCTCTCGCATTGCGAGTGCTCCTAGGATTAGGACAGTAAACCCATTATGCTTATTGGATAGTCTTCTTCCAAACCATAGGCTGGTGCCGAACGGTAGGGAAGGAAGAAAACCAATTGGCCTAAACGGGTGTGCAGAAGGTAATGACTAAAGACATATAAAGGGATTTGGAGAGGTGGCAAAGAATTATACGGTTATAGTTGAGAATCTGGATAATGAAAGAGGCATTACTAGGAATACCAGGATACCCCATTGAAACATTTCAATGTTTCAGTTTCACTGTGTACTGTTAAAAGAAAACTGATTTCCCGATTAGACACTTGCTCCAGGGTATGTATTTACCAGGTATGATTCTCACATCTGTATGGCTTTACAGATGATGAGTGGGAGTAAGTTATTGGGAATTGGGTGATCATCCTCATTATATCGGGATTCGTTGTAATCGGTGATATTTGAGGAGATCACCTGGGCTGTTTGCCGGTCGGCAAATATTTGGTTTTGAATATCTGCTGTTGTGCACCAATTTTAAATTGATGTATCTGTACGTCTATTTTAATAGAGTGAGATATACCTTTTGATATTATGTCGATGACATTTACCTATATCAGTGGATGGTTAGGTAAGGAGCACTAAACAGCGGTGTAATTCTTCTTAACCATAAGTACAGTTTTCAACCTACAACACACAGTGAAAGAGTTGTTAGACTCGGCGGACTTATACAGAGTATTGTATGTTGTCCAGTGTCCATTAGGACAGAGGGGTTGGTCCTCATACTATATTCTGTTTACTTTTAACTTCTCTAGTTCTTAGACATATGTTTCGTAGAAACACAGGGTCTAAATTTTAAGGAGTTATAGGTATTTGAATAGAGTAGAGAACCAGGTGTAGCAAGTATCGGGATTCTTCAAGGTGATCGAAGATGTAGATACTTGTGTATGGTATTCAGTTGATAGTAATGATAAAGAGAAATTGCTTCTCTTTCAGGTTACTCATAATTGGAAGCATTCCTAAGTTGAGTAACGCTGATCGGCCTCTCTCTATTTTGTTGACATGCACTGGAGACAGCTGCATGATTTGAATCTGGTTCAATTAAATCAGTGCCTCTGGTTCTATATTGGATATAGAACAGTTCATATTTTAACGTTGTTAAGGTACGGGGAGTTGTCCGGCTTATGATTAAAACCAGACTCTGGACAGCTCAAGGCGCGTTTCTGTAATGGCTGTTTGTGGGTTGACCCAGGCTATGACGAGGGTTGACTTTCTACCATCTGAAAGATCAATAGTGATATTGTTCTTAACTCGCCACATTTTAAAAGAAATGGTTATTTTTCAAAAACAGTAGTGGGAGTATGGTAGAACTGGAAGTGATTCCAGAACCGCAAACGATTACTGAAGATTTGATAAGGAACCTAAAGATTCAATCTGTTTTGACATTCCATTAGCCACTCCGCAGATAAGGTGGGTAACTTCAAGCACCCGAGAGGTACTCCGGTAGCCTCAAGGACGGTGACAGGGAAGTTCTTGTTTACCCACACTTGCCATTGCTGTTGTTCCAGGCTGCGAGACCCGGTGGGAGGATGAGTATAGCATCGTTCTAAACTAGATTTAGAAGTGCACATCTATATGACTCTGCCAGAGGGTTGTCGTAGTCAGTGGGAGCAGCGGAAGCATTGGTGGACATCAGGCTTATGTCTATTTATAGACTAAAGCAGATATAGCAGAGATAGATCATCTGTTTCTGATGTGACAGTCATAGGTTTGACGTCATCAGAATAGGGGATGGATCTGTTGAGAAGGTAGTAGGAAGTGATATTCCTATACTACGATCGGTTATGCTTTGGTCGTCACACAGTGGTTTCTCCACATGGGACTTGGACATTATATCTGACATACTGGTTACTAGATCTATGGTTTTAGATCTAGATTTGGGTGGTTTCCCAATCAGGGTACTTAGACAGCATTCTAAGAGTATTTAGAATGGACGACTCCTGGCACGGTAGTGTACCTGCAAGTGATGGAGTCACCCTCTCTAAAGGTGTCTTATAGACTAAAGGGGAGAGGGATGCGCATGATTGGCAGATCACTTGCTTAGGCAATTGAGTCAATCATGAGATGTCAAGTACCACACCAGATGTTGTTCTTGCACTAGATGCAATAAGTTGACATTGATCCAATCCTGGAGAAACAGTCGGAAGCAGTTTTAGAATATAAGTGGATGTTCTAGGGATATGATAATGACAGCCTCATTTGGGAGACAGTTATCATTCCAGGCTTCCAAGGTGACATGGACGACAGGGTGATCGTCAGAGTTATAGTTTTCCCTCTGAAGAGGGGCAGTATTTTGGACAGGTGATCCAAGGAAATACTGAGGGTGGCATGGCGCAGGATACTGATTAAGTTCAGTTGACGATACAGTCTAAGAAGTTTGGATTTGGAGTTCATTTATGAGCTCGGTCCCATCAGACATCCAGACACTCTAAGACAGGTATTGCTCATTTCGGGAGATGGCTTTCTCCGCGAACTTGAGATATAGAGGGACATAGAAAGAAACTTCAGAGCGGATCCACTCGCTGAGGCTATTCCTCGAACGCAAGAGTTTCGCAAACAGGATTTGTGAGACTGACTAGTAGAGGAGTTGGGTGTTCGGTATCACACGGGCTGTGAGTATGCGACATCGCAATAATTAGCCTTGAGTGCAATTGGGAGATTGTTGGAGATAGTGCCCTCAGAGTCAATTATTGGATCACAGGCACGTGATTGCAATGATTGAGGGAGGACCTATCCCGGTAGAACAGTCTTACTCGAGATGATAGTTTGCTATCTGGTTTACCTTTATCATCGTGTACTGCTTTAGGTGACCTGACAGGTCGCTATTGCACGTTGATAGAGCCCCTAGGATTCTTGCTTGACTGCCGGCAGTATGAGGGCGATCATATACGTGAGAGCTGGGGTCTACAAGCATATCCTTAAAAGGTCCCTAGTCGTGGGAGTTTCGAGACAGGGCATCGATTCTCCAGAGTAGACTAGTGTATACAGTCGAGACCCCGACGAGGGGCGGTGGCCGGTCTCACAAGCCACTGGTGTCTGTTGGTTCACCTAAGATGTATACAGGTGCTCATTGGGTTATGAGTACACCGGACAGGACTCGCCGGGAACATGCTAGTTGGTCTTATACCTGACGTCAGATAGCAGTTCCCAGGTGACATGTGTACAGGTTAGTTCATCGACCTGGGGATCGTCATTTGTCTCGTGTGAGTTCCCACTGTACTTTGATTACTACCCTACCACGGCTCAAAGGAGTCGTGCAAACAGGTTTTAGTTGGGTACAGTCCCGAGCCACATGGAGGCAGTGAGCGGATCTTCAGGGGTTCGTCTCTCCCGGTATTGGGGGTGAGGTCGCGCTGTGTCTAGGAGAGCCATTACATAAAGTCCTTGGCCAAGGCAGGAGATTTACTGGTAGGTATTCCAGTAGTATCTCAGGGTGTTCTGGGCTACACTCCGACACGACTTGTACCGCTTTTGGGGGTCTGACTTTCACCCACCCCCTAGGCCCGACATGCGATGCTCATAGACGAACGGACCGGACTGTACGGATATTGTCACTGACAGGCTCAGTAGGGTGTCAGGATGAGTTCACTCATCGACGTCCCTTTTAGTCAATAGCTGGTGGCCCGTTACGTATTGGCTTATACCTCTGACGTGCTAGTGGTTAAATCCACAGCCATAGTATTGACGAGTCTTTAGAGTCCACCACACTTTCAGTTACTCAAGCTTTCGGGCGAAACGCTGTAGAGGCCGTATGGAGATATGGCAGGGTCCGATCAGATACGTGCGGTATTGCACGGATCAGGATCGGACAGCTTTGTACTAGTGGCCATATGGATATATGGCAAGGTTCGATCAGATACGTGCGGTATTACACGGATCAGGATCGGACAGTTTTTACTAGCCGGCTTTGGTTTAAGCCGGATCCTAGTATAGTACAGTGTAGATTTTGTCTCTTTGCATTTGTATCCGGACGGAATACAGATGCGGGTGTGTATGCACAGTATCGGGGTTTTCCTGTGATTTATTACGGGACCAGTTTTCTGGAGTTGCCAGTTTGCATTCCGTTCCGGCCGGTTTTCCTTTGTTCTTTCCCGGCCGGACTTTTCCGATGGAGGGGGTTATTTACAAGTTTGCAAATAACACTTTGTGGAGGGTTTTATTGCAAAAGTATTGATTATGATATCTTTCATCCATGATGCATTTATTGTGAAGAGAAAGGATTTGATTTGGATGTGAGTTTTGTGATCATTATGTTTGTTTGTGGTCACCCTTGCTTTTCTCCTACACTCACCTCCCTTCATGCTTCATAATCTTTGCTCCACCATTTTCTAAGTATGAGAGTTTTCATTAGAAAAGAGAGAAGAAGAAAAGAAGAAGAAGAGAGCTTCATCTTTGAGAGAGTAGGATTCTTGATCTCATTTTTCATGTTAAGAAAAATGCAAGCACCATTTTTCTTATCATGTTTCCTCCATCATCTTCAAATGGCAACCACCCCAAAAGAGACTACGATTCTACACTAAACTTCCTACAGCATATCTTGGACGCGTCGGCTAGCCTACTTCGCGCCCGAGTTGCCTCGGTATTGAGGTGGGAGCCCGTATAAGTACCCGGCTTCGTGGTGCCCTTTCCGACGAGGAGGAGACGGACGGAGATCCCGGGAGGAGATCAGAGTGGAGATGAAGACCGGAGGACTCGGATCAGTCGGTATATCTCTAACCCATCCTCTTGTTAGCTTAGACTAGTTTAATGGCACGATCCGGGGTTTAGTGCGCGGTGGTGCCGGTTTGCTAAGTCCGCAAAAATTAAAGTTTATCACCGTTTCCGCATTCCGGCGTCGGATTGACGGCCGGGACACCGCCGTGCACTTACAGGTTCAATCTTATGACGAAGACTACTACACGTTCACGAAGGTGTGTATGAAATGAAAACAAGTAAAAGGTGGAGTGAAAATTAAGACCTAGTTTTCTATTAAGGAAGATAGAAATTCTTAATTTGAAACTTAACTGGAAAAACGATGCTTGAGAGGTACTTATTTCTTTATAAAACTTGTGTGATCCTTTTTAAATTTTTTATCTAGGCTTTATTTTTTGACATGATAAACTTTAATCGATCCTTTTGAAACTTAACGACACTATTTACACAGCACGTAAAGACATATAGAATCTTAAGTTAAATAAGAAGAGAGGTGCGAAAAATAAAGGTTCGATATCTCTAATTTAGGCTAATAGAATTGCTAGCTTTGAAACAAAACCTTAGGGTTAGAATTATAGCTATTTCGCAAAACTTGTTTGACGGGATTTTGTGGGTGAAATCCGCTGAAAACCCTCAGGAGACAACACTTCTCGTACTAAAGACACCTAGAGGTTTAACGGCTTATTGCACAAGCTCAGTGCAACAGCGTTCCCTGCGAAAATGAGGTCAAGATTTTTTTTTTGTTTCGCTCGGGACGAGCAAAAGATAAGTTTGGGGGTATTTGTTTATCACAAAAAACATCATTTTAATACCACTCATTCATTATCTATTTTTGTATATATCGGTGCTATTAACCAGTATCTACTCAATAAATACATATTGCAGGTATCCGCGACACAATACTGAAAACTCACTAAAAATCACGAATATTACGTTTGTGAGCCGACACTTCAACCAGAACTGCAAACTGATCGATACCCAAAGAGTTCTTCTGCAACAAATAATTGTGCACACAATTTTGGTCCAACACAATACAAGTGTGCACACAACTCTTTGATGCTTAGACCTAGGTGGGGGATGCCCAACGTACAAGTGAGTGTGATGTGCAATAAATGCTACAAGATATGATGTGATTTGAAGCATCAAGTTCCCTCCAAAACTACTGAATATAATCCAAGCTGAAATGAAGAAATCAAGCAGCACCAGAGTGATATTGGAGAGCATACAAGACCACCATATCAACACGAGACACTCTGCTCGGTTTTGGGCTGGCCACACCCCACTAAAAATCGAGCTCGCCGGCCCTCCTTGACCCAATAAGCCCCATTCTTCTACTGTCGACCCCTTGCAGTCACATCAGCCTATTTTTATTACTTGTTTTATTTTCTTTTATGCCTATAAATACAAGACCAAGGGGCAAGGGAAGGGGATACTTTTTGCTCTAGTTTTATTTTAGAACTCTTGTAATTTGTAGTTTGCTTTCTCTTTGAACTCTTGAGCTCTTACCCTTTTGTCTTGACCTTGCAACTTCTCCATTGAACTTGCAAGCTTAAAGATTAGGTTCTTGACTTTAAGAATAGTTGTATATTGTTTGAAATTCATTAAAAGTTCTCATTTCATTACATATGTCTTGTCTTCTACATATTTGGAACTTGTGAAATCATTGCTTTACTTTGATCTTACAATCTCTTTAGTGAGCTTGCAACCTTAAAGTTTGGTATTTTGATTTTACAATTGTACGGGATTAAAGCACAAGTGAAGGAATTTGCACGTTTTATCGGTTCTCTCTTTGTCTTTTCTTTTCTTACTATTTCTTATTATGTTGCCTTATTCTTTTCCTTTTCATTTTGTTATTGTGAATATGTGTGAGTAATCGATTTACTTGTTAAGGGTGGAATATGGTTAGTTTGTGTTAGGAGATATGTTTGCTAAAACCATAAAAAACCTTAACTTTGCAATTGAAACTCCGAGCAAACCACTCGCAATTCCGCTCCGATAGGCACCCTATCCTACCACGGTAGCAGTGAATCCTAATCGTGATCGGATTGCAAGTGGTTTGCCGAAGGCTAAGCTCAAGAGATAATAACGGAAGGACAAGGGACAAGGAATACGGATTTAATTGAAAACTGCAAATACCGTATTTCAAGTTCTCTAATCCACGTTGTTGCCTATTGCCTTAGTGTCAATATCAAAATTGGGTCTATAAGGAATCGACAAACACCATCCTTATGCAAGATAACCTAAAACTACCCTTAACAAGTCTTTTTATTAAAACGTAACATTGTTACAACACTTAGTATAAACAACAAACTAAATTACGGTATTAACTCGTTAAAACAAGCCTAAAAACCTACCATCTCCCTGCGGACGACCCGTACTCATCACGGCTCGCTACACGCGACACCGTTTTTGATTGCGGTAATTTCAAAATTCTTTCTAAATACAACACGATGAAAACATATAAATCAATAACCCCTGCACTTTGCGACAAAGGTCTATTAGGTTTTGTGGTACTAGGGTTACTGTCCGTCGTACCATCGCTTTGGTTGATGCATTCCCCGATATGCAGTTTTACGCTGCTGTTCGAGTAGCCCCGCGACTGTCGTGTCTCTGATCCTGTTAGCGCGCTCGATTAGGATGTTAATAATTCTTCTGATAAAGTTCATAAACTTTATAGGACTTAAAAAGGGTTTAGAGATGTTCATCATCCATTAGCCTACCCTGATCCTACGAACCCTAACAAGCGGAGAATTACTCGCGCATGTTGGGAGAAAAAGAGATGGAAAGAAATTGCATAATTAAACTACGAAGAAATAGAATAAAAAAAACAAAGCTACCTTTATTAATCAACAATATTCATTACACTTTGATTCCTTAGAAAATGATTACAAAGACTAGTTTGCTTCTCGATCTCTTCCAAGGAGGTAGACGAACAGTTGATGACCAGCCTGGATGCGTGAGCCGTCTTGGACTTCGTGATCGCGTCGGCTTGATAAATTTTCCAAGAGGCTCTCGATCCCTTTTTATAGTCCAAAAGCCAGAAAGTTAGCTTCTAAAATTGGAAGCTAGTAGTAAAGATTCATCTCCCAAAATTTCAGCATTTAATCCCTCAATAATGCCGCGGATCCGCGGCCAACAGGGGGGTTTGGCCGCGGATCCGCGGCCAATAGTGGGGATCTCCTCATCAAAATTTTGGGGTCTCTTCTTGTGACATGTAGCTATCTCTGGTATGTTTGGATCTTTGAAATCTTCTCGTAGTTGCTGCCAGACTTGATCTTCAAGTTTTGATTCCTTAATTAGGCAAGTTTTCTTTAACAACTTGATTTTCTTGATTTTAGTCTTGAAAAATCCTGCACAACTTGGAAAAATTCTGCACAACAACTCAAATAATATTTAGTAGACTTTGTTCTACTAGGATTTGGTCAATGATATTATTTGCATACATTTTCCTACCAAATTCTAATTATAATATATCAACACATGGAAAATAGTATTTTTACACATAAACCCTCATATGTATGATATATTATAATAAAGACCTTTTTTACTATGAAAATGGTAGAAAAAATGTAATAACAAATGTGCAATTTTATCAACTGAACAAATACTCCCAAACTTATCTTTGATCGTTCCGAGCAAACTAGTTTATTCAAGAGGAGAAAAAGAAAGGAGAAAACTAAGCACACTTTCGTAGGCAAACACGATTGCACTGAGCACGTGCAACAAGCCGTTAAACCTCTAGGTGTCCCTAGTAGGAGGAGTGTTGTCTCCTGAGGGTTTTCAGCGGATTACACCCACAAAATCCTATAATAAAAGAGAGATGGTGAAGTTTACATATAAAGATAAGAACCATAAAAGAAATACTTTGAAAATTTAGAGTTTCCAACTACACTAGCTTTTCAGTTGTCATGAGCCCTATCTTAATAGTCATGAAAAGATGTTAGAAATCACATCATCCCTCAATAAAACATCGTCTTTATTCTTCATTTCTACCTTTTATCCAAACATCGATCATATACCCCTACGTGTGTATAATGGACATCCCTACACTCGGAGAATTCAATTCAAGCTATTATACTCTTGTCCATCTACCTCAGTACTTTTTAACTTGATGAATATTTATGGATTTGCTCACACATTTTCATGCGACCGTTAATACTTCTTGAGGTACTAACCGACCGATTACTCATATGTTTGCTGATTTGGTGATAATATTTTCCTCGTCTTCCACCACCTAAGGCTTAGCAGTGACTCCCAGACTAGTTGGCCTTAGGGCACTAGGTGAAGAGGCACCCTCGCTATATTTTTTTATTGCTGCCTTGGCGATAACAAAACTAGTGTTCATTTTTTTCTTTTCACCATTTTTATATTTTCTTCATTTTTTATTTCCTTCATACTTTGGCTTTTAGACAAGAGCATTTCAAGGTATCCTCTACTATCTCGAGTTTCAAGACGTGTGTAAGTGCATATAGTAGGGTATCAACATTCAAATGTTTGGCTTTCAGGATAGAAACTGTTTTTCAGACTTATTTTTATCCTCAGATTAGTGACTTCCTTCATCTTACTAACCCTTGGGACAATAGCTCATAACTACTTATTACTAGTTCGTTTAAGAAAACTTCTAATTTTCATGGTTTTCTTAAACTATTCCTATCTTTCATATATAATTTTTCATTTTCTATTCTTTTATTATCAAAAAAAAATTTAATTTAATTTTTTTTTTGAAAATGTTGTGCTTATGCAGAATATGATGCAAATTGATGTGTAAATAAGCACAAACCTCCCCCAAACCTGTTTACAGCAGTGTCCTCACTGATGTCATCCGTTAAGCTCAAAAACCTGTAGACTTTGGAGGAAATTATTAATGGGGGCAAGAATATATGAAAGTGAAAATCCTCCCCCAAACTTATTTTTGGCTTACAAATTTGTAAAAATCATTTTCTTTTTAAGAGCCAAAATATACCACCCCCCCAAACTTGAGTTAAACAATTTTAATCTTTTAAAATCACATGAGGGGGTCAAGGTTATTGGTCAATACCAAGCTTTGCAAAGACCGAAGGTTAACACCAACCATTCAAAAAATTTATCGATGAAGCACCAAGGTTGGTGGAAGAACATGTCACCTTTCGACGTGAAGAAGTGGGGAGGTGATAAGAGGTGTAAAGGATTGCGTCTCAATTTGGAGAGACGATACAGTGATAGTAATGATGGATTACTCGCATTATCATTATTGTCCAAAAGAGGGGGTGGAGGTCCAATTTCTTCATCTTGGAGTTGATTCATCTCAACACCCGTGTCTTGTAAAAATGCGAGTTCATCAGCGAAAATTTCCTCAAAGCTTTCATCGATACCCCGAATAATAATGTCATCAGAAAAAATGGGGTGATCATTAGACTCTATAAAAAGTTCCTCATCAGTGTTGGATGTTGACCCGGACAACTCGGTGGAAGAGTCCGTATCAAGCAACAACTTATGAAAAGATCCAGTATCATAAGGTTGATCAAATTCGCTGCTGTCGACATCCATTAATTCGACAGAACACACATGAGCATAGGGTTCGGAGGGTTCACTTCCCAACTTGTAAATGTTAAGCTCAATTGACTTCTTTCCAAACGATAGGGTCATAGAGCCGTTTCTACAATTGATTACTGCGTTGGAAGTGGCCAAAAAGGGTCGACCGAGTATCACCGGGATTTGATTGCGTGGGTTCGCTACAGGTTGTGTATCTATAACGATAAAGTCCACAGGGAATATGAATTCCCCGACTTTGATTAACACATCCTCTAGCTCACCCCTAGGTTGGGTAATAGATCGATCGGCCATCTGAAGAGTGCAATGCGCAGGCTTTAACTCTCCGATCCCTAATTGCTCATAAACGGAATACGGAAGCAAGTTAACACTAGCACCTAAATCGAGTAGAGCACGATTGATATTTTTACCCACAATAGAAATAGAAATTGTAGGACTTCCGGGGTCCTTTCGTTTCTTGGGTAGTTGTTGCGTAAAAGCAGTGCTTACATTACTCGCAAGGAAAACTTTTTTAGGTATTTGAACTTTTCTCTTCCTAGTGCACAAGTCCTTTAGGATTTTCGCATATGACGGAACTTGTTGAATAGCATCTAGGAGAGGAATGTTTATGTTAACTTACTTAAAAATTTCCACAATCTTCTCCATTTGTGGACTTGGTCTGTTGCCTCTTAACCTGTTTGGATAAGGTGCTTTATCAATAAGGGTTTGGTCCAACATTGGAGAGGATTGTGGGGACGGATTCGATCCCAAAACTGGAGTGGGAATCGACTTAGATAGCTAGACCGAGATGAGTACGGGTCGTCCTCAGGGAAACGTTGAACCTTTTACTCTTACTTTAGATGTGTTGAAAAAGAGGAGGGATAAAGAATTTTTGTGGAATTGTTTCTAGATCTACGTTAAGCAAGAATGCACAATATATAGATCTAGATTATTTTAGGGATGTAGCTAATACAATAAGAGGGCTTGTAGGGTTCGTTAGGATTTAGTAGTTATGGATGATTAATTAAAAGTTACCCTTTTTATCCTTTAATAGATTTAAAACTAAAACGACGGTGATGCGTGTAGATTAGGGTTTCTGGAGGGAAAAGGAATCCCACTCTTAACCCTTATCTCGATACGGAACTCCGTTCATATCTAGCCTTTACCAAAACAATCATTAATCTAATCTCTAATCGCGGTCGGGACTAACAAAGAATTGTTAGCGCGCCCGATTAGGATGTTAATAATTCTTCTGATAAAGTTCATAAACTTTATAGGACTTAAAAAGGGTTTAGGGATGTTCATCATCCATTAGCCTACCCTGATCCTACGAACCCTAACAAGCGGAGAATTACTCGCGCATGTTTGGAGAAAAAGAGATGGAAAGAAATTGCATAATTAAATTACGAAGAAATAGAATAAGAAAAAGAAAGCTACCTTTATTAATCAACAATATTCATTACACTTTGATTCCTTAGAAAATGATTACAAAGACTAGTTTGCTTCTCGATCTCTTCCAAGGAGGTAGACGAACTGTTGATGACCAGCCTGGATGCGTGAGCCGTCTTGGACTTCGTGATCGCGTCCGCTTGATAAATTTTCCAAGAGGCTCTCGGTCCCTTTTTATAGTCCAAAAGCCAGAAAGTTAGCTTCTAAAATTGGAAGCTAGTAGTAAAGATTCATCTCCCAAAATTTCAGCATTTAATCCCTCAATAATGCCGCGGATCCGCGGCCAACAGGGGGGTTTGGCCGCGGATCCGCGGCCAATGGTGGGGATCTCCTCATCAAAATTTTAGGGCTCTCTTCTTGTGACATGTGGCTATCTCTGGTAAGTTTGGATCTTTGAAATCTTCTCATAGTTGCTGCCAGACTTGATCTCCAAGTTTTGATTCCTTAATTAGGCAAGTTTTCTTTAACAACTTGATTTCCTTGATTTTAGTCTTGAAAAATCCTGCACAACTTGGAAAAATTCTGCACAACAACTCAAATAATATTTAGTAGATTTTGTTCTACTAGGATTTGGTCAATAATATTATTTGCATACATTTTCCTACCAAATTCTAATTATAATATATCAACACATGGAAAATAGTATTTTTACACATAAACCCTCATATGTATGATATATTATAATAAAGACCTTTTTTACTATGAAAATGGTAGAAAAAATGTAATAACAAATGTGCAGTTTTATCAACTGAACAGATCCCTTCGGGGGCTGGACAAGACGTCTTCAATTAATCTTCCTAGGCAATTTGACCATCGGAAGAGCAAGCGTTAGGAATTTTGCCATGCCGCTTTTTACTTGAGATTAGACTCAGTTTGGGAGCCCCGATGAGTCATAACCACTCCGCACTGATGTGGGATGATCTCCAATAGTCTTTTGGGTTTTATTTGAGTTACCGTCATGACCCTGAAGCTAGGAATTTTGCCTTCGCTTCCTTTTTCAACACTACGTCTGCTGTAATGAGGCGAATGTTGAGGTGATCTCTAGGTTGTTTTGTGAACCGTCGAGACTTGGAACTAGGGACTTTGCCATGGCTCCGTTTTGTTTTGACCCTGGGTTCACTTGTTGACATCGTATCAACATCCTGCTGGAGTGAGAAGAAACGCCGTTGTTGACACTATGTCTACTGTAACGAGATGAGTGTCGAGGTGGTATCTAGGTTATTTGTGAACCGTCGAGACTAGGAACTAGGGACTTTTCCATGGCTCCGCTTTGTTTCGACCCTGGGATCGTTTGTTGACGTTGCGTCTGCATTCTGCTGGAGTGAGAAGCAACGCCATTGTTGACATAGCGTCTGCTGTAACAAGACGAGTGTCGAGGTAGCCTTTAGTTTGTTTTGTGAACCGTCGAGGCTTAGAACTAGGGACTTTTCCATGGCTCCACTTTGTTTCGACCCTGGGGTCGTTTGTTGACGTTGCGTCAGCATCCTACTGGAGTGAGAAGAAATGCAGTTGTTGACACTGCGTCTGCTGTAACGAGATGAGTGTCGAGATGGTCTCTAGGTTGTTTGTGAATCGTAGAGACTAGGAACTAGGGACTTTTCCATGGCTCCGCTTTGTTTCGACCTTGGGGTCGTTTGTTGACATTGCGTCTGCATCCAGCTAGAGTAAGAAGAAACGCCGTTGTTAAGATTGTGTTTACTGTAACAAGACGAGTGTCGAGGTAACCTTTGGGTTGTTTTGTGAACCATCGAGGCTTGGAACTAGGAACTTTTCCATGGCTCTTCTTTGTTTCAACCCTGGGGTCATTTGTTGACGATGCGTCCGCATCCTGCTGGAGTGAGAAGAAACGGCGTTGTTGACACTGCGTCTGCTGTAATGAGATGAGTGTCGAGGTGGTCTCTAGGTTGTTTGTGAACCGTCGAGACTATAAACTAGGGACTTTGCCATGGCTCTGCTTTGTTTCGACCAAGGGGTCGTTTGTTGACGTTGCGTCTGCATCCTGATGGAGTGAGAAGAAATGCCGTTGTTGACATTGCATCTGCTGTAACGAGACGAGTGTCGAGGTAGCCTTTAGGTTGTTTTGTGAACCATCGAGGCTTGGAACTAGGGACTTTGCCATGGCTCCGCTTTGTTTCGACCCTGGGGTCGTTTGTTGACGTTGCGTCTGCATCCTACTGGAGTGAGAAGAAACGCCGTTGTTAACACCGCGTCTGCTGTAACGAGATGAGTGTTGAGGTGGTCTCTAGCTTGTTTATGAACCGTCGAGACTAGGAACTAGGGACTTTGCCATGGCTCCGTTTTGTTTTTGACCCTGGAGTCTTTGCTGATGTCGCGTCTGCATCCTGCTGGAGTGAGAAGGAACGCCGTTGTTGACATTGCATCTGCTGTAACGAGACGAGTATCGAGGTAGCCTCTAGGTTGTTTGCAAACCGTCGGGACTTGGAACTAGGGACTTTACCATAGCTCCGCTTTGTTTCGACCCTGGGGTCATTTGTTGATGTTGCGTCTGCATCCTGCTGGAGTGAGAAGAAACGCCGTTGTTGACACTGTATCTGCTGTAATGAGATGAGTGTCGATATGGTCTCTAGGTTGATTGTGAATCGTCGAGACTTGGCTCTCCCTTTGACGGAGCCTGGTGGGAAAACATGGTTCCCTTTTTCATTTGTGCCCATGGATTGTATACAAGGGTCGGTGTAGACTCACCTGCAAGGCAAAAGTTTCATTTTTTAATTTCCGCGATCCTTTATCATTTCAGCTTTTTATATCGCGAAAGTCGCGATTGCCCAATCATTTCGGTTTTTTATCGCGGTGCCCAATCATTTCGGCTTTTCTTTTTACTCGTTGCTTTTTATTGCGAGTTGCCCAAACATTTCGGCTGTTTTTATATGCATATATTTTGCTCGCTGATTTTTATTGCGAGTTGCCCCATCATTTCAGCTATTTCATATGCATTTATTTTTGCTCACTGATTTTTGTTGCGAGTATGGAACTTGAGATCTGATACCAATCTTGGCATCAGCACCGCTGCGACTGGAATATTTCCAGGAGCGAAACATCATTTACCGTGAAAGGACTTGGAGTTTGATACCGATTTAGGCATCAGCATCGCTACAACAGGGATATTGCCAGGAGAGAATCATCATTTTCCTTTGTCGATTTAAACAAAGGTGGTTTAGCAAACAGGGTTAGGATCCCGTCGACTAAGGCATTTTGATTTTACGAGCCGTAAGGGTCTCATAAAGGTATTTCTCCCTACGAGTCGTGAGAATCTCGTAGGTGTATGTGTTAGTGTATATGCCCTAGAGGCCATTACTGTATCATACTAGTATGTATATTACTTGATGGAAGTTTGGGATATTCACAGTTGTATAGACAATCTTGCTCGAAATAGTAGTATGCTACTTGGTTTTTCTCTGCTTTAATGTGTACATGTGTTTCTTTATTATATCACCTATACGCATTAGTAGAGCCCTTAGGATCTTTGCTTGATTACCGGCGTTGTGATGGCGATCACACTCGTGGGGGCTGGGTAATCCACAAGCACATCCTTATATACGTCCCTAGTCGTGGGATTATCGAGATAGGGCATCGATACTCCGGAGTAGACTAGCGTATGCGCTTCTCATCCCAGCACAGGAGACGGTCTGTCCCACAGCCGTCAGTACGACGTACTTGAGATAGTATGCGGGTGCTCGTTAGGTTACGAGTACACTGGACAGAACTCGTCGGGAACTGATGGTTGGTATTATACCTATCGTCAGTTATCAGTTCCCAGGTGACATGAGTACAGCTTAGTCCGCTGACTTGACACTGTCACTTCGCCTCGAGTGTGTTCCCACTGTTCTTTGATTACTACCCTACCACAGCTCTACTGAGTCGTCCAAACAGGTAGTAGTTGGGTGCCGTCCCGAAGCACTTGGAGGCAGTGACAGTTAGACAGGATTCGTCTCTCCCGATATTGGGGGTTGACATCGCGCTGTGTCTAGAAGAGCCATTACACATGTAGTCCCTGGCCAGGGCAAGCGAGACATACTGGTAGGTTTCCAGTGATGTCTCAGGGTGTTCTGGGCTACACTCCGACACGACTTGTACCGCTATTAGGGGACTGACGTTCACCACCCCCTAGGCACGCCATGCGATGTTTCAGACGAACAGACCGGACTGTACGGAGATTGTCACATACAGGCTCAGTAAGAGTTCGGATGGGTTTACCTCATCGGCCTTCTTATCGACATCTACCTGGGGACCGTTACGTACAGCTAGTGCCGCTTGCGGTCTGTGGTTAAACCCACTGCCAGCGTAGTGTCGAGTCTTTAGAGTCCCACACAGAGAGTTTCCCTGCATTGAGCGAAACGTGTAGAGGCCGTATGGTTTTACGGCGGGGCTACGATCACTTACGTGCACTTGTGTGCGTATGCTGTTCGAGCAGGCAATGCTAGTGGGCTTTGGTTTAAGCCAGATCCTAGTATTGCACAGATGGATTTGATTTGTCTTCTGTGCATTCGCATTCTACGGAATGCGGATGCGGGTGTGTATGCATAGTTTTGAGGAGCGATGAAGGAGGAGGTGCCCCATTAGGGTTTTGGCAGTTGGTTCGGCCAAAACCGTAATGTGGCACACTCATTAGGGTTTTGACAGTTCGTTTGGTCAAAACCGTTATGAGCCGGAGATATTGTTTACTAATCCTTTTAGTGATAGATTTGTGATGGCTAATTGCATTGACCATTTGACCACTTGGATCTCTCTTGACTTTGTTGACCCGTTGACCGTGTTGACCATTGACCTTCAAGAGAGATCCACACTCTTCTTTCATTTTCTTTTTATTTCTTGTGTTATGATAATGGTCAATTCAATGTGCCATCAACTTCTATTATGATAGGATTAGTAATGATGATTTTGTGTATTATTGGAACCATGGTTCATTTCTTTTGGTTTAATCTATTCATTATTCTCTTCTCATTCTCTCTCTTGAAGTGAGAAGAAAAAGAAAAGCTCCATGGTTGCTAAGTTTCTCCTTCTTTTTCCTCCTCTTGATCTCATCTTTTGATCTCATGTGTTGAGAGAAAAAGATCCCACAAAGACAAACACATCCATACATCTCCTCTACACATCCTAGGGCTTCTTGACTAGCAATCACTTTGCCCTAGTTGCCTCGGCTTGAGGTGGAGCTCGGTGTACATCTCTCGGGTGGATCGTCTTCGACTCAAGGAGGACGCGGAGGTGACCAAAGTCCGGATCAACCCTCGGAGCAAGCAAGGAGAAGAACAACAAGAAGAGAAGGAGTTCAAGTTGTGGTATAACCCCTAACCGAGTAGATAAATCTCTAGTTAGGATGCTAGTGTGTTGTTTAGCAAAGATCCGGCTTTTACGGTCCATGTTACCAAGTCTAGAAATTTTTTTGTTTTACCGTTTCCGCAACCCCGAAAGTACCGGGAGAGGTAACGTGGACCTAACAGTGGTATCAGAGCCTAACTAAACACACCCTAGCATGTTATCAAAGTATTTAGAATTTCGACCGGACGAAAAGCCGCAAAACACCCTGGAAATTTGAAGTTTCTGCCGATTTTTAGAACTGTTCCAAAATTAATAAATCGTACACTAAAAATCGGCTCAGGCTTTTTATAGAATACTGAAGAAAAATGATCACCTAACTCGGTTAAAGCGCCGCGGTTCCGCGGCATAAGCTTGCTTATGCCGCGGAACCGAGGCCGATTTAACTCGGTTGGCGATTTTCTTTTCTGCAGTTTTTTTAGATGGGTATTTTGGGATTTTTACAATGACTTTTCTGCCCAGATTTTCCAGAAAGCAAAATTTGTTTTTGGGGCTTAAAAATCCGTATTTTTGGTCGATGTTCTGTAGACTTTGGCTAATGGTTATATCTGTAATGTTATATGTGTATTGAACATCTACTAATCGCTATACGTCGATTAGTGGGGGTTATACATATCTGTGATCTGTGTTATTGATGGTATGTGTATATGAACTCGTTGGATTGTCGCGGATGAATAGCCGGGGTGGATGTGAGATGAGAGTTTCTTTTTCTTTCATTCATGTAATAAATTTGTAAATTGATGTAATATTATTTGTATGGCCGCACAACCGGGTTGGGGTTGTAGCCGTCATTATATAATTCTTTTTACTGTTTTTGCTCCTAGGATAGACCCATGGAGGGGGTGCACAAACTACCGGGTATCTCGAAGTGCCGAGTGGCCTACTCACGGTGTTGAGGGAGGTTGCTTCGCTTCGGGTACTTGGCGGGTAGTTTGCCGCACCCGTAGGGGTCTTGGGTGGGGTATTGGCTATTCATCGCGACCGTGTAATCCGCTTTTTGTTGCAGGCTCGAACGAATCGCGGGTTCCTAGTATATCCAAAGTGTTCATCTGTGATCTGGATTGGCTATCATTGCTATATATCTATATATAATAACTATTTAGGCGTTGCTTATGTTTTTCAGCCGCGCTAGCCCAGCCCCCGCTCTGTCGTTAGTTAAGTAACCTAACGGGTGATGACGGGGCCCCGTGGCGAATACGAATGGCATAAGCGTACGTCATATTTTGGTTGTTTTCTGCAATGGTAGGATTTAAATGATGGGACGCATTAAAAGAACTAATGCAAGAAAATTAACCTAAAAGACGTTGTTGGAACAATTTTTCAAAAAAAGCTGTTATTGCAAGGACGTTCACTTTTGTTTTGCATCGAGGTATTCGGTTATGAATGCCCAACACCTCATTCGACGAGGCAAGGGCCGAGATCCCCTCATCGGGAGTGACCCCTTGGACAAAAGTTTGCGTCAGGGTAATAACTTCACTATAGTCGATTAATTCTTGCTTTGCATCGAGGTATTCAGTTTGGAATATCCTGCACCTCATTCGACGAGGAAAGAGCCGAGATCCCTTCACAGGGAGTGACCTCTTTAGCAAAAGTTTTTCGCCACTGTATTTTCAAAAAGTGTATCACGTTCCTTCAACGATATCAAGTTCATTACGTTAACGGGTTTTCGCCAAAAACCCAGCCGTAGCCCTCCGTCATTTCTTACAGGTAACACTTAGTATTCGTGCTGCGTTTGTTGACTACGTCAAGGCGTAGTGTACGGTAGCTGAGTGCTGCTTGTTTGTATCGGTATATGGGATTGGTTAGGACAGTCGTATAACCTTGTTGACTCTGTCAAGGGTTATGCGGATGGGTTTGATGCAATCCAGATAATGACGGGTTGAACTTGACTAGGACTCTTTGATTTGTTGACTCCGTCAAGGTCACTTGGGTCCTAGGGGCAAAAACCATATCGGGAGTTTCAAAAGTACTGAAATTTGCTAGTGTTGCATACCATTTGGAGTGTGATAATTCTGGTAGGATTCCTTCAGTTTTGTCACGCGATGATATTTGGATCCCGATCCTACTGTGAGTATATGCTACTCCTCGGGAACTTTCTCGCTTAACGATCAATGCTATAAACCAAGTAGGTGTCTAGAAAGGTGTTAGCGGGGCTACGCCCACAGGGAAAAGAGGTTACTTAATTAAGGAACTTGGCGAAAGCGTTGGAAAACCTCCCTCGAAGTACCGACACTGGCCTGGCTGAACGGTTAAGCAAGTATTGTACGGTGAGATTGATCCCGACTAATTCTTCCTTTATGGTTTGAGGAGGGATTCGAGAGACAGTGGGAGCCATCCTGTTTAGATAAATTAAAAACCAATCTAAACTTGCAAGAGCGCACGCTAAGTGTTTCTTTTCTCTCTCTCCAGGTAGCAACCATTTCACGCCCTAATCAAGATAATAAAATATATCGCTTGACCGATTCGAATTCTTATTCGGTGCTGGGGAACGTTGGTTCGGCTCTTACTTGTGACAACAGTCATAAGTATGAGCGAGGGAAAGGGGATTGTATGGATTCCCAGGATACCCAGTTGAAGAAGAAGCATGGTTTTGCATCTACTTCAGGTGTTCTTGTAATTGAGAACTGTTTTACGGTCAGCCCTACCTCCTGGGTACTTGATACCGGATCAGGATCTCATATCTGTAATTTATTGCAGGGACTGAGAAAAAGTAGGAAAGTTGCACCGGGTGATATGTCACTCAGAGTAGCGAACGGAGCACAAGTTAATGCGGCAACCGTCGGTGAATATCACCTAGTATTGCCAAATGGCAAGACTATGATTTTGAACAATTGCTACTATGTACCTTCCATGGTTTGCAACATCATATCAGTTTCTTTACTCGATAAAGATGGATGTAACTTTGTTCTTGATAGAAATATCATGAACATTTACCTTCATAAGGTACTGGTTGCAGAAGGTACACTGTGTAATGGTATCTACGTTCTAAATCAGAATACAGTTCTCAATGTACAAAACACACGCAAGAGGAAGAATTCAGATACGAATGAATCCTACTTGTGGCATTGTAGACTTGGTCATATCGGAGAGAAAAGACTGAGTAAGTTGCATAAAGATGGACTCTTGAATACGTTCGAGTTTTCATCCTATGAAACTTGTCAGTCTTGTCTCAAAGGGAAGATGACCAAATCTCCATTCACCGGACATTGAGAGAGGGCAGCAGAGCTCTTGGGACTCATACACAGTGATGTATATGGTCCGATGTCTATACATGCAAGGGGTGGGTTCTCGTACTTCATCACATTCACTGACGATCTCTCTAGATTCGGATATGTGTATCTTATGAAACACAAATCTGAAGCTTTTGAGAAATTCAAGGAATTCAGAAAGGAAGTAGAGAACCAGACTGGCAAAAGTATCAAGATCCTCCGGTCTGATAGAGGAGGGGAATACTTAAGCACGGAATTCCTGGATTACTTAAAAGAGAATGGTATTCTCTCTCAGCTTACTCCTCCTTATACACCACAACACAACGGTGTATCGGAGCGGAGGAATCGTACCCTATTGGATATGGTTCGCTCCATGATGAGTAGTGCTGAGTTGCCTCTTTCATTTTGGGGACATGCGCTTCAGACAGCGGCATACCTATTGAATTACGTTCCATCCAAATCAGTGCCTAAGACTCCATATGAAATATGGAGTGGAAGAAATCCGTATCTTAAGCGATTTAAGATATGGGGTTGTCCGGCCTATGTGAAAACACAGAAACCGGACAAGCTAGAGGCACGGTCAGTTCTGTGTAAATTTGTGGGATATCCTAAAGACTCACTAGGATATCTGTTCTACCACACTGAGGAACAGAAGGTGTTTGTATCTCGCCACGCTACCTTTTTAGAAAGGGAGTTTCTTGCAAAAGAAACTAGTGGGAGTTCGGTAGAACTGGAAGAAATTCAGCGACCATAAAATGTAACTGAAAATTTGGAGGAACCACTGAATTCAATAACCCCAAACGAACCTCAGCCACTCCGCAGATCTGGTAGGATTTCTCATCCGCCCAAGAGATACTACGGTTTTCTCATAGACTGGGATCGAGAGGATTGCATCTTGGAAGAAGATGACCCTACCAGTTTCAGGCAGGCCATTATCAGTAGGGACTCTGATAAGTGGCAGGAAGCAATGCAATCCGAAATGGAGTCCATGTACGCCAATAAAGTGTGGACCTTGGATATTGCTCCACCTGGGGTAAAACCCGTTGGATGCAAATGGATCTACAAAAGAAAACTTGGTGTAGATGGGCAGGTGGAAACCTATAAGGCTAGACTCGCTGCAAAAGGTTTTCGTCAAAGACCTGGTTTGGACTATGACGAAACTTTTTCTCCGGTGGCTATGCTCAAATCCATTCGGATCCTACTTGCCATTGCTGCCTTCCATGACTATGAAATCTAGCAGATGGATGTTAAAACAGCTTTCCTAAACGGTTGTTTGGAAGAGTGCGTTTACATGGATCAACCAGAAGGTTTCGTAGGCAGTGGGAGCAGCGGGAAGGTGTGCAAGTTGCTTAAATCCATTTATGGATTAAAGCAGGCATCGCGGAGCTGGAACATCTGTTTTGATGAGGCAATCAAGGAATTTGATTTCATCAAGAACGAAGATGAACCCTGTGTCTATAAGAAGATTGTAGGACGAACTGTCGTATTCCTAGTCTTGTACGTGGACGACATTCTTTTGATAGGAAATGACATTCCTATGCTACAATCGGTCAAGCTATTTTTGTCACAACGGTTCTCCATGAAGGACCTGGGTGATGCCTCGTACATTCTGGGGATCAAGATCTATAGAGATAGATCCAAGAGACTACTGGGACTTTCGCAGTCCAGGTACATAGAGACCGTACTAAAGAGATTTAGTATGGAGGATTCCAAGCGCGGTAACATACCCGCATTGCACGGAATTACCTTCTCCAAGAAGATGTCTCCTAAGACTGACGAGGAGAGGGTTCGCATGAGCACTATACCCTACGCTTCGGCGGTAGGATCTATAATGTATGCGATGCTATGTACAAGACCAGATGTAGCTTACGCGCTGAGCACGGTAAGCCGGTATCAGTCAGACCCAGGTGAGGACCACTGGACAGCAGTGAAGAACATTCTCAAGTACCTGAGAAGGACTAAGGAGATGTTCCTGGTTTACGGTAATGGAGACCTTAGGGTCGAGTCCTTTACCGATTCAAGCTTCCAGAGTGACAAAGATGACAGCAAGTCTGTCTCGGGTTTGTGTTTACCCTCAACGGAGGGGCGGTATGTTGGAGGAGTTCCAAACAGGATACCGTCGCAGACTCGACGATGGAGGCTGAATACATTGCTTCAAGCGATGCCGCAAAAGAGGCGGTCTGGATGAAGAAGTTCATTAGTGAACTTCAGGTGGTTCCGTCCATTGTTGACCCAATACCTTTATATTGCGATAACAATAGGGCTATAGCTTTAGCGAAGGAACCAAGGTCCCGTCAGAAATCCAGGCACATCTTAAGGCGGTATCACCTGATCAGGGAGATCATTGATCGCCAGGAGATCGAGGTGCGGAGAGTGGACACAAAGGACAACACAGCGGACCCATTCACGAAGGCCTTGCCCCAGACTCAGTTCGAGCGACTGATCGAGATGATAGGTATTCGATACATCAGTACATGGCCTTAGTGCAAGTGGGAGATTGTTAGTGTATATGCCCTAGAGGCCATTACTGTATCATACTAGTATGTATATTACTTGATGGAAGCTTGGGATATTCACAGTTGTATAGACAATCTTGCTCGAAATAGTAGTATGCTACTTGGTTTGTCTCTGCTTTAATGTGTACATATGTTTCTTTATTATATCACCTATACGCATTAGTAGAGCCCTTAGGATCTTTGCTTGATTACCGGCGTTGTGATGGCGATCACACTCATGGGGGCTGGGTAATCTACAAGCACATCCTTATACACGTCCCTAGTCGTGGGATTATCGAGACAGGGTATCGATACTCCGGAGTAGACTAGCGTATGCGCTTCTCATCCCAGCACAAGAGACGGTCTGTCCCACAGCCGTCAGTACGTCGTACTTGAGATAGTATGCGGGTGCTCGTTAGGTTACGAGTACACTGGACAGGACTCGTCGGGAACTGATGGTTGGTATTATACCTATCGTCAGTTATCAGTTCTCAGGTGGCATGAGTACAGCTTAGTCCGCTGACTTGACACTGTCACTTCGCCTCGAGTGTGTTCCCACTGTTCTTTGATTACTACCCTACCACGGCTCTACTGAGTCGTGTAAACAGGTAGTAGTTGGGTGTAGTCCCGAAGCACTTGGAGGCAGTGACGGTTAGACAGGATTCGTCTCTCCCGGTATTGGGGGTTGACATCGCGCTGTGTCTAGGAGAGCCATTACACATGTAGTCCCTGGCCAGGGCAAGCGAGATATACTGGTAGGTTTCCAGTGATGTCTCAGGGTGTTCTGGGCTACACTCCGACACGACTTGTACCGCTATTAGGGGACTGGCGTTCACCACCCCCTAGGCCCGCCATGCGATGTATCAGACGAACAGACCGGACTGTACGGAGATTGTCACATACAGGCTCAGTAGGAGTTCGGATGGGTTTACCTCATCGGCCTTCTTATCGACATCTACCTGGGGACCGTTACGTTCAGCTAGTGCCGCTTGCGGTCTGTGGTTAAACCCATCGCCAGCGTAGTGTCGAGTCTTTAGAGTCCCACACAGAGAGTTTCCCTGTATTGAGCGAAACGTGTAGAGGCCGTATGGTTTTACGGCGGGGCTACGATCACTTACGTGCACTTGTGTGCATATGCTGTTCGAGCAGGCAATACTAGTGGGTTTTGGTTTAAGCCAGATCCTAGTATTGCACAGATGGATTTGATTTGTCTTCTGTGCATTCGCATTTTACGGAATGTGGATGCGGGTGTGTATGCACAGTTTTGAGGTGCGATGAAGGAGGAGGTGCCCTATTAGGGTTTTGGCAGTTGGTTCGGCCAAAACCGTAATGTGGCACACTCATTAGGGTTTTGACAGTTCGTTTGGTCAAAACCGTTATGAGCCGGAGACATTGTTTACTAATCCTTTTAGTGATAGATTTGTGATGGCTAATTGCATTGACCATTTGACCACTTGGATCTCTCTTGACTTTGTTGACCCGTTGACCGTGTTGACCATTGACCTTCAAGAGAGATCCACACTCTTCTTTCATTTTCTTTTTATTTCTTGTGTTATGATAATGGTCAATTCAATGTGCCATCAACTTCTATTATGATAGGATTAGTAATGATGATTTTGTGTATTATTGGAACCATGGTTCATTTCTTTTGGTTTAATCTATTCATTATTCTCTTCTCATTCTCTCTCTTGAAGTGAGAAGAAAAAGAAAAGCTCCATGGTTGCTAAGTTTCTCCTTCTTCTTCCTCCTCTTGATCTCATCTTTTGATCTCATGTGTTGAGAGAAAAAGATCCCACAAAGACAAACACATCCATACATCTCCTCTACACATCCTAGGGCTTCTTGACTAACAATCACTTTGCCCTAGTTGCCTCGGCTTGAGGTGGAGCTCGGTGTACATCTCTCGGGTGGATCGTCTTCGACTCAAGGAGGCCGCGGAGGTGACCAAAGTCCGGATCAACCCTCGGAGCAAGCAAGGAGAAGAACAACAAGAAGAGAAGGAGTTCAAGTTGTGGTATAACCCCTAACCGAGTAGATAAATCTCTAGTTAGGATGCTAGTGTGTTGTTTAGCAAAGATCCGGGTTTTACGGTCCATGTTACCAAGTCTAGAAAATTTTTTATTTTACCGTTTCCGCAACCCCGAAAGTACCGGGAGAGGTAACGTGGACCTAACAGTATGTTCTCCTTAGAAGTCGTGGGGACTTCTAAGTGGTGTTTTATCTTATAAGTCGTAAAGATCTCATAAGATTATTTTCTCCTTATAAGTCGAGAGGACTTACAAGTGTCGTTCACCATGTGAGGACATTTCTCATGATTGGTGGAACTTGGTGGGGGAATCATTTATTTGTGCCCGTGGATTGTATACAAGGGCCAATATCGGACCTCCTGTTGGGCAATTTGGGGGATACGACGGTTTAAGAACAGATCCAGGTCCCTGTAGCTTAAAGGCTTTGAATCCTATGAGCCATGAGGGTCTCATAGAGGGAGTTCTCCTTACGAGTCGAGAGGATCTCGTAAGTGAAAATTTTATGAGATTGCGTCCTTTCAGGTTTTCACAAGCTCGCCGGCAGCCATACTGTTTTTACTCACGGCGCACTTTCGGGTTTTCATCCGTGCTCATCTTTCTTGTGGACATACCATTTTTTTAACAACTAGATTGCGCCCATTCAAGTTTTTACAAGCTCGCCGGTAGCCCTGCTGTTTTTACTCACGGCGCCCTTTTGGGTTTTCATCCGTGCTCATTTCGTTTGTGGACGTACCGTTTTTTTACTTGGGTTGCATTTTTCGCCGTTGGAGCTTTGATTGCAATATAGATCCCAAGAGAAGATATCGCCGTATTTGGAGCGATGCGCCCTGTTTGAAGCGGAGTACTAGTTTAGGGACATTTCGGTCCATTGCCAGTTTAATGACGTAGTGGTCCATTATCACCATTTTTTTGAGGTGAAGCTTAGTTTGAGGACATTACGGTCCGTTGTTAGTTTAGGAATATTTCGGTCCATTGCTGGTTTAAGGACGTAGTGGTCCATTGCTAGTTTAAGAACGTAGTGGTCCACTATCACCATTTTTGATGTGAAGTTTTAGTTTAAGGACATTACGGTCCGTTGTTAGTTTTGGGACATCTCGGTCCATTGTCGCCGTGTTTGAGGCAACATTTTAGTTTAAGGACATTACGGTCCATTGTCACCGTGTTTGAGGCGACGTTTTAGTTTAAGGACATTACGGTCCATTGTCGCCATCTTGGAGGCAACGGTTAGCTTAAGGACATTTCGGTCCGTTGTCGCCATGTTTGGGGTGGAAATTCTGTTGGATACTACTTTTAGAGTTTTGACTCAGGAACATAGCGAGCGGACATGAGCGTCGTCATCTATTATTAACTTGAGTCGTGACTTGTTGAGCATAGTATTTCTTAAGGAACCGGCTGTTTATTGGCCGGAAGGGTCTTTCACCATGCATATCCATGAGCAAGTAGGCTCCACCTTGGTAGACTTTGTCTATGATATATGGGCCCTCATAGTTTGGCTCGAATTTCCCCTGTTTTGCATGGTTGGGGATCATGGGTCTTTTGACAACTAGCACGAGTTCGCCTTGGCGGAATGTTCTTGGCCTGGTTAGTCTTTCGTATGAGCGCGTCATCCTTGCTTTGTAAGCTTCAGGTTTTGCTGCACCATGAGACGAGTTTCATCGAGGGCATCGAGCTCCTCAAGCCGAAGATGAGCATTTTCTTCATCCGTCAGCTCGTATCGAACTGCCACTCGTAGAGAAGGTAGCTCTATTTCCAAAGGAAGTACCGCTTCCGTGCCGAATACCAATGCGTATGGCGTTGTATTCGTGGCCGTTTTGAACGTGGTTCGATAAGCCCAGAGAGCTTCATGCAGTCTCTCGTGCCAGTCCTTTTTATTTCTTAACACCGTTTTCTTTATGATTTTCGTCAAGGTCTTGTTGAAAGCCTCAGCTAAATCGTTAGCTCGGAGATTATAGACTGAAGAGTATCTCCAGTCTATATTATGCTGCTGTGCGAAGCGGCTGATCTTATGGCTTTTGTAGGCCGGCCCATTATCCGAGATGATCAGTCGCGGAGTGCCGAACCGGTAGATGACATGTGTCCTGAAGAAATGGAGGATGTTCTCCATCTTCACTTCCTTTAGCGGTACCGCCTCTGCCCACTTAGAGAAATAATCGGTTGTTGCCAATATGAACCGATGTCCTTTAGATGACGCTGGTTCGATAGGCCCAATTATATCGGTTTCCCACATTTCGAACGGCCAACTAGCCAGTGTTGGGTGTAGCGGATTTGGATGCCAGTGGATAAAGTCCCCGTGAACATGGTACGAGTGACACTGCTTCGTATATTCGAAGCAGTCCTGAATCATTGTGGGCCAGTATTAACCCATTCTTTTGACCTTCATCTTCATCTTTGGCCCGGCTTGATGAGAACCGCAAAGTCCATCGTGGGTTTCTTAGACGACTCTCCTTGCTTCTTCTGGTCCCAGGCACCTTAGCCACAAACTGTCGAATGATCTCTTATATAGAGTATCATTGACGAAGGCAAAAGACAGAGCTTGTTTCATGAGCTGATGCCTTGAAGATGTATTTTCGAGTGTTCGATGGGATTTGAAGTAGTCTATGAAGACTTTTCTCCAATCCTTATCCTTTTCTTCATCCTTTAATTGGAAGGCTGCTTATTTGGTCGCTTCCTTTCTTTCAGACGACTCCGGAGATATTTCTGCTGGCACGAGAATCCGGTGGTTTTGCACAATGATCCTTACGTCATCGAAGTTTTCGTCGGCCAGTTCTTTACCGAGCTTGGCTAACGCATCCACCTTGCTATTTTCCGCACACGGTATGCTTTCCAGGATGTAGCAGAGAATTTGAGTCAGCAGTTGCTGCACTCTTTCGCCATATTTTACCAACTCCGGTTTACACGTCTGATAGTCACCATTTACTTAGCTAACGACTAGCTGGGAGTCTCCATATATAAAGTGGTTTTCGATTCCCATGTCGACAGCAATCTCAATACCGCTATCAAAGTTTCGTACTCAGCCTTATTGTTTTTCCTCGGCTCTGTTAAGGAAAGGGCAAAACGCTTTATCCCTCCTTGCGGAGTCACGAAGATAAGGCCCACCCCAGCTTTGATTATGGGGGTGCTTTGCTTTCGCTTCTTCAAGGAAGATGCTCCGTCGAAGTATAGTTCCTATTGGACATTATTTCCTTCCTTCCCTCCTTCGATTGTATTGAACACGTGTTCGTCTGGCAATTCGCAATTTAAGGGAGAATCGGCTGGTATTGGATGCTCAGTAAGAAAGTCGGCGATGGCCTGTCCTTTCACTGCCTTGAGGGGTCGATATGTTATCGAGAACTTCATCAAGAGGAGGGCCCATTTGGCAAGCCTTCCTGTTAGTATGGCTCTTGACATCAAATATTTGAGAGGATCCACCTTTAATATGAGATGGACCTCATGTGCCAAGGCATAATGTCGAAGCTTCGTTATCCCGAAGATCAGTTCCAGGCAATGCTTTTCAATGGAGGAGTAGTTGTTTTCTGCCCTCAGGAGAATTCGGCTCAAATAGTAGAGAGCTCTCTTCTTCCCCTGGTTATTCTTCTGTGCCCATAGCGTGCTTAAAGAACCTTCAAGGGTTATTGTGTACAGGATGAGGGGCTTTCCCTTGACCGGAGCGGTCAGTACCGACAGGTTCTGTAGATATTGCTTGATTTCGTCCAGTGCACTTTGGCATTTATGATCCCAAATGAACGGGGTCCACTTCTTCATTAGATGGCTGTAGGGGCGGCATTTTCCAGAGAGGTTGGCTATGAACTGCCGGATATACGCGAGCTTTCCTTGGAGAGACCGCAGTTGTTTGAGAGTTCTTGGCGTGGGCATTTCCATAATCGTCTTGATCTTTGATGGGTCTATTTCGATTCCTCGGTGTCGTATGATGAATCCTAGGAATTTTCCTGAGGAGACTCCAAACACGCATTTCAGAGGGTTCATCTTCAGATTATACTTCCGAAGACGTTGAAACACTGTGTTTAGATGTTCCCAATGTTCCTCGTATGACTTGCTTTTCACCACAAGATCGTCGATATAACATTCAACAATCTCATGGATGAGATCATCGAAGATATTCGTCATGGCCTTCTGGTAGGTAGTGCCAGCGTTCTTCAAACCGAAAGGCATCACTTTATAGCAAAATATGCCCAGCGGAGTCCGGAAGGCGGTGTGCTTTTGGTCTTCAGGATACATTTTTATTTGATTGTAGCCTGAAGATCCATCCATGAAGGAGAAGACCTCATGGGTAGACGTGTTATCGATCATCAGCTCGGTAACAGGTACTGGGAAGTCATTCTTCGGGCAAGTCTTGTTGAGGTCCCGAAAGTCCATGCAGATGCGCATTGTCCCATTTTTCTTCATCACTGGAATGATATTAGCGATCCAGTCAGGATATTGAACTTCCTGGATGAAGCCGGAGTCAATTAGTTTCTTGACCTCGGCGTTGATACTCATCTCGAGCTCGAGCCGCATTCTTCTTGGCTCCTGTTTGATTGGCTTGACGCCCGGCGATATCGCCAGTTTATGCACCACTATTTCTGGATCTAGTCTTGGCGTCTCGGAATAATTCCATGCGAAGCAATTTTTATATTGTATAAGCACATCCTTCAGTGTGGCCACCTGCTTTTTAGACAGCAGCTTACTGACGAACGTCGGTCTCAGATCATTTTCCGTTCCCAAGTCAATTTTCCTTAGATTGTCCGCCGTGGTGTGCATCCCGTCTTCCAACTCTTTTGGTGCCGGTGGAAACTCTGAGATCACCTCTTCCTCATTCTCATTTGTGAAGCACCGGGAGCTCCCCCTACTTTGAGAATGTTATCACGTGGCAGGTATGAGTTCGTTTCGAAGCTCTATGTTGATCTGGACTTACCCTCGCAATATAGGTTGCTTTTGGCTCATGCTTTCGTGGTGGGGTTGCTCTCCAACTGTCGGATAGAGCAAACCTGCCTTACTGATACTGTTCTTCGACCCAGTCTTTGAAGGTGAAGCAGTCTTCAAGAGGATGTTCTATTGCTCGATGATAGGAGCAATAAGCCGGGTGATGGACCTCATCTATCTGTTCGGGGTACTGAGGCTCCGGGAGCGTCATCATTTGATGCTTAATGACAAGGTCGAATATTTTCCTTGTCTTTTCTTGGGGGAAAGAATATTCCCGACCCATCTTCTTTATCAGCGATGGATTCCAGCTGACTTTTTCTCGATCGCGTAGCTTCTTGGATCTGCTTTGCTATTTTCAAACGTCATTCTCATTCTTCACCTTGTTGTTGCCTCTGCGTCGAGCCTTTTCCTTGCCACGAGAGTGCATCGCGGGCTGAGAGTGAAGGGCATTGTAGTCTTTTCTTCCCGCAGACTGCTGAGTAAGACGCTGCGTCCTGGCTTTCTCGTAAATGGCCATTTCGCGGCTGTGGTCATCTTGAGCCTTTTGACCGGCTTCTCTCATTAGCTTGTCAATTTGTTCTTCGAATGACGGACTTGGCATTCTTACGGCGGGATCTCGCTCTGGTTCAATATCAACGCTATCTGGAAAAGCATTCCCTTCTTCACCGAAGTTATTTATGACACGGCAGCCATGGAATAGCTCCCATTTCTTGCACCGAACTTATCCAAGCCCGGTCATCTTCATCCTCCTGTTGGGCATTTTTTTGCTGAGTCTTGGGGACGTCCTAAATCTTGTTGTAGAACTGGGCTTGTCGAGTGGTTTGTTTGAAGGGTACACCTTGGCATCTTAATAGCCTTTTCAATCCCTCTACGTAATATCTGGGCAGACGGATTGGTTGAAGCCTGTCAAGCGCAAGTTCGGCACCATGCCAGACTTCTTTCTCCACTTTGATATTCATAGATTGGTAGAAGAAGATCACCTTTTTACCTCTTCGCCTAGAAGGGACGTAGAAAGTCTGCAGCTCTTGCACGCCGTATGTATTGAGCGCATCCAATTCCAAGGTAATTTGTAAACTATGAAGACCAAGGTAATTTGTAAACTCTGATCAGGTCCAGTGAAGGTCTGCATTGACGGGCGGACGGAGAACACTGCGTTGGCCTCATCCTCAGAGTCACTGCCGACGACCAAAATAGGGGTAGATGGTCCGGGCCTGTTGCCTTAGGGTTGCCCTGAGTAGACTATCTCTTCATCCTCCTCAGTATCGCTCCCAAAGATCGGGATAGTGGTGACGGCTTTTTGTTTATTCTCCGGCTTATGACATCTTTCCGTGTCTTTGAAGTCTGGTAAGTGGTACTTTGCGTCTTCATATTTTTGGACTTCATTTACAGAGAATGGATTTAGCTCCCCCGTAACGGTGTACTCGAGGCCATCTTTGAAATACTTCATACACTGGTGTTGTGTAGAAGGGATGACGTTGTACTCATGTAACCAAGGCCGGCCGAGCAGGGCGTTGTAGCAAGTCTTGGCGTCAATGACATGAAATTTGATGTCAGTGACAAGCATCCCAAAGCGTAATGTCAGTATCACAGACCCAAGCGTCCTTGATGACTGCGAGTCGAACCCGGAGATGGTAATTTTGTCCCGGGCCAGGTGCTGAACGTTCATGCAAATCTCCTTCAGCACCTTCATGTTGAGAAGGTTGACGGAGGACCCATTGTCGACCAGGATCTTCCCTATCTTAATGTCATAGCAGTACCCGGTAACATATGGAGGACGGTTGTGCTCGCATGTTCCGAGGAGGATATCTTCATCGCCGAATATGATGTCAGCCGTATGAAGCTCTGCCAGCTCGTCCTTCATCTTTTCTTCCGCAAAGAAAGTTTGGAACTGATCAGGCTGTTGCAGTGCCTTGATCAGATAATATTGTGCCTCTTTGGACAGGAGGAGAGAATCCAGTATGCTCAGTTGTGAGGGCATCTTCCTCAAATGTACCAGGACATTGTAATCCACCTTAATTTTTTTAGGCGGATCCTTGGCTGTAATCTCTTTGACGACTCTATCATCGAGGGTAATTTCCTCAGGGACTTTTTCCTTCCCCTTGTCTCTTTTGCTCGAACCTTTGTTTGTTGGCCCGAGGTTCTTTTCAGGTAACGTACGGTTACGCAGCTGAATGTTCTCGCAGTTCTTCTCCTATTCTTCTTTTCCAGAGGTGGATTCCTTTAAAAGAGGGCCGAGGGTTATTTCTTCCTCAAAATCGCTCCTGAATGTAAGAACTTGAGATTTTCCTTTTGTCGAACTGGTATCAACCATATGACAGTTGCCAGACGTTCCTTCACAATCGTCCGTCGTACTTCTTTGTTGTCGACGGGTTTTGCGCTTCATCCATTTGAAGTGTTGCCGGTGAGCAACGTATCCTTGCCACCACTTCTTGAAGGCATTGCACTCTTCGGTGGGGTGTGTGACCCTCTGATGGTATAAACAGTAGTTCAGATGTATATCCGCTTCGTCGAGGCACGTACTCCCGGGAGTGTTTTCCATGAGAGGGGGCAACTTCATTCCTATTAACAAGGCTTTTGGCGAACCGCTTCTCCGCTTTGATCCTGTTCTTGTTTGTAGCAGGTGTGGTTTGGCTTGGGTGGAGTATTTTTCGACTCACCCTTATCGCAGCTTCTTCAGCCTGACGCCGACGCTTGGCCTTTTCGTATATAGACGTTTCACGTTCTCAGTCAGCTTTGCTCTTTTGAAAAACTTCATTTAGCAGCCTGTCAATTGGGTCTTCTGACAGTTCCAGGGATTTTGGCACCGGTCTTGCTCCCAGTTCCTCTGCATTGTTTTCCGATGCCGAGAGAGTTTCTTCGTTATTTAACAAAAAATGAGAAACCATGTGGCAACTTGCTACATAATCTTCGGTTTCTCCCAACGAGCCATTTCCCTCATCATCATCATTATCTCCGTTCTTAAGTATATGGTTGAGAAACTCTTTGATGGTGACTGGGGTCCGTGCTTTTTGGTTGTATTCCTCCAGCGCGTCGATGTATTTTTGCAGATCCGTGCGCTTGTCGTCAGGCTGCACGGGCTTCTTGGTCTTCTTCTTTCCCTTTGAAGACTTTAAAGGCTTGACCTGGGTGTTTTGCCCATCGTTAGCTGTTTTCGGTGTTGGACGCGATTTAAGCATCCCCTCAATAATCTCGGGCTCCAGTGGGGTTTTCCATTTGATCGCCGGACATGCTTGAAGATCTTTCAGCATTCTATTAGTTTTAGCTGAAAGGACCACCTCCTAAGGAGCTTCTTCCACAAACGAGCATGATGCCCCCGGCGTGTCTACCTTTTTAGGAGTGTGCCTTTGTGACGGGTTCACCCTCCAGTTTTCGGACAGCGCAAACTTCCTTTGTTGGTACTGGTTCTCAATCCAGTTTTTGAAGACATAGCAATTCTCAATTGGGTGGCCCATTATTCTGTGGTAAGAGCAGTAGTTGGGATTGTTGCATCACCGGGCTGCAATATATGTCTCGGATCGGGCAGTGTGATGAGTGTTTTGCGCATTGCCAGTTCGAACAATCTCCTCATTTTATCACGGGGAAACGAGTAAGCTCGTCCTAGCTTCTCGCGGGCGCGCGTTGTTTTGGCGAGCAACCGGTTTTGGGTCGCTCAGTTGTTGTTGAGCGTTGGCAACGAAGGTCGCTTTCCCTTTACCCTTTGCATTCCGAGGGTCCATTTTTGAAGAGGGAGGCCCATGGCCCATCTGGTCCATTTAGGCCTGCTTGTCGATCAAATCCTGGAAGGTGGTCGGCTTAAAGAATGTCATGAACTGGGACACAGTTTCCTGAGAATTGAGAGTCCCTATGAACATGCCCACGGCAGGAGCCTCTTCAATGCGTTGTTTGCATTTCGACCATAGGTTCCGCCACCGAATTGCATATTGAACCCAGATCTCTCCTGGCTTCACCCTGGCATTGATTAATGCCGTGATCGGGGTGCGCTCGCTTGCGCTTGTGAACCGCTGTGTGAACAACAGCTCCATTTCTGTGAATGTTTTGACGGAGTCATTTGGGAGCTCCGAGTACCATTCAAATGCTGTCTCCGACAAGCTGCCAATGAACTGGCGAAACAACAATTTGTCGTCGCCTCTAGTATTGCCACATAGAGCTCTGAACTGAACGACGTGCTGATGCGGATTGCTTGTCCCCTTGTACACATGGAATTTGGGGATCGTATATCCCGGCGGGTATTTGATTTGATCATACCAGCCTGGATACGGTCGCCCGGTTCTGACGACTTGGCTGGCCGCTTTGTTGGCTTGATGAGCTCGTATTTGTTGAGCTATGTAATCATCAAGGGCAGCTTTGGAGATCGTTTCCTCCCTGGCTGTCGATAAAGATGGAAGAGGGTTTGATGTTTCCCCTCTGTCGTCCTCGATAATTATCGGTGGGTCTTCAGCTGGAGATTCTGGATGGATCATCATTCCAACCATGTCTTGGAATAGAAGCACCATCTGTTTTATATTAGCAGCCTATTCCGCGGCCTCTTGTTCCCGCCAAAAAATTTCTGCGCAAAAGAGCCCAAGATATCAAATAGCAGCGATACGTTTATAAAATGCGAACCAGTATTTTCCGGGCTGCATTTTTATAAACTCCCGAATGAGAAATAACTAAATTCTGATGGTATCGAAAGCGACTCGAAAAAACCTTCAATTTGATATATTATGGGCCTCATAATTCATCCGGGATCAAAAGTTATGAGGTATCCCGTGCCCACACGTGACCGGGCATCACGTGCCCACACGTGACCGGGCATCACGTGCAGACACGTGACCATTTACAGGCAAAACCTGTAGGCACGGAATAAAATAAATAATTAGAAATAATTAATCAGTGGGGTCACCTTCCAACACGTGATGGGCGTTTAAACCCACTGAAAAGAATTAAAGGTATAATAAAATAACAAGGAAAACCACCAATGGGGCATCACGTGCCAACACATGACCAAGGGCCACGTGCTGACACGTGATAATTTCTGAGTTCTTTAAAAAAACAGAATTAAATTCTGGTCAAATGCTTAATCAGGGGTCACGTGCCAACACGTGATGGGTTCCTAAACATCTATGAATTAATAGAATTAAATTCTAATTAAGAGGGAATCAAAAACCCTAACTGGAAAAATATTTCTCTAAATCTTTCCAGACAAAAAAGATGGTGCTCTGTAAAATGGAGCACCGTTGGATTAAAAATCCAATGGTGATTAAAAATCACCAATTTATGGAAAGATTTTATACAAGGAAAGATTTCCTTGAAATTTGTCAGGAATAACAGATAAAAGCTCTTTTGGATTAAAAATCCAATGGTGAATAAAGTTCACCGAGTGATCTAAAACATCATATTGGTTACAAAATCAATTAAAATGTTTCAATGAAAGATTGACAAAACAAATTGATTCTTTTCTTTCTCCTATAAATAGGAGCCAAGAAGAGAAGAGAGGGGATCTATTTTTTTTGGGAAATATACAATAACAGAGAGAAAAAAGAGAGGAGAATTTAATTCTCAAGAAAAGAAACCCTAGGTGAGAAATGGGAAAGGAATCAAAGCTCCATAAAACAAAAAGAGAATTTAATTCTCAATCTAAGAGTTTAACTCTTCTGCAAAAGAACTTAGATCTTCCTCTGGTTGAAGATCTGCAGAAGCAAATCACCCCACAAGTTGAGAATTTAATTCTCATCGGGGAGATTCTGCCAGAGGACATCATAGTCCATGGGGTTGAGAATTTAGTCACGTGATAACACGTGACTCCAATCCTCGGTGATCAGAAAAGAAAGAATAAAACTAGGTCGCGTGCCCTCACGTGACCCCTAAAAAGATCCTCCAAAAATAAGAAGGAATTAGCCCAGAGGCAATGCCTCACGTGCTCCCACGTGACCTCCAAAACAAAGAGAATAAAGGCAAAGGCAGATTCTAATTTGGGCGCCCTCACATGACCCCTAATAAACACCTTAATAAATCAGTGCATGAGTGCCTATCACGTGCCCACACGTGATGGCCGTGAAAACTAAAAGTGTTTAACACTTATTTGCAGATTTGAGAATAAAACAAAGGAAGACTGGTCCCCATCTTCAGGCGCCTCACGCGACCCCACGTGACCCCTTCCTTTCTAGTGTTTAACACTATTTTGAGCATTTTGTCTCCAGTGATTAACACTGTTTTAAATACATCACGTGAGGACACGTGACCGCCAGATGTCCTCTAGTGTTTAACACTATTCTAAAACCAGCTTAGCCCAAATTGGCTAAGTTTTCCAGAGGCAAATATCCCCTTCAAATGAGCCTTAAAATCCAGAGCTATAATGATTAATGCTCAAAGACAAAATGTTATCAGAGCCTCCAGACTCTTGTTTAGCATTGCTAAATAATGATAGGCTGAACCTAGACAAATGCTCAACAGGCCAATAAAGGGCCAACATTTCAAACTTAATTGGACTTAGCCCAAGTTGGCCATAAGTCCTCAATTCAGATTTAACTGAGCCAATGTGCTCATAATTTAATTAATTGATCTTAGTTCCAAAATTGGACTACAGATTCGCAAATCAACTTTGGTTCAAGGGTACATCTCTTCACTCCTTTGATATTTGTCGTTGTAATCCTTCAACGTTTTCAGAGAGGTGACAGGTCTCGACAACCACACATTTCATGGACCGTGGGGTCCTTAACCCCATGGACTATGATGTCCTTAACCTTGACTGTGAAGTCTTTAAACTCACGGACTATGATGTCCTTAACCTTGACTGTGAGGTCCTTAACCTTGACTGTAAGGTCTTTAAACTCACGGACTATGATGTCCTTAACCTTGACTGTGAGGTCTTTAAACTCACGGACTTTGATGTCCTTAACCTTGACCGTGATGTCTTTAAACTAACAATGGACCGTAATGTCCTTAAACTAATCGACCGTAATGTCCCTAAACTAAACAATAGAGTCCAAATGCTCTTTTGTTGGATCTAAATGATCCCATTAAGTTGATCTTAGTCTAAACATTAGACTAACGTATCCTTAACTAACGTTTAAGTTGATCTTAGTCTCAAATGAGGCTAACGTATCCTTAAACCCAAACCCCAAACCCAAATCTAAGAAAATACGGATTTGGACTAATCCACGCCCTATGGGCGAAAACATAAATTAGTCTCCGTATACAATCCACAGGCAACCAAAAACAAAATAAACACACACAACACGAAGTGACCATCTGGAGAAGGAGAAAGTTGTTACCGCGATGCGGTAGCGTAATTAACTGCGGGGCCTTGCGCCTGCAGGGAAGACCGTCCCCATAATTAAAAACCCCTCACAACGAGGGGGAATTTGACGAAGTCTGCTATATCGGCCGCATCTGTCTAAACCTCCGATATACGGTGCCATAAATCAACTTGGCATCTTTGGAGAGGTGGACGGATAAATCCAAATAGCATCTGCCCCCAAATTCAGGCAAGACGTCAGTCTTCTCGGTCTTTCAGCGGAGAACAGATTCTGGCATGCACGGTAGGACCTTTTCCTCTTTCCACTCCACACTTCGTGTGTCGTGTTCGCGAACGGATCGCGGTTTGATATGGTTGCCTGTGGATTCGAGGTACTAAGATTTGGTGTCTTGCTCCGTGCAGAACATAGAAGATCAATGGTTTCAAACTGCACTAACTGAAACTGCAACTCTCGCTCCGTCCCGTCCGGAGGAGTGACTTACGGGCCCCATGCGGCCTCCATCTTCGCTATGCCGGTGGAACAGGTGACTCAGGCCACCACTGGGCTATTCTTCGGGACTATGCTCCCACCGATGAGCTTCAATGCCCCAATGTCGTCGCAAGAAGCTCCAAAGAAGTCAATCTTTGATCGGCTTACAACTACCGCGGCCCCTCTCAACGGGTCGCCCAATTCCAATGCCTCAGTTTTCAGCAAACTGGGCCAAAGCTCAAGTGGGCCCATGAAGAAACCCGCGATACCTGAAGCGGCCAACCCGAAGCGGATAGCCATTCCTGCTCCTAAAGTCGTCAAGGCAGCTTCCCCTGCTAAAGGGTCGGTCTTCACAAGACTGTCCGTTTCAGCTCCTACTCCATGTGAAGTCACGAAGGCCGCTTCCCGTGTTCGAAAGTCGGCCTTCGCAAGACTGAATATCCCCACTCAACGGACATCGGTCTTCAAGAGGCTGGTACCAGCAACGCCTCACCAGAACAGGGGGCATGACAAAGCCATCCCCATAACCGAACCAATACCATCTACGCGACATGCTTGCCGTCGTCATTGGCGCCGAGTACGGAAGGTTGGGGGCAGCTCTCCGTCTGGATTTACTCCACCAGCTCCAACGGTAGAGATCGATGCTGCTGTTCCAACCGGGAACAGCTTTGAATTGCTGAACGAGGTGCGCAGGAACTCTTCTACCGCCGTACTAAAAAGATCTCCTCCACCCGTGGAGAATGTTATAGAAACGAAGCCGGAGCGGTCCCCTCAGCGGCTGTCCTCCAAAATTTACAAGGTTTGGCGACAGGTTCAAGACTCAGTAATTAATCAAGATTACTCTCGCCGACAGAAAAAAATAAAAGTTCGGCAAGAAGAGGACCATCCTGCCAACCCACAAAAGGCAACAGCTGTTTGGGTACCCGCTGCAACGGCCCCCTCGACTTCAACTGCTTAAAAGAGAAGGAGGTCAGAGAAAGCCCCCGTGAACGTGGCAGACCACAAAGACGCTGAGTCCAAATGCCCCAAGTCTGGGAGCAAAATGGTGCATACTGTTTATATGGCTTCCGGAAAAGAGGAAAGCCGCGCTTTTACGGGTCATCGACCGCTCACCCGATCCATGAAAAAAGCCCAAGAGCAGCAACAGAAGCTTCACGAAATGCTAACGCAAATGGCCGCACACACCAGGCCAAAAGAAAGACCTGAGGCGTCATCGGAGCAGCGTCATGAACAAGAAACCGATGCTGACTTCCTCCGCAGAGTCCTCGAAAAGAAGGACAAAGAGGCAGCGGAACAAGCTGCCAACATAAAACGAATGGCGTTATTATTCCAAGACATGGTCGGGATGATGTTACAGCCGGATCCTCCAGCTGAAGATCCTCCGATTATTCTCGAAGACGACCGAACGGAGACATCAAACCCTCTTCCGGCTTGTTCAGCAACCTAGGAGGAGACCATCTCAAAAGCCACGCTCAATGATTATATAGCTCAACAAATACAAGCTCACCGAGCGAACAAAGCGGCTGGCCAAGTTGTCAAGACTGGACGACCCTATCCGGGCTGGTATGACTAAATAAGTTACCCGCCGGGATATGCGATCCCCAAATTCCATGTGTACAAGGGGATAGGTAATCCCCATCAACAAGTCACTCAGTTCAGGGCTCTTTGCGGAAACACTAGGGGCAATGATAAATTGCTACTTCGCCAATTCGTCGGCAGCTTGTCGGAGACAGCATTCGAGTGGTATTCTGAACTTCCTAATGATTCCGTCAAAACTTTTGCAGAGATGGAGCTACTATTCACCCAGCGATTCGCGAGTGCTAGTGAACGCACCCCAATAACGGCATTGATCAATGCCATGGTGAAGCCTGGAGAAACATGGGTCCAATATGCAATACGATGGCGAAATTTATGGTCGAAATGCGAGCAGCGCATCGAACAAGCGCTTGCGGTAGGCATGTGCGTGGGTACTCTTGACCCTCAAGCAACTGTTTCCCAATTCATGATGTTCTTCAAGCCGACCACGTTCCAGGCCTTGATTGACAAGTTGGCCCAAATGGACTAGATGGGTCATAGACCATCTCCTTCAAAGACGGATCCTCGGAATGAAAAGGGGAAAGGAAAAGCAACTTTCGTTGCCACTACTCAATAACAACCGAGCAACTTAAAGCCAGTTGTTCGCCAAAACAACGTGCATCCACGCCCATCCCTCGAGGAAAGACTGGGACGTCCTTACTCATTTCCCCATGATAAAACGAGGAGACTGTTCGAGAAATTTGTCGGACCCAAAACATTCGTTGTATCCTGGTGATGTCAACAATCCTAATTACTGCCCTTACCACCAAGCGGTAAGCCATCCAATCGAAAATTGCTTCGTCTTCAAAGACTGGATTGAAGACCAATACCAACAAGGCAAGTTCGCATTATCTGAAAACTGGAAGGTGAGCCCGCCACAACCTCACGCCCCTAAAAAAGTGGACGTGCCGGGGGCATCGTGCTCATTCATAAGGGAATCCCTATAGGAAGTTGTTCTTTCGGTAAAGACGAAACGAATGCTGAAGGATCTCCAAACGTGCCCAGCAATCAGGTGGAAAAATCCACCGGAACCCGAGATCGTCGAGGGAATGCTGAAACCGTGCCCAACTACAAAAATTGGTGGTGATAGTCAAAGCGCTCGCACCCAGCCGTCAAAGTCTTTGAAGAAGAAGAAGACCCAAAAGCCCGTGAAGCTTGATAACAAGCGCACAGACCTGCAAAAACAGATTGACACTCTGGAAGAATATAACCAAAGGGCACGGAACCCGGTCACACTCCAAGAATTTCTCAACAATATCCTTGAGAACGGAGATAACGACAATAACGACAGGGATGACTCATCAAAAGAATCTGAGGACTATGTGGCAAGTTGCCACATGATCTCTCATTCGGCATTAACTAATGAAGAAACGCACTCGGCGATAGAAGACAACATAAAAGAGCTGGGGGCAGGATCGAAGCCAAAACCCTTGGAACCGTCTGACGAGATGATCGACTTGCTACTGAATGAAGCCCGTCAGAAAAGCAAAGCCAATCGAGGGCGTGAACTGGTTATATTCGAAAAAGCCAAACGCCGCGACTGGAGGAAAAGGTCGAGATACCCCAACTGGAGCAAAGCATCCCTATCGCCAGCAAAAGCAAGCTTAAAGTGAGGAAACGATTCGCTAGGGCCCTGGCAATAGGAATGAAGTTGCCCTCTTTCAAGGAAATTCCCCTGGCAATATACGTCTTGATGAAGTGGACATACATCCTAACTTCTGCCTATACCATCAGAGAATTGCACACCCTACCGAGGAGTGCATAGCCTTTAAAAACTGGTGGCAGGGATATGTTGCCCATCGATGACACGTTCAACGAGTGAAGCGCAAGGCTCGTCGGGAACAGAAAAGCACGACAGATGAGCGCGAAAGAGCTGCTGGCAACTGTCACATAGCCGACACCAAGGGATTGCAAGTTATCACCTTTGGAAGCGACTCTGACGAAGAAATTGCCCTCAGCCCTCTCTTCAAGGAATCCACCTCCGACACAAAAGATGCGAAGATTTGCAGCAAAATCTAGCTGCGTAATCGTACGTTGACTTATGACCGAAACGTCGTTAAACTACTACCAACCCGCGGCATCCTCAGGCTGACGTGGTAAAAAAATGGTACGTCCACAAGCGAGATGGGCACGGATGAAAACCTGAAACGGCTCCGTGGGTAAAAACAGCAGGGCTACCGGCGAGTTTTAGGAAAACCCGAAAGGGCGCAATCTCGTTAAAAGACACTTGCAAGGTCCTCTCGACCTTGTGAGGAGAAACCACCTGCGTGAGATCCTTACGACTCACAAAGGAGCAACACACTTAGGGATCCCCACGATTCCTATGGAGAAATTACACTTGCGAGATCCTCACGACTCGTAAGCAGAACCTTCTTATGAGACCCTCACGGCTCATAAGATTCAAAAGTCTTAAGCTACAGGGATTTGAACCTGTTCTTAAGTAGCCACCACAACCTCCAATTTTGCCCTACAAGCGGCCCAATATTGACCCTTGTATACAATCCATGGGTGCGAATAAACATTTCCCTAACAAAGTCCCATCCGTGACTAGGAATATGTCTACAGGGTGAACAACCCTCGTAAGTCCTCTCAACTTATAAGGAGAAAACACTCTTGTAAGATCCTTACGACTTATAAGAGAACACGCACTTAGGAATCCTCACGATCCCTAAGGAGAAAACGCACTTACGAGATCCTCACGACTCGTAGGGAGAAATATCTTCATGAGACCCTTACGGCTCATGAAGTAAAAGCCTTAGTCGACAGGATCCTAACCCTGTTCGCTAAGCCACCTTTGTTCGACATTGACGGAGGCAAATGATGATTCGCTCCTGGCAATATCCCAGTTTGTAGCGGTGCTGATGCCGAAATCGGTGTCTAATTCCAAGCTTGCAGCAAAAAGCCAGCGAGCCACACATGCATACGAAATAGCCGAAATGGTGGGGCAACTTGCAAACGAAATCAGCAAGTAAAAATGTATGCATGAAAATAGCCGAAATGATTGGGCACCGCGAAAAATAGCCGAAATGATTGGGCAATCGCGACCTTCACGATATAAAAGCTGAAATGATAGAGCATCGCGGAAAGAAATAAAGAAAAATATATAAATAAAATTTATGCCCTACAGGTGATATCACATCAATTCCTGTATACAATCCAGGGGCGCAAACAAAGAAGGAATCACACCTTCCCTCCCCAGGCTTTATCAAAAAACGAAGTTAAATCTCGACGGTGCAGGGATAGCCTAGAGATCATCAACAGCGTTCCTCCACGTTCCAGCAGGATTCAAACGCTGTAATCAACCCTGGAGCTACGGCAAAGTCTCTACTCCAAATCTCGATGGTTCCCAGACAACCTAGAGAACACCTCGACATTCGTCTCATTACAGCAGACGCAACGTCAGCAAGGCGGAGTGCGATTAGTCCAAAGATTTGTATTTACCGTAATCAGAAATGGCGTCGCTTTGCAGCTAGCCGGTGAATACGGGTCGATCCACAGAGATGTGTAATTTTCTTAATGTGTTTTTACGAGTTGATTCCAAATGTTGTTTGGATTGATTAAATCTAAAACCTAGATCTATCACTAAACTAAATTAATCTAAATTAAAGTCTTGCTAGGGTTAGGCTTAAGGGAAGTTTGGAGATTAAAGGTTTCCTCACCGCTTTCAATGCCTTATTTTTGATCTATTAGATGTTACGGTAAATATCAATAAAGTGGATTAGAATCTTTTGGGAAAATGTTTCTTCCTCTAGATTCTTATCCTTCCTTTATCGATAATTACCCTAACCTCCATGGAAAACGCACGCAACCGGGCCTTTACACTACGGTGTCATCGTTACCTTGAGGGGTAGGATGCCGTAGGGCGTGGTGTGTGCGCGTATGCATGGAGTTCTAATTCTTAGGTGTGAAAGGGCATAAAAGGGGTGAGAGATCTCATCTCTCAAACCTTTCCCTAAGGCTAACCCTAACAAGCGAGGAGATTACTCGCTCATTAGGGGATTAAAAGACATTCTAATTAAAAGAGAATTAAAACCGAAGAAATAAAATTAACTTAATAATTTGATGGCTCCCTCCAAGCAATAATACAGAACAGATCTGAATTTGTTTATTGAAAAAAGGCATAGGGTTTTACAATTTTCGATTACAATTTTTATAAGTAAACAGGAGAATTTAGGGTTACGGGATTCGCAAATGTGCAATTACAGATTTGCCCACGAAAAATCCAAACCCCCGCACCGACGCACCGACCCAGAAATTTTGCACCGACACGGGCGCTGAATGGCCGCGGAACCGCGGCAATGATGGGCCTTGAGCCGCGGTTCCGCGGCCCTTTGGTGAGCTCAGCTTACCAAACTTCTGGGCTTTCTTTATGGCTTCTTGGGCTTTCTATTTTTCCACTTCTTTTCTCCTTTTGACTTCTGGGTCTCCTCCAGATCTTCAGTGAAAACTTGTAATGATCTTTTGACTCTTTCTTTTGACATTTCGGACTGCATTGCCTTATACAATTGTGAATTGTTCTTCGTCTAGGCTTGACTAGAATCCGTCTACTTGTTGGTCAAAAGTCCCTTTTCTGTATCAACTTTCGTATTTTTCACTGTATTTGCTCCAAGAGCCTGTATCCTGTAATATGCAACAAACGTGCGTCAAAAGTACATGTTTATTTATAAAATGAATAAAAATGGGGAGTACAATAATGCAATATTATAGTATGAACAGAGTGATGGCAAAATCCCAATTCCACCTCAGCATTAGTTTCATTACACCACACGCAATGTCAACAACGGTGTTTCTTCGCAGTCCAGCAGGATGCAGATGCAACGTCAACGAAAGACCTCACGGTCAAAAAAATGGAGCCATGGCAAAGTACCTAGTTCCAAGTCTCGACGGCCACATCTACAGCCTGGAGACCCACAACAGCGTTCCTCCTCATTCCAGCAGGACTCAAACACAAAATCACTAAACGGAGCCATGGAAAAATCCCTAGTTCCAAGTCTAGACGGTTCACCAACAACCTAGAAACAACCGCGACATTCGTCTCGATACAGCTGACGCAATGCTGGCAAACGAAGCAAAGGCCAAATTCCTAGTTTCAGGATCTTGACGGCAACTCATAAAAAGCCTGAAAGACTATCGAAGATCATCCCACACCAGCGCGGAGTGGTCACCACCTCGACGTTCGTCTCGATACAGCAGACGAGATATCACTACAGCGTCCTTCCTCCAACAGGATTCGGACACGCCAAAGCAAACGAAGCGAAGGCCAAATTCCTAGCTTCAGGGTCTTGACGGCAACTCATATAAAACCTGAAATACTATCGGAGATCATCCCATACCAGCGCGGAGTGGTCACCACCTCGACGTTCGTCTCGATACAGCAGACGAGATATCACTACAGCGTCCTTCCTCCAACAGGATTCGGACACGCCAAAGCAAACGAAGCGAAGGCCAAATTCCTAGCTTCAGGGTATTGAAGACAACTCATATAAAACCTGAAAGACTATCAGAGATCATCCCACACCAGCGCGTAGTGGTCACCACCTCGACGTTCGTATCGATACAGCAGACGAGATATCACTACAGCGTCCTTCCTCCAACAGGATTCCGACACACCAAAGCAAACGAAGCAAAGGCCAAATTCCTAGCTTCAGGGTCTTGACAGCAACTCATATAAAACCTGAAAGACTATCGAAGATCATCCCACACCAACGCGGAGTGGTCACTACCTCGAAGTTCGTCTTGATACAGCAGATGAGATATCACTACAGCGTCCTTCCTCCAACAGGATTCGGACACGCCAAAGCAAATGAAGCGAAGGCCAAATTCCTAGCTTCAGGGTCTTGACGGCAACTCATATAAAATCTGAAAGACTATCGAAGATCATTCCACACCAGCGCGGAGTGGTCTCCACCTCGAGGTTCGTCTTGATACAGCAGACGAGATATCATTACAGCGTCCTTCCTCCAACAGGATTCGGACACGTCAAAGAAAACGAAGCGAAGGCCAAATTCCTAGCTTCAGGGTCTTGACGGCAACTCATATAAAACCTGAAAGACTATCGGAGATCATCCCACACCAGTGCGGAGTGGTCACCACCTCGACGTTCGTCTCGATACAGCAGACGAGATATCACTACAGCGTCCTTCCTCCAACAGAATTCCGACACACCAAAGCAAACGAAGCAAAGGCCAAATTTCTAGCTTCAGGGTCTTGACGGCAACTCATATAAAACCTGAAAGACTATCGGAGATCATCCCATACCAGCGTGGAGTGGTTACCACCTCGACGTTCGTTTCGATACAGCAGACGAGATATTACTACAGCGTCCTTCCTCCAACAGGATTCGGACACGCCAAAGCAAACGAAGCGAAGGCCAAATTCCTAGCTTCAGGGTCTTGACGGCAACTCATATAAAACCTGAAAGACTATTGGAGATCATCCCACACCAGCGCGGAGTGGTCACCACCTCGACGTTCGTCTCGATACAGCAGACGAGATATCACTACAGCGTCCTTCCTCCAACAGGATTCGGACACGCCAAAGCAAACGAAGCGAAGGCCAAATTCCTAGCTTCAGGGTATTGAAGACAACTCATATAAAACCTGAAAGACTATCGGAGATCATCCCACACCAGCGCGTAGTGGTCACCACCTCGACGTTTGTATCGATACAGCAGACGAGATATCACTACAGCGTCCTTCCTCCAACAGGATTCCGACACACCAAAGCAAACGAAACAAAGGCCAAATTCCTAGCTTCAGGGTCTTGACGGCAACTCATATAAAACCTGAAAGACTGTCGGAGATCATCCCATACCAGCGCGGAGTGGTCACCACCTCGACGTTTGTCTCGATACAGTAGACGAGATGTCACCACAGCGTTCTTCCTCCAGCAGGATTCAGACGCGACAATCAAACAACGGAGCCACGGCAAAATCTCTAGTTCCAAACCTCAACGGTTCACCAACAATCTAGAGACAGCCTCGACATTCGTCTCAATACAGCAGACGCAATACTAGCAAATGAAGCAAAGTTCAAATTCCTACCTTCAGGGTCTTGACGGCAACTCATATAAAACCTGAAAGACTATCGGAGATCATCTCACACCAGCGCGGAGTAGTTATGACTCATCGGGGCTCTCCAAAATGAGCCTGACCTCAAGTAAAAAGCGGCATGGTAAAATTCCTAACGCTTACTCTTCCGACGGTCAAACTGCCTAGGAAGATTGCTTTAAGACTTCTTGTCCAGCCCCCGAAGGGATCAGAGACACGACAGTCGCAAGGCTACTCGAACAGCAAGATTGCCTATCGAGAAATATATCAGCCAACTCGACGGTACAACGGACAAAACCCTAGTACCACAGACCCTAACGGACCTCTGTCGTAAAGAGCAGAGGTTAACTGTCACGTTAGGATATTCTTGCGAGAACTTCTCGATTCGTCTCGACTCGTGAGGAAATTAGCGTCTTTGCAGGAATAGCTCGATTCGTTTCAACTCCGAGGAAATCAGCGTCCTTGGCAAAAACCTCGATTCAGGGAAATCAGCGTCCTTGACGAGAGCATCTCAATTCGTGTCGACCCGCAAAAAAATTAGCGTCTTTTCAGGAATATCTTGATTCGTTTCAACTCTGAGGAAATCAGCGTCCTTGGCAAAAAACCTTGATTCAGGGAAATCAGCGTCCTTGGCGAGAACCTCTCGATTCGTTTCGACCCGCAAGGAAATCAGTGTCTTTGCGAGAATCTCTCGATTCATCTCAACTTGCGGGGAAATTAGTGTCCCTACGCATAAAGAAAATTCTCTTGTGGGATCCTTACGATTCTCAGGAGAAAATGCACTTAAGAGTCCTCACGACTCCGAAGGAGAAAAACACCTACGAGATCCTCACGACTCGTAGGGAAAAGCCTTTGTGAGACCCTCATGGCTCATAAAATTGGAAAGTCTTAGGCAACAGATTCTAATCCTGTCTCCTAAGCCATCGCTACCTTATAAAGAGTTCAAGATGAACTGTTATCTACCTTCTATGGGCCACACTTGCCAAAGCTACATGCCACTGAAATGGAGAAGTTACTCATGAGCATATAAACTACTTCACGCCAGAGTAAAACATAAAGAAATAGAAGGGTGTGGCTCATGAAGCTAAGGGTTTGGAACTATGTCCCTTAAAAGTCGAGATTTGAGTCAATGATAAATGACGACGCTTGTGTCCGCTCGTTATCTTCTCAGATCAAGATTCTGAAAATTATATACCAACCCGAAACCGATCATACGCTATGAATTACTCTGCACTATTTCACCCACGTATATACTTACGTGGGCAAAGTAATGGGGGGCATTTATTCCCGCCAAAAAATTTCTGCGCAAAAGAGCCCATGATATCAAATGGCAGCGATACGTTTATAAAATGCGAACCAGTAATTTCCGGGCTGCATTTTGAAAAACTCCCGAATGAGAAACAGCTAAATTCTGATGGTATCGAAAGCGTTTCAAAAAAACCTTCGATTTGATATATTATGGACCTCATAATTCATCCGGGATCAAAAGTTATGAGGCATCACGTGCCCACACGTGACCGGGCATCACGTGCAGACACGTGACCATTTATAGGCAAAGCCTGTAGGCACTGAATAAAATAAATAATTAGAAATAATTAATCAGTGGGGTCACGTGCCAACACGTGATGGGCCTTTAAACCCACTGAAAAGAATTAAAGGTATAATAAAATAATAAGGAAAAACCCCAATGGGGCATCACGTGCCAACACGTGACCAAGGGTCATGTGCTGACACGTGATAATTTCTGAGTTTTTTAAAACAACAAAATTAAATTCTGGTCAAATTCTTAATCAGGGAGTCATGTGCCAACACGTGATGGGTTCCTAAACATCTATGAATTAATAGAATTAAATTCTAATTAAGAGGGAATCAAAAACCCTAACTGGAAAAATATTTCTCTAAATCTTTCCAAACAAAAAAGATGGTGCTCTGTAAAATGGAGCACCGTTGGATTAAAAATCCAATGGTGATTAAAAATCACCAATTTATGGAAATATTTTATACAAGGAAAGATTTCCCTGAAATTTGCCAGGAATAACAGATAAAAGATTTTTTGGATTAAAAATCCAATGGTGAATAAAATTCACCGAGTGATCTAAAAGATCACGTTGGTTACAAAATCAATTAAAATCTTTCAATGAAAGATTGACAAAACAAATTGATTCTTTTCTTTCTCCTATAAATAGGAGCCAAGAAGAGAAGAGAGGGGATCTATTTTTTTTTGGGAAATATACAACAACAGAGAGAAAAAAGAGAGGAGAATTTAATTCTCAAGAAAAGAAACCCTAGGTGAGAAACGGGAAAGGGATCAAAGCTCCATAAAACAAAAAGAGAATTTAATTCTCAATCTAAGAGTTTAACTCTTCTGCAAAGGAACATAGTTCTTCCTCTGGTTGAAAATCTGCAGAAACAAATCTCCCCACAAGTTGAGAATATAATTCTCATCGGGGAGATTCTGCCATGCAGATCCAAAACTTAGAGGGAGAATTGAGTTTAGAGAATTTAATTCTCCCAAATTCATAGGAATTTAATTCCTCCAAAATAAAATTAGGGTTTAACCCTATATGAGAATTTAATTCTTCCAAATCCACAGGAATTTAATTCCTCCAAATTAAAACTAAGGTTTAACCCTATATGAGAATTTAATTCTCACAATTTCATAGGAATTTAATTCCTCCAAGACAGAACTAGGGTTTAACCATATATAAGAATTTAATTCTTCCACATAAATAGAAATTTAATTCACCTAAAAATATAATTAGGGTTTAACCTATAGAGAATTTAATTCTTAAAATAAAGGGATTTGAAAGATCTGCATGCATGTAAAGAACTTGGTCACGTGATGACACATGACTCCAATCCTCAGTGATCAGAAAAGAAAGAATAAAACTAGGTCACGTGCCCTCATGTGACCCCTAAAAAGATCCTCCAAAAATAAGAAGGAATTAGCCCAGAGGCAATGCCTCACGTGCTCCCACGTGACCTCCAAAACAAAGAGAATAAAGGTAAAGGCAGATTCTAATTTGGGCGCCCTCACGTGTCCTCACGTGACCCCTAATAAACACCTTAATAAATCAGTGCATGAGTGCCTATCACGTGCCCATACGTGATGGCCGTGAAAACTAAAAGTGTTTAACACTTATTTGCAGATTTGAGAATAAAACAAAGGAAAACTGGTCCCCATCTTCAGGCGCCTCACGTGACCCCACGTGATCCCTTCCTTTCTAGTGTTTAACACTATTTTGAGCATTTTGTCTCCAGTGTTTAACACTGTTTTAAATACATCACGTGAGGACACGTGACCGCCAGATGTCCTCTAGTGTTTAACACTATTCTAAAACCAGCTTAGCCCAAATTGGCTAAGTTTTCCAGAGGCAAATATCCCCTTCAAATGAGCCTTAAAATCCAGAGCTATAATGATTAATGCTTAAAGACAAAATGTTATCAGAGCCTTCAGACTCTTGTTTAGCATTGCTAAATAATGATGGGCTGAACCTAGACAAATGCTCAACAGGCCAACAAAGGGCCAACATTTCAAATTTAATTGGATTTAGCCCAAGTTGGCCATAAGTTCTCAATTCAGATTTAACTGAGCCAATGTGCTCATAATCTAATTAATTGATCTTAGTTCCAAAATTGGACTACAGATCCCCAAATCAAGTTTGGTTCAAGAGTACATCTCTTCACTCCTTTGATATTTGTCGTTGTAATCCTTCAACGTCTTCAGAGAGGTGACGGGTCTCGACAACCACACATTTCATGAACTGTGGGGTCCTTAAGCCCATGGACTATGATGTCCTTAACCTTGACTGTGAGGTCTTTAAACTCAGGGACTATGATGTCCTTAACCTTAACTGTGAGGTCTTTAAACTCATGGACTATGATGTCCTTAATCTTGACTGTGAGGTCTTTAAACTCACGGACTATGATATCCTTAACCTTGACCGTGATGTCTTTAAACTAACAATGGACCGTAATGTCCTTAAACTAATCGACCGCAATGTCCCTAAACTAAACAATAGAGTCCAAATTCTCTTTTGTTAGATCTAAACGATCCCGTTAAGTTGATCTTAGTCTAAACATTAAACTAACGTATCCTTAACTAACGTTTAAGTTGATCTTAGTCTCAAATGAGGCTAATGTATCCTTAAACCCAAACCCCAAACCCAAATCTAAGAAAATATGAATTTGGACTAATCCATGCCTTACGGGCGACAACATAAATTAGTCTCCGTATACAATCCACGGGCAACCAAAACAAAACAAACACACACGACACGAAGTGACCATCTGGAGAAAGAGAAAGTTGTTACCGCGATGCGGTAGCGTAATTAACTGCAGGGGCTTGCACCTGCAGGAAAGAGCGTGCCCATAATCAAAAACCCCTCACAATGAGGGGGAATCTGACGAAGTCTGCTATATCGGCCGCATCTGTCTAAACCTCCGATATACGGTGCCATAAATCAACTTGGAATGTTTGGAGAGGTGGACGGATAAATCCAAATAGCATCTGCCCCCAAATTCAGGCAAGATGTCAGTCTTCCCGGTCTTTCGGTGGAGAACACCTCTTTATCCTTTCTTTCTAGCACCCTTCGCAAGAAATCAGTATCGGTCTCCTATTTCTGGCGCTGTTCATACGCTGCTTCTGGGCTTTCTTTTTGTTCGGTGAGTGCTGACATTTTCGTTAGCATCTCCTGGAGTTTTTGTTATTGCTCCTAAGCCTTTGTCAATGATCGAGTTTGTGGCCGATGACTCATGGAAGTACGGCTATCCTATTTCCCGGAAGCCATGTAGACTGTATGTACAATCATGCCCCCAGACTTAGGATGTTTGGATCCATCACCTTTGGGATTTGCCGCCGGCGGTGGGAGATTCTCCGGCCTTCTCTTTTTGTGAGAAGTCGAAGTTTAAGGAGCCATTGCAACTGGTGCCTGTGTAGAGGAAGTCCCTCGCTATATTGTGGAGGGATGGTCTTCCCTTTGCCGAGCCTTCGTTTTCTTCAGTCGGCGAGAGTAGTCTTTATTGATCACAGAATCTTGGACTTTCCGCCAGACCCAGTGGATTTGGGAGGACGGCTGCTGAGGGGGCTGCTCCGTCTTTGCCTGCATCATGTTTTCAGCAAGTGGTGGAGATTCCTTCAGCACTGCGGTTGGAGAGTTTTTGTGCACTCTCCTAAACGGTTCAAAGCTGTTCCCGGTTAGAACAACAGCATCAACTTCCACCATTAGAGCTGGTGGAGTAAGTCCAGAGGGAGAGTTGCCTCCAGCTTTTCTTACTCGGTGCCAGTGGCGACGTCGAGCGTGCCTTGCAGATGGGATCACCTTAGTTGTGGAAGCGGCTTCGTCATGCCCCCTACTTTGGTGAAGGGCTACTGCCGGTGACAGCTTATTGAAGACTGACGTCCGTTGAGAGGGGACAGCCAATTTTTTGAAAGCCGACTTTCTGGCAGGGGAAGCACTTTTGATGACTTCACCCGTAGCAGGAATTGGAACGGTCAATCTTGCGAAGACCTATCCTTTAGTAGGAGAAGCCCCTTTGATGACTTCACCTGCCGGAGTTGGAACAGCTATCCATTTCGGGATAACCCCTTCAGTTATTGCGAGCCTCTTTGTGGGCCCACTTGAACTTTGGCTCAGCCTGTTGAAGACTGAGGTGGCAGACTTGGACGACCCGTTGAGAGGGACCGTGGTGGTTGCAAGTCGATCGAAAACCGATATCTTTAGAGCTTCCTGTGATGGCATTGGGGCGCTGACACGTGGGCCTAAAGATCGAAATGACACAACCACCAAACGCCATGCCGTTTCTGAGTGATCCACATTATGATTCTTGGCGCCAAAATGAGCAAAAGGAAAACCGAGCAGACCACTCTCGACCTGATCCATGAATAGGTCGGAACGAGAGTGGGAGGCTAATGATGATGCTCACAAGTGGTATCTCCTCAGATTATGACACGTGACGGATGATGTGTTCCGAAGGCTTAGGGGGTGGAATAAATGAGTTGCATCAGGGACATTCCTCGGGATCCCCTTCTCGAGAAACGTATCCGACCTTTCGGAAGACCTCTCTGAATACATTTCACCTTTACCTAGAAAACTACCAACAGCTCGTCTCCGAGTTTCCTCAATCTACTTGCTCGTCTCCGAGCCGTCTGACATGCCGATCAACCTCGGCCACCCGGCTCGTTTCCGAGCTCCTGACATGCCGAGCTTCCTCGTCCACCGGCTCATCTCCGAGCTCCTAACATGCCGAGCTTCCTCGGTTTTCCCCCGATCAATCAAGAGCGCGGATCCCATGCGCCCCGCAACGGCTTCGCGTATATCGCCAGGATGAGATATACGCCTCCCTATGATCCGCGTCCCACGCTAACGCATCCCCCTATTAATGGGCGCATCCTGCCATTGAAGATGAGGATAACGCCGGGGCGTAACTGACGGTGAGGATCTTGCACCTGCTCGCTCCACGCGACCCCTATATAAACCCCTCTCTCAGACGACTTAGATAACTCTAACTCATTTCCAATACGCTGTTACTTTGCACTTATATCTCAGCACTAACTTGATCGTCGGAGGGTGCTACGATGGTCACCCACCCCAGGACTTCTCTGCAGGTAGCTTGGTATCAAATACCAACCCATTGAGATCCACACTTAACAACTTCCAAAACAAATCTCAGCCGTCAAAGACTGCTATCACAGGATCGACGGAGGACAACATCTGAAGGGGATCTCAGCCTCCATCAGTATGCTTCGATGAGTAGCTTTGGTTTTTCTTGATATTTCTATGACGATCGAATTGCTTTTCTATCAAATTTTTTACCATTAGGGTGACGTTTTTATTTGTGACAGTTGTTATAAGTCTTTTGTTGGTGGAACTTTAGGAGTTTTTGTTCCCATGGCAAATGCTATTTTTCAGTAATATTTTCCATACTATAAATTGTATTTTAGTTAAGTTTGTTATTGAAAAACCATAATCAATATGCTGGTCTGGTCATTTATTGTGAAAAAATTGTGTTTCTTTTTGTCTAATCTCGATGTTTAATTATTTTTAAAAAATTAACATATCCTGATCTAGGTACCTTTATGATATTTGCCAATAAAAAATAACTAATATACAAAATTGTTTAGGATTAGGTATGAATTATGTTTCCTAAACTAATAATGAAAACAATAGGCTCAATTTAGGCCAGCAAGTTTCTGGTACCAGTTTCATTCCAGTTTCCCTAAAAATGGGTTCACAAAGTTTGATTGTTCGGTAGTATAGTCTTGATACCGAGATTTCATTTAAAAATAAGGCTAATAAGATAAAACGGTTTGAACCGTTGCGAAACATGAGCTTACTTGGAGTTTAAATAAAGGTTTTCGAAGCTCTGAAACTTTTTGAACCACGGTTTGAGAAACCCTGTTTTGGTTTTCAAACGGCCTCGGTTATTATTTTTTGAGTTTAGCTTCAAAACACCGTGAAATTACCCGAAGACCTAAAAGAGACCTTGTAGCTCGGTTTATACACAATTACAATTTTCTTATTGAGTAAACTGGATAACTTGATCAAGAGAAAGAACATGCAATCACTTTATTTCTCAGGCTTTTTCGAGCTCTGCATTTCATATTTTTAACCAAGAGACTTTGATTTTGGTGTGACACAACATCTGATTAGCTTTGTAAGTTTGCTAATTTTAAACAAGTGTGTCAATTGTGTCATCCTTGATAATATTGTTAAATTATAGGCATGCATCAAGCTGCATGCTTTTTTGGCCTCGTGGCACAATTAATTACAAATTCTTATAGGTGATTAATGTATGGATTGATGACAAACTACTAGGGTTAGTTTGCTAAACCCCAAATCAAACAAAGTCTCCTATAATTTTGTTTAATGATAATAACCACATAAGTGTTCCATGTGGATATAAGGTTGGAACCTTAGGGGAGGAAAGGTCCAAAAGTCAGATATTATATGAGGAAACTGAATATAAATTGACACGGTAGTAAATTTCTTATATCGCAGGTTTTACAAATCACCACCCCCGATTTGATCATCATAACCTTAAATACGTGCACGTTAATTTTCATAGGAAATGGATACCGTTCGTCCCGGCATCAGATGATCGCAAAATCAGTGGTTTTTGATAATTGAATATTTTACGATGCTAAATGAATGAGTACATTCAAACGAAATGAAAATTGGTGTATCCATTGCTTAGGACCTGAAAATTAATATGGATAGTGCCCATCGTCCAAGAAAATCAATGGATGGTTGATTTTTAAGGCCATTAATGTAGACAATTTTCTACCGTGTCCTCTGCATCCTCTCTATCTCTGCCGTAACTCTATCTCTGCCGTAATGTTAAGTTTATAAATTTTGTGTGTGAATTCATCAAAAAATTTAACAGGAAACCTGAGGTGTCATCTGATTAAGAACAATACAAAGCATATTAACGAAGTCAAGCAATTCATGATTGAATTAATTATACTACCATTATCAATTAGCTGTTTCCATTTCTCTCATTAGCAAAACATCTGAGCCATGATTTGCGCATTGTGAAGATTCTTAGATATTTATTATTTCCTTCCATTTTAGGTGCGTATCAACCAAGTCAATCGACTAATGATTTATTTTCATTAAAAAATCGATTGATGATTTGGAAATTTCAATCGGTTAGATTCTCCGCCATCGACTATTCATGTTAGGAGTTGTTTGGCTGCACGAGCCGTGACTCAAAAATATGGAAAAGCTGACCGTGTCTGTTTGAAAGAAATGGATCAAAAGAAAAAAAGAGATAAAGAACACTCGTCTTTTAGAGGGCGGTCCAAAAATTAATGTTAACAATGAGTTTTGTCATAATATTAAGAAAAAAATGCTTCATTGTTTGTCCTTCATGATTATTAATTTTAAATCCAACCCTATTCTTTCGAAACAAACATCTATTCTCGAAAACTTCACGCATAATTACTAATCGTATCTGCATGTCTCCATGTCTAGTTAGGCAAACAAATATTTTCATTCTTATTTACAAAAAGCCTCATATGACCCAAGAGAGCATAAGACAAAAGTTAAAAGAGAGCATCAAGGTAAAAATAACATATTATCTAAGTAATTTGGCCGGCTGCGGCAGGTTTGCTTAGGTAAGAAAATTACATAGGATTTGTCCACAAATATGTGTAATTTTATACAAATTAAAGATCATGAAGACATGAATTGTGTTGAACGTTTCATTACAAGATTATATCTTTTTTAATCCACATGAGTTACAATCATTGGGGAAGTAGTTGCTTTTATATGTGATACAACTCAATGAACTCATTCATACAGCTTGCTTAATTATTAATCGGTGATTAAGTCGGTGTTAACTTAATCATTAAGCACTTGATTTCTTTCTTTAACAATACCAAACTATTTATTTTAACCTTATATTCAGGGCCCATGACAACATGCATGGCACTTGGGATAAATTTCCGAAACATCACAAGATGACCATCATCGGAAAAAGTCCATAACAATCTTAATTGTATTGGAAAAAGTCCATAACAATCTTAATTGAGAAATAATTCAGATATAACATACGGAAAAGAGAAAAAAGTTGATCACATGCAATACAAATTAGAAACTTCATTTTTCGTCATAATCAATGGTTCAGTCTAAATTCTACGAAATTTTGAGAATTTTTAGTTAGGTTTAGATGATATTGAACAGTGGAAAAGTGCATTCAGCAAAAGGCGTTGCCATCTGATGGAAGCCTAGATCTCCTTCAATGTTGTTCTCTGTCGATCTGTCGCAGTGGAACGGATAGGCAAGTGAACGAGTGGAGCGCAGGAAGGAACTGACGGAGCGGAACGATAGGGTTTTCAGTTGTTAGAGTTAATGAGTTTCACGAGTGCAGCGAGGCGCCCGAGCGGAACGGATAGGCAAGTGAACGCGGTGAGCGTTGATGAAGGGTTGAGATTGACGTTGATGATTGTCTTTTTGAGCGTGTGGATCTCAATGGGTTGACTTTGGGGTGAAACCGAGCTACCTGCAAAGAAGTCTCAGGATGGTTGTACCACCGTGGACCCTTCGACGATCAAGTTAGCCAAGAAATTTGAGCAGAGTAGCGGCTTTTTGGATTGAAATTGCCTTAGCTGAGTTGTCTGAGAGAGGGGTTCTTATAGTGGTCGCTTGGAGCGATCTAGCGCGAGATCTTCGCCGTCGGTTACGCCCCTGACGTTACGCCTACGTGAGTGACGGGATCTCCCCATTAATGACGATATACGTTCGTTAATGGGAGGATACGACGACATGGAACGCGAGATGTTGGGTGGCGGATATCTCGCTTCTGGCGAGATACGCAGAGCCGTGGCGGAGGCGTTTGGGCTCTGCGTTCTTGGTTGCTCGGGAGAATCGGGGAGGCTTAGCTCGGCGGGAGGCCGAGGAAGCTTGGTTTCTGTGATAGCTCGGAGGCGAGCAGGGAGGGCTGAGGAAGCTCAGCGTGTAGAAGGGCTCGGAGGCGAGCCAATGATTATCTGTAAGGCGAGCATGGGATTGTTCTGGGAGGCCTTCGAAGGTCGGGTCAATCCTCAGGGCGAAGGCCCGGGGAATGCCTTCAATGTATCATGTTTTCCCCTGTCACGTGAGCCCCGGGACACATCATCTACCACGTGTCATGATCTGGGATTTCCTGTTGGATATAGTGCCCTCAGAGTCAATTATTGGATCACAGGCACGTGATTGCAATGATTGAGGGAGGACCTATACCGGTAGGACAGTTTTACTCAAGATGATAGTATACTATCTGGTTTATCTTTATCATCGTGTACTGCTTCAGGTGACCTTACAGGTCACTATTGCACGTTGATAGAGCCCTTAGGATTCTTGCTTGACGGCCAGCAGTATGATGGCGATCATATACGTGGGAGCTGGGGTCTATAAGCACATCCTTAAAAGGTCCCTAGTCGTGGGAGTTTCGAGACTGGGCATCGATACTCCATTACTAGACTAGTGTATACAGTCGAGACCCCGACGAGGGGTGGTGGCCGGTCTCACAAGCCACTGGTGTCAGTTGGTTCACCTAAGATGTATACAGGTGCTCATTGGGTTATGAGTGCACCGGACAGGACTCGCCGGGAACCTGCTAGTTGGGATTATACCAGACGTCATATAGCAGTTCCCTGGTGACATGTGTACAGGTTGTTCATCGACCTGAGATCGTCATTTGTCTCGTGTGAGTTCCCACTGTGCTTTGATTACTACCCTACCACGGCTCAAAGGAGTCGTGCAAACAGGTTTTAGTTGGGTACAGTCCCGAGCCACATGGAGGCAGTGAGCGGATCTGCAGGGATTCGTCTCTCCCGGTATTGGGGGTGAGGTCGCGCTGTGTCTAGAAGAGCCATTACACAAAGCCCTCGGCCGAGGCAGGAGATTTACTGGTAGGTATTCCAGTAGTATCTCAGGGTGTTCTGGGCTACACTCCGACACAACTTGTGCTGCTTTTGGGGGTCTGAATTTTACCAACCCCCTAGGCTCGCCATGCGATACTCATAGACGAACGGACCGGACTGTACGGATATTGTCACTGACAGGCTCAGTAGGGTGTCAGGATGAGTTCGCTCATCCACGTCCCTTTTGGTCAATACCTGGTAGCCCGTTACGTATAAGCTAATACCTCTGACGTACTAGTGGTTAAATCCACAGCCAAAATATTGACGAGTCTTTAGAGTCCTCCACAAACCGTTTTTTCAAGTTTCGGGCGAAACGCTGTAGAGGCCGTATGAAGATATGGCAGGGTTCGATCAGATACGTGCGGTATTGCACGGATCGTGATCGGACGGATTTTACTAGAGGGCTTTGGTTTAAGCCGGATCCTAGTATTAGACAGTGTAGTTTTGCCTCTTTGCATTTGTATTCAGTGGGAATACAAATGCGGGCATGTATATGCAGTAGCGGGGTTTTCCTGTAATTTATTACCGTATCAGTTTTCTGAACTTGCCAGTTTGCATTCCGTTCCGGCCGGTTTTCCTTTGTTCCTTCGCGGCCGGACTTTCCGATGGAAGGGGGTTATTTGCAGTTTTGCAAATTACCTATGTGGAGGGGGTTTCTTGCATTTGTGGCTTTATGATAGCATCTTTTGATTCCATTCTTTTCTTGTGATCATTTCTTGCATTAATTAAGATTTGAATGGATTAGAAGTTGATGTGAGACTTGCTTTTGGATGTGGTCACCTTTTGCCTTTTCCTACACTCACCTCCCTTGTGCTTTTTCTTTGCTTCCCTCCACCATTTTGTTAAGGGGCCGGCCACATTAGATGAGAGAGGGTGAGGTTCATTTTTGATGAGGGGAATAATTCATATCTCATTTGCTTGCTTGCAATATTCTAAAAACCCTCTCCAAAGCTCATTGATCATTCCTCCATCACCATGGCAACTACATAAACTCCATTAAGACAAAGTGCTTTCTACACTACACCTACAATACCCTTGGACGCGTCGGCTTTCCAACTTCGCGCCCGAGTTGCCTCGGTCCAGGGGTGGGAGCCCGTAAAAGAACCCGGCGAAGTGGTGCCCGTTTCGACGAGGAGGCGACGACCGGAGATTCCGTGAGGAGATCGGAGTGGAGGCGAAGACTGAAGGACACGGATCGCTTGGTATAGCTTCTCTACTCCTCTCTCTTGTTTGCTAGGTTTAGGTTAATGGTTCGATCCGGGGTTTTAGAATGCGGTAGTGCCGGTTTCTAGTTTGAGAAAAAATTTCGTTTCCGCATTTTGGCCGAGGATAGACGGCCGGGGCGCTACCGTAGTCCTACATGGTATCAGAGCCACGCCATTAACTTAATCTAGCTTGCTCTAGTATGTTTAAAGACTCGATCGAACAAAAATCCCAAAAACCGTATTTTCTAGTGCATCAGGTTTCTGTCGAAATTTTTTGGGCTCTAAAAATTTTTCAGGTCATTGCAGAAACACAAGCAGGCAATTCTAAGCATTTTGGGAAAATTCGATGTAATGATTCCTTAGTACGACCGCGGAAACGCGGCCAAACCCCTGGTTTGGCCGCGGTTCCGTGGTGGGAAAGTGCTATCGTTGCACCAAATTTTCACAGTAGGCTTCTGGTTAGGAAATGGGGTTTTTGGATATTCTTTTTGGGCCCAGATTTTCTGTGAGTGCTACAGTAGTGCTTGGGGCCCACTTCGGTAAATTTGTTTGATCGGATATTTTAAACATGCTAGTTCACAGTATTTACATTATATCTGCGACCGTGAATGTCATTTGATCGGTAAATCCTGTCTAACTGCTATAGCCTTTTTAGACGGATTTGCGAACGTGACATTCACGTTGATGTTCTGTGTTGTGCTGTGATGTTGCGGATTTGTCGTGAGGATAGCCTGGATGCAATGTTAGTACAGTTTTGTTTTATATGTACATTTGATATTGCGGGGCGAGCGTCCGACATGTGGACTGCCGTCACTGCCTGTTTGTATTATTTTTTTGGGGCACGACCAGATTAAGGTCGATGTACCCGTTGTATGTATATTTTATTTTCTGTACTAGGATTATCCCGCGGAGGGGTGCACGGATAGCCGGGTTCTAGAAGGCAACGAGCCCGCATCTCATGGCTTTGAGACGGATGGGGCTTTACTCTAGAATTGGCGAGCTATTCGCCGCACTCGTAGGGGGTATAGGTTGACCCAGGAGGGATGCCCAAGTTACCGGATTCCGTAAAGTGCTGGGTGGTCCATTCACGTTGTTGAAAGGGGCTACCTCGCTTCAGGTTTTTGCGGGTAACTTGCCGCGCCCGTAGGGGTCTAGGATTTCATTGCGCAGGCTATCCACACGACCAGGGGAACGTTGGGTTTCAGTAGCGGCTCTATGAAACCCGGGGATCCCAGATATCTGTATTGTTCTGTGATGCTGGTTACATTTCTGTGATGTTGCTTTGTATCACGCCTTGAGCGAATATTATATACTGATATATATACTAGTAGATGTTGTATATGTTTTGCATCCGCGCTAGTCCAGTCCCCGCTCTGTCGTTAGTTAAGTAACCTAACGGGTGATGACGGGACCCAGTGGCGAATGCGGATGGCATATACGTACATCATTATTTTCGTTCTTTATTGGTGTGATCAATTGATGGGACCGCGTTGATTCGGATCAATGCAAGCTAAATAAACCTATTCTGATGTTGTTCGAACAATTTTTCAAAAGGCTGTTATTACAAGGACGTTCTCTTTTGTTTTGCACAGTGGTATTCAGTTATGAATATCCAGCACCTCAGTCGACAAGGCAAGGGCCGAGATCCCTTCACCGGGAGTGACCCCTTGGACAGAAGTTTGCGTCAGGGCAATAACTTCACTATAGACGATTACTTTTGCTTTGCATCGTGGTATTCAGTTGGAATATCCTGCACCTCATTCTACGGGGAAAGAGCCGAGATCCCTTCACCGGGAGTGACCTCCTTAGCAAAGGTATTCGCCACTATATTTTTTATAAAAAGTTATGCAGTTCCTTCAACGATATCAAGTTCATTTCGTTAAAGGTTTTTCGCCAAAAAACCAGCCGTAGCCCTCCGTCATTTCCTACGGGTATTATTTAGTATTCGTGCTGCGTTTGTTGACCTAGTCAAGACGTAGTGTTCGGTAGCTAAATGGTACTTATTTGTTGCATAAATGGGATTGGTTAGGACAGTCGTGCGGCCTTTTTGACCTAGTCAAGGGCACATACCGGTGGGTTTAATGCAATCCAGAATAATGACGGGTTGAACTTGACTGGCGATTTATGGTTTGTTGACCTAGTCAAGGTCATAAGCCGTTTGGGGTAAAAACACACATCGGGAGTTTCTAAAGAAACTGAAACTTGCCAGATATGCTCATACCTTCTGGAGTGTGATAACGTGAGTGGATTCCGTCACGTTGTCATGCGATGATAGTAGGATCCCGATTCCCACTGATGAGTTGGTTTACTCCTCGGGTGATCCCGACTAATTCTTCTTTCAGGTTTGGAGGAGAATTTGACGTTACAGTGGGAGGTTTCCTGATTAGATGAATTGATAATCATTCTGATCTTGGTTAGAGTACACGCTGAGTGTTTCTTTTCTCTCTCTCTTTGGCAGCGACCATGACCCGACCCGTGACTATGACTCAGTGACCAAAATTAACCGAACCTTCTTAAACACTGGCTTTTGGATTGTCAGAGTTGCAAACCTCATTGCCACTCCTACTTTACCCTTTTCTCCAGGACACCCCGTATTACTACGAACGTCCATTGGATAAAACCATCGTATGGTTATATACGAACTCGAAGGAATTTATTCGAGAATGGTTTCCGGTTCTGGAGAAAACGAATAGGACTATTCAGTTGTCTTTTCCTTTTACCTTCTCTCAGGTTGCGAGTACTCCTTGGTTTAGGAGATAGTACACCTATTACGCAAATTGGATAGTCTTCTTCCAAACCTTAGGCTGGTGCTAAACGGTAGGGAATGAAGAAAACCAATTGGCATAACGATGGTGTACAGAAGGTATTAAGTAAAGACATATCAAGGGATTAGTAAGAGGGCAAAGTAAATTGCGACTGCTATTCACGACCAAACCAAGTATTTCATTACCACTCCCACTTCACTTTTGTATTTCTCCAGAACACTCCGTATCACTACGAAGATCCTCAGTTTATTGGATACTCCATCGTATGGTTATATACGAACTCGAAAGGAACTTGTTCCAGTTCGGGGATGGATTCTGGTTCAGGAGAAATAGGAATAAGGTTTATTCGGTTGTCTTTTATCTTCACCTTCTCTCGCATTGCGAGTGCTCCTAGGATTAGGACAGTATACCCATTATGCTTATTGGATAGTCTTCTTCCAAACCATAGGCTGGTGCCGAATGGTAGGGAAGGAAGAAAACCACTTGGCCTAAAGGGGTGTACAGAAGGTAATTACTAAAGGCATATGAAGGGATTTGGAGAGATGGCAAAGAAATATACGGTTACAGTTGTGAATCTGGATCATGGAAGAGGCATTACTAGGAATACCCAGATACCCCATCGAAACATTTACATGTTTCAGTTTCACTGTGTATTGTTAAAAGAAAACTGATTTCCCAATTAGTACTTACTCCAGGGTATGTATTTACCAGGTTTGATTCTCACATCTGTATGGTTTTACAGATGATGAGTGGGAGTAAGATATTGGGAATTAGGTGATCATCCTCATTATATCGGGATTTGTTGTAATTGGTGATATTTGAGGAAGTCACCTGGGTTGTTTGCCGGATGGCAAATGTTTGGTTTTGAATATCCGTTGTTATGCACCAATTTCAAATTGATATATCTGTACATCTATTTTCATAGAGTGAGATATACCTTTTTGAAATTATGTCCGTGACATTTACCTATATCAGTGGATGGTTAGGTAAGGAGCATTAAACAGCGGTGTAATTCTTCATAACCATAGTACAGTTTTCAACCTACGACACACAGTGAATGAGTTAATGGACTCAAGGGACTTATACAGAGTATTGTATATCGTCCAGTGTCCATTAGGACAGAGGGGTTGGTCCTCGTACTATATTCTGTTTACTTATGACTTCTCTAGTTTTTAGACAAGTGTTTCGTAGAAACACAAGATCTGAGTTTTGAGAAGTTATAGGTATAAGAATAAAGTAGAGAACCAGATGTTGCAAGTATCGGGATTCTTCAAAGTGATCGAAGATGTAGATACTTGTGTATGGTATTCAGTTGATAGTAATGATTAAGAGAACTTGCTTCTCTTTCAGGTTACTCATAATTGGAAGCACTCCTAAGTTGAGTAACGTTGATCGGCCTCCGTCCATTTAGTTGACATGCATTGGAGACAGCTGCATGATTTGAATCTGGTTCAATTAAATCTGTGCCTCTGTTTCTGTATTGGATATAGAACAGTTCATATCTTGACATTGTCAAGGTACGGGGAGTTGTCCAGCTTATGCTTAAAACTAGACTCTGGATAACTCAAGGCACGTTTCTGTAATGGCTGTTTGTGGGTTGACCCAGGTTATGACGAGGGTTGACTTTCTACCATCTGGAAGATCAATAGTGATATTGTTCTAGACTCACCACAGTTTTAATAAAAATGGATTTTTCAGAAAACAGTAGTGGGAGTATGGTAGAACTGGAAGTGATTCCAGAACCGCAAACGATTACTGAAAATTTGATAAGAACCTAAAGATTCAATTTGGTTTGACATTTCATTGGCCACTCCGCAGATATGGTGGGTAACCTCAGGCACCCGAGAGGTACTCCGGTTGCCTCAAGGACGGTGACAGGGAGGTTCTTGTTTACCCAAACTTGCCATTGCTGTTGTTCCAGACTGTGAGACCCGGCAAGAGGATGAGTATAGCGTCGTTCTGAACTAGCTTTAGAAGTGCACGTCTATATGACTCTGCCAGAGGGTTGTCATAGTCAGTGGGAGCAGCGGAAGTATAGTGGACAAGTAACTTATGTCTATTTAGAGACTAAAGCAGATATAGCGGAGATAGATCATCTATTTCTGATGTGACAGTCATAGTTTTGACTTCATCAGAATAGGGGATGGATCTGTTAAGAAGGTAGTAGGGTGTGATGCCCTGGTATTTGGATGACATACACAAAGTAGGAAGTGAAATTCCTATACTACGGTCGGTTATAATTTAGTTGTCACACAGTGGTTTCTCCACATAGGATATTAATCCAGTCCTGGAGAAACGATCGAAAACAGTTTTAGAACATAAGTGGATGTTCTAGGGATATGATAACGGCAGCCTCATTCGGGAGACGGTTATCATTCCAGGCTTCCAAGGTGACCTGGATGACAGAGTGACTGTCAGAGTTATAGTTTTCCCTCTGACGAGGGACAGTAGTTTGGACAGGTGGTCCAAGCGGATACTGAGGGAGGCATGGCGTAGGATACTGATTAAGTTCAGTTGACGATACAGTCTAAGAATTTTGGATTTGGAGTTCATTTATGAACTAGGTCCCATCAGATATCCAGACATATTCTAAGACATGTATTGCTCATTTCGGGAGATGGCTTTCTCCGCGAGCTTGAGATAAAGAGAGACATAGAAAGAAACATCAGAGCGGATCCACTCACTGAGGCTATTCCTCGAACGCAATAGTTTCGCAAACGAGCTTTGTGAGACTGACTAGTAGAGGAGTTGGGTGTTCGATATCACACGGGCTGTGAGTATGCGACATCGCAATAATTAGCCTTGAGTGCAAGTGGGAGATTGTTGGATATAGTGCCCTCAGAGTCAATTATTGGATCACAGGCACGTGATTGCAATGATTGAGGGAGGACCTATACCGGTAGGACAGTCTTACTCAAGATGATAGTATGCTATCTGGTTTATCTTTATCATCGTGTACTGCTTCAGGTGACCTTACAGGTCACTATTGCACGTTGATAGAGCCCTTAGGATTCTTGCTTGACGGCCAGCAGTATGATGGCGATCATAAACGTGGGAGCTGGGGTCTATAAGCACATCCTTAAAAGGTCCCTAGTCGTGGGAGTTTCGAGACTGGGCATCGATACTCCATTAGTAGACTAGTGTATACAGTCGAGACCCCGACGAGGGGCGGTGGACGGTCTCACAAGCCACTGGTGTCAGTTGGTTCACCTAAGATGTATACATGTGCTCATTGGGTTATGAGTACACCGGACAGGACTCGCCGGGAACCTGCTAGTTGGGATTATACCAGACGTCAGATAGCAGTTCCCTGGTGAAATGTGTACAGGTTAGTTCATCGACCTGAGATCGTCATTTTTCTCGTGTGAGTTCCCACTGTGCTTTGATTACTACCCTACCACGGCTCAAAGGAGTCGTGCAAACAGATTTTAGTTGGGTACAGTCCCGAGCCACATGGAGGCAGTGAGCGGATTTGCAGGGGTTCGTCTCTCCCGATATTGGGGGCGAGGTCGCGCTGTGTCTAGGAGAGCCATTACACAAAGCCCTCGGCCGAGGCAGGAGATTTACTGGTAGGAATTCCAGTAGTATCTCAGGGTGTTCTGGGCTACACTCCGACACGACTTGTACCGCTTTTGGGGGTCTAACTTTTACCAACCCCCTAGGCCCGCCATGCGATACTCATAGACGAAAGGACCGGACTGTACGGATATTGTCACTGACAGGCTCAGTAGGGTGTCAGGATGAGTTCGCTCATCCACGTCCCTTTTGGTCAATACCTGGTAGCCCGTTACGTATAGGCTAATACCTCTGACGTGCTAGTGGTTAAATCCACAGCCAAAGTATTGACGAGTCTTTAGAGTCCCCCACAAACCGTTTTCTTAAGTTTCGGGCGAAACGCTGTAGAGGCCGTATGGAGATATGGCAGGGTTCGATCAGATACGTGCGGTATTGCACGGATCGTGATCGGACGGATTTTACTAGAGGGCTTTGGTTTAAGCCGGATCCTAGTATTAGACAGTGTAGTTTTGCATCTTTGCATTTGTATTCAGTGGGAATACAAATGCGGGCATGTATATGCAGTAGCGGGGTTTTCCTGTAATTTATTACCGGATCAGTTTTCTGAACTTGCCAGTTTGCATTCCGTTCCGGCCGGTTTTCCTTTGTTCCTTCGCGGCTGGACTTTCCGATGGAAGGGGGTTATTTGCAGTTTTGCAAATTACCTATGTTGAGGGGGTTTCTTGCATTTGTGGCTTTATGATAGTATCTTTTGATTCCATTCTTTTCTTGTGATCATTTCTTGCATTAATTGAGATTTGAATGGATTAGAAGTTGATGTGAGGCTTGCTTTTGGATGTGGTCATCTTTTGCCTTTTCCTACACTCATCTCCCTTGTGCTTTTTCTTTGCTTCCCTCCACCATTTTGTTAAGGGGCCGGCCATATTAGATGAGAGAGGGTGAGGTTCATTTTTGATGAGGGGAATAATTCATATCTCATTTGCTTGCTTGCACAATTCTAAAAACCCTCTCCAAAGTTCATTGATCATTCCTCCATCACCATGGCAACTACATAAACCCCATTGAGACAAAGTGCATTCTACACTACACCTACAGTACCCTTGGACGCGTCGGCTTGCTAACTTCATGCCCGAGTTGCCTCGGTTCAGAGGTGGGAGCCCGTAAAAGAACCCGGCGAAGTGGTGCCCGTTTCGACGAGGAGGCGACGACCGGAGATTCTGCGAGGAGATCGGAGTGGAGGCGAAGACCGAAGGACACGGATCGCTTAGTATAGCTTTTCTACTCCTCTCTCTTGTTTGCTAGGTTTAGGTTAATCGTTCGATCCGGGGTTTTAGGATGCGGTAGTGCCAGTTTCTAGTTTGAGAAAAAATTTCGTTTCCGCATTTTGGCCGAGGATAGACGGCCGGGGTGCTACCGTAGTCCTACAATTCCCACTTATGAGTATCATCATTAGCCCCCCACTCTCGTCCCGACCTATTTATGGGTCGGGTTGAGAGTGGTCTGATCGGTTTTCTGGGCGCAGACTGTTGCCAAAAATATATCGGCGCGGATTCCCGGGGTGACTCGGTGAGGGGTAGTTGCGTCGTTCGGACTTACAAGCCCGCGTGGCATATCTCGGATGCTTGGATCTTTGCATGCATCTCTGATGATATCAGCGGATCAGGGGAAAGGATCGTGCATTAAAGAGGGGACGCCAATTCGCCTCTACGTCTGTTGAGTTACAGGCCACGCGTCGGCAGCGGGCTGTCGCTGTCGCCTGCGATCGAAGGGTCGTCCCCAACGGTCGTTCGACACGTGGAGACTTGACGGCCGGCGGACGCGAAACTTCGTTTTGGCGGGAATTAATCTGGACCGTTGGATGCCTTTCATGGAGGGTATAAATAGGAGGGGACCCCCCATAGGGCCAGCACTTCCTTCATAATTTCCCTTCGTTGCCGAAGATTGCCCGGTGCTCCTACCTTTTAAATCGGATCGCTTGTGCTTTTGCCTCGCCCAGGCCCTTCCTTTGAATCAGCTTAGATGTCTCCATCTGAAGAGTCTGTAGAGGTAGTTAGGGTAGAGTCGGACGATGAGGTTCCAGTTATTGGAGCCGAGTCCGGAGGATCTTCCTCCTCTTCGGCTTCAAATAGCCAAGAGGATTCGTCTTCTTCTTCATCCTCTGTGTCGGGGTCGCATCCGAGTGTCAGGGCCACCCGCATCGCTCGTCGCTAGGTGACGGCAAGGGCCCCTATGGTGCTCATCGGAAACGCCCATGATGCGCCCTCTGTCTTGAGGGATGTGGACGAGCTTGCCGAGATTCGGGCTCGTTTCCATATCCCCTCTAACAATTCGCTCCGTTTAGCTAGGGAAGGAGAACGGGCGGATCAGGTGTAAGGCAAGGAGATTGCTCTGTATTTGGAAGCTTTTCGGGCAGGAATGCGTTTGCCCTTGTCAACCGAAGTATGCGGGGTGCTTCGTTGTTTCCAACTTGCCCAGGGCCAGCTAGCGTCGAACTCGTGGAGACTCCTCATCGGGTCCCTGGCCCGGTTGAAACTTGAAAATATCCCTTTCAGTTTGACCCTCATAGTCTCCTTCCTTTGTTATAAGAATCATCCCGGAACCAGTAAGGATGAGCCGAGCTGGGTGTACTTTTCCTTCAAAAAACGCAAGGGTGGGATGGCCGGGTCAGGGGTAGTAGTCGTCCCTTCCTCCATTCACGACTGGAAGGAAAAGTATATATTCGTCAGGCCATCCGAGGGTGAGGATTGGCTTGTGCCTACACAGTAGCACAGGGCCGACAGCCTGAGCGCGAGGCAGTCGTCCTCACCCAAGGCGGGGGCGGTATCCATATGGGAGCCGATCCAGTGGGCCGACGTTCTGCTTTCTGAGCAGGCCTTGAGCTGGGCTGGGCTCAGCCCTGCGCGCTTTCTGGGTAAATTAGGGCCGTCGTAGACGATCTATTTAGACTTTGATGAATTTTCTTTGCCCTTTTCAACGTCACTAACTCTCTTTATGTATTCTCCTTTCTGCAGAGCAAATGAACTGATCCAAATTCTTAGCCGCCATAGCCGCAAAGGCAGGAAGGAAGACTGGTGGCACTAGCTCGTCCCGACCTGGTTCGAGCTCGGCCCCGAAGCCAACTGCACCGGTGAAGCCTTCCACTGCGCCCCAAGCCCTGGAAGTCAACCGCGGGGAGATCCAGAAGAACGCACGGGAACCGAAGACCCGGGCGAGGAGGGTGGAGGATGAAGCCGGCCTCACTGAGGTCCCCCTCAAGAGGCACAAAATGACGGTCTCTCGCTCTCCATCCTCCAGGATCCCTGTGCAAGAGGGACGTCTATTTTGAGGTGCCTTCGGGGCTTTCCGTTGCCGATAGCCTGCTTTCGAACATGGAACGATCGGCCAGAAGCAAAATTTCTCGAGGAATCCTAAAGGCCCAAGTGGCCGCCATTGCTCAGAAGGCGGTCCAGGTCGGTATCTGTTTTCTTTTGAGGATTTTTTCAAGTATTTTTCCTCGGATCGAACATTTTTAACCCCCTTTTGCTACATTCCTCGGGTCCTCCAACACTGCACCCTCATCGTCAACATGGAGTCCGAGGAGATTGCCCCGGCCATGAGGAAGGCGGGCGAATCGTCCTCGCGGGAGGAGGACCTGCACATGAGCAGGAAAGGGAGAGGATAGCCATCCTCGAAACCCGGATGGCCGCTGAGGAGTTGACGAACTCCAAGTGTAAAGAGTCCGTCCGACTTCTGAGTGAATCCAACAAGGCCATCCTGGCTAAGTTGGAGGAGGCTAATGTGCTTAATGTCATGATTAAGAAGTCGCGGGATGCCTGCAAGAGGGACACCCAGACGGCGCTTGAAGCGGTGAAACTTGCCGATCTCCGGGCTTCGAAGTCCGTGGAGAGGTATAAGGCGTCGGACCAGTTCTACACCGACCTCGCCGACGCCGCGGCCATTGTTTGGCACCAGGACCTCAATGCTGTCAAGGCGTTGATGCCGGGGTTTGCTGATGGCAAGCTTCGGCTCCAGTACCCTCTCTCCGAGGATGCGCCACAGAGGAGACTGCCGGGAGTGCCTCCGGGGGAGAGGCTGCCGGTGGAAGCATCGACCCAGAGGCCGCCATTTGGGTCCCCGACGCTGGTGTCGAGCAGGGAGAGATCCTCCCCGGTCCCGAGGCCTGAGCTTTCCTGCATTTTTCCCTTTACTTTTTCAAATTTTGTAAGCCTCCGGGCACCTTTTGTAAGGATGAGGAGCCCAGAATACCTTGTAAAGACTTTCAGAACATAAATAAAACTGGGTTTATTTTCCTCTGCATGGCAACGTTTTTCTTGTGTGAGTACTTGAGCTTGTCGGTCTTTTCCTCGATCAAAGTGTTAGGCCGTAGGTCAATGACCGGCCTTTTAGATGGCGATCGCGCGTCGAGTGTAAGTCAGTTAATCGCCAAGTGCAGGAAGGTCAGAGCCTTCTCACCCCCAGAGTCGAGGTGACGATCGTTCACTTAGGATACATCGGAAGACCTCTCCGTGTAGGGAGGTCGGCATCTGACCATTCCTTAGAGTCGGACCGACGACCACGTCTCTTAGCGTAAGTTGAAAAACAGCCAAGTCAGAATTGGTCGGCATTGACTGGTTCCCCTGCAATGTAGTTCCTAGACTTTCGTCTTGAGACGGTAGGAATTTATCACTCAGATTAACCGAGCAGGGAAGCTGCTCGGTGGCCTCTTGATGAGGGCTTTAGAGCCTTGGCGTCAGTCGGTACGGGACTACCCGCCAGGGATTGACTGAGCAGGGAAGCTTCTCGGTGGCCTCTTGGTGAGGGCTTCGATCCTTAGCGCAGGTGGGTAGGAAGTTACCCGCTAAGGATTGACCGAGCAGGGAAGCTACTCGGTGGCTTCATGAGGAGGGCTTTAGATCCTTGGCGAATCTATGTAGGAATCTTATCACGCCCCGCATCCCAAAATACGGAAGACGAGGGGTGACTAGGCCAGCCATGCTCCTACGGTCAAGGAATAATACCGCCGCAGTCATACTTCGGTTTCTAGCATTACATGGTAATCAGTAAACAAAGCACAGCAGTAAAGGAAATACATCACTAAATTATTACATCGAATTTTTCATTGTTCACAATTCACAAATAAACAGGAAAGAACTACTAACCGGGTTCGAATACAAAATCTCGAGGAAAAACATAAACGAAGAAAAAGGTACTCCAGGCTAGATCTCCGTCAGCTCGAAAGGTAAATCCGACTCCTGCGCTGGTTCTTCCTCGGGGTCTGAGCATGCACACTCAGGTCGTCAGAGCGACGTAATAGCTATTTTTATATTAATGACATGAAATATGCAAATACGATAATAACAGTGAAAGTAAAATGCTGATAATCGCTATGTCACTAAATGATGCAAAGTATGATCTATGTCCCTATCAGTCTCTAGGTCATGTTTGAAATCGTATAGTGGAAAGGAGGATCATGTTTAACAGGAGTCTCGTACATACCCGAGACAACGGCCCATACGCCCGGGACATAACCCTGTCAGCCGGATCGCTAGATCCTACCTAATATATATATCACTGCTCGAATGATCATCCTCTAAAACACGGTCCCGCTAAATACGATGCTCTTTCCACTTCGATTTCCCCTTTTTCCCCAGGTTTACACTATTAATGATTATGATTTAGTCGTGTACAAATATGCACCAATAGCACGGTTTTATCACTGTTCACTGTATTAATCACTGTCACGAATCATTCACTTTTCCATTGGTGTACTTGACACTCCTAAACCAATATCATTCACGCGCGATAATGCAATGTCCACTGAATACTAACGCGCACTAGCACTATGTATATGGTAATTGCGTAAGGCGTGTATATCTATGCAGTTGACAAGTCATGTTTATTATGAACCAATATGCACGTCATGAGCTTACAAAAATTGCAGTAATTCATATGTTCAGAATTCAGCGAAATGATACAAATACGATAGCAAGTGCACTCTATCATAAGTTCAGAAAAATTGATTTCAGTACAATCGGGTTTCTGGAATACAAATTATAGCCATTTCAATTTAAGTGCTCGCGGCAGGAAATTCAGTTTCTGAACTGAACGTCCGTTTCGCGACACAAATTTCACCCAGTTGGGATCAGAATTTAGCGACGCTACAGTTGAATAGAATCTAAGGTTTTCATTAGGGTTTTCAACGCAACATACGGATTCTCAATCACGTCTGAATGGCAGAAGTTATGCACTGTTCAATACTAGTATGTCAATTCTGTTTCTGTTTGGGACTGCTAGACGTCCTGATCTTTTAAATTGCAGTTTAAATAACAAACGACGATATAACGGGGTGAGATAACTTGAGTTATTTAGATAACAGATTGATATTCAATAAAATGCAGTGTTCTGCAACACACGAGTTCAGGAAACAGGGTAGTAAACATTACGGGGCAGAAAACAATAACCAGAGTTGCTCTGGACTGCAGTCCAGAGCCGCTCTCCGAACCAATTCCCGTCATAATTTAAGTACAGAAACCATTAAAAACTTGCATAGGGTTACAGATCGTCGAGTCGGTTTTGATTTGAGCCCTCGAACACATCATTTCAATATGTACACAATTAATTGTGATTTTAACGATTTTCAGGTGCGGGAAATTCCCAGTTTTTACGGGTGTAATTGGGGTGATCGTTTAAGTTGTTAAAAGTCATATTTTTCAGTGAAATTTCTACACAAGGTTCAATGCCATACGGGCCAGAATATGCAATCGAGTTCCGTCAAATTAAATGAAGGTTTTCATTGGGATCTTGCATCGAACAGTTATGTCGTATAAGGTATCGTGAATTGTAAACATGGAATTTATACGATTTTAGTTTGCAACAGAAATAAATTAGTATGTAGCAAATAAGGTACTTGCCTGGAGACGTTTCGACGATGCACGGCAGCGGCAGCGGCACGAACGCGCGACGAATGGCGTGGTTTGGATTCACGATCTCAGCTCGCGATTTGGGTTCGACGTCGGAGTTGCCCGGAGATGTCCTGTGATCACCGGAGGCGGAGTGTGGTGCTGTGGATCTCCAGGGATGTGCTGGGGTCGACGACGGTCGGCGTCGTCGCTCCGGCGAGGTGTACAGTGGGTGTTGAGATGTGGGTTTTGGAGAGAGAGAGAGGTAGTGGGCTCGGGTTTGAAGGTTTTGGGGGTGTTGGTGGAGATGTAGAGGGTGTAGAGGGTGCAGTGGTCGACAGGGTGTTTCAGGTCAGTGGGGCTCGCCGGCGTCGAGTGCAGGTGGTGGTCGAGCTCGGGTGCAGGGGAGCTCGGGGCGGCTGAAGGTGCAGAGGCTCGGTGAGGGGGTGAGTCAGGGCCTCTGTTGGTGGAGAGGGGTGAGCGAGGGAGGAGGGTGAGGGGTTGTAGTCGTCGCCGTCGGAAGGAGTGGCGAGGTGCAATGGCGTGGAGAGAAAAGCTGGAGGTTTTTCTCGTGAGAAGGAGAGAGAGGGTTGAGATTGAGAGGGTGTGAGGAGTAAGGGGAGGCGAGGGTTTGAGGTTGAGTGACTCGGGGGAGTTGTGGACGAGGTCGCGGGTCATGGGGCAACGGCACGGCGACGTGGCCGCGATGGTCGGCGCAAAATGTGAGCGGGAAAAGTAACGTTGGGGGAGACGAGGATTAAAACGGGTCGGGTCGGGTTTAGTAGGCGCGTGGGTTGCTGGGTTAGGGTGTTGGGCTGGGCCGGAGAAATTTATTTAAATTCCTTTTTTATTATTTTCTTTTTCTTGGGCTGAGTTTTGGGGCTTTTAGCGTTGGGCTTGGGCCAGTGAGGTTTAATTAATTCATTAGGGAAAAAATGGAGTGTTGGGCTGAGGAAATGTGTATATATAAATATAGTTTGGGCTTTGATTAATTTTGTTATGGTTTTGGATAAAATAAGTATTGGAACTTACGCACTAATCTTCACACAAAGTAATAATACAGGGAAAATGGGGATACCGTTTGGGAACTCGGGAACTGCAGGAAAAATTTTATTGAAGGAAACGGGGATTTACATCATACCCCTCCTATATAAAAATTTCGTCCTCGAAATTTAACAAGGATACAACGAAACAAAAGTACTAAATAAAGAGATGTGGAAAACGTGCACGGATATCTTCCTCCCGCTCCTAGGTAGATTCTCCTGGGGAACGACTGCCTCAAGACATTCGGACTAACGGAATGACCTTGTTCTTCAGCACTTTCTCTCTGCGGTTGAGGATGGTAGTGGGCTGCTCCTCGTAAGATAGATCGGTACCCAAAACTAACTCCGAATAGTCCAGAACGTGGCTCTCATCCCGAACATAACGCCGCAACTGTGATACGTGGAAGGTATTGTACACACCAGCTAGCGATGGAGGCAAGGAAAGTTGGTAGGCCACCTCTCCTACTCGCTCTAGCACCTCAAAAGGTCCGATAAAACGGGGACTGAGTTTTCCCCGACCTCCGAACCTGATAACTCCACGGGTAGGGAAATCTTCAGGAATATGTGATCTCCGACTTCAAATTCTAGTGCCCTCCTGCTGGTATCTGCCCAACTCTTCTGTCGATCCTGAGCCGTCTTAATACGCTGTCTGATCATTTGGACCTTGTCGACTGTCTGAACAATGAGCTCGGGACCCAGTAATCTTCGCTCTCCCACAGCATCCCAACACACTGGGGATCGACACTTCCGCCTGTAAAGTGCTTCGAAAGGAGCCATCTGGATGCTAGCCTGATAACTGTTGTTATAAGAAAACTCGACTAGATGCAGATGATCTTCCCAGGAACCCTGAAAGTCCAACATGCAGGCCCTGAGCATATCCTCGAGCGTCTGAATCGTACGCTCGGACTGTCCATCCGTCTGCGGGTGATAAGCTGTACTGAACTTGAGGCGGGTACCCAAACTCTCCTGTAAGCTCCTCCTAAAGTGCGACACGAATCTAGTGTCCCGATCTGACATAATGCTGATTGGAACACCGTGAAGTCGCACTATCTCCTGCATGTATCTCTCTGCCAGTGACTCTGTCGACTGTCCAACTCGGAATGGTAGGAAGTGTGCATCTTTCGTGAGGCGGTCGACGATAACCCAAATGGCGTTGTTGCCCTTAGGGCTCCATGGTAAGGCCGTCACGAAATCCATAGTAATGTGCTCCCACTCCCATTCTGGTATCGGAAGCGGTTGCAGCAATCCCGCTGTCCTCTGATGCTCCGCCTTCACTTGCTGGCATACCAAGCATCTGGATACGAACCTCACAATTTCCCGCTTCATCCCGTTCCACCAAAAATGTTGCTTTAGGTCCTGATACATCTTTGTACCTCCCGGATGCACAAAATAAGCTGAACTATGCGCTTCAGCCAGTACCTCTTCTCGAACATCTCCTTTGGGTATGCAGAGTCTGCTACCGAATCTCAAGGAACCATCTTCATGTATGATTAAGTCCGATCTCAGCCCGGCTTCTACTTGCGCTATGAAATTTTGCAATCGAGGATCATCCGCTTGTGCAGCCTTAATGCGATCCACAAGGGAAGACTGCACGTGTAGTTGCCAAAGTTGACTGAGTGCGCTCGGTGTAATGACTTCAAGCTCGAGTCTCTGAAAGTCCTCAACAATGCTCCTCTGATTGATCAACATCATGATCGCTGGCTTGCGACTGAGCGCATCTGGTACAACATTTACTTTCCCCGGGTGATACCGAAGGTCCAAGTCATAATCTGCCATCAGCTCTAGCCATCGGCGCTGCCTCATGTTTAGTTCCTTCTGAGTGAAGACGTACTTCAAGCTTTTATGATCCGTGTACACCTCCACTTTCTCGCCCAATAGGTAGTAACTCCAAATCTTCAACGCAAAGACCACTGCCGCTAACTCCAAGTCATGTGTAGGATAGTTCTTCTCGTGATTCCTCAGCTGTCGAGAGGCGTAAGCAACCACTCAACCGTGCTGCATCAGAACACAGCCTAATCCCTTCCCTGAGGCATCACTGTGTATCACCAAACCACCGGAATCATCTGGTACTGTAAGGATAGGCGCCGTGGTTAACTTCTGCTTCAGTGTGTCAAATTCCTGTGTACACTCCTCTGTCCACGCAAATGGTACATCCTTCCGTGTCAGCCTCGTCAGTGATTCAGCGATTCCTGAAAAGTCTTGGACGAACCTCCGATAATAACCTGCCAATTCCAGAAAGCTTCTGATCTAGGCCATAGATTTCGGTGTTGGCCAATCTCTGACAGATTCTATCTTTGCCGAGTCCACCGAGATGCCTTCGCCCGAAACAATGTGTCCCAAAAACTGAACCTTGTCCAGCCATAATTCACACTTGCTTAATTTTGCATACAGCTTCTCTTCCCGAAGAATTTGTAGAACCGTGCGCAAATGCTCAACATGCTCCTCCCGGGTTTTCGAGTAGACAAGTATGTCGTCGATAAATAAAACGACAAACGTGTCCAAATACTTTGCAAACACCCTGTTCATCAAGTCCATGAATATCGCTGGAGCATTGGTAACACCGAACGGCATCACAAGAAACTCATAGTGTCCGTATCGGGTCCTGAAAGCCGTCTTGCATACATCCTCGGCTGCTACTCTAATTTGATGATATCCAGAATGGAGATCCAACTTCGAAAATACCTTGGCCCCACTTAGCTGATCGAATAAGTTGTCGATGCTCGGGATTGGATACTTGTTCTTTATTGTGACCTTGTTCATCTCCCGATAACCTATACACATCCGCAGCGATCCATTCTTCTTCTTCACTAACAGAACTACCGCACCCCACGGTGAAACACTCGGCCGGATAAATCCCTTCTCCAAGAGTTCAATTTGTTTCTTCAGTTCTGCCAACTCGACCGGTGCCATTCTGTACGGGGCCTTGGAAACTGGTGCTGTACCTGGAGTCAGATCGATCGAGAACTCCAAGACGCGTGGAGGTGGTAGACCTGGTAGATCTTCAGGAAACACGTTCAGAAAGTCCCGAACAATCTCTGGGGCTGCGCTCTCATCAATCTCCATAGCCGTCAGCTCCTTTGGCTTGGCTCTATACTTGGCTGGCTCCAAAGATTCGCTTCCGCCCTCGAAAATAAACTCCGGGTGATTGGGAATGCGGAAGGTACTTGTTCCCGCCAAAATTTTGGCTCAAAACCCGTTCCAATAAAATAAAAATAAATAAATAATAAAGGAGAAAACCTCCTTTTCAGAGCAAAGCTCTGTTCAAATCCCAAGGCGGGAAATGAAGCAACGCTTCTGTTTCCCCCAATCAGAGCAAGGCTCTGTTCTGAAAATTAAAATGAAAATTAAAAAAATCAAAGAAGCAACGCTTCAGCTGACTTGCGCTCTGCGCTGCGCGCCACGTAGCAGCGCAGTTGCACTGTGCTCTGTGCTGCGCGACACGTATCAAGCGCAGTTGCGCTAGCGCAGTCGCGCTGCGCTCTGCGCTGCGCGCCACGTGGCAGAGCAGTTGCGCTAGCGCAGTCGCGCTGCGCTCTGCGCTGCGCGCCACGTGGCAGCGCAGACTGCGCTAGCGCTCTGCGCTGCGCGACACGTGTCAAGCGCAGGAGCGTTTGCGCCAAACAGAATTAAAATTCCAGTAAGATCTTTCTGTTCTTGTTAAAACAAGAAGATTGTCTTCTGTAAAACAGAAGCTCTTGGATCAAAGATCCAACGGTGGGGAAAATTCCCCAAATCACTCAGAGAATGATCTTTTTAACAAATTTAATAAATTTATGGGCACTATATAAAGGCCCCTAGACCCTAATTCAAAAAGGATCAACATCGAGATCATCATCAACAACACAGAGAATAGAGAGACTCAAAAAATAGAGAGAGAACTCTAAAGAACTCTGAGAAGAAACTCAAAAAAGAGAGAAAGGTAAAACCTTTATAAAAGAAGAATTTCTTCTGAATAGATCATTGATCTAAGAACAAGATCAATGATCTTCAATAAATAAAAATAATAATAATAACAGTGTCGTGCACTTTTTTATGAACCATTGGTTCTGGAGTCTTAAAGATTCTTTTCTTGAATCCAAAATTGGATTAAGTTATTGAACAGTGCCTTGCACTTGCAAAATCTGCATTGTTGCGCTCCTGGGTTGGCGCAAGCCACCAGAGAGTGCCACGTGTCAGCACCATAACAACTTGCGCTATGCACTTTTAAGATAGAGCATTGCTCTCTGAAATTGGCGCAACTCACCAGAGCGCGCCACGTGCCGCAATAGCAGTGCACTGCGCTTGTGCTCACCAGAGCGTGACACGTGTCACCTCCACATGCGCTTGCGCTCAATAATTGGCGCAAAGCGCCTGACAGGCCACATGGCCACTGTCAGATTGATTAATGCACTGCATTATTTACAGAAGGGCCAACGCCAATTAAAAAAGGCCTAACAGGCCTAATAAAATGCAATGCATTATTTTAGAAAGGGCAGAGCCCAAACAAAGACAGATGCTCTGCATCATAAATAAAGGGACAGAGCCCAAATCAAAAAGGCCTAGCAGGCCAGAATGAAATGCAGTGCATTATTAAACAGGGGCAAAACCCTAGCACAGGCCTAATAGGCCAAAGATAAAAAAAATGTTGAATATTCTCAACTGGACTTAGCCCAATCATGGCCGTAAGTCCTCAAATTAAATCGATTGAGCACGGCTGCTCCCTTAAATCAATTTACATCCGGTTCAAGGGTACATCTCTGAACTCCTCTGACACCTATCGTTGTAATCCTTCAACGATGTCAGAGAGGTGATGGGTCCCGATGGCCACAACTGGCAATGGACCACCATGTCCCTAAACTGGCAATGGACCACTATGTCCCTAAACTGGAGATGGACCACCATGTCCCTAAATTGGCAATGGACCACCATGTCTCTAAACTGGAGATGGACCACCATGTCCCTAAACTGGAGATGGACCACCATGTCCCTAAACTGGAGACGGACCACTATGTCCTTAAACTGGTATTGGACCGCAATGTCCTTAAACTACCAATGGACCCCCATGTCCCTAAACTGGAACATGGACCACTACGTCCCTAAACTGGAACAATAGAGCTCCAAATGCTCTTTTGTCGGATCTAAACGATCCTTTTTAAGTTGATCTTAGCCTCAAAAATGGCTAACGTATCCTTAAACTTTCAAACAGACTTTAGTCCCAAATCGGACTATAAATCCCCTAATCAACTTTGGTTCAAAGGTACATCTCTGAACTCCTCTGACACCTATCGTTGTAATCCTTCAACAACGTCAGAGAGGTGACGGGTCCCAACGGCCATACATAACATGGACCACTATGTCCCTAAACTGGAACAATAGAGCCTCCAAATGCTCTTTTGTCGGATCTAAACGATCCTGTTAAGTCGATCTTAGTCTCAAATCGGACTAACACATCCTTAACAAACGTTTAAGTCGATCTTAGCCTCAAATATGGCTAACGTATCCTTAAACCAAAACACCAAACCCAAATCTAAGAAAACACGGATTTGGACTAATCCACGTCCTACGGGCGACGACATAAATTAGTCTCCGTATACAATCCATGGGCAACCACAAACAAAACAAACACCCACGACACGAAGTGAAATTCTGGAGAAGGAGAAAATTGTTACCGCGATGCGGTAGCGTAATTAACTGCAGGGGCTTACGCCTGCAGGGAAGAGCGTCCCCACAATCAAAAACCCCTCAAGCGAGGGGGAATCTGACGAAGTCTGCTATATCGGCCGCATCCATCTAAACCTCCGATACACGGTGCCATAAATCAACTTGGCATCTTCAGAGAGGTGGACGGATAAAACCAAATAGCATCTTCCCTGAATCTCAGGCAAGACGTCCATGTCTTGGCCGCCGTTCGGAGGGGAACAGATTCTGGCACGCCCGGTGAGACTTCTTCCTCTTTCCACTCCACACTTCGTGTGTTGTGTTCGCGAACAAATCGCGGTTTGCTGTGGTTGCCTGTGGATTTGAGGTACTAAGATTTGGTGTCTTGCTTCGTGCAGAAAACAGAAGATTAATGGCTTCAAACTGCACTACCTGCAACTGCGACTCTCGCTCCGTCCTTACTGGAGGAGTGACTTATGGTCCCCAAGCGGCCTCCTTTTTCAAGATGCCAGTAGAGCAAGTAACTCAAGCCACCACTGGACTATTCTTCGGGACCATGCTCCCACCGATGAGCTTCAATGCCCCAATGATATTGCAAGAAGCCCCAAAGAAGTCAGTCTTTGATCGACTTACCACTGCCGCGACCCCTCTCAACGGGGCGCCCAACTTCAATACCTCAGTTTTCAACAGACTGGGCCAGAACGTCTACAAGCCGGCGATACCCGGAGCTGCCATCCCAGAGCGGATAGCCATCCTGGCTCAGGCGAACGAAATCATTGGAAAGGCTTCTCTTTCTAAGAAGTCAGCTTTTACAGGGCTGGCCATTCCGGTTGCTGCTCCAGGCGAAATCACCAAAATTGCTTCCTCTGCTGGGAAGTCAGCTTTTGATAGGTTGACCATCCCCATCCAATGGACGTCGGTCTTTAAGAGGCTGATACCAGCAAATTCTGACCAACACAGGGGGCATGACGAAGTCACCCTTATAACTAAAACAACTCCATCCGCGAGACACACTTGCCGTCGCCACTGGCACCGAGTGAGGAAGGCTGGGGGCAACTCCCCCTCTGGGATAACTCCGCCAGCTCCAACGGTGGGGATCGATGCTGCTGTTCTAACCGGGAACAGCTTTGAATTGCATAACACGGTGCGCAGAAACTCTCCTACTACGGTGTTGAAACGAACTCCTTCACCTGCGGAGAATACTCCAGAGAAGAAGCTAGAGCATCCCCCTCAACGGCTGTCCTCTAAAATTTACAAAGTATGGCGACAAGTCCAAGAGTCGGTGATTGATGAAAACTATCTCCGCTGACAGGAAAAGATGAGGGTTCGGCAGGAGAAGGATTACTCCGTCAAGCCACAAAAAGCAACAGCTGCTTGGGTGCCCACTGCAACGGCTCCCTCAACTTCGAACACTCAAAAAAGAAGGAGGTCGGGGAAGATCCCTGTGTCTTTGGCAAATCGCAAAGACACTGAATCTAAACGCCCCAAGTCTGGGGGCATGGTAGTGCACACTGTTTATATGTCTTCCGGAAAGGAGGAAAGCCGCGCTGCGACGGGTCACCGACCACTCACCCGATCCATGACAAAAGCCCAAGAGCAGCAACAGAAGCTTCAGGAAATGATGACTGCGATGGCTGCACTTACCGAGCCAAAAAAAAAGCTCGGAAGTATTATCAGAGCAGCGTCACGAACAAGAAACCGATGCTGACTTCTTACGTAGAGTCCTCGAAAAGAAGGACAAAGAAGCCGCAGAACAAGCGGCTAACATAAAACAAATGGCACTCCTCTTCCAAGATATGGTAGGGATAATGTTATAGCCGGACCCTCCAGCTGATGACCCTCCAATCATTGTTGAAAACGATAAAGGGGAGACATCTAATCCTCCTCCGGCTCTTTCAGCAGCCAAGGAAGAAACCATTTCCAAGGCCGCACTGGATGACTATATAGCTCAGCAAATACAAGCTCATCAGGCGAATGAGGCGGCTGGGCAAATTGCTAGAACCGGACGACCCTACCTGGGCTGGTATGACCAAATCAGTTACCCGTTGGGATATACGATCCCTAAGTTCTACGCATATAAAGGGACAGGGAACCCACATCAGCATGTCGCTCAATTCAGGGCCTTATGCGGCTGTTAGTTATATGTATGCCCTAGAGGCCATTACTGTACATAGGATGTATATTGTAGTGGATGCTGGGACATATATAGGGAGGACTTTCTTGCTCGACATGATAGTATGCTATCTGGTTACCCTTTACCTTAACGTGTATGCTGATTGTCTCTCTGTTACATGTTGGTAAAGCCCTTAGGATCTGTACTTGACTACCTGGACTATGATGCGGATCATACTAGTGGGGACATGGTAGTCCATAAGTACATCCTTCAAAGTCCCTAGTCGTGGGTGTATCGAGATGGGGCATCGATATACCAGAGTAGACTAGCGTATACCTTCTCGACCCATACAGATGGGCGATGGATGATCCCATATCCATTGGTGTTTGACATCAGAGATGATATACGGGTGCTCAGTAGAGACTGGGTACACTGGACGGACTCGCCGAGAACTCCCAGATGGTATTATACCTCACGTCAGATGGCAGTTCTCTGGTGACACTGGTACAGAGTAGTCTGTTGACCCGAGATCGTCATAGAGTCTTGTGTGGTTCCCACTGTGCTTTGATTTCCATCTTACCACGTCCAAGAGGGCGTGCAAAACGGTGGTTTTTGGGTACAGTCCCGAGTCACATGGAGGCAATGAGCGATAGGAGGGGATTCGTCTCTCCCGGTATAGGGGGTTGATGTTGCGCTGTGTTCGATTGGCTATAACAGGAAATCCCTGGCCAGGGTTGCTGAGATTTACTGGTAAGTGTTACCAGTAGTTTCTTGAATAGTTATAGACCTCATATCGACACGACTTATCGAGCTATTGGGGTCTGACGTTTACCACCCCTAGGCGAGATATGCGACATATCAGACGATCAGACCGGACTGTACGGTAGTGTTACTGGTCGGATTCACTGGAGTGTGAGCGGGCTTGCTCGTCGATCTTCAGATCGCTCAATACCCGGGTGGCCGTTACGTTTAGCAAACCGCTTGCGGCTTGTGGATGTTTGATATGATCATCATCCGCTGCCGGCGTATTGACGAGTCTTTAGAGTCCTACACAGAGGTTTCCTGGCTCAAGCGAAACGAAATAGGAGCGCATATGAGATATGTGCGGGACCGAGAATAATGCGTGTATGTGATACCATATTTCATTCTCGCGATCAATGCGTCGAATGGTTGTATGCGATATAACCTAGTTATCGATTCAAGCGTTGATTCGATAAGCCGATACATTGGATACTAGTCGGTTATATGCGATATGACCGGATCATTGAATCAAGTGTTGATTTAATGATTTAATGCATAATTATATATTTGATATATTACTTTGCATTAACTAGTATCGGTTCACTTTAAATGGATTTTCTCGCTCAGGTGTGCGCATTGCATATGCGATATGTTTTGTGCACTTGCTTGTATCATATTTGATGGTGCATGCAAAAATGGTTAAGTATAAAGAATTAAACCTTGGTTAAAGGAATGGTTAGGGTTTATTATTTGTTATTCATTTATCTTATTTAATTATCTATTTATTTTTGATAAATGAATAAATGAAAAGATAATGAGGAAAAAGGTTGCTTTCTTTTGATCCTTCATGAATCTTCATGAAAACTTTGACCATTTTGTCTCATGCTTAACCCTAACCACTTCTATTAACTCAAGTTAATTCTCTACACCTAACCATGGTGAGAATTATGATAAGAATGGATTTTTCCTTTTATTTTAATTCTTATCATAATATTTATCTTCTTCTTGCTCTTCTTCTTCATGAAGAAGCTTGTCTTCATCAATGGCATATTGAGCATATGAGTGAGAAATCCAATTCTAAAGTCTACCCACTTTCTATTTCTTCATCCTCTATCTCTTGCCAAGTAGTAGAGTGTGTTTCCTTCACAAGTTTTTAGGGCTTGGTGAAGGTGGAGCTTGATTTAGCGATGCCTCGACGTAGATCATCTTCGGCATGGACATCGACGACCTAGCTCGCTTTTTCTCCGACGAAGCCGACTCTAGAGCCCGGATTCCTTTTGGACAGCGGAGACGACTTCGTTGCGGAGCTATGGAGGTGGAGCACCGGATCTACAAAGGTTGTATTTCCGATATCCCATTAGTTAATTGTTAACTAGTTATCTTTTCGCCTAAATATCTAGCCAACGATCCGTAGTCGGGTCTCTCGGCACCTAGATTTTTTGAAATTGGCATGGTCGATGCCATGTGAGACCTCATTAGGATGCCTAGGAACCCTACAGTGGTATCAGAGCCTAGCTAGAGCCTTAGGCGAAGTCTAGACGCGATTTGAAGTCCGAACGAACCGAAACCGCAAAATTTCCATGCTCTCTGTCCGTTTTCTGAAAACGTGGATTTTTCAAAATTAAAAATTGCTAAAAAATTCAGCAGGGAAAAATAAGAATTACCATGCAAAAATTTACTGATGAACAGTACAAACCGCGGCGGAATGATGACGTCATCGTACACTGTTTGCACAGTAACTCCTATTATATTATGCTGGATTTTCTGGAAATTTTTAATATTTATTCAAGAGTTGAATTTTCTGGAGTTGTTTTGGGGATTCGGTGTTTCGATCGGGGTATCAAATTTTGTCTATGTGGCTTTCCGGATAAATTTTAGAATATGTTAAAAAGTTCGACCGGATATAAATACCCAATTTTTCCCCTGTCGGGAAATTTCCAAGTGTTGGATTTTTCCGTAGTTTAACGACGTTCTAAGTAGTGCAAGTAACGCGATGGTCCCTCTAGAAGACAACAAACCTTAACTCGATTATTTGACCGTCTTGAACTGCCCTTTGAACCTTCGGGTTTGGGGCAGTACGGCGTGCCACATGTGAGGCGTTGGCTTGACCCTTCTACGGCTGGACCGTCGGTACTGAGGCACGAACTGAATGTTGTTAGACTTATTTCATGTGTTGATCTGTATCGGGAAAACTTGGGTGTTCGAATGTTCAATCGGAAAGTTTAACATTTTCTAATTATCTGGAATGGGATACAATAATTGGAATTCACAAGAAGTTATGAGATAACTGAATGAATGTTATAAACATAGCAGTTTAGTCTCACTTGATCGATTGCCACGGAATTTTGATGTGATCAAAACTCCGTCGCAATCACGTAGCGTACGCGGATACTCGCCGGGCAAACTTAATAGACAGCTACATCCCATAGCCCCGACCAAGTGACTGTAGGAGAACCCCGTCGCCGAAAGCATCCGTCCGGGTGCTCGCGGTAGCGGTGTTCCGCCTTGGTGCACTTCGTCGACGGTATCGGGGGTGCGGCCGTCTACTGAAGTTTGCGACGAGCATTCGATCAAAATGTCGGGAATCTTGTTGAATTACCCGACTTGGTATTGAAAAGTGTTTTCGATTTTGAGACTAAAATGCGGGGTTTATAATTGTTAGGCATGCGATGTCTAAGTAATTCATTTGGTCAGGCATGCGATGTCTGAGGTGGTTGCGGATTCCAACTGTTGTAGTTTTACACTTTCTTTTCTGTGACCGTAAGTGTAATATGTGATATCGCCGGTTTCGTTGCTATATGTCAACGACAATTGGGATGCGCATATTTACTTACGTTGATGACATGTGATGTTATGTGTTGCTGGATATGTTATATTGGATCGTCGTGTTTGAATAGCCGGGGGTTTTTATGTGAGATGAGTGTTTTTCATTTTCATTCATGTAAAAACTTGTATGTAATATTCTTTTATTGGGGCACTTCCAGGTAGCGGAAGTAGTCACCATTTGTATATTATTTACTTTTCCGCACTAGGATAGACCCAAGGAGGGGAGCACAAGTAACCGGGTTCTGGAGTCCAGTGGGAGACCAACTCGAGGAGTCGAGTCCGGGTCTCCTAACTCTAGAATTGGCAGGGTTGCTTGCCGCTCTCGTAGGGGTCTAGGGGTGTGGGTTTGGCTATTCATCACGACCGTGGAATCCGTGTTTTATACTGGCTCGTATTAAAACACGGACGTCCTAGTATATCCAATATTTCATATGATTCTTCTGCTGCGATATCTGTGATGTGATCATGTGATGTTCTGTGATAGATACAGTATATAGTATATATGATATATTATATAGACGTTACTTATGTTTTACACCCGCGCTAGCCCTGCCCCGCTCTGCCGTTAGTTACCTAACCTAACGGTGCACGAGGGGACATCGAGGCGCATGCGGATGGCATAAGTGTACGTCGTATTTATCTGTGATGTTTAGGTACTTAAATGATGGGACTTCATTAATGTGATTAATGAAATAAAAGAAACCTAAGATGTTGTAGAATCGAATTTCAAAATAAAACAGGTAGCTACAGTTCTTGCTTTGCACAGAGGTATATGAGATATATCCTGCACCTTATTCGACGAGGAAAGGACCGAGATCCCTTCACCGGGAGTGACTCCTTTAGCAATAACTGGCAGATGCTAGACACTCGGTTTGTCTTTTGATTGCTTTTAAGTGTTTTTGCTTTGCACAGTGATATATATGATATATCCCGCACCTCATTCGACGAGGAAAGGACCGACGATCCCTTCACCGGGAGTGACTCCTTTAGCAAAACTAGAAAAGCCTCAAAAGCACTCCATTTTAAAATCATTTGATTCTACAACGATATCAAGTTCATTACGCAATAGGTTTTCAGAAAAACCTGTCGTAGCCCTCCGTCATTTCAGATATGTACTAGTTAGTATTCGTGCTGCGGTAGTTTGGCATTCGTCAAGGCGTAGTGTACGGTAGCTAACTAGTATTTATCTGCTTGAGCATATGATGCGATTGGATTAGGGTATTCGTACGGCGTTGTTTGGCATTCGTCAAGGGTCGTGCGGGTGGGTTTAATTCAATCAAGAAATGTACGGGTTGAACTTGACTAGTGGACTATGGGTTGTTTGGCATTCGTCAAGGTCATAGCGAGCTAGGGGCAAAATATTATCGGGAATTTCAAGTGTTGAAATTTGCAATGAGATTGCATACCTTCTATGAGATAGTTGGATCCCGATACCCGCTGCGAGTAAGTGTTACTCCTGGGAGAGTTTTATACATTACAATTAGCCGATCAAGTAGGTGTCTAGAAAGGTGTCAACGGGGTTACGCCTCTGGGAAAACGAGGTTTACATTAATTAGGTTCGTGCGAAAGCACGGGGGACCTCCCTCAAAGTACCGACACTGGCCTGGCTGAAAGATTGGCGAACTTGTAGTGTGTAATTAATCCCGGCTAGTCTTTCCTTTTAGGGTTTGAAGGAAGATTTGATAAAAAGCAGTGGGAGCCATCCTGATTAGATAAAATAATAACCAATCTATTCTTGCAAGAGCGCACGCTGAGTGTTTTCTTCTCTCTCTCTCCAGGTAGCGACCATATCACGCCTTAATCAAGATAAAAATACGGAATATTGACCGAACCCGCTTGTTATACTGAGCTGGGGAACGTTGGTCCCGCTCCAACTTATAATTGTTATAAGACAGAGCAGGAAATTGGGGATTACCAGAATTCCCGTGCCGCCTAAACGAAGAGAGTGCATGCTGATGCATCATCTTCGGGTGTGTTCATTACAGAGAACTGTTTCTCAGTATCCTTTACGTCCTGGGTATGTGATACCAGATCAGGATCCCAGATATGTAATCTGTTACATAGGGCTGCAGAAAGGTAGAAAACTGAGAACGGGTGATAAGTTTCATGAGGCAGAAAACGGGGCAAGTGTTGCAGCCAAGTCTGTTGGTCACTGTCACCCTGTATTACCAATACATTGATTCTGAACGAATGTTATTAGATACCGAACCTGATATACAAAATCATATCAGTCTCTTTATTAGTAAAGAAAGGATATAATTTTGTATTGTTAGATAATGTTTTGAACATTTCCTATATCAAAAGTTGATCGGTTCAGGCACGTTATCTAAAAGCGTTGATGTTCTAAATCAAACTACAGTTTTTAGTATACAGAACACACACAAGAGGAAGAGTTCAGAACTGAACGAATCCTTCTTGAGGCATTATAGACTAGGTCACATCAATGCGACCCGACTAGCTGAAGTTACATGTAGATGCATATTTAAATCAGTTTGAATTTACATCTTGTGAAACTTGCCAGTCATGTCACAGAGATAAGATGACCACAGCTCTGTTTATTGGAAACAGAGAAAGAGTTAGTAAACTCTTGGGATGATACATGTTGATGTATGTAGGTCCCCTGTCTACACATGCCAAGACCGGTTCTTTGTACTTCATTATATTCTCTGATAATCTCTCAAGATTCAGTCATATGTTCCTGTTGAAACATGAGTCCGAACCTTTTGAGATATTCACAGAATATAAGCTAGAAGTAGAGAACCAAAACACAGGTATAAGTATTATATCCTTTGATGAGATCAAGGAGGAGAATACTTGAGCACGGAAATCCTGGATTATTCAAAAGGAGAATGAGATTCTCTCTCAGCATTACTCCTCTGTATACACCATAGCACGATGGTATATCGGGGCGGAGCAATAACACCCTATATGATAAGGTGTGCTCTATGATGAGTACTACTGAGTTACCTATTTCCTTTTGGGAGTTATGCACTTGAGAAGCTGCATACCTATTGAATAGGGTTCCAATCAAATCAGTTGCCTACCGCTTCATATGTGATATGGAAAGGGAAGAGCCCATATCTTAAGTTGGTTAAGATTTGGGGTTGTCTGGCCTATGTCTAAAAGCAAAATCCGGACAAGCTCGAGGCAAGGTCTGTTATGTAGAACTGGAAAAGTTCCAGCTATACGAACTACAGCAGATGATTTGATAGAACCAAGGGATTCAGTAGATACCAACGAACCTCAGCCTCTCCGCCGATCTAGTAGGGTTCCTCACCCACCTGAGAGATACTTTGGTTTCTCTATGACAGTGGGAGCGAGGATTGCATCATGAGATGATGACCCAACTAGTTTCGAGCAGGCCATCGAGAGTAAGACTCTGTAAGAATGGCTGGATGTTTAGTGATCTGAGATGGAATCCTTATACACCAACAAAGTATGGACTTTAGCTGCTATATCTGAAGGGTTAAATCCCCATCAGGAGCAAGTATATCTTGAGAAGATTACTTGGTGTAGATGGAAAAGTTGAGACTTTCAAAGCTAGACGTGTTGAAGGTTTTCGTCATCGACCAGGCGTGGATAATGATAAAACCTTTTCCAGTACCTATGCTTAAGTCCATCCAGATACTACTTGCCACGGCTTCATACCATGACTACGATATCTGGTGGTTGGGTGTCATGACTGCTTTTCTAAATGATGTTTTAGAAGAGTGCGTCTATAAGTACACAGCCAGAGGGCTTCGTAGATAGTGGGAGCAGCGGAAACGTGTGCAAGATGCTTTATAGGATAAAGCAGGCATCGCGGAGTCGGAACATCTGTTTTGATGAAGCGGTCAAAGAAGTTGACATCATCAAAATGGTAGATGAACCTTGTATAAACAAGAAGGTAGTAGAGAGTATGGTGACGATCCTCGTAGAGTACGTGGATGACATACCCTTGATAGGGAAGGAGTTTCCTATGCTACGCTCGATCAATCTCCGCTTATCACAATGATTCTCCATATAGGATCAAAATGATACCTCCTAAATCCTGAGTTTTAGATCTATGAGATAGATTTAATTGGATGTTAGGATTCTCACAAATTGTAGTGAGACGGTATCAACCGATCCTGGGGAGAATCACTGGAAGGGTTCCAGGGTGATAAAGACGACTGAATGTCAGTCACAGGCATTGTCTTTACCCTAAGCAAAGGGACGGTATGTTGGAAGAGTTCCAAGCTAGATACCGTGACATACTAGACGATAAAGGCAGGATACATCGCTACTTAAGATGCTACCAAAGAGGCTGTTTGGGTGTATATTGGTTCATGAGATGAACTATGTTCCTCCCATTGTGTGACAATGGAGTTGTGGCTTATGCCAAGGAACGCCGGTCCCATCAGTGATCCAGACATATTCTAAGGCAGTATCACTTGATCATGGAGATGGTTGATCTCCAGGGAGATCGAGGTATAGGAGAGTAGACTCAGAGGACAACACAGCGGATCCACTCACAAAGGCCTGTTCCCAGAGAGAGACTTTTATGGGATGGTTGAGTATGAGATACTACAACCACTGCTACAGATGGCCCTAGTGCAAGTGGGAGATTGTTAGTTATATGTATGCCCTAGAGGCCATTACTGTACATAGGATGTATATTGTAGTGGATGCTGGGACATATATAGGGAGGACTTTCTTGCTCGACATGATAGTATGCTATCTGGTTACCCTTTACCTTAACGTGTATGCTGATTGTCTCTCTGTTACATGTTGGTAAAGCCCTTAGGATCTGTACTTGACTACCTGGACTATGATGCGGATCATACTAGTGGGGACATGGTAGTCCATAAGTACATCCTTCAAAGTCCCTAGTCGTGGGTGTATCGAGATGGGGCATCGATATACCAGAGTAGACTAGCGTATACCTTCTCGACCCATAAAGATGGGCGATGGATGATCCCATATCCATTGGTGTTTGACATCAGAGATGATATACGGGTGCTCAGTAGAGACTGGATACACTGGACGGACTCGCCGAGAACTCCCAGATGGTATTATACCTCACGTCAGATGGCAGTTCTCTGGTGACACTGGTACAGAGTAGTCTGTTGACCCGAGATCGTCATAGAGTCTTGTGTGGTTCCCACTGTGCTTTGATTTCCATCTTACCACGTCCAAGAAGGCGTGCAAAACGGTGGTTTTTGGGTACAGTCCCGAGTCACATGGAGGCAATGAGCGATAGGAGGGGATTCGTCTCTCCCGGTATAGGGGGTTGATGTTGCGCTGTGTTCGATTGGCTATAACAGGAAATCCCTGGCCAGGGTTGCTGAGATTTACTGGTAAGTGTTACCAGTAGTTTCTCGAATAGTTATAGACCTCATATCGACACGACTTATCGAGCTATTGGGGTCTGACGTTTACCACCCCTAGGCGAGATATGCGACATATCAGACGATCAGACCGGACTGTACGGTAGTGTTACTGGTCGGATTCACTGGAGTGTGAGCAGGCTTGCTCGTCGATCTTCAGATCGCTCAATACCCGGGTGGCCGTTACGTTTAGCAGACCGCTTGCGGCTTGTGGATGTTTGATATGATCATCATCCGCTGCCGGCGTATTGACGAGTCTTTAGAGTCCTACACAGAGGTTTCCTGGCTCAAGCGAAACGAAATAGGAGCGCATATGAGATATGTGTGGGACCGAGAATAATGCGTGTATGTGATACCGTATTTCATTCTCGCGATCAATGCGTCGAATGGTTGTATGCGATATAACCTAGTTATCGATTCAAGCGTTGATTCGATAAGCCGATACATTGGATACTAGTCGGTTATATGCGATATGACCGGATCATTGAATCAAGTGTTGATTTAATGATTTAATGCATAATTATATATTTGATATATTACTTTGCATTAACTAGTATCGGTTCACTTTAAATGAATTTTCTCGCTCAGGTGTGCGCATTGCATATGCGATATGTTTTGTGCACTTGCTTGTATCATATTTGATGGTGCATGCAAAAATGGTTAAGTATAAAGAATTAAACCTTGGTTAAAGGAATGGTTAGGGTTTATTATTTGTTATTCATTTATCTTATTTAATTATCTATTTATTTTTGATAAATGAATAAATGAAAAGATAATGAGGAAAAAGGTTGCTTTCTTTTGATCCTTCATGAATCTTCATGAAGACTTTGACCATTTTGTCTCATGCTTAACCCTAACCACTTCTATTAACTCAAGTTAATTCTCTACACCTAACCATGGTGAGAATTATGATAAGAATGGATTTTTCCTTTTATTTTAATTCTTATCATAATATTTATCTTCTTCTTGCTCTTCTTCTTCTTCATGAAGAAGCTTGTCTTCATCAATGGCATATTGAGCATATGAGTGAGAAATCCAATTCTAAAGTCTACCCACTTCCTATTTCTTCATCCTCTACCTCTTGCCAAGTAGTAGAGTGTGTTTCCTTCACAAGTTTTTAGGGCTTGGTGAAGGTGGAGCTTGATTTAGCGATGCCTCGACGTAGATCATCTTCGGCATGGACATCGACGACCTAGCTCGCTTTTTCTCCGACGAAGCCGACTCTAGAGCCCGGATTCCTTTTGGACAGCGGAGACGACTTCGTTGCGGAGCTATGGAGGTGGAGCACCGGATCTACAAAGGTTGTATTTCCGATATCCCATTAGTTAATTGTTAACTAGTTATCTTTTCGCCTAAATATCTAGCCAACGATCCGTAGTCGGGTCTCTCGGCACCTAGATTTTTTGAAATTGGCATGGTCGATGCCATGTGAGACCTCATTAGGATGCCTAGGAACCCTACAGCGGCAATACGGGAGGCGACGATAAACTGTTACTTCGCCAATTCGTCGGCAGCTTAGCAGAAACAACCTTTGAATGGTATTCGGAGCTACCTAACGACTCTGTCAAAACATTTTCGGAGATGGAGCTACTGTTTACACAAAGATTCGCGAGTGCTAGTGGACGCACCCCGATAACAGCACTGATCAATGCCAGGATAAGGCCAGACGAAACGTGGGTCCAATATGCAACATGATGGCGGAACCTATGGTCGAAATGCGAACAATGTATCGAAAAAGCGCCAGCGGTGGGCATGTTCGTGGGCACTCTCGATTCGCAAGCGACTATATCCCAATTCATGATGTTCTTCAGGCCGACCACTTTCCAGGCCTTGATCGACAAATTAGCCCAAATGGACCAGATGGGCCATGGACCGTCTCCTCTAAAACTGGACTCTCGAAATGAGAAGAAAGGAAAAGCGATCGTTGTTGCCAATACTCAACAACAGCCGAGCAAATCAAAGCCGGTTGCTCGCCAAAACAATATGCGTCCACGCCCATCCCTCGAGGAAAGACTGGGACGTCCTTACTCGTTTCCCCAGGATAAAACAAGGAAACTGTTTGAGCTGGTAGTGCGCAACGGATTCATCAATCTGTCGAGTCCGAAACGTCCGCTACAGCCAGGCGATGTCAACGATCCCAATTATTGCCCTTACCACCAAACGGTAAGTCACCCGATCGAGGATTGTTTTGTCTTTAAGGGATGGATCGAGGATCAGTACCTACAAGGCAAGTTTGCGATGTTTGAAAAGTGGAAAGTAAACCCACCACAGCCGCATACTCCAAAGAAGACGGACACGCTGGGGGCAACTTGTTCTTTTGTTGAGGACGAAAACGATGGAGAAGACTCATCAGATGAATCCGAAGACTATGTAGCGACTTGTCACGTGATCTCTCACTCATTGATAGATGATGAAGAGGCTCCTTGCACCGAGAAACCGAGGGCGGGTCCTGAACCAGAACTTCTGTGGCCGTCAGACGAGATGATCGATGCCTTCCTGAATGAGATTCGTCTGAAAAGTAAAGCCAATCAGGAGCGTGAGATGGCCATATTGGAAGGAGTCAAACGCCGGCGACTAGACGAAAGAGTCGAGGCACTCCCGTCAAATCAAAAGACATCCGCTGCGGATAAAAACAAATTCAAGACGAGGAAAATTTTTTCTAAAGCCATATCAATAAGAATGAAGCTACCACCCTCTGAAGAAAACACTCTCGGTGGAGTAGAGATGCATCCTAATTGCTGCTTATATCATCAGAAGATCACACATCCTACTGAAGACTGCGACTCCTTTAAGTGTTGGTGGCAAGGGTATGTCGCCCACAGGCAATACGTTAACAGAACAAAGCGTGAAGCTCGTAGACAGCGGAAGAATATGACGGATGAGCATAAAAGAATCGCCGGCAATTGTCATAGGGATGATCCCGGGGGATCACGAGTTCTCACCTTCGGGAGCGACTCCGATGAAAAGATAGCCCTCGGCCCTCTCCTCAAGGAGTCCATCTCTGAAGAATTAGGGAATTGCGAGAACATTCAGCCGTGCAATGGCACGATACCCGGAGAGAATCTCGGACCCACAAACAACGGAGCGAACAAAAAGGATAAAGGGAAAGGAAAAACGGCCTTCATCGCCAACACTCAAAAACAATCGAGTGACCCTAAACCGGTTGTTCACCAAAACAACAAGCGGCAACCCCTCTATGAGAGGTTGAAACGTCCTTACTCATTTCCCCAGGATGAAATAAGGAGACTGTTCGAAGTGGCGATGCGCAGCAGGCTTATCATTCTACCGGAGCCGAAACAATAGCTACAACTGAATGATGTCAACAATCCTAATTACTGCCCTTACCACCAAGTATTGGGCCATCCGATCGAAAACTGCTACGTTTTCAAAAACTGGGTTGAAGACCAATACCAACAGGGCAAGTTCGTCATCTCTAAAAACTGGAAGGTGAGCCCGCCACAACCGCACGCTCCAAGAAAGATGGATACGCCGGGGGCATCATACTCATTCATAGGGAAAGCCCCATAGACCGGAAAGTCAGTAAACTAGAGATTCGCTTCAAATACGGCGACAGCGGACCGAGACGTCCTTAAACTAACAATGGACTGCAATGTCCTAAAACTTGCAAATGACCGAAACGTCTTTAAACTACTACCGCAGCATCCTTAGGCTGACGAGATAAAAAAAAAGAGAGAATAAAAAGAATAAAAAAAGAAAGAAAGAAAGAAACGGTATGTTCATAAGCGAAATGGGCACGGATGAAAACCCGAAAGGGCTCCGTGAGTAAAAACAGCAGGGCTACCGGCGAGTGTTCGTGAAAACCGGAAAGGGCGCGACCTCATTAAAAAAAAGGAAAAAAAAGAAGAAAAAAAGAGACGGTATGTCCATAAGCGAAATGGGCACGGATGAAAACCCGAAAGGGCTCCGTGAGTAAAAACAACAGGGCTACCGGCGAGTGTTTGTGAAAACCCGAAAGGGCGCAACCTCGTTAAAGGACACTTACAAAGTCCTCTCGACCTTGTAAGGAGAAACCACCCGCGTGAGATCCTTACGACTCACAGGGAAGCAACACACTTAGGGATCCTCACAATTCTTAAGAAGAAATTACACTTGCGAGATCCTCACGACTCGTAAGGAGAACTCTCTTTTGGGACCCTCACGGCTCATAAGATTTGAAAGTCTTAAGTTACAGAGACCGAAATCTGTGCTTAAGAAACCTCCACAACCTTCGATATTGCCCTACAAGCGGCTCAATACTGACCCTTGTATACAATCCACGGGCGCGAATAAACATTTCCCTAACCAAGTCCCACCCGTGACTGGGGATATGTCCATACGGTGAACAACCCTTGTAAGTCCTCTCGACTTATAAGGAGAAAACCCTTTTGTAAGATCTTTACGACTTACAGGGGAACATACACTTAGGAATCCTCACGATTCCTAAGGAGAAAATACACCTACAAGATCCTCACGACTTGTAGGGAGAAATACCTTTGTGAGACCCCTACGGCTCATGAAGTCAAAAGCCTTAGTCGACGGGATCCTAACCCTGTTCGCTAAGCCACCTTTGTTCTACATCGACAGAGGCAAGTGATGATTCGCTCCTGGCAATATCCCAGTTGTAGCGATGCTGATGCCTAAACTGGTATCAAATTCCAAGCCCTTTCATGGCAAATGATGATTCGCTCCTGGCAATATTCCAGTTGTAGCGATGCTGATGCTGAGATTGGCGTCAGATTCCAAATTCCACACACGCGATAAAAAAAATCAGCGAGCCATACATGCATACGAAATAGCCGAAATGATAGGGCAACTTGCAATAAAAATCAGCAAGTAAAAATGTATGCATGCAAAATAGCCGAAATGATTGGGCAACTCGCAATAAAAAGCAGCGAGTGAAAATAAAATAAACAACCGAAATGATTGGGCAACTCGCAATAAAAAGCAGCGAGTGAAAATAAAATAAACAACCGAAATGATTGGGCACCGCGAAAAATAGCCGAAATGATTGGGCAATCGCGAACTCCGCGATATAAAAGCTGAAATGATAGAGCATTGCGGAAATAAAATAATAAAATAAAAAAAAATGATGAATGAAACTTTTGCCCTAAAGGTGAGATCATATTGATCCCTGTATACAATCCAAGGGCACAAACAAATAGGGAACCACACCTTCCCAACAGGCTTCATTAGAAAGCGACGCCAAATCTCGACGGTTCATAGACAACCTAGAGACAACCTCGACATCTGTCGCAATATTGCAGACACATTATCAACAAACGAAGCAAACGAAGCGAAGGACAAATTCCTAGCTTCAAGGTCTTAACGGCGAGTCATATAAAGCCTGAAAGACAACTGGAGATCATCCTACACCAGTGCGGAATGGTCACCACTTCGATGTTCGTCTCGTTACAGCAGACGCAATGTCAAACACGGCGCTCCTTCGCAGTCCAGCAAGATGCAGATACAACGGCAACGAAAGACCCCATGGTCAGTAAAGCGGAGTGACGGCAAAATCCCAGCTCCACCTCAGCATTCGTCTCGTTACAGCAGACGCAATGTCAACAAAAGCGTTCCTTCGCAGTGCAGCAAGACGCAGATGCAACGGCAACGAAAGACCCCAAGGTCAGTAAAGCGGAGTGACGGCAAAATCCCAGCTCCACCTCGGCATTCGTCTCGTTACAGCAGACGCAATGTCAACAAAAGCATTCCTTCGCAGTCCAGCAAGATGCAGATACAACGGCAACGAAAGACCCCATGGTCAGTAAAGCAGAGTGACGGAAAAATCCCAGCTCCACCTCAACATTCGTCTCATTACAGCAAACGCAATGTCAACAAAAGCATTCCTTCGCAGTCCAGTAAGATGCAGATGCAATGGCAACGAAAGACCCCAAGGTCAGTAAAGCGGAGTGACGGCAAAATCCCAGCTCCACCTCAGCATTCGTCTCGTTACAGCAGACGCAATGTCAACAAAAGCATTCCTTCGCAGTCCAGCAAGATGCAGATGCAACGGCAACGAAAGAACCCATGGTCAAACAAGCGGATTAACGGCAAAATCCCAGCTCCACCTCGGCATTCGTCTCGATACAGCAGACGAGATGTCACTACAGCGTCCTTCCCCCAACAGGATTCGGACACGCTAAAGCAAATGAAGCAAAGGCCAAATTCCTAGCTTCAAGATCTTAACGGCAAGTCATATAAAGCCTGAAAGACAACTGGAGATCATCTTACACCAGCGCGAAATGGTCACCACTTCGATGTTCGTCTCGACACAGCAGACGCAACATTATCAAACAAATGGAGCCACGGCAAAATCCTTAGTTCCAAATCTCGACGGTCCACCAGCAACCTAGAGACAACCGCGACGTTCGTCTCAATACAGCAGACGAGTTGTCACCCCAGCGTTCTTCCTCCAGCAGAGTTCAGACGCGACAATCAAACAAATGGAGCCACGGCAAAATCCCTAGTTCCAAATCTCGACGGTTCACCAACAACCTAGAGACAACCGCGACGTTCGTTTCGATATAGCAGACGAGTTGTCACCCCAGCGTCTTTCTTCCAGCAGGGTTCAGACGCGATCATCAAACAAACGGAGCCACGGCAAAATCCCTAGTTCCAAACCACGATGGTTCACCAGCAACCTAGAGAAAACCGCGACATTCGTCTCGATACAGCAGACGCGATGCCAGCAAACGAAGTAAATGCCAAATTCCTAGCATCAGGGTCTTGACGGCAACTCACATAAAACCTGAAAGACTATCGGAGATCATCCCACACCAGCGCGGAGTGGTTATGACTCATCGGGGCTCTCTAAAATGAGCCTAAGCTCAAGTAAAAAGCGGCATGGCAAAATACCTAACGCTTGCTCTTCCGACGGTCAAACTGCCAAGGAGGATTGCTTGAAGACGTCTTGTCCAGCCCCCGAAGGGATCAGAGACACGGCAGTCGCAGGGCTACTCGAACAACACGATTGCCTATCGAGGAATATATCAGCTTATGTGACGGTACGACGGCCAAAACCCTAAGTACCACAGACCCTAACGGACTTCTGTCGTAAAGAGCAGAGGTTAACTATGACGTTAGGATATTCTTGCGAGAAATGCTCGATTCGTCTCGACTTGTGAAGAAATTAATGTCTTTGCGAGAACTTCTCGATGCGGCTCGACTCGTGAGATAAAGCCTTAGGCAGTGGGCATAAAAGAAACCTGTTTCCTAAGCACTGGGACCCTGCAAGTCGGTCCAAAACGGTCTCTTGCATACTATCCACGGGTCTCACTCTCCAAAGTCGAATCTCGACAAGGAGGGAAATAACCAATTACGAGTCCTCTCGACTCGTAAGAGGGAAAATGCTCTTATAAGCTCCTTACGACTTATAAGAGAAAACACACTTAGGAGTCCTCACGACCCCTAAGGAGAAAATACACCTACGAGATCCTCACGATCCGTAGGGAGAAAAGTTTTTGTGAGACCCTCACGGCTCATAAAGTTGAAAAATCTTAGGCTACAAGGACCCTAAACTTGTCTCCTAAGACCTCGATTTCATGGCTACTCCTAACTTTGCACTACTTCACCCACGTACATACTTACGTGGGCAAAGTAGTAGGGGGTATTTGTTCCCGCCAAAATTTTGGCTTAAAACCCGTTCCAATAAAATATAAATAAATAAATAAATAAATAATAATAAAGGAGAAAATCTCCCTTTCAGTGCAAAGCTCTATTCAAATCCCAAGGCGGGAAATGAAGCAACGCTTCTGTTTCCCCCAATCAGAGCAAGGCTCTGTTGTGAAAATTAAAATGAAAATTAAAAAGTTAAAGAAGCAACGCTTCAGCTGACTTGTGCTCTGCGCTGCGCGCCACGTGGCAGCGCAGTTGCGCTGTGATCTGCGCTGCGCGACACGTATCAAGCGCAGTCGCGCTAGCGCAGTCGCGCTAGCGCAGTCGCGCTGCGCTCTGTGCTGCACGCCACGTGGCAGCGCAGTGCTCTGCGCTGCGCGACACGTGGCAGCGCAGTCGCGCTGCGCTCTGCGCTGCGCGACACGTGTCAAGCGCAGGAGCGTTTGTGCCAAACAGAATTAAAATTCCAGTAAGATCTTTCTGTTCTTGTTAAAACAAGAAGATTGTCTTCTGTAAAACAGAAGCCCTTGGATCAAAGATCCAACGGTGGGGAAAATTCCCCAAATCACTCAGAGAATGATCTTTTTAACAAATTTTACAAATTAATGGGCACTATATAAAGGCCTCTAGACCCCAATTCAAAAAGGATCAACATCGAGATCATCATCAACAACACAGAGAATAGAGAGACTAAAAAAACAGATAGAGAACTCTAAAGAACTTTGAGAAGAAACTCAAAAAAGAGAAAAAGGTAAAACCTTTATAAAAGAAGAATTTCTTTTGAATAGATCATTGATCTAAGAACAAGATCAATGATCTTCAATAATTAAAAAAAATAATAATAACAGTGCCTTGCACTTTTTTATGAACCATTGGTTCTGGAGTCTTAAAGATTCTTTTCTTGAATCCAAAATTGGATCAAGTTATTGAACAGTGCCTTGCACTTGCAAAATCTGCACCATTGCGCTCCTGGGTTGGCGCAAGCCACCAGAGAGCGCCACGTGTCAGCACCATAACAACTTGCGCTATGCGCTTTTAAGATAGAGCATTGCTCTCTAAAATTGGCGCAACTCACCAGAGCACGCCACGTGTCAGCAGCGCACTGACGCAGCGCACTGCGCTTGCGCTCACCAGAGCGTGACACGTGTCACCTCCACATGCGCTTGCGCTCAATAATTGGCGCAAAGTGCCTGACAGGCCACATGGCCACTGTCAGATTGATTAATGCACTGCATTATTTACAGAAGGGCCAACGCTAATTAAAAAAGGCCTAACATGCCTAATACAATGCAATGCATTATTTTAGAAAGGGCAGAGCCCAAACAAAGACAGATGCTCTGCATCATAAATAAAGGGACAGAGCCCAAATCAAAAAGGCCTAGCAGGCCAGAATGAAATGCAGTGCATTATTAAACAGGGGCAAAACCCTAGCACAGGCCTAATAGGCCAAAGATAAAAAAACGTTGAATATTCTCAACTGGACTTAGCCTAATCATGGCCGTAAGTCCTCAAATTAAATCGATTGAGCACGGCTGCTCCCTTAAATCAATTTACATCCGGTTCAAGGGTACATCTCCGAACTCCTCTGATACCTATCGTTGTAATCCTTCAACGACGTCAGAGAGGCGACGGGTCCCGACGGCCACAACTGGAAATGGACCACCATGTCCCTAAATTGGAGATGGACCACCATGTCCCTAAACTGGAGATGGACCACCATGTCCCTAAACTGGCAATGGACCACCATGTCCCTAAATTGGCAATGGACCACCATGTCCCTAAACTGGTATTGGACCGCAATGTCCTTAAACTGGCAATGGACCCCCAAGTCTCTAAACTGGAACATGGACCACTACGTCCCTAAACTGGAACAATAGAGCCCCAAATGCTCTTTTGTCGGATCTAAACGATCATGTTTAAGTTGATCTTAGCCTCAAAAATGGCTAACGTATCCTTAAACTTTCAAACAGACTTTAGTCCTAAATCGGACTATAAATCCTCTAATCAACTTTGGTTCAAGGGTACATCTCTGAACTCCTCTGACACCTATCGTTGTAATCCTTCAACGACGTCAGAGAGGTGACGGGTCCCTACGGCCATACATAACATGGACCACTATGTCCCTAAACTGGAACAATAGAGCCTCCAAATGCTCTTTTGTCGGATCTAAATGATCCAGTTAAGTCGATCTTAGTCTCAAATCGGACTAACGCATCCTTAACAAACGTTTAAGTCGATCTTAGCCTCAAATATGGCTAACGTATCCTTAAACCAAAACACCAAACCCAAATCTAAGAAAATACGGATTTGGACTAATCCACGTCCTACGGGCGACGACATAAATTAGTCTACGTATACAATCCATGGGCAACCACAAACAAAACAAACACCCACGACACGAAGTGAAATTCTGGAGAAGGAGAAAGTTGTTACCGCGATGCGGTAGCATAATTAACTGCAGGGGCTTGCGCCTGCAGGGAAGAGCGTCCCCATAATCAAAAACCCCTCAAGCGAGGGGGAATCTGACGAAGTCTGCTACATCGGCCGCATCCGTCTAAACCTCCGATACACGGTGCCATAAATCAACTTGGTATCTTCGGAGAGGTGGACGGATAAAACCAAATAGCATCTGCCCCGAATCTCAGGCAAGACGTCCATGTCTTGGCCGCCGTTCGGAGGGGAACAGTACTCATCCAATCCATCCCGAGAATTGCGTCATAACTGCCTGTCCCGATCAAAAGGAAATTCACATAGAATTCCCTGCCACACACTACAACCGGACATGATCTACATTCTCGACTAGATATTATAATGCTAGTACCCGTATGTATCTCCCATCCCTTGGTTAGTGGTTCATGTGGTATGGAGTGTGTATTAATGAAATGCTCAGATATGAAACAGTGCGATGCTCCAGAATCAAATAGTACTCTAGATGGCAAGAAATGTACGAGTAGAGTACCTGTAACAACTTCTCCTGAAACTTCTGCCTGCTCGGCGGTCAAGGTGAAAGCCCGTCCCTGACCGCGACCTGTATAGGGTTGCCTCTGCTCCTGTGGCCTCTGCTGCTACGGTCCAGAACCTCCCTGTATCTCTGCTCGCTCGGGGCAACCGCTAATCCTGTGCTGACTGGATCCGCAAATCAAGCACTGTCCCTTGGCGTGGCGACAGTCCTTCTGGGTATGTCCATCTCTGTTGTAGTAGCCGCAAACTATGTTCCGTTTCTGGGGGCGATGCTGTGGCACGAACGGACGCTTCATTTGTGCCGTTCCAGGCCTGTGAACCGGTATGGCTCCTCGAGAAGGTGCATGGGTACATGCTAGAACGACTGGGGGCTTCCTGAACTTGTTGATCAATTGCTCCTGAATTCTCGCCGCGTTGAGTACCTGTGCAAAAGTCTGCAACTCCAGTGATGCGATCAACTGCTGCAACTCGAAATCAAGTCCCTGCAAGAAGCGTCTGGCCCTGATAGCCTCTGAAGCGACCATGTATAGAGCAAATCGGCTCAGACGGTTGAACTCTGCCGCATATGCGTCCACGGGGCGGCCATTCTGCTTCAATAGAATGAATCTTTCCTCCATCTCTGCCTTGGCGGTGGAGGAGAAATAATGGTCCAGGAAGCACTCCTTGAATTTGCACCATTCAATCGGCCTCTCTAGCCTGCTTTCTTCCACTGACCACCATGTACGGGCTTCATCTTCTAATTGGATCTTTATCACATTCACCCTGTCTTCATCTGGTACACTGGCGGCCGTCAGTAAGTTCTCCATATTCACTAGCCATTGCTCGGCCTCGAGGGGTTCAGCTAGCCCCGTGAATGCAGCTGGATGCAACCTCCGGAAGTCTGATACCGTGCCAGCCCTAGCAGAGTAAGCTGGTGGAGTAGTGCCCCCGGGGGTGGTAATAAGCGCGGAGGGTCCTCCTGCAGCGGTAATAGCCCTGAGTCCCTCGGCGAGTAACTCCGTCTTCCTCTCGTGAGCTTCTGCGAGAGAGGTCAGTGCACTAAGTATTCTTTCCGTGCGGTCCTGAGAACTTGAGTCCGAGAAGTGGTCGTTCGGGGACATCATATCGCTGGAAGATTCAAAAGGATGTGATTAGATTCAAGAATGAAAATCAGGAATAGTGAAGTGAAAATAATGTAATACAGTATAGTTAATGTTATCCCTTGTTACTAAACCTGGCCCTGATACCAACAAAACCATGTCACGCCCCGCTTCCCGAAATACGGAAGACGAGGGGTGACTAGGCCAGCCATGCTCCTACGGTCAAGGAATAATCCCGCCGCAGTCACACTTCGGCTTTTAGCATTACATGGTAATCAGTAAACAAAGCACAGCAGTAAAGGAAATACATCACTAAATTATTATATCGAATTTTTCATTGTTCACAATTCATAAATAAACAGGAAAGAACTACTAACCAGGTTCGAATACAAAATCTCTAGGAAAAACAGAAACGAAGAAAAAGGTACTCCAGGCTAGATCTCCGTCAGCTCGAAAGGTAAATCCGACTCCTGCGCTGGTTCTTCCTCGGGGTCTGAGCATGCACACTCAGGTCGTCAGAGCGACGTAATAGCTATTTTTATATTAATGACATGAAACATGCAAATACGATAATAACAGTGAAAGTAAAATGCTGATAATCGCTATGTCACTAAATGATGCAAAGTATGATCTATGTCCCTATCAGTCTCTAGGTCATGTTTGAAATCGTATAGTGAAAAGGAGGATCATGTTTAACAGGAGTCTCGTACATACCCGAGAAAACGTCCCACACGCCCGGGACATAACCCTGTCAGCCGGATCGCTAGATCCTACCTAATATATATATCACTGCTCGAATGATCATCCTCTAAAACACGGTCCCGCTAAATACGATACTCTTTCCACTTCGATTTTCCCTTTTTACCAGGTTTACACTATTAATGATTATGATTTAGTCTTGTACAAATATACACCAATAGCACGGTTTTATCACTGTTCACTGTATTAATCACTGTCACGAATCATTCACTTTTCCATTGGTGTACTTGACACTCCTAAACCAATATCATTCACGCACGATAATACAATGTCCACTGAATACTAACGCGCACTAACACTATGTATATGGCAATTAGGTAAGGTATGTATATCTATGCAGTTGACAAGTCATGTTTATTATGAACCAATATGCACATCATGAGCTTACAAAAATTACAGTAATTCATATGTTCAGAATTCAGCGAAATGATACATATAAGATAGCAAGTGCACTCTGTCGTCAGTTCAGGAAAATTTGTTTCAGTACAATCGGGTCTCTGGTATTCAAGTTATAGCCGTTTCAATTTAAGTGCTCGCGGCAGGAAATTCAGTTTGTGAACTGAACGTCCGTTTCGCGACACGAATTTCACCCAGTTGGGATCAGAATTTAGCGATGCTACAGTAGAATGGAATCTAGAGTTTTCATTAGGGTTTTCAACGCAATAGACATATTGTCAATCACGTCTGTACGGCAGAAGTTATGCACTGTTCAACACTAGTATGTCAATTCTGTTTCTGTTTGGGACTGCTAGACGTCCTGATCTTTTAAATTGCAGTTTAAATAACAAACAACGATATAACGGGGTGAGATCACTTGCGTTATTTAGCTCACAGATTGATATTCAATAAAATGCAGAGTTCCGCAACACATGAGTTCAGGAAACGGGGTAGTAAACATTACGGGGAAGAAAACAATAACCAGAGTTGCTCTGGACTGCAGTCCAGAGCCGCTCTCCGAACCAATTCCCGTCATAATTTCAGTATAGAAACCATTAAAAACTTGCATAGGGTTATAGGTCGTCGAGTCTTCTTCGATTTGAGCCCTCTAACACATCATTTCAATATATACACAATTAATTGTGATTTTAACGATTTTCAGGTGCGGGAAATTCCCAGTTTTTACGGGTGTAATTGGGGTGATCGTTTAAGTTGTTAACAGTCATATTTTTCAGTGAAATTTCTACACAAGGTTCAATGCCATACGGGCCAGAATATGCAATCGAGTTCCGTCAAATTAAATGAAGGTTTTCATTGGGATCTTGCATCAAACAGTTATGTCGTATAAGGTATCGTGAATTGCAAACATGGAATTTATACGATTTTAGTTTGCAATAGAAATAAATTAGCATGTAGCAAGTAGGGTACTTGTCTGGAGACGTTTCGGCGATGCACGGCAGCGGCAGCGGCACGAAGGCGCGACGAATGGCGTGGTTTGGATTCACGACCTCGGCTCACGATTTGGGTTCGGTGCGGAGTTGCCCGGAGATGTCCCGCGATCACCGGAGGCGGAGTGTGGTGCTGCGGATCTCCAGGGATGTGCTGGGGTCGACGACGGTCGGCGGCGTCGCTCCGGCGAGGTGTACAGTGGGTGTTGAGATGTGGGTTTTGGAGAGAGAGAGAGGTAGTGGGCTCGGGTTTGAAGGTTTTGGGGGTGTTGGTGGAGATGTAAAGGTTGCAGAGGTCGACGGGGTGTTTTAGGTCAGTGGGGCTCGCCGGCGTCGAGTTCAGGTGGTGGTAGAGCTCGGGTGCAGGGGAGCTCGGGGCGGCTGAAGGTGCAGGGGATCGGTGAGGGGGTGGGTCAGGGCCTCTGTTGGTGGAGAGGGGTGAGCGAGGGAGGAGGGTGAGGGGTTGTAGTCGTCGCCGTCGGAGGGAGCGGCGAGGTGCAGTGGCGTGGAGAGAAAATCTGGAGGTTTTTCTCGTGAGAGGGAGAGAGAGGGTTGAGATTGAGAGGGGGTGAGGAGTAAGTGGAGGCGAGGGTTTGAGGTTGAGTGACTCGGGGGAGTTGTGGACGAGGTCGCGGGTCGTGGGGCAACGGCATGGCGACTTGGCCGCGATGGCCGGCGCAAAATATGAGCGGGAAAAGTAACGTTGGGGGAGAAGAGGATTAAAACGGGTCGGGGCGGGTTTAGTAGGCGCGTGGGTTGCTGGGTTAGGGTGTTGGGCTGGGCCGGAGAAATTTATTTAAATTCCTTTTTTATTATTTTCTTTTTCTTGGGCCGAGTTTTGGGGATTTTAGCTTTGGGCTTGGGCCAGTGAGGTTTAATTAATTCATTAGGGAAAAAATGGAGTGTTGGGCTGAGGAAATGTGTATATATAAATATAGTTCGGGCTTTGATTAATTTTGTTATGGTTTTGGATAAAATAAGTATTGGAACTTACGCACTAATCTTCACACAAAGTAATAATACGGGAAAAATGGGGATACCGTTTGGGAACTCGGGAACTGCAGGAAAAATTTTATTGAAGGAAATGGGGATTTACAAATCTACCCGTCAGGGATTGACCGAGCAGGGAAGCTGCTCGGTGGCCTCTTGGTGAGGGCTTCGATCTTTAGCGCAGGTAGGTAAGAAGTTACCCGCTAAGGATTGACCGAGCAGGGAAGCTGCTCAGTGGCCTCGTGAGGAGAGCTTTAGATTCTTGGTGAAGATGGGTAGGAATCTACCCGCCAGGGATTGACCGAGCAGGGAAGCTGCTCGGTAGCCTCTTGTTGAGGGCTTCGATCCATAGCGCAAGTGGGTAGGAAGTTAACCGCTACGGATTGACCGAGCAGGGAAGCTGTTCGGTGGATTCATGAGGAGGGCTTTAAATCCTTGGCGAAGATGGGTATGAATCTACCCGCCAGTGATTGACCGAGCAGGGAAGCTGCTCGGTGGTCTCTTGGTGAGGGCTTCGATCCTTAGCGCATGTGGGTAGGAAGTTACCCGCTAAGGATTGACCGAGCAGGGAAGCTGCTCGGTGGCCTCATGGTGAGGGCTTCGATCCTTAGCGCAGGTGGGTAGGAAGTTACCCGTTAAGGATTGACCGAGCAGGAAAGCTGCTCGGTGGCCTCTTGGTGAGGGCTTCGATCCTTAGCGCAACTGGGTAGGAAGTTACCCGCTAAGGATTGACCGAGTAAGGATGCTGCTCGGTGGCCTCTTGGTGAGGGCCTCGATCCTTAGCGTAGGTGGGTAGGAAGTTACCCGCTAAGGATTGACCAAGCAGGGAAGCTTCTCGGTGGCCTCGTGAGAAGAGCTTTAGATCCTTGGCAAAGATGGGTAGGAATCTACCCGCCAGGGATTGATCGAGCAGGGAAGCTGCTTGGTGGCCTCTTGGTGAGGGCTTCAATCCTTAGCGCAGGTAGGCAGGAAGTTACTCGCTAAGGATTGACCGAGCAGGGAAGCTGCTCAGTGGACTCATGAGGAGGGCTTTAGATTCTTGGCGAAGATGGGTAGGAAGTTACCAGCTAAGGATTGACCGAGCAGGGAAGCTGCTCGGTGGCCTCGTGAGGAGGGCTTTAGATCCTTGGCGAAGATGGGTAGGAATCTACTCGCCAGGGATTGACCGAGCAGGGAAGCTGCTCGGTGGCCTCTTAGTGAGGGCATCGATTCTTAGCGCAGGTGGGTAGGAAGTTACCCATTAAGGATTGACCGAGCAGGGAAGCTGCTCGGTGGCCTCGTGAGGAGGGCGTTAGATCCTTGGCGAAGATGTGTAGGAATCTACCCGCCAGGGATTGACCGAGCAGGGAAGTTGCTCGGTCGCCTCTTGGTGAGGGCTTCCATCCTTAGCACAGGTGGGTAGGAAGTTACCCGCTAAGGATTGACCGAGCAGGGAAGCAGCTCGGTGGCTTCTTGGTGAGGGCTTCGATCCTTACCGTAGGTGGGTAGGAAGTTACCCGCTAAGAATTGACCGAGTAGGGAAGTTGCTCGGTGGCCTCATGAGGAGGGCTTTAGATCCTTGGCAAAGATGGGTAGGAATCTACCCGCTAGGGATTGACCGAGCAAGAAAGATGCTCGGTGGCCTCTTGGTGAGGGCTTCGATCTTTAGCGCAGGTGGGTAGGAAGTTACCCGCTAAAGATTGACTGAGCAGGGAAGCAGCTCGGTGGCTTCGTGGTGAGGGCTTCAATCCTTACCACGGGTGGGTGGTGTTGGATATAGTGCCCTCTAAGTCAATTATTGGATCGCAGGTACGTGATTGCAGTGATTGAGGGAGGACCTATATCGATAGAACAGTCTTACTTGAGATGATAGTATGCTGTCTGGTTTGTCTTTATCACTGTTATACTTTGATAGAGCCCTTAGGATCTTTCTTGACTACCAGCAGTGTGATGGCGATCATATATATGGGAGCTGGTGTCTATAAGCACATCCTTAAAGTGTCCCTAGTCATGGGAGTTTCGAGACAGGGCATCGATACTCCAGAGTAGACTAGTGTATACAGTCGAGACCCCGACGAGGGGCGGTGGCTGGTCTCACAAGCCATTGGTGTCATTTTATTCACCTAAGATGTATACAGGTGCTCATTAGGTTATGAGTACACCGGACAGGACTCGCCGAGAACTTGCTGGTTGGTATTATATCTAACGTCAGATAGCAGTTCCCTGGTGACATATGTACATGTTAGTTCATCGACCTGAGGTCGTCATTTGTCTCGTGTAAGTTCCTACCGTACTTTGATTTATACCCTACCACGGGTCAAAGGAGTCGTGCAAACAGGTATATTTTGGGTACAGTCCCGAGCCACATGGAGGCAGTGAGCAGATCGTAGGGGATTCGTCTCTCCCGGTATTGGGGGTGAGATCGCGCTGTGTTTAGGAGAGCCATTACACGAAATCTCTGGCCAGGGTAATCGAGATACACTGGTAGGTATACGGCCGGGGTAATCGAGATATACTGGTAGGTATACCAGTAGTATCTCAGGGTGTTCTGGGCTGCTCTCTGACACGACTTATGCAGCTATTAGGGGTCTGTCGTTTACCATCCCCCTAGGCTCTATATGCGATACTCATAAGAAGAATGGACCGGACTGTATGTATATTGTCACTGTCAGGCTCAATAGGGTTTCTGGATGAGTTCGCTCGTCAGCTTCCCTTCCAATCAATACATAGGCAACCGTTACGTACAGCTTGTACCTCTGACGTGCTAAAGGTTATACCCAGTGCCAGTGTGTTGATGAGTCATTAGAGTCCCCCCATAGACAGTTTCCTAAGTTCGGGCGAAACGTTGTAGATGCCGTATGGTTTTATGGCAGGGTTCGGAAAATGCACGTGCGTTTTCGCACGTGTCATTTTTCGGGCAGATAATACTGGTAGGCTTTGGTTTAAGCCGGATCCCAGTATTATACTGTGTAGATATAATATCTTTGTCTCAGTTGTATTTGTATTCGGTCGAAATACAAATACGGGTATGTTTATACTGATACGGGGTTATCCTGAAATTCGTTTCAGGATCACTTTTGGAAGTTGCCAGTTTCCAGTTTTCTATCAGCCGTATTTAATATTCGGTTAAATGCGGATTTATCTTTTCATCTTTTGGGTGAGTCATAGTTCTAGAAGATTCTAGAAATGGTGACTAGGATTAATGACTCATCATTTGCATTAATTGTGAGGTGAGGTGTTAAGTGAGGTGGCTTAATTCATTTAATGTGTTCATACCACTCATTCTTTCTTCATGATAAATATCCTTGATATTTTTTCTTATGATCACTCTCCTAGCTCCTACACTCACCTCCCCCCTCTCCTATTTATTATGGCCGGCCCACTTTGTGGGGATGATGGTTTTTTCATTTGCTTGAGAGTAAAAGATTATGATAGTTTAGGGTATGGAAATTTCATAGCCCAATTTCCATTTACCCGATTCCAAATGGCAACTTCTATTAACCGTTCGTCCATAGCCTTGGACGTAACGAGATAAAGTATTCTACTCATTATCTACATCTATCTTGGTCGTCTCTTTTGGCAAACTTGACGATCGAGTTGCCTCGGTTCAGAGGCGGGAGCCCGTTTAAAGATCCGTCGACATGGTGCTACCTGGACGACGAGACCGGAGATCGAGCGAGTTCGGATCAGTTGCAACAACACGTGGGATGATGGTTGAAGACCGAAGGACTCGGATCATTCGGTATAACAATTCTATCCTATTTACAATTTGTTAGTTTAGCTTTAATGGCAGATCCGGGTTACGGTATACGATAGCGCCAGTTGTATAAAATTTTTCGTTCCGCAAATTGGTGTCTGATAGACGGCCGGGGCGCTACCGTAAACTTACAGGTAGGAAGTTTCCTGCTAAGGATTGACCGAGCAGAGAAGCTGTTCGGTAGCCTCGTGAGCTGGGTTTCAGATCCTTGGCGAAGATGGGTAGGAATCTACCCGCCAGGGATTGACCGAGTAGGGAAGCTGCTCGGTGGCCTCTTGATGAGGGCTTTGATCCTCAGCGTTGGTGGGTAGAAAGTTACCTGCTAAGGATTGACCGGGCCGGGAAGCTGCTCGGTAGCCTCTTGGTGAGGGCTTCGATCTTTAGCGTAGGTGGGTATGAAGTTACCCGCTAAGGATTGACCGAGAAGGGAAGCTGCTCGGTGGCCTCTTTTCGCCTTTATGGGGCGTCGGTCTGTCTCCCTTGACCCGTAAAATCTGGGAGAGTGACCATCACAGACAACACGTAGCAGAAATGTACAGGCGAGGCACGACGCTCCGTGGTTCGCGTCGTGAGTATTGGCATGGTCGCCACATGGCAGCTCTGTATAGGGAAATTTGAAAATATCTCGTGATTTGCGTTGCTGCGCGCCCAAATTTCGGCCTTTAGGGATTCTGTTGGGGCTATAAATAGCGAAAGCATGTTGGTTTCTTTTAGCCTTGCGTTTCTGAAAATGGCCGGACATCCGTGCATGCTCATCAGCGAGATGATTTCCTGGGACAATGTGTACCTACCAATTCGAACAGACGTACGAGGCAGTGATAGACCGCGTGGAGACCCACTTTGGATGCCTTCTTCCCCGGTGATCTCCACTCTTTCAAGTGCTTATTTATGCGATCTGGAGGAGATCCCTGGGTCTGTACAATGCCATGTCCCCGAAGTTGATGGATGAGGCGATCGAGAAGTTGCACTCGCTTTACCACCTCGGCCTGATCTCGAAGAGCAGGCGGGACTGATCGGTGGATCTTCTACTAGAGTGTTTCCAGAAGAGGCTGATCGTCACTTCTTGCCCAGCGGGAAGGGTTGCTGGTGCCTCCGTGGCAGCCAGGGTCAGCAAGCAACGCCAGAGGGAGCGGGCCGAGGAAGCTCAAGATCGGCTGAGGGAGATATCCTCGGAGTACCATGAACAGTGCTTCCTTGATCCCCGACCCCCTTTGTTGTAATTTTTATCATAGTTTTTGTGTAAGGCTGAGGAGCCCATAATACCCTTTAATGAATAAAGTTCTTCCTTTTCTTTCCTCGTTCATTCTATGGACTTAATTAAGTGCCGACAAGAATTACATTATTTCAAAAAGGAATACACTTTATTTAAACAACTTAAACTTTGCAGTTGTTGGGTTACTAGGCACTATCACAAGGGTCTATAAGGCATCAACCATGCCGAATTTAAAATTTTCAAGTGCCGAACAATCTAAAGCGAGGATCTTTGCTAGATAATTAGGGTTAATATAGCATGTAAACAACTTTACATGTAAGAGAAAAGGATTACAACCTTTGTAGTCCGTTCTTTCGCTTCATAAGCTCCGAGTAGTGGTCCCTTCGCCGCGATCCATGAACTTCCGGACTCTAGAAAGGCTCCACAAGTCGAATGATCCATACTTGCTTGAAGTCTTCTTTTTCAAAGATGATCTACCTTGAAGAATCTATAACTCAAGCTCTCACTTCTCTAATCAAGTATTAATGAAGTGAACACCTTAATCTAAGTGGCTAGAATAGATAAGGATGATGAAATAAGAATTTAGCTCTCTTTTCTTTTCAATTTCTCACCATTTATCATCACATCACAAAAAGCAAGAAAGCTTTTTCAAGAGGAAGAAGAAGAAGAAATCTATTTGTGATGAATAATGAATTGTTGTTATGGTTACAAATCAACCCTTGAGTTAAGAAAAGAACGGCTTAACTCATGTAGAGAATAAACCTAAGGTAAAGGGTTTGGGTTGGGTTAGAAAATATCTATACAAAATATCTTAGCAAAAAACAAAACAAAGCTTCATGAAGCTTCATGAAAAAGCTAACCCAAATCAAACCCTAACTATATTTAATCTCCACAAATCATATTGCATTTGTAATCATAACTTGTTACAATATTATATATCACATATATAATATATTTTTGTAACAAAAGAAAATAATACAATTAACATATATCGCATATATATCAATGTATTATCCGGTGAGAAAATGAATCAATAAAGCGAGCTTATATCAGTTAATGTAATGTAATATATCACATATATAATTATACATTAAATTATCGAATCAACACTTGATCCGACAATCCGGCTATATCGCATATAACCGACTAATATAACATGTACCGATCTATCGAATCAACACTTGATTCGATGACCCGGCTATATCACATATACCCGTCCGATACATATATCACGAGAATAGAATACGGTATCTCATATCGTATTATTCTCGGTCCCGCACATATCACATATATGCTCCTACTCCGTTTTGCCTGAGTCAGGAAACCTCTGTGTAGGACTCTAAAGAATCGTCAATACGCCTGCAGTAGGTGATGATCATATCAAACACCCATAAGCTGTAAGCGGTCAGCTAAACGTAACAGCCACCCAGGTATTGAGCGATCAGAAGATCAACAAGCAAGCCTGTACATTCTCCTGTGAATCCAATCAGTAACACTACCATACAGTCCGGTCTCTTCGTCTGATATGTCGCGTATCTAGTTTAGGGGTGGTAAACGTCAGACCCTAGTAACCGATAAGTTGTGTCGATGTGAGGCTCATAGCAGATCGAGAAACTACTGATAACACTTACCAGTAGCACTCCATATCAGCCCTGGCCAGGGACTTCCAGTTATAGCCAATCGAACACAGCACAAAATCAACTCCCTATACCGGGAGAGACGAATCCCCTCCTATCGCTCATTGCCTCCATGCGATTCGGGACTGTACCCAAAAGACACCATTTTGCACACCCTCTTGGACGTGGTAAGGTGGAAATCAAAGCACAGTGGGAATCACACAAGACTCTATGACTATCTCGGATCTACAGACTAACCTATACCAGTGTCACCGGAGAACTGCTATCTGACGATAAGTATATATCCATCTAGGAGTTCTCGGCGAGTCCGTTCAGTGTACCCAGTCTCCACTGAGCACCCGTACACCATCTTTGATGTCAAACACCGATGGATATGGGATCATCCATCGCCCATCATATGGGTCAAGATGCGTATACGCTAGTCTACTCTGGTGTATCGATGCCCTGTCTCGATATACCCTCGGCTAGGAACAGTTATAGGATGTACTCATTGACTACGCCGGCCCCACTAGTATGATCTCATCATAGTTCAAGTAGTCGAGTACATATCCTAAGGGCTTTATCAACATGTGAGAGCAAGACAGCAAACTAATACAAGTCAATATGTTAAGATAAAGTGAAACCAAATAGCATACTATCATGTCGAGCAAGAAAGTCCTCTCTATTTATATCCAAGCATCCACTATAATATACATCACATGTACAATAATGGCCTCTAGGGAATATACATAACTAACAATCTCCCACTTGCACTAAAGCCAGCTGTTGTAGTATCTCATATCCAACATCCCGAAGAGTCTCTCAAATTGTATCTGGGGAATGGCCTTCGTGAGTGGATCCGCGGTGTTGTCCTTCGTATCAACTCTCCTAACCTCGATCTCCCGGCGATCAACTATCACCTGGATCTGGTGATACCGCCTCAGAATATGTCTGGACTTCTGATGGGACCTGGGTTCCTTGGCCAAAGCCACAGCTCCATTATTATCACAATACAAAGGTATTGGATGCTTAATGGATGGAACCACACCAAGTTTAGTGATGAACTTCTTCATCCAGACAGGCTCTTTGGCAGCATCGTTGGCAGCGATGCAGTCAGCCTCCATCATCGAGTCTGCAACGGTTTCCTATTTAGAACTCTTCCAACACACCGCCCTTCCATTGAGGGTAAAGACAAATCCCGAGTGCGACTTAGAGTCGTCCTTATCACTTTGGAAGCTTGAATCGGTAAAGGACTCCACTTGGAGTTCACCGTTACCATACACCAAGAACATCTCTTTAGTCCTTCTCAAGTACTTGAGAATGTTATTCACAGCTGTCAAGTGACTCTCTCCAGGATCTGCTTGATACCTACTCACTATACTTAGTGAGTATGCTACATCGGGTCTGTTACATAGCATCGCATACAAGATAGAGCCTACTGCCGAAGCATAGGGTATCTCTTGCATGAGAGCTCTCTCCAAATCAGTCTTGGGAGACATCTCTTTGGAGAGAGTGAGTCCAGAGATCGTGGGTTGGTTCCCACGCTTGGATTCTTCCATACTAAATCTCTTTAGTATGGTGTCAATGTACCTGGATTGGGACAATCCCAGTATGCATTTAGATATATCTCTATAGATCATAATTCCCAGTATGCAGGAGGCATCACCTAGATCTTTCATTCAGAATCTTTGTGATAAGAAGAGCTTGACCGAGTGCAGCATAGGAACATCATTTCCTATCAAGAGTATGCCATCCACGTACAATACGAGAAAAACAACCTTACTTTCTGCAACCTTTTTATAAATACAAGGTTCATCTACGTTTTTGATGAAGTCAAACTCTTTGACTACAACATCAAAACAGATGTTCCAACTCCGCGATGCTCGCTTTAATCCATAAATGGATTTAAGCAGCTTGCACACCTTTCCGTTGCTCCCACTGTCTACGAAGCCCTCTGGCTGAGTCATGTACACACACTCTTCTAAATCACCATTTAGAAAGGCGCTCTTAACATCCATCTGCCAGATTTAGTAGTCATGGTATGCAGCAATGGCAAGTAAGATCCAGATGGACTTAAGCATATCCACGGGAGAAAAGGTTTCGTCATAATCCATACCTGGTCGTTGACGAAAACCCTTTGCAACAAGTCTAGCTTTGTAAGTCTCAACTTTTCCGTCTACACCAAGTTTCTTCTTAAAGATCCATTTGCTCCCAATGGGTTTTACCCCTTCAGGAGCAACTTCCAAAGTCCATACTTTGTTGGTGTACATGGATTTCATCTCAGATCGCATTGCATCCAGCCACTTCACAGAGTCACCACTCGTGATGGCCTGCTCGAAACTAGTTGGGTCATCATCTTTCATGATGCAATCCTCGCTTCCACCATCAACGAGAAAACCGTAGTATCTCTCAGGTGGATGAGAAACCCTACTAGATCGGCGGAGAGGCTGGGGTTCGTCGGGAACTACTGAATTCTCTGGTTCCAATAAATTATCAGTTGTAGTTTGTTCTGCTGGAACTTCTTCCAGTTCTACCTCAGAGCCACTAATCTCTTTTGCAAGAAATTCCTTTTCTAAAAAGGTGGCGTGTTGAGCAACAAACACCCTTTGTTCCTCACTGTGGTAGAAGATATACCCTCGCGAATGCTTGGGATATCCAATAAACTTACATAAAACAGACCTTGCCTCGAGTTTGTCCGGTTTTGTCTTTTGACATAGGCCGGGCAACCCCATATCTTAACAAAATTAAGATATGGTCTCTTCCCTTCCCATATCTCATATGGGGTGGTAGGCACAGATTTGGTAGGAACTTTATTCAGTAGGTATGCCGTTGTCTCAAGCGCATATCCCCAAAAGGAAATAGGCAACTCAGCATTGCTCATCATAGAGCACACCATATCTAATAGGGTGCGATTCCTCCGCTCCGATACACCGTTGTACTGTGGTGTATAAGGAGGAGTAAGCTGAGAGAGAATCCCATTCTCTTTTAGATAGTCTAAGAACTCAATGCTCAAGTATTCTCTTCCTCGATCAGATCGAAGAATTTTAATACTTTTTCCTGTTTGGTTCTCTACTTCTTGCTTATATTCTCTGAATTTCTCAAAAGCTTCAGACTTGTGTTTCATCAAGAACACATATCCGAATCTTGAGAGATCGTCAGTGAACGTAATGAAGTACGAAGAACCATCCCTGGTATGTGTAGACATGGGACCACATACATCACTATGTATCAGCCCTGAGAGTTCTGTAACTCTTTCTCCGTGTCCACTAAACGGAGTTCTGGTCATTTTTCCTTTGAGACATGACTGGCAAGTATCATAAGATGAAAATTTGAACGGATTTAAATATCCATCCTTATGTAACTTAGCTAGCCGTGTCAAATTGATATGAGCTAGTCTACAATACCACAAGAAGGATTCGTTCATTTCTGAACTATTCCTCTTGTGTGTGTTTTGTACATTAAGTACTGTAGTTTGGTTGAGAACGTATATGCCATTATTTAACGATCCTGATCCAATCAACTTTTGATTTAGGAATATGTTCATAACATTATCTCGTACTACAAAATTATATCCTTCTTTATTCAATAAAAAAATGATATAATATTGCATATCAGGGTCGGAATATAATAGCACTCGTTCAGAACCAATGTATTACCATTTGGTAACACAAGGTGATATTCGCCAACTGCCTTGGCTGCAACATCTACACCATTCCCTACTCTTACGGAATGATCACCCATTCTCAGTTCCCTACCTTTTCGTAGCCCATGTAATATATTACATATGTGGGATCCCGATCCGGTATCTAATACCCAGGACGTAGAGTGAACTGAGAAACAGTTCTCAATAACTAACACACCCGAAGAAGATGCATCAACATGCTGATTCTTCATTTGGGCGGCGTAAGAATCCAGATATTCTCTTATTTCCTGCTCAGTCTTATAACACTTATAAGAAAGAACGGGACCAACGTTCCCCTGCTCAGTATAATAAGCGGGTTCAGTCGATACATCTATATTATTATCTTGATTAAGGCCTGACATGGTCGCTACCTGGAGAGAGAGAGAAGAAAACACTTTAGCGTATGCTCTTGAAAGATTAGATTGGTTATTATCTTATCTAATCAGGATGTCTCCCACTATTTTTATCAAATCTTCCTTCAAACCCTAAAAGGTAAGATTAACCGGGATTAATTGCACCTTACAAGTTCGCCAATCTTTCAGCCAGGCTAGCGTTGGTAGTTTGAGGGAGGTTCCCCGTGCTTTCGCACGGACCTAATTAAAATAAACCTCGTTTTTCCAGAGGCATAACCACGTTGACACCTTTCTAGACACCTACTTGATCGGCTAATTGTCCTGTGTAAAATTCTCCCAGGAGTAACTCTTACTCGCAGTGGGTATCGGGATCCAACTATCTCATAGAAGGTATGCAATCTCATTGCAAATTTCAACACTTGAAATTCCCGATAATATTTTTCCCCAAGCATCCCATGACCTTGACGGAGGTCAAAAAATCATAGGGTGCTATTCAAGTTCAACCCGTCATTTCTTGATTGAATCAAACCCACTCGCACGACCCTTGACGGAGGTCAACAAGTCCGTACGACTACCCTAATCCAATCTGCATCATATGCATAATCAGATAAATACTAGTTAGCTACCGCACACTACGCCTTGATGGAGGTCAACAAATATAGCACGAATACTAAGTAGAACTTATCTGAAATGACGGAGGGTTACGACAGGTTTTTCTGAAAATCTATTGCGTAATGAACTTGATATCGTTGTAGAAACAAGTGATTTTGAAAAGGAGTGTTTTTGAGGCTTTTCTAGTTTCGCTAAAGAGGTCACTCCCGGTGAAGGGATCTCGGCTCTTTCCTCATCGAATAAGGTGCAGGGTATATCATATATACCGCTATGCAAAGCAAGAACTACAGAAGCAATCAAAAACAAAACCGCGAGTTTGTAGCATCTGCCAGTTTTGCTAAAGAGGTCACTCCCGGTGAAGGGATCTCGGCTATTTCCTCAACGAATAAGGTGCGGGGTATATCATATATACCGCTATGCAAAGCAAAACCGTGGCTACCCTTTTTATAAAGTTTTGATTCTACAACATCTTTTAGGTTTCTTTTCTTTTATTAATCTCATTAATAAATCCCATCAATTATGCTTCCTAAGCATCACAGAAGAAACGAAAGCAGTAATATTTATATATCATCATATATATATAGTATAAGCATTCATCTCAGGTAGTAATATGATCTCATCACAGAACATTGCAGCAGAAGATAACATATGAAATATTGGATATACTAGGACGTCCATGTTTTATTTCGAGCCTGTATAAAACACGGGTTCCACGGTCGCGATGAATAGCCAGACCCACATCCCTAGACCCCTACGAGAGCGGCAAGCAACACTTCCAATTCTAGGGTTAGGAGATCCGGTCGCGACTCCTCGAGATGGCCTCCCACTGGACCCTAGAACCCAGTTACTTGTGCTCCCCTCCTCAGGTCTATCCTAATGCAGAAAAGTAAATAATATACAATGGTGACATCATCCTCAACCCGGAAGTGCCCCAATAAAAGAATATTACATACAATGAATTTTACATGAATGAAAATAAAAACCCTCATCTCACATAAAACCCCGGCTATTCAGAACACGACGATCTAATATAACATATCACAGCAACACATAATATCTCATATCATCAACGTAAGCAAGTATGCGTATCCCGATTGTCGTTGATGTATAGCAACGAAGCCGACGATACCCCACATAATACACTTACGGCCGCAGAAAAGAAAGTGTAAAACTACAACATTTGGAATCCACAATCACTTTAGACATCTTAAATCCGAAATATCACATACTTCGTATTTCATGCCTAACTATATGAATTCCACATATTGTATCACATTCCAGATGAATAGACAATGTTAAACTTTCCGATCGAATAATCAAATACCCAAGATTTCCCAAATAGCTCAACATTTGAGCGGAGCTCAAAAATCCTAGAACATGTCACAGCCCCAATCAACCAGCCGTAGAAGGGTCAAACCAACGCCTCACATGTGGCAACGCTAAACTACCACAAACCCTAAGGTTCAGTGGCAGTTTTGACGGTCACATAATCGAGTTAAGGTTACGTTCTTTTAGAGGGTCCACAGATACGCTAGCATGATTTCCCGAAAGTTTTAAACTGAGGAAAAATCCAACACTTGAAAATTTTCCGTCATGAAAAAATGAGTTATTGATATCCGTTCGAACCTTTTAACACGTTCTAAATTACCCGAAAAACTAAACGATGTTAAACTTTCCGATCGAATCAACGAATTCATTAGATCTCCAGAAAACTCAACACTTGAGTAATATTAAAAATTCCCAGAAGCATAACGTAATACCTACGGATCACATGTTGAAGTATGATCCCTGAATCCTCAGGTTCGGCTGCGGAACCGCCGCCAATAGCAAGGTTTGGCCGCGGTTCCGTGGTGTCTTGATGGACTTAGGGAATCGTACTTCACAGATATCCATACAGTCACCAGCTTAATTTTCTGAGTATTTTTAATACGGAAAATACCATCTTTTTAAAAAATTTCTAGAGAGGGGGTCCAAAATGATGTTTCGGAGTTCGATCGGACTTTTAACTTCGTTTACACTTCACCTAATGCTCAAGCTAGGCTCTGATACCACTGTTGGGTTACTAGGCACTATCACAAGGGTCTATAAGGCATCAACCATGCCGAATTTAAAATTTTCAAGTGCCAAACAATCTAAAGCGAGGATCTTTGCTAGATAATTAGGGTTAACATAGCATGTAAACAACTTTACATGTAAGAGAAAGAGATTACAACCTTTGTAGTCCATTCCTTCGCTTCATAAGCTCCGAGTAGTAGTCCCTTCGCTGCGATCCAAGAACTTTCAGACTCTAGAGAGGCTCCGCAAACCGAATGATCCATACTTGCTTGAAGTCTTCTTTTTCGAAGATGATCTACCTTGAAGAATCTATAACTCAAGCTCTCACTTCTCTAATCGAGTATTAATGAAGTGAACACTCTAATCTAAGTGGCTAGAATAGATAAGGATGATGAAGTAGGAATTTAGCTCTCTTTTCTTTTCAATTTCTCACCATTTATCATCACATCACAAAAAGTTAGAAAGCTTTTTCAAGAAGAAGAAAAAGAAGAAATCTATTTGTGATGAATAATGAATTATTGTTATGGTTATAAATCAACCCTTGAGTTAAGAAAAGAACGGCTTAACTCATGTAGAGAAAAAACCTAAAGTAAAGGGTTTGGGTTGGGTTAGAAAATATCTATACAAAATATCTTAGCAAAAAACAAAACAAAGCTTCATGAAGCTTCATGAAAAAGCTAACCCAAATCAAACCCTAACTATGTTTAATCTCTACAAATCATGTTGCATTTGTAATCATAACTTGTTACAATATTATATATCACATATATAATATATTTTTGTAACAAAAGAAAATAATACAATTAACATATATCGCATATATATCAATATATTATCTTATATTAGTTAATATAATGTAATATATCACATATATAATTATACATTAAATTATCGAATCAACACTTGATCCGACAATCCGGCTATATCGCATATAACCGACTAATATAACATGTACCGATCCATCGAATCAACACTTGATCCGATAACCCGGCTATATCACATATACCCGGCCGATATCATATATCACGAGAATAGAATACGGTATCTCATATCGTATTATTCTCGGTCCTGCACATATCACGTATATGCTCCTACTCCGTTTTGCCCGAGTCAGGAAACCTCTGTATAGGACTCTAAAGAATCATCAATACGCCGGCAGTAGGTGATGATCATATCAAACACCCACAAGCTGCAAGCGGTCAGCTAAACGTAACAGCCACCCAGGTATTGAGTGATCAGAAGATCAACAAGAAAGCCTGTACATTCTCCTGTGAATCCAATCAGTAACACTACCGTACAGTCCGGTCTTTTCGTCTGATATGTCGCATATCTAGTTTAGGGGTGGTAAACGTCAGACCCCAGTAACCGATAAGTCGTGTCGATGTGAGGCTCATAACAGGTCGAGAAACTACTGATAACACTTACCAGTAGCACTCCATATCAGCCCTGGCCAGGGACTTCCAGTTATAGCCAATCGAACACAGCACAACATCAACTCCCTATACCGGGAGAGACGAATCCCCTCATATCGCTCATTGCCTCCATGTGATTCGGGACTGTACCCAAAAGCCATCGTTTTTCACGCCCTCTTGGACTAGGTAAGGTGGAAATCAAAGCACAGTGGGAATCACACAAGACTCTATGACGATCTCGGGTCTACAGACTAACTTGTACCAGTGTCACCGGAGAACTGCTATCTGACGATAGGTATATATCCATCTAGGAGTTCTCGGCGAGTCCATTCAGTGTACCCAGTCTCCACTGAGCACCCGTACACCATCTTTGATGTCAAACACCGATGGATATGGGATCATCCATCGCCCATCATATGGGTCAAGATGCGTATACGCTAGTCTACTCTGGTGTATCGATGCCCTGTCTCGATACACCCTCGACTAGGAAAAGTTATAGGATGTACTCATTGACTATGCTGGCCCTACTAGTATGATCTCATCATTGTCCCAGTAGTCGAGTGCATATCCTAAGGGCTTTATCAACATGTGAGAGTAAGACAGTAAACTAATACAAGTCAAAATGTTAAGTTAAAGTGAAACCAAATAGCATACTATTATGTCGAGCAAGAAAGTCCTCTCTATATATATCCAAGCATCCACTATAATATACATCATATGTACAATAATGGCCTCTAAGGCATATACATAACTAATAGCATCGTTGTAAGGCCGGTGTTTCCGGAGGGTCCTAGGTAACGACCATAATTTGGCCGATGGTTAATTCGCCAGGAGGGGCTGGTTCTCGTGCTTCCTGCCTGCCTGTCGCTTGTCCTGTAGGTACTTCGCCAGGTGGCCAGAGCGGATCAACTCCTCGATATAATCGTGGAGTTGTTTACAGTTCTTGGTCGGGTGGCCCTGCGACCTATGGAAGGCGCGGTACGAGCCACGGGTACATTTAGCTGCTCTATGGGTGACCGGCGGGAGCTTGAAGAATCGCTCGCCCTTCGCCTCCTCTAACAGCTCAGTCTGGGAGATGTTGAAAGGAGCATACTCCTGGAACTTTGGGGAGTATGGTTTTGACCGGTCGACCTTCTTCTTCTCTTCTTTGCCCCTCTTCTTTTGGTCGGCTTGGTCGCCCCGGGGTAGGTTGGCGTTCACCTCAGACTCGAGTTGGATCTCTCGCTCGGTCCAAGCTTTTACCTCGGCCATGGTCTTAGGTTGCGCTAATGCAAAAGAGAGGAGCCACTCTTTGTGCCTAAGACCCGACCTTAGAGCAGTGATGATAGTTTCGTCCCGGTGCTAGGGAACCTCGAGAAGAGCGTTGTAGAAGCGGGTGACGTATCCTTTAAAGGGTTCCTTGTCCCCGCTCTTTATGGTAAAGAGATAATCGAAAGTTCGCTTATGTCGTCTATTTCCGACGAAGTGGCCAAGGAACTGGGCGACCAGCTCATCAAAGATAGAGATGGAGCATGGCGTGAGTCCTCGGAACCAGTCCCGTCCAGCCCAGATGAAGGTGGCGGGAAATGCTCGGTATTGAGCAGCGTCGAAGCTATCTTGGAAGCTCATGCCCGCTGTAAATGCGTCCAGATAGTCCTTTGGGTCGGATTTCCCGTCGAAGAGGGCCACCTTAGGAGGCTTGTTCCTGGACGAGACATGTATGGCAAGCAACTCTTCGGTGAAGGGTTTCATAAGTGAGTCGGTGGTGTACCTGGTGTTACTTGTATGTATGCTGTAAATCCCCGTTCCCATCAATAATTTTTTCTATTTTTCTTAGTCCCCGATTGCTTTCCTATTTTTCCTCGTATTTTTGTAGGAAATTGGTTGCTAGATTTGTCGTATTTAAATCCTTCTAAACCTTTTAAAACCAAAACTATATATTAATATATACAAACCCAGCCCAAAACAATTAAATTAAACCACTAATTTTCTCAGCCCAACACCCCCAAAACCCCAGCACAAAACAAAAACTAAATAGTTATCGATAACAATTAAAGCCAAAGCCCAACATAAATTAGTTTAATTAAACATCAAACTCCCTGGCCCAGCCCAACTCCAAGCCCACGCCCGCAGCTTACCCGACCCGACCCGCTAACTCTTCTTCCTTCTCTTCAAAAAATTTCCCGCTCGTTCCTTCCTTCACACCCACGACGCCCACGTTGCCCTACGTCCCCGCGACCCCGACCACGACCGTGCGCCCCTCAACCCACTCCCCATCTCAAACTCCTCTCTCCTTCATCACCCTCGTTCTCTCGTCTTCCTCACTTCACCTCTCTCCAAGAAAACTCACTGCACCCGAGCTCGAGTCCCTGCACCCGCCGTCGACGACGACGATGACGAGGAAGACCACGACAATCACCCTATCCTTCTCCTCCATCAACTGAGCTCCCTCTCCTCACCTTCTCCAGCCACCGCAGAACCCCCCCTGCACACCCAACTCACTCGACACCCATCTCGGCCACTACCTGCACCTCGACGCCGGCGAGCCCCCACTGCACCTGAAACAGCTCGTCGACCCCCTTCATCCTCCTCCTCATCATCATCATTATCACCACACCCGAGCCCCACTACCTACCCTCTCTCTCTCTCTCCAAAACACCAAGCCCCAAACCTACACACGACCCCGTGCTGCCCATCGCCGGAGAGACACCGTCGACCATCGCTGACCCCAGTACGCCCCAGGAGATCCATAGCATCTCACCCCGCTTCCAGGAATCGCGAGACATCCCCGGACAACTCCGACGGCGAACCCGAACGCGAGCCGAGGCCGCGAACCCTAGCCGCGTCATTCGTCGCGTGTTCGTGCCGTTGCCACTGCCGTGCATCGCTAAAGTGTCTCCAGGCAAGTACCCTACTTTCTACATGCTAGATTATTTCCGTTACAAATCAAAATCGTATTAATTCCATATTTGCGATTCATGAAAACTTAAATGACATAAGTGTTTGATGCAAGATCCAAATGAAAACCTTCATTTAATTTGACGGAACTCGATTGTAAATGTTGGCCCGTGTGGCAATGAACATTGTGTAGGAACTTGACTAAAAAATATGATTGTTACTGACTTAAACGATCACCCCCAATTACACCCGTAAAAACTGAGAAATTCCCGTACCTGAAACTTGTTAAAATCATAATTAATTGTTTACACATTGAAATGATGCGTTCAAGGGCTCAAATTGAAGCCGACTCGATGACCTATAACCCTGTACAAGTTCTTAATTGTTTCTATACTGAAATTATGACAAGAATTGGTTCGGAGAGCGGCTCTGAACTGCAGTCCAGAGCAGCTCTGGTTGTGGTTTTCTGTCTCGTAATGCTTGCCCCTTCGCTGCCTGAACTTGTATGTTGCGGAACCCTACACTTTATTGAAGATGAATCTGTTAGCTAAATAACGCAAGTGATTTCAGCCCTTTTTATCTTCGTTTACTATTGAAATTGCAATTTAAAGGAACAGGACGCATAGCAGTCCCAAACAGAAACGGAATTGATATACTAGTGTTGAACAGTGCATAACTTCTGACGTACAGACGCGATTAAGAATCTATCTATTGCGTTGAAAACCCTATTGAAAACCCTAAATTTCATTCAACTGTAGCGTCGCTAAATTCTGAGCCCAACTGGGTGAAAATCGTGTCGCGAAACGGACGTTCAGTTCAGAAACTGAATTTCCTGCAGCAAGCACTTAAATTGAAACGGCTGTAACTTGAATACCAGAAATCCGATTGTACTGAAACCAATTTTGTTGAACTTCCGAAAGAGTGTACTTATTACCGTATCATTTCACTGAATTCTGAACATATGAATTACTCCAATTTTTGTAAGTTTATGACGTGCATATTAGTTCATATTATACATGACTTGTTAACTGCATAAATATACATACCTTACCCAATTGCCATATACATAGTGTTAGTGCGCGTTATTATTCAGTGGAAATTGCATTATCGTGCGTGAATGGTATTGGTTTAGGAGTGTCAAGTACACCAATGGAAAAGTGAATGATTCGTGACAGTGATTAATACAGTGAACAGTGACAAAACCGTGCTATTGGTGCATACTTGTGCATGACTAAATCATAATCATCAATTGTGTAAATCTGGGGAAAAGGGGGAAATCGAAGTGGAAAGAGCATCGTATTTAGCGGGACCGTATTTTAGAGGATGATCATTCAAACAGTGATTCTTATATATATTAGGTAGGATCTAGCGATCCGGCTGACAGGGTTATGTCCCGGGCGTGTGGGCCGTTGTCTCGGGTATGTACGAGACTCCCGTTAAATATGATCCTCCTTTCCACTATACGATTTCAAACATGACTTAGAGACCGATAGGGACACAGATCATACTTTGCATCATTTAGTGACATAGTGATTATCCGCATTTTACTTTCACTGTTTCTACCTTATTTGCATGTTTCATGTCATTATTATAAAATTGCTATTATGTCGTTCTGACGACCTGAGTATGCATGCTCAGACTTCGAGGAAGAACCAGCGCAGGAGTCGGATTTACCTTCGAGCTATCGGAGATCTAGTCCGAAGTACCTTTTTCTTCTTTTGTGCTTTCCCTAAAGAGACCTTGTACTCGAATTTGGTTAGTAGTTCTTTTCTTGTTTATTTGTAAATTGTGAACAATGAACTTTGATGTAATAATTTAGTGATGTATTTCCTTTACTGCTGTGCTTTGTTTACTGATTACCATGTAATGCTAGAAGCCGAAGTGTGACTACGGCGGGATTATTCCTTGACCGTAGGAGCATGGCTGGCCTAGTCATCCCTCGTTTTCCGTATTTTGGGAAGCGGGGCGTGACATGGTTTTGTTGGTATCAGAGCCGTGTTTAGTAACAAGGGATAACATTAACTACACTGTATTACATTATTTTCGTTTCACTATTCATGAATTTTTTCCTTGTATCTAATCATATCCTTTTGAATCTTCCAGCGATATGATGTCCCCGAATGACCACTCCTCTGACTCAAGTTCTCAGGATCGTACGGAAAGAATACTTAGTGCACTGACCTCTCTCGCAGAAGCTCAGGAGAGGAAGACGGACTTACTCGCCGAGGGACTCAGGGCTATTACCGCTGCAGGGGGACCCTCCGCACTCATTACCGCCCCCGAGGGCACTACTCCCCCAGCTTACTCTGCCAAGGCTGGCACCGTGTCAGATTTCTGGAGGTTGCATCCAGCTGCATTTACAGGGCTAGCCGAACCCCTCGAGGCTGAGCAATGGCTGGTTAATATGGAGAACTTACTGACAGCTGCCAGGGTACCAGATGAAGATAAGGTGAATGTGATAAAGATTCAGTTGGAAGATAAAGCCCTTACTTGGTGGACAGTTGAAGAAAGCAGGCTAGAGAGGCCTATTGAATGGAGCAAATTCAAGGAGTGCTTCCTGGACCATTATTTCCTTTCTACCGCCAAGGCAGAGATGAAGGAAAGATTCATTCTACTGAAGCAGAATGGCCATCCCGTGGACGTATATGCGGCAGAGTTCAACCATCTGAGCCGATTTGCTCCATACATGGTCGCTTCAGAGGCCACCAGGGCCAGACGATTCTTGCAGGGACTTGATTTCGAGCTGCAGCAGTTGATCGCGTCACTGTGGTTGCAGACCTTTGCACAGGTACTCAACGCGGCGAGAATTCAGGAGAAATTGATCAATAAGTTCAGGAAGCCCCCAGTCGTTCCAGCACGCACCCACGCACCCTCTCGTGGAGCCATACCGGTTCACAGGCCTGGACCGACACAGATGAAGCATCCGTTCATGCCCCAGCATCACCCACAGAGACAGAACGTAGTTTGCGGCTACTGCAATAGAGATGGGCATACCCAGAAGGACTGTTGCCGCGCCAAGGGACGGTGCTTGATTTGAGGATCCAGCCAGCACAGGATTAGCGGTTGCCCCGAGCGAGCAGAGATACAGGGAGGTTCTGGACCGCAACAGCAGAGACCACAGGAGCAGAGGCAACCCTTTACAGGTCGCGGTCAGGGACGGGCTTTCACCTTGACCGCCGAGCAGGCAGAGGCTTCAGAAGAAGTTGTCACAGGTACTCTACTCGTACATTCCTTGCCAGCTAGAGTACTATTTGATTCTGGAGCATCGCACTGTTTCATATCTGAGCATTTCATTGATACACACTTCATACCACATGAACCACTAACCAAGGGCTGGGAGATACATACGAGTAATGTCATAATAATATCTAGTCGAGAATATAGATCATGTCCGGTTGTAGTATGTGGCAGGGAATTCTATGCGAATTTCCTTTTGATCGGGACAGGCAGTTATGACGCAATTCTCGGGATGGATTGGATGAGTACCTTCCATGCAGTTATTGATTGCCGAACAAGGAACGTGATCTTCCGCATTCCCAATCACCCGGAGTTTATTTTCGAAGGCGGGAGCGAATCTTTGGAGCCAGCCAAGTATAGAGCCAGCCAAAGAAGCTGACAGCTATGGAGATTGATGAGAGCCCAGCCCCAGAGATTGTTCGGGATTTTCTGGACGTGTTACCTGAAGATTTGCCAGGACTACCACCTCCACGTGTCTTGGAATTCTCGATCGATTTGACTCCAGGTACAGCACCAGTTTCCAAGGCCCCATACAGAATGGCACCGGTTGAGTTGGCAGAATTGAAGAAGCAAATTGAAGAACTCTTGGAGAAGGGATTTATTCGGCCAAGCGTTTCACCGTGGGGTGCACCAGTAGTGAAGAAGAAGGATGGATCGCTGCGGATATGTATGGATTATCGGCAGCTGAACAAAGTCACAATAAAGAACAAGTACCCAATTCCGCGCATCGACAATTTATTCGATCAGCTAAGTGGGGCCAAGGTATTTTCGAAGTTGGATCTCCGTTCTGGCTATCATCAGATCAGAGTGGCAGTCAAGGATGTATGCAAGATGGCTTTCACGACTCGATACGGACACTATGAGTTCCTTGTGATGCCGTTCGGTGTTACCAATGCTCCAGTGATATTCATGGACTTGATGAACAGGGTGTTTGCAAAATACTTGTACACGTTTGTCGTTGTATTTATCGACGACATACTTGTCTACTCGAAGACCCGGGAGGAGCATGTTGAGCATTTGCGCACGGTTCTACAAATTTTTCGGGAAGAAAAGCTATATGCGAAATTGAGCAAGTGTGAATTTTGGCTCGACAAGGTTCAGTTCTTGGGACACATCATTTCGGGCGAAGGCATCTCAGTTGACCCGGCAAAGATAGAATCAGTCAGAGATCGGCCAACGCCGAAGTCAGTGGCCGAGATCAGAAGCTTTCTGGGATTGGCAGGTTATTATCGGAGGTTCGTCCAAGACTTTTCAAGAATTGCTGAACCGTTGACGAGGCTGACACGGAAGGAGGTACCGTTTGCGTGGACAGAAGAGTGTACTCAGGCTTTTGACATACTGAAGCAGAAGTTAACCACGGTGCCCATTCTTACAGTACCAGATGATTCCGGTGGGTTGGTGATACACAGTGATGCCTCAGGGAAGGGATTAGGCTGTGTTCTGATGCAGCACGGTCGGATGGCGGCTTACGCCTCTCGACAGCTGAGAAATCACGAGAGGAACTACCCTACGCATGACTTGGAGTTAGCTACAGTGGTTTTTGCGTTGAAGATTTGGAGGCACTATCTATTGGGCGAGAAAGTAGAGGTGTACACGGATCATAAAAGTCTGAAGTACGTCTTCACTCAGAAAGAACTAAATATGAGGCAGCGCCGATGGCTAGAGCTGATGGCAGATTACGACTTGGACCTTCAGTATCACCCGGGGAAAGTAAATGTTGTACCAGATGCGCTCAGTCGCAAGCCAGCGGTCATGATGTTGACCAGTTAGAGGAGCATTATTGAGGACTTTCAGAGACTCGAGCTTGAAGTCGTTACACCGAGCGCACTCAGTCAATTTTGGCAACTACAGGTGCAGTCTTCCCTTGTGGATCGCATCAAGGCTGCATAAGCGGACGATCCTCGATTGCAAAAGTTCAGGGCGCAAGTAGAAGCCGGGCTGAGAACGGACTTAATCATACATGAGGACGGTTCTCTAAGATTCGGTAGCAGACTCTGCGTACCCAAAGGTGATGTTCGAGAAGAGGTACTGGCTGAGGCGCATAGTTCAGCTTATTCTGTGCATCCGAGAGGTACAAAGATGTATCGAGATCTAAAGCAACATTTTTGGTGGAACGGGATGAAGCGAGAAATTGCGCGGTTCGTATCTAGGTGCTTGGTATGCCAGCAGGTGAAGGCGGAACATCAGAGGACAGCAGGATTGTTACAACCGCTCCCGATACCAGAATGGAAGTGGGAGCACATTACCATGGATTTCGTGACGGCCTTACCATGGAGCCGTAGAGGCAACAACGCCATTTGGGTTATCATCGACCGCCTCACGAAAGCTGCACACTTCTTACCATTCCGAGTGGGACAGTCGACAGAGTCACTGGCAGAGAGATACATGCAGGAGATAGTGCGACTTCACGGTGTTCCGGTCAGCATTGTGTCAGATCGAGACACCAAATTCGTTTCGCACTTTTGGAGGAGTTTACAGGAGAGTTTAGGTACCCGCCTCAAGTTCAGCACAGCTTATCACCCGCAGATGGACGGACAGTCCGAGCGTACGATTCAGACGCTCGAGAATATGTTGAGGACCTGCATGTTGGATTTTCAGGGTTCCTGGGAAGATCATCTGCATCTAGTCGAGTTTTCTTATAACAACAGTTATCAGGCTAGCATTCAGATGGCTCCTTTCGAAGCACTTTACGGGCGGAAGTGTCGATCCCCAGTTTGTTGGGATGATGTGGGAAAGCGAAGATTACTGGGTCCCGAGCTCATTGTTCAGACAGTCGACAAGATTTAAATGATCAGGCAGCGCATTAAGACGGCTCAGGATCGAAAGAAGAGTTGGGCAGATACCAGCAGGAGAGCACTAGAATTTGAAGTCGGAGATCACGTGTTCCTGAAGATTTCCCCTACCCGTGGAGTTATCAGGTTTGGAGGTCAGGGAAAGCTCAGTCCCCGTTTCATCGGACCTTTTGAGGTGCTAGCGCGATTAGGAGAGGTGACCTACCGACTTGCCTTGCCTCCATCGCTAGCTGGTGTGCACAATACCTTCCACGTGTCACAGTTGCGGCGTTATGTTCGGGATGAGAGCCATGTTCTGGACTATTCAGAGTTAGCTTTAGGTACCGACCTATCCTACAAGGAGCAGCCCACCACCATCCTCGACCTCAGAGAGAAAGTGCTGAAGAACAAGGTCATACCGTTAGTCCGAGTGTCTTAGGGCGGTCGTTCCCCAGGAGAATCCACCTGGGAGCGGGAGGAAGATATCCGTGCACGTTTTCCACATCTCTTTGTTTAGTACTTTTGTTTCTTTGTATCCCTATTAAATTTCGAGGACGAAATTTTTGTAAGGGGGGTATGATGTAAATCCCCGTTCCCATCAATAAATTTTTCTATTTTTCCTAGTCCCCGATTGCTTCCCTATTTTTCCTCGTATTTTTGTAGGAAATTGGTTGCTAGATTTGTCGTATTTAAATCCTTCTAAACCCTTTAAAACCAAAACTATATATTAATATATACAAACCCAGCCCAAAACAATTAAATTAAACCACTAATTTTCTCAGCCCAGCACCCCCAAAACCCCAGCACAAAACAAAAACTAAATAGTTGTCAATAACAATTAAAGCCAAAACCTAACATAAATTAGTTTAATTAAACATCAAACTCCCTGGCCCAGCCCAACTCCAAGCCCACACCCGCAGCTTACCCAACTCGACCCGCTAACTCTTCTTCCTTCTCTTCTAAAAATTTCCCGCTCGTTCCCTCCTTCACACCCACGATGCCCACGTTGCCCCATGTCCTCGCGACCCCAACCACGACCGCGCGCCCCTCAACCCACTTCCCGTCTCAAACTACTCTCTCCCTCATCACCCTCGTTCTCTCGTCTTCCTCCCTTCACCTCTCTCCAAGAAAACTCACTGCACCCGAGCTCGAGTCCCTGCACCCGCCGACGATGACGACGACGAGGAGGAAGACCACGACAATCACCCTATCCTTCTCCTCCATCAACTGAGCTCCCTCTCCTCACCTTCTCCAGCCACCGCAGAACACCCCCTGCACACCCAACTCACTCGACACCCATCTCGGCCACCACCTGCACCTCGACGCCGGCAATCCCCCGCTGTACCTGAAACAGCTCGTCGACCCCCTTCATCCTCATCATCATCATCATCATTATCACTACACCCGAGCCCCACTACCTACCCCCTCTCTCTCTCCAAAACACCAAGCCCCAAACCTACACACGACCCCCTGCTGCCCATCGCCGGAGAGACACTGCCGACCATCGCCGACCCCGGTACGCCCCAGGAGATCCATAGCATCTCACTCCGCTTCCAGGAATTGCGAGACATCCCCGGACAACTCCGACGGCGAACCCGAACGCGAGCCGAGGCCGCGAACCCTAGCCACGCCGTTCGTCGCGTGTTCGTGCCGTTATCGCTGCCGTGCATCACCAAAGCGTCTCCAGGCAAGTACCCTACTTGCTACATGCTAGATTATTTCTGTTACAAATCAAAACCGTATTAATTCCATATTTGCAATTCATGAAAACTTAAATGACATAAGTGTTTGATACAAGATCCAATTGAAAACCTTCATTTAATTTGACGAAACTCGATTGTAAATGCTGGCCGTGTGGCAATGAACATTGTGTAGGAATTTTACTGAAAAATATGATCGTTACTGACTTAAACGATCACCCCCAATTACACCCGTAAAAACTGAGAAATTCCCGCACCTGAAACTTGTTAAAATCATAATTAATTGTTTACACATTGAAATGATGCGTTCGAGGGCTCAAATCGAAGCCGACTCGACGACCTATAACCCTGTATAATTTTTTAATTGTTTCTGTACTAAAATTGTGGACTTGACGATAATTGGTTCGGGGAGCGGCTCTGGACTGCAGTCCAGAGCAGCTCTGGTTGTGGTTTTCTGTCTCGTAATGCTTGCCCCTTCGCTGCCTGAACTTGTATGTTGCGGAACCCTACACTTTATTGAAGATGAATCTGTTAGATAAATAACGCAAGTGATTTCACCCCTTTTTATCATCGTTTACTATTGAAATTGCAATTTAAAGGAACATGACGCATATCAGTCCCAAACAAAAACAGAATTGATATACTAGTGTTGAACAGTGCATAACTTCTGATGTACAGACGCGATTGAGAATCCGTCTATTGTGTTGAAAACCCTAAATTTCATTCAACTGTAGCGTAGCTAAATTCTGAGCCCAACTGGGTGAAAATCGTGTCGCGAAACGGACGTTCAGTTCAGAAACTGAATTTCCTGCAGCAAGCACTTAAATTGAAACGGCTGTAACTTGAATACCAGAAATCCGATTGTACTGAAACCAATTTTTCTGAACTGCCGACAGAGTGTACTTATTACCATATTTGTATCATTTCACTGAATTCTGAACATATGAATTACTGCAATTTTTGTAAACTTATGACGTGCATATTAGTTCATATTACACATGACTTGTTAACTGCATAAATATACATACCTTACCAAATTGCCATATACATAGTGTTAGTGCGCGTCATTATTCAGTGGACATTGCATTATCGTGCGTGAATGTTATTGGTTTAGGAGTGTCAAGTACACCAATGGAAAAGTGAATGATTCGTGACAGTGATTAATACAGTGAACAGTGACAAAACCGTGCTATTGGTGCATACTTGTACATGACTAAATCATAATCATCAATAGTGTAAACCTAGGGAAAAAAGGGAAATCGAAGTGGAAAGAGTATCGTATTTAGTGGGACCGTGTTTTAGAGGATGATCATTCGAACAGTGATTCTTATATATATTAGGTAGGATCTAGCGATCCGGCTGACAGGGTTATGTCCCGGGCGTGTGGGCCGTTGTCTCGGGTATGTACGAGACTCCCATTAAATATGATCCTCCTTTCTACTATACGATTTCAAACATGACTTAGAGACCGATAGGGACACAGATCATACTTTGCATCATTTAGTGACATAGTGATTATCCGCATTTTACTTTCACTGTTACTACTTTATTTGCATGTCTCATGTCATTATTATAAAATTGCTATTACGTCGCTCTGACGACCTGAGTATGCATGCTCAGATTTCGAGGAAGAACCAGCGCAGGAGTCGGATTTACCTTTCGAGCTAGCGGAGATCTAGTCTGGAGTATCTTTTTCTTCTTTTCTGCTTTCCCTAAAGAGACCTTGTACTCGAATTTGGTTAGTAGTTCTTTTCTTGTTTATTTGTAAATTGTGAACAATGAACTTTGATGTAATAATTTAGTTATGTATTTCCTTTACTGTTGTGCTTTGTTTACTGATTACCATGTAATGCTAGAAGCCGAAGTGTGACTACGGCGGGATTATTCCTTGACCGTAGGAGTATGGCTGGCCTAGTCATCTCTCGTTTTCCGTATTTTGGGAAGCGGGGCTTGACATATGCCCTAGAGGCCATTATTGTACATGATTGTATATTATAATGGATGCTTGTATATATAGAGAGGACTTTCTTGCTCGATGATTGTACGATATTTTTCGTATGTGTTTTGAAAATTAAAGAATTAACCGCAATCAATAACGGGGTCGCTTGGTAGCTAGCCGGTTGAGTACGGGTCGGTCCACAGGGAGATGGATTCCTTTTCTTTATGTTTTAACGAGTTAAATCCAAAAGATTTTGGGTTTTATTTTAAGATCTAAGAATGAGATAAAAGTTAACCTTGCTAGGGTTAGGATTAGGTTAAGTTTGGAAAGTCAATTATTTCTCACCACTTTCTTTGCCCTAATTAAGATCTTTTAAGTGTTAAGGTAATTGTTAACAAAGGGGATTAGCACGATCGGGAAGAAACTAGGTTTCTTCCTCTAGGTCCTTATCCGTCCTTTCTTAACTCTTACCCTAACCTCCATGGAAAACATACACAACCGGTCTTTAACTATGGTATCACCGCTACCTCGTGGGATAGGGTGCCGTAGTGAGCGGTGTGTATATATATGCATAGAGTCCTATTTAAAATATATAACGGGCAAGAAAGGGGTGAGAGATTTTCATCTCTCAAATCTTCCCTAAACCTAACCCTAACAAGTGAGGAACTACTCATTCATTAGGGAATTGATAAACGAATTCATTTTTATGGTTTTCTTTTAATTAACTACGGCAGATAAAAAATTTATAACTACGGCAAAGAAATAAAATTGCTAGATAACTAGGGCAAAAAATAAATTAAAATAACTAAGGCAAGATAAAAAAAAAACTTACTTCTTTATTGATGCACACTTTAACGATTACAAGGAATTGAAAATCTAAGATGTAGAAATTAAAAGAGGCATCTCAAAAGAGGCACCCAAAAAGAGGCACGAGAATTATTGGCCATTTGCTCTCCTATTTATAGATACAGGAAACCTTAGGTTATATTCTGATCCATTCATAAATTTACAAATCTACCTTAAGAAGACCCGGTCAACGCACCGTCTTATCCACTGACACGTGCATTGCACGGCCGCAGATCCGCGGCCATAAGAATGGTTTGGCCGCTGTTCCGCGGCCATATAGTGGGCTCTTGGGCTCTGTTTCTCAGGTATACTTCATGTTGCTTTTTCCTTAAATTTTCTTCACTTGGTTCTTCAAAATGTCTTCTAGTTTCTTCCAGATTTCCACAGTGCAGAATGTTGTGGACTTTTCCCGTTTTCTTCATGTTGAAGTCTTGAATCTTGCGCTGCCTTTGTACTTTGTGGAATCGAACTGTTCATTGATCTTCATTTGTTCCTTAACTGTAGGCGGCATCATAAAGATTCTTCTATTTATTGGTCGTAGTCTCACTTTTGTAGCGTTTTTTCATCATTTTCACTGTATTGTTCTGAGAACCTGTAACCTGCAACTATTCAACAAACATGGATCAAAAGCAACTATTTATTTATGAAATGATTAAGAATGGGGAATATAATAATGCAAAATTATGAGATGAACACTCGACATGATAGTGTGATATTTGGTTGCTCTTTATCTTAACATGTAGACTAGTATTGTGATACTGTCTTTCTCTCACATATTGGTAAAGCCCTTAGGATGTGTACTTGAGTACCAGGATTATGATGCAGATCATACTAGCGGGGCCAGGGTAGTCCACAAGTTCATCTTTTAATTGTTCCTAGTGGTGGGTGTATCGAGGCGGGGCATCGATATTCCAGAGTAGACTAGCGTATATGTTTCTTAACCCATTTGATGGTCGATGGATGATCTCATATCCATTGATGTTTGACATCAAAGATTGTATACGGGTGCTCAGTAGAGACTTGGTACACTGAATAGGACTCACCGAGAACTCCTAAATGGTATTATACCTAACGTCAGATAGCAGTTCACTGTTGACACTGGTACAAGTTAGTCTGACCCGAGATCGTCATAGAGTCTTGTGTGATTCCCACTGTGCTTTGATTTCCACCTTACCACGTTCAAGAGAGCGTGCAAAACGGTGGTTTTGGGTATAGTCCCGAGTCAAATGGAGGCAATGAGCGATAGGAGGGGACTCATCTCTCCCGGTATTGGGGGTTGATGTTGCGCTATGCTCGATTGTCCATAACAGGAAGTCCTTGGCCAGGGCTAATACAGAGATTTACTGGTAAGTGTTATTAGTAGTTTCTCGACCCGTTATGAGCCTCACATCGGCATGACTTATCAAGTTATTGGGGTCTGACGTTTACCACCCACAGACTCGATATGCGACATATCGGACGAAGAGACCGGACTGTACGGTAGTGTTACTTATTGGATTCACGGGAGTATGGACAAGCTTGCTTGTTGATCTTCTGATCGCTTAATACCCGGGTAGCCGTTACGTCCAGCTAGTACCGCTGACGGCTTGTGGGTGACTTATATGATCATCACCTGCTGCCGGCGCATTGACGAGTCTTCAGAGTCCTACACAGAGGTTTCCTAGCTCATACGAAATGAAGTAGGGCACATATGTGATATGTGCGGGACCGAGATTGACACTTGTATGTGATACCATATTCTAATCTCGCGATATAGATTATATGTGATATAACCGGATTATTGAATCAAGTGTTGATTCAATAATTTATTAAATGATATTAGTCGGTTGTATGTGATACGGCCGGGTTATTAAATCAAGTATTGATTTAATAATTTAATGTATAATTATATATTTGATATATTAATATACATTAACTAATATTAGCTCACTTAAGAAAATGTTTTCTCAAAATACATACAAATATATATGTGATATATATTAATGTATTTATTTTGTGTCATGCTAGATGATACATTGGATTTGGGTGTATAAGACTCATACCTAACTTAAGATAATTTGGGTGTTTAAATATTAAGGGAAAAATCAAAATTAGGTGGAAATTACCATGGCTAAGATACTTGTGGAAGCATGTAGAAGTCTTGACTTTAGTCCACTAATTTTGTTTTACTCTAGATATTTATTAACCTAATCATTATCTTTAGCCATGGTTTAGTTTCTACATGAGTTACATGAGATATTTTCTCACCCATGGTTCATTACTTGAGATCACTTGAGTTTCTTCTTCATCTCCTTCATTGCTCTCTAGCTTTCAAGTGAGAAGAAAAAGAAAAAGAGAAAAATAATTCTAAAGTGAGCAAAATTCCTACTTCATCAATCTATACCAAACTAGCCATTTAGTATAAGTTGTTTACTTCACTAATTCATTAATTAGTGAAGAGGTAGCTTGAGTTAGCGATTCTTCGACGTAGATCATCTTCGGCCTCGAAGATCTTTGAGCAAGCTCGTTTCTTTCGCCTAGTGGAGCCTAAGGAGAGTCCGGGACACCACTACTTAGAGCAAAGGGACTACTACACGGAGATTTAGAAGTGAAGGACCGGTCTACAAAGGTTGTATTCCTATATCACTTAGTGTAAAGCTTGTTTACATGTTATAAAAACCCTAATTCTCTAATTAGCTCCTTGATCGGGCTTGCTCGGCACTCTAAATTTTTTAAAATAGCATACTTGATGCGTGTCGAAAACCGTCGGGGGTGCTAAGCGAACCCGGCAAGTGGTATCGAGCTTTGCAAGAGCATTAGGAGTTATCTAGGCGAAGTTAAAATGTTCGATCGACTATTCGAAACCAGAAAATCCCACTCTTTGGAAAAATTTTCGAAAGTTGGAATTTTTCTAATTAAAAATATTTAGAAAATTGTGCAGGGTTTTCTATGGACCCACAAGAAAAACGACGGCCCAACTCGACCAAAAGACCACGGAAGCGCGGCCAAAGCATGGCTTTGGCGGCAGTTCTGCGGCACCGTTGGTGAGGCAGAGAGTGTGCCTTCTTGTGTAGGTCAGTAGATACTTGGGGCACTGTCTGGGTATTTTTAACTATGACTCAAGTGTTGAGATCTCTGGAAATTTTGGGTGTTTGATAAATCAATCGAAATGTTTAACACCGTCTAGATATCTGTGATTTGTGATACAATATTTGGAATCCACAATAATTAGTTTTGTGAAAACTAATTAGTACTTTGTAAATCTAGCAATTTAGTCGCTTTTGATTGGTTGCCGTGGGGTTTTGATTCGGATCAAAACTCCGTCGCAATCTCGTATAGTACGCGAACGTTCGCCGAGTAACACTATTGGATAGCCACGTCCTATAGCCTCGACCAAGTGACTGTAGAAGAACCCCGTAGCCAAAAGCATTCGTTTGGGTGATCACGGCCGTGGTGTTCCGCCTAAGTTCACTTCGTCGATGGTATCGGGGGTGCAGACGTCTACTAATGTTTCCGACGAGCATTCGATCAACTGTTGGGAATCTTGTTGAATATCCCGACTGGATATTGAAAAGAGTTTTCAATTTGAGACTAAAATGCCGGGTTTATAACGTTAGGCATGAAATTCAGAATATGTGATATTCCGGGTTTATGATGTCTAAGGAATTTTTACGATTAGGCATGAAATCCGAAGTATGTGATATTTCGGGTTTATGATGTCAAGGTGGTTGCGGATTCCAATTATTGTAGTTTTCATTTCTTTTCTGCGACCGTAAGTGTAATATGTGGTGTATCGCCAGTTTCGTTACTATACGTCAACGACAATTGGGATACACATATTTATTTACATTGATGACATGTGATATTATGTGTTGCTGGGATATGTTATATTGAATCATCGTGTTTGAATAGCCGGGTGTTTTTGCCTGAGATGAGAGTTTTTCATTGTCATTCATGTAAAAACTTGTATGTAATATTATTTTATTGGGATACTTCCGGATTGAGGATGATGTCACCATTGATGTATATTATTTACTTTTCCGTATTAGGATAGACCCAAGGCGGGGAGCACAAGTAACCGGGTTCTAGAGTCCAATGGGAGACCATCTCGAGGAGTCGAGTCCGGGTCTCCTAACTCTAGAATTGGTAGGGTTGCTTGCCGTTCTCGTAGGGGTCTAGGGATGTGGGTTTGGCTATTCATCGCGACCGTGGAGTCCGTGTTTTTTACTGGCTTAATTTAAAACACGGACCTCCTAATATATCCAATATTTCATATGTTGACTTCTGCTGCAATGTTCTGTAATGAGATCATATAACTGCTTGAGACGAATGCTTTATATTATATATATGATATATAATAAACGTTGCTTATGTTTTGCATCCGCGCTAGTCCTGCCCCCGCTCTGCCGTTAGTTATCTAACCTAACGGTGCATGACGGGACCCCGTGGCGAATGCGAATGGTATAAACGTACGTTGTATTTTCGTTTCTTTATCTGTGATGCTTAGGAAGTATAAATGATGGGACTTCATTAATGAAATTAATGAAAAGGAAAAAAACCTAATGATGTTGTGGAATCAAATTTTCAAAACTGGTAGCTCTACTTATTGCTTTGCATAGCGGTATCTCTTTATGAATATCCAGCACTTCATTCGATGAGGAAAGAGCCGAGATCCCTTCATCGGGAATGACCTCTTTAGCAAAATCTACCGAATGCTACACCCACTCGGTTTATTTTGAAAAACTCGATTTTAAAAGAGGAGCTTAAACCACTCCTTTTCAAATCACTTGATTCTACAATGATATCAAGTTCATTACGCAAAAGGTTTTCTTAAAAACCTGTCGTAGCCCTCCGTCATTTCATATAAGGACTATTTAGTATTCGTGTTGCGTTTGTTGACCTTGTGAAGGCGTAGTGTGCGATAGCTGATTAGTGCTTATCTGCAACGCATATGATGCGATTGGATTAGGGTAATCGTACAGCCTTGTTGACCTTGTCAAAGGTCATGCGGGTGGGTTTAATTCAATCACGAAATGAACAGGTTGAACTTGACTTGCGGTTTATGATTTGTTGACTTGTCAAGGTCATAAATCGCTTGGGGCAAAATATTATTAGGAATTTCAAGTGTTGAAATTTACAATGAAATTGCATACCTTCTATGAGATAGTTGGATCCCGATACCCACTGCGAGTAAGAGTTACTCATGGGAGAGTTTTGCACTTTACAATTAGCCGATCAAGTAGGTGACTAGAAATGTCAACGGGGTTATGTCTTTGGGAAAAGGAGGTTTATTTTAATTAGGTTCGTGCGATAGCACGGGGAACCTCCTTCAAAATACCGACACTGGCCTGGCTGAATGATTGGCGAACTTGTAGGGTGTAATTAATCCCGGCTAGTCTTACCTTTTAGAATTTGAAGGAAGATTTGATAAAAACAGTGGAGTCATCCTGGTTACATAAAATAATAACCAATCTAATCTTGCAAGAGCGCAAGCAGTGTTTTCTTCTCTCTCTCTCCCCTGGTAGCGACCATGTCATGCCTTAATCAAGATAATAATATGGATGTATTGACCGAAACTGCTTGTTATACTGAGCTGGGGAACGTTGGTTCCGCTCTACCTTATAATTGTTATAAGTCTGAGCAGGAAATAGGGGAATATCCGGATTCCCACGCGACCCGAATGAGGAATGAGCATGTTGATGCATCTTCTTCGGGTGTGTTTGTTACCGAGAACTGTTTCTCAGTGCACTCTATGTCCTGGGTACTAGATACCGGATCGGGATCCAACATATGTAATATGTTACAAGGGCTAAAGAAAGGTAAAGAACTGGGAAAAGGTGATCGTTCTCTAAAAGTAGGGAATGATGCAAGTGTTGCAGCTAAAACAGTTGGCAAATATCACCTAGTATTACCAGATGGTAATACATTGATTCTGAACGAATGTTATTACATACTAAACCTGATATGCGATATTATATCGGTATCTTTATTATGTAAAGAAGGATATAATTTTGTATTGCAGGATAATGTTATGAGCATTTTCCTAAATCAAAAGTTGATTGGATCAGGCATGTTATGTAATGGAATATACGTTCTGAATCAAAACACGGTTCTTTATGTATACAACATACACAAGAGAAAGAGTTCAGAAATGAAAGAATCCTTCTTGTGGCATTGTAGACTAGGTCATATCAATGCGACACGACTAGCTAAGTTACATAAAGATGGATATTTGAATCCGTTTGAATTTACATCATATGAAACTTGCCAGTCATGTTTCAACGGTAAAATGACCAAAACTACGTTTACTGAACACGGAGAAAGAGCTACTGAACTCTTAGGACTGATACATAGTGATGTATGCGGTCCCATGTCTACACATGCCAGGAATGGTTCCTCGTACTTCATTACATTCACCGATGATCTCTTAAGATTCAGACATGTGTTCCTGTTGAAATACAAATCTGAAGCTTTTGAGAAATTCAAGGAATATAAGTGCGAAGTAGAGAACCAAACGGGTAGAAGTATATAAATCCTTCGATCTGATTGGGGAGGAGAATACTTAAGCACGGAGTTCCTGGATTACTTAAAGGAGAATGGGATTCTCTCTCAGCTTACTCCTCCGTATACACCATAACACAACGGTGTGTTGGAATAGAGAAATCGCACCCTATTAGATACGGTGCGCTCTATGATGAGTATTGCTGAGTTGCCTGTTTCCTTTTTGTGGTTATGCGCTTGAGACAGCCGCATACCTATTGAATAGAGTTCCGACCAAATTAGTGCCTACCACTTCATATGAGATGTGGAATGGGAAGAGACCATCTCTTAAATGAGTTAAGATATGGGGTTGTCCGGCCTATGTTAAAAAGCAAAATCCGGACAAGCTCGAGGCAAGGTCAGTACTGTGTAAGTTTGTTGGATATCCTAAACATTTGTGAGGGTATATCTTCTACCACACTGAGGAGCAAACGGTGTTTTGTTTCTCGGCATGCCACTTTTTTAGAAAAGGAATTCATTATGGAAGAAATTAGTGGTCATGAGGTAGAATTGGAAGAAGTTCCAGCTAGACAAACTAACAGCTGATGATTTGGTAGAACCAGAGGATTCAATAGTTCCCGACGAACCTCAGCTACTCCGCAGATCTAGTAGGGTTCCTCATCCGCCTGAGAGATACTACGGTTTTCTCAATGACCGTGGGAGCAAGGATTGCATCATGGAAGATGATGAACCAACTAGTTTCGAGCAGGCCATCACGAGTGGGGACTATGTGAAATAGCTGGATGCAATACGATCTGAGATGGAATCCATGTATACCAAAAAAGTATGGACTTTGGAAGTTGCACCTGAAGGGGTAAAACCCATCGGGAGCAAGTGGATCTTGAGAAGATAACTTGGTGTAGATGGAAATGTTGAGACTTTCAAAGCTAGATTTATAGCAAAAGGTTTTCGTCAACAACCAGGTGTGGATTATGATGAAACCTTTTCTCTAGTGGCTATACTTAAGTCCATCCAGATCCTACTTGCCATTGATATATACCATGACTATGAAATCTGGCAGTTGGATGTCAAGACCGCTTTTCTAAATGGTGATTTAGAAGAGAGCGTGTGTATGACACAGCCAGAGGGCTTCATAGACAGTGGGAGCAGCGGAAAGGTGTGCAAGTTGCTTAAATCAATTTACGGATTAAAGCAGGCATCGCGGAGTTAGAACATCTGTTTTAATGTGGCAGTCAAAGAGTTTGACTTCATCAAAAAGGTTGATGAATCTTGTATATACAAGAAGGTTGTAGAGAGTAAGGTTGTCTTCCTCGTATTGTACGTGGATAACATACTCTTGATTGGAAATGATGTTCCTATACTACACTTGGTCTAGCTCTTCTTATCACTATGTTTCTCCATGAAGGGTCTGGGTTGTTTCTCTTTCATCCTGGGGAGAATCACTGGATAGCTGTGAAGAACATTCTTAAGTACTTGAGAAGGACTAAAGAAATGTTCTTGGTGTATGGTAACGGTGAACTTCATGTCGAGTCCTTTACCGATTCGAGCTTCCAGAGTGATAAGGTCGAATGTAAGACAGTCGCGGGTTTTGTCTTTACTCTCAGTGGAGGGACGGTATGTTGGAAGAGTTCCAAGCTAGATATCATAGCAGAATCGATGATAAAGGCTGAATACATCGCTACCAACGATTCTGCCAAAGAGGCTGTCTGGATGAAGATGTTCATGAGATGAACTTGGTGAGGTTCCTACCATTATGATGATAATGGAGCTGTGGCTTTGGCTTAAGAACCCCAGTCCCATCAGTGATCCAGACATATTCTTAGGCAGTATCACCTGATCAAGAAGATGGTTGATCTCCGGGTGATCGAGGTCAGGAGAGTTGAGACAAAGAATAACACGGCAGATCAACTTACAAAGGACATCCCCCAGATACAATTTAAGAGTTTTTGGGATGTTGGGTATGAGATACTACAACAACTGAGCTTAGTGCAAGTGGGAGATTGTTAGTTGTATGTATTCCTTAGAGGCCATTATTGTACATGATTGTATATTATAATGGATGCTTGGACATATAGAGAGAGGACTTTCTTGCTCGACATGATAGTATGCTATCTGGTTGCTCTTTATCTTAACGTGTAGACTAGTATTGTGATACTGTCTTTCTCTCACATGTTGGTAAAGACCTTAGGATGTGTACTTGACTACCAAGATTATGATGCAGATTATACTAGTGGGTACAGAGTAGTCCATAAGTTCATCCTTTAATTGTTCCTAGTCGTGGGTGTATCGAGACGGGACATCGATATTCCAGAGTAGACTAGCGTATACGTTTCTTGACCCATTTGATGGGTGATGGATGATCACATATCCATTAATGTTTGACATCAAAGATTGTATACAGGTGCTCAGAGGAGATTGGATACACTGAACAGGACTCACCGAGAACTCTTAAATGGTATTATACCTAACGTCAGATAGAAGTTTTCTGGTGACACTGGTACAAGTTAGTCTGTAGACCCGAGATCGTCATAGAGACTTGTGTGATTCCCACTGTGCTTTGATTTCCACCTTACCACGTTCAAGAAAGCGTGCAAAACAGTGGTTTTTGTGTATAGCCCTGGTCACATGGAGGCAATGAGCGATAGGAGGGGATTCGTATCTCCCGGTATTGGGGGTTGATGTTGCGCTATGCTCGATTGGCCATAACAGGAAGTCCCTGGCAAGGGTTGATACAGAGATTTACTGGTAAGTGTTATTAGTAGTTTCTCAACCCGTTATGAGCCTCATATCGGCATGACTTATCAAGTTATTGGGGTCTGACATTTACCACCCCCAGACTCGATATGTGACATATCAGACGAAGAGACCGGACTATACGGTAGTGTTACTTATTGGATTCACGGGAGTATAGACAAGATTGCTTGTTGATCTTCTGATCGCTCAATACCCGGATAGCCGTTACGTCCAGCTAGTACCGCTGACGGCTTGTGGGTGACTGATATGATCATCACCTGGTTCTGGCGTATTGACGAGTCTTTAGAGTCCTACACCGAGGTTTCCTAGCTCATGCGAAACGAAGTAAGGCATATATGTGATATGTGCGGGACCGAGATTGATACTTGTTTGTGATATCGTATTCTAATCTCGCGATATAAGTTATATATGATATAACCGGATTATTGAATCAAGTGTTGATTCAATAATTTATTAAATGATATTAGAGGATGTTTCCCCCAATCAGGGCAAAGCACTGTTCAAATTTTGAAATTTGAAATGAAGCAGCGCTTCATAAAAGTGCTGGCGCTAAATGCGCCAGCACTAAGAGTCAAAGACTCTGATGCAGCGCTCACGTGCAAAGCACGAGAGCGCTCGCACTAGCAGCGCCAGCGCTAAGAGTCAAAGACTATGATGCAGCGCTCACGTGCAAAGCACGAGAGCACTAGCGCTAGCAGCGCCAGCGCTAAGAGTTATAGACTCTGATGCAGCGCTCACGTGCAAAGTATGTGAGCACTAGCACTAAGCGCGCTAGCACCAAGAGTTAAAGACTTTGATGCAGCGCTCACGTGCAAAGCACGAGAGCGCTAGCGCTAGAACTAAATGTTCCCCACCCTTGGATCAATGATCCAACAAAGATGACTAAAAATCATCAAACTACATCTGAAAATTAGAGCACCATTGGATCAAAGATCCAATGGTGATTAAAAATCAACAAGATACAGAATAAGTTCTGTATGGGAAAATATTTTCCCAATCTTGTTAAAAACAAGAAGATTGCCTTCTGTAAAACAGAAACCCTTGGATCAAAGATCCGATGGTGGGAAACATCCCCAAATCAATCAGAGGAAAGATTTTTTTAACTGATTAAACAAATTATCCTCCCCTATATAAAGGACCGAAGACTTCAAGTCCTGCAGAGAGGAACCCCCCCCCCAAACTTTGAGAAATTTCAAAGAGAAGAGCAAGCTCTCGGAAGAAGAATTTCTTCAAGGTAAATAAAACAGAGAGATCAAAGCATCTCATAAAAAGAAGAAGAACATAGTTTTTTTTCTAGATCATAGATCTATAAGACAGAGGTCTTTCACAAAAAGAGATCATAGCATCTCATCATAAAATGGAGGGGGGAGAACTTAATTCTCGTCAGATCACAGATCCATAAAGACAAAGTCTTTCAAAAAAAACATAAGAGATTGTAACATCTCCTATAAAAATAAGAACCTTGTTCTTAAAGCCACGAGACAAAGTCTCTTATAAACGAGAGTTTAATTCTCAGAGCGCAGAACTAATCAAAGCTGTCTAAAAAGAGCCTTAGCGCTCCAATTAAAAAGAAACGCCTTAGCGCTCCAAGACCGGTGTTCATACTATAATATTGCATATTTTCATTCCCCTATTCTTATCCGTTTTATAAATAAATAGGTACTCTTGACGCACGTTTGTTGCATATTACAGGACACAGGCTCTTGGAGCGAATACAGTGAAAAAGACGAAAGTTGATACAGAAAAGAGACTTTTGACCAACAAGTAGACGGATCTTACTCAAGCTGAGACTTAGAACAGTGCAAGGTCCAAAAAGACGAAAGTGAAACGGTCAAAAGATTCTTACAAGTTTTCACTGAAGATCTGTACAAGACCCAGAAGCCAAACAGAGAAATGAGATGAAGAAATAACAAGCTCAGAAGACCACAAAGAAAGCCCAGAAAGATGGTGAGCTAAGCTCACCAAAGGGCCGCGGAACCGCGGCCCAAGGCCCATCATTGCCGCGGTTCCGCGGCCATTAAGTGCACACGTCGGTGGAATTTTCTTGTGTCGGTGCGTCGGTGCAGGAGTTGGGATTTTTCGTAGGCATATCTGTAATTGCACATGCGCGAGACTCTGAAACCCTAATTCTCCTGTTTGCTTATAAATTGTAATCAAAAAATTGTAAAACGGTATGCCTCTTTTCAATAAATAAAATTCAGATCTGTTCTGTAATCTTGCTTGGAGGGAGCCATCAAATTAGTAAGTAATTATTTCTGTGCTTTTAATATTCTTTTAATTAGTATGTTTTATCATACCCTAATGAGCGAGTAATCTCCTCGCTTGTAAGGGTTATCCTTAGGGAAAGGGTTGAGAGATGAGATCTCTCACCCCTTTCAATGCCACATTCACCTAATGAATTAGAACTCCATGCATACGCGCACAACCGCTCCCTACGGCACCCTACCCCTCAAGGTAACGGTGAACCGTAGTATAAAGGGCCGGTTGCGCGCGTTTTCCATGGGGGTTAGGGTAATTATCGATAAAGGAAGGATACGAATCTAGAGGAAGAAATATCTTCCCAAAAGATTCGGATCCACTTTATTGATAATTATCGTAACATCTAATAGATCTAAAATAGGGCAATGAAAGCGGTGAGGAAACCTTTAATCTCCAAACTTCTCCTAAACCTAACCCTAGCAAGACTTTAAATCAGATTAATTTAGATCAGATTTTATAAACCAACTAAAACAACAATTTGAATCAACTCATAAAAACACAAATCAGAAATTTACCCATCTCTATGGATCGACCCGTACTCACCGGCTAGCTGCAAAGCAACGCCGTTTCTGATTGCGGTAAACATATTATTTTTGGACAAATCAAATGGCGCCGCTGCCGGGGATGGCGTAATTTTTTGTTTTGTATGATTTCGGGTTGATATAAATTTTGAAAAATCATAAGAATCAGAAAATACAAAATACAAAAACATTTTAGCGATTTTTATCTGTTTGAAGGGTTCTATGTTTTGAATCTTGCAGGAACAGCAAAGGACTGTGAATCTGGAATTTTACAGAGAGCAAAATAGAAAAGGGAACATCAGAACAGAGTAGAATTGGTGAACAGGAGCTGCACAAAATTTTCCACAGCCTGATCCCACTGCTTGGCCGCGTTTCCGCCGCATATAGGGCATCAGGACCGCGGAACCGCCGCATGTCTGCCACGTCAGCACATAAAAATTACATGGTTTGATCTCTCATTCTCCCCTCTGCAACCTCCCATATATCTCTCTGAAAAACTTTCTGCAGGAATTCTTTGCGCTAAAAATTCTTTCTCCACCTTCTAAATAACAGATTTTCTACAGGTTTCTTTGCGCCGCGCTAAAAATTGATTGCAAGTGAATTTTACTGTTTTACATAATTTAATCGGACTTTAAGGGGCTAATTGACCAAACTCAGATTGGGTGGGGATTTCATCACCCTTTCCAGGACCCCAGAAAACACCTAAAGCATGTGCATTGACCACAATTAATTAAAAAATATTAGACTCAGACCTAAGGATATCGAGCTCAACAGGAAAAGGACTAGTATAGGCATCGACCGTTTATCCTAACTGACATTGCGGTGTCTAGGCTAGTGGTTATTAATTAGGCCCACTGTAGTGGTGGTTCATTCCCACTTACCTGGCCGTACTTGTCGGTGAAGAGGCGGTTTGAGGTCCTATTTCTAGCCCTAGTTAGGAGCTGTCTAGCAGACCTAGGTGACCCTAGATCTAGGCCTGATTGTGCATGTGTGGTTGATACACCTGTGTCACGAGTCCCTTGTCAAAAACTTCTTTGCAAAACTCTCACATAAAAAAAGGGGGGGAAATCTTTTCAAAACTTGCAACTTGTCGCTAAGAAACCTTGCTACTCACTTCCACTACTTCCATCCACTGACGTTATCTTACCCCCACATTCTGTCTTTTTATTTTTCTGACTACACTACCCCTTTTAGTGTATGTCACTTTGGACTAGGGATACTAACGCCCGATTAGTCCGTGTTTCGTTGGTACCGACCGACGAACCTTTCGACACCGAAGTCGAAATTCCCTCCATTTCCTTACCTCCACCTTCAAATTCTTCTTTCGAAGGTATGTCGGGACACGACCCCAACGATACCTTACCGACGGGAATGATTCCACCTCCGTTAGGTGCGAATAACCCGAATCTTCCGCCTGTTGTAGCGCCCCAACGAATCGCGCTCCAGGATCTCTTCTACCCCGTCCGCACTTCTTTACCTACATGTCTTTCACCCCCACCGGCAAATGGGGACAACTTTGAAATAAAACCACACTTCATCAATATGCTGCCAAAATTTCATGGTTTGGAATTCGAAGATGCATATATCTTTATCAATAAATTCCAAAACGTTTGCGCTATGATGAAAACGACCCAATTAAGTGATGACGCTATAAGGCTAAGGGTCATTCCTTTCACCTTATGTGACCTAGCCGAGAAGTGGCTATATAGCACCGCATCACATTCCATTAGAAATTGGGACGAGTTTGTGATAGCTTTTCTGAAAAAGTTCTATCCTCATCACAAAACTGCTAGAATCCGTAACGAGATTATACAATTTTCACAGCTTCCTTCCGAACCATTTTGGAAGTGCTTCGAGAGATTTAAGGACCTACTCGTTCAATGCCCTCATCATGGGATCGAAAGTTGGCAACTTTGCCAAACATTATACGAGAGATTGAACTCGGCAACGAAGCAGTTGCTAGAAACCATATGTCATGGTCATTTTCTCTCCAAGTCTAGCGACGAAGCGTGGCAGTTTCTTGAGGATCTTAGTGAGCAAACAATTCAGTGGGAGAGTACCAAGACCACATCATCTTCTTCTGTTGGTCAATCTAGGGCAGGCATACATCAAGTAGATATGTCGATTCTATGAAAGCCGAGATGGCCGCACTTATGAAAAAGCTAGAAGCCATTGAGACCAAAATCTCATCGTCTTCTCCTGCCCCTGTTATGCCTCCACGAACTGTTTGTGCTTGTTGTTCGAATCCATCGCATCTTACCGAAGAGTGTCCTTATAATGCACCTATTCAAGGACAAGATCAAGTCAATGCTGCCTTTCAGCAACGACAAAGAAACGATCCGTACTCTTCGACATACAATTAGGGGTGGAGGAGTCACCCAAATTTCGCTTGGAACCAAAATCAACAAGTCCAAGGAAATAACAATTTTCAAAGACCTCCTCCTCCACAACAACAACAAGCACCTCCACAAACTCAAAACCAGCAACCTTTCCAACAACAACCTTATACAAATCAAACGAACAATTTGGTTCAACCAAGTGATCATAAAGTTATCTCGCTCGAAAAAAGTCTAGATGCATTTCTTAAGCAATCTACAGAATCCGCAGCAAGATTTGAAAATTATGTTCAATCTTTGATGACTAACAATGCTTCACACGATCAAAGTATCAAATCTATTGAGGCACAAATTGCACAATTAACTGCTGCGTTGAGCGAGAGAGAAAAGGGAAAGCTTCCATCTCAACCATTGCCCAATCCCGGTCACACACAAAACGCATATCCCAATCACAATGTAAATGCGGTGACCACGTTGAGATCCGGAAGAGTGTTGCAAAATAATGTGGGAACTAGTGATGACATCCCCGCCGGTGGTTCTTCGTCTTCTTCTTCTTCTTCTTTTTCTCCATCGTCATCCTCCCCTTCTTCATTTTCTTCACTTTCTTCTTCACCTTTTTCTTTAGAGCCTATTCTCCACCATTCAAATGGCTCTACTTCTTCTAGCTCGAACGGACCCATTTCTCACAACATGAACACATCTACACCGGGATCCGTTCCTACTCCACAGACATTTGACTCAACGAATTTTCAAAATGCTCCATTCCCAAACAGGTTGAGTCCTAATAAACCAACTGCACAAGTGGAGAAGATTGTGGAGATATTTAAGCAGGTTAGCATAAATTTACCTCTCTTGAATGCAATCCAACAAGTCTCTTCATATGCGAAAATTTTAAAGGGATTATGCACCTCAAAGAGAAAGGCATCTCAAGTACCCAAGAAAGTGCTAGTGGCCAGTGCAGTGAGCAATGCTATTAACCACCATCAAACCTTACCCCAAAAACGAAAGGACCCCGGCTGTCCTACGATTTCAATCACAATTGGGGATAAGAAAATTACTCGAGCACTTTTAGATCTTGGGTCTAGTGTTAACCTGATTCCCTACTCCGTGTACGAACAATTAGGGGTTGGAGAGTTGAAACCCACTCGTTGTACTCTCCAAATGGCTGATCGATCAATCACCCATCCAAGGGGTCAGCTAGAGGATGTGTTGATCAAAGTTGGGGAGTTCATATTCCCCGTTGATTTTATTGTTATGGATACACAACCTGTTGCTAACCCACGGAACCAAATTCCGGTGATTCTTGGTCGACCATTTTTGGCCACTTCCAATGCTGTAATAAACTGTCGCAATGGCTCCATGACTCTATCCTTCGGGAAAATGTCTAGTGAGTTCAATATTTATAAGATGGGAAGTTTGCCCCCCGTGCCTAAAACTAGTACACGAGGAGTTTGCTCTATTCACGAAATCACGCAGGAGGACTGCGAGCTTGAAAGATTCTTGTTTGATAAAAACAGTTTTGACGCCACTAGTGCGTCCCTCCTTGAGCCTACCACCGTTGACACAACCGATATTGATTATGAATGTTTCACTTTTTCGGATGATGACGACTCACAACCTGAATATGAGTCTTTTAAATTTGTGGATGAGTTAGTTGAACCATCCGAATTGGTTGTTTGCAGTGATTTCGAACCTGTGTTGGAGTCCTTTAAGTTCGAGGTAGATTCCGCAATGATCCTTTCGCCTCCGAAACTCGAACTCATGTCCTTACCGCCTCACCTTAAATATGCTTACATAGGTGAGAATGAGACTTTTCCCATTATAATATCAGCCTCTCTAGCCTTCGAGCAAGAGAACGCTATTTTAAAAGTCTTACAAGATAGGCGGCAAGTTTTCGATTGGACTATGGCGGACATCGAGAAGATCAGTTCCCTTATAATTGAATATCCTATGAAATTGATGAATGATGCCAAGTCAGTAGAGGACCCACAGGAACATTTTGGGGATATTGTGGTTAGTCAACCTCCTCTTTTAGAAGTTGAACCACCCCCATTTCTTTTAATAAGCTACGAGAATGCCAATATTCCACTGATTGCTGATCATTCGCATTCTCGTTTTGATTCATCACCACCTCCTGTCTATTCACCTCCATACCTTCCATACCACCACTTCTATCTTCCCAAATTCTTTTTGGACTACCACAACTTATTCTTCCACCAACCAATACTCTTTACTGATAAATTTTTCAACTGGTTGGTGTTGACTTTTGGTCTATGCAAAGTTTGGCAGTAATGTCTAACATAGTTTAAATGAAGTTTGGGGGAAGGCCTTTCTGTATATATTTTTCCTTAACAATAAAAAAAAATAATAATAAAATTATAAATAAACAGGGAAGTGCCGGTATTTTGACCCTCTTGGTTTAGCATGACAGTGAGGACACTGTCAAGTTCAAGTTTGGGGGTATGCTCGGTACGTTTTCTTCCTTCGCATTCATTTGTACATATTTTTGCATTTGCATATTTATGTGAAAACCCATAAAAATTGAAAAATTTTGAAAAATTATAAAAATAATTGTATTCAACTTTGGCCTTATTTGACTAGAGTTTGACATATAGGTTAACTACCTAGGAGCAACTAGATCTTAAACTTAGTAAATTAAAAACCCTAAAGATAACATTCCTTAAAGTTTAACGGTAGAAAGTATATACCCTTGTAGTTTATTTAGAAATAGGCAAATTTTGGGTTCACTTCTTGGACTAAGTCGAAAAAAGGGAAGAGTATTGATGTTCTTATTAGAGTATAAGTTTGAAAAATTGTTCCTAGCTTAAGTCTAAATTCTGAAAATGTACACCCTACAATTTGCACTATCACGCACCTTGAAATTTGGAATAGTAGAAGAGACCATGAAATGCTCCTGTCTAAAGTCCTTAGTACAAAGAAAATAAAATAAAATAAAATAAAAAATGAATAAAAAAAAATGGACACTGGTTTTTGTGATTACTTAAGGCTGTAAAAATAGAAAAATATTTAGCGAGGGTGCTTCATCATCTAGTGCCTTAGACCAACTGGTTTGGGAGTCATTGCTAAAGCCTTGGGTGTTCCAAAACTAGGAAGTACGCTTTAAAGTGTTAACGCGTCTTGTAATCGGTTGTTGGTACCTCAAGAAGTATTAACGGTCGCATGAAGGATGTGTAAGCGAATTTCATTTAAAAAAGTTCACTAAGTGCTTTGGACAATGGACGAGAGTATGATTGCTTGATTTGAATTTCCAAGTGTAGGGGTGATCTATACACACACGTAGGGGTATGTAATTGGAGTTTAGATAAGAAAAAGGGATGAAGAATAGAACTTGTATCTTTAGTAGAGTTGATAGAAATTTCTAAGTGGAGATGGAACCCTAGAAGGAAAACTTAAGAGATGCCGAAAGCTAAGTAAATCTATAGAACATATATAATCTTAAGTTAAATAATGAGGAAGTGTGACGAATATGGGTGGATAATTTGCGAGTCAAAAGATAATAGAATTCCTTGTTAGAAAACCTAAATGGAGAACTAAAGTTAATGGGACGAATTGATAGGATTTTGTGGGTGTAATCCGCTGAAAACGCTCAGGAGACAACACTCCTCCTACTAGGGACACCTAGAGGTTTAACGGCTTGTTGCACGTGCTCAGTGCAATCGCGTTTCCCTACGAAAGCGTGGTTAGGATTTTAGTGAATAAAAAAAATAATAAGTTTGCTCGAGGACGAGCAAAAGATAAGTTTGGGGGTATTTGTTCATACTATAATATTGCATTTTTTCATTCCCCTATTCTTATCCGTTTTATAAATAAACAGGTACTCTTGACGCACGTTTATTGCATATTACAGGACACAGGCTCTTGGAGCGAATACAATGAAAAAGACGAAAGTTGATACAGAAAAGAGACTTTTGACCAACAAGTAGACGGATCTTACTCAAGCTGAGACGAAGAACAGTGCAAGGTCCAAAAAGACGAAAGTGAAACGGTCAAAAGATCCTTACAAGTTTTCACTGAAGATCTGTACAAGACCCAGAAGCCAAACAGAGAAATGAGATGAAGAAATAACAAGCTCAGAAGACCACAAAGAAAGCCCAGAAAGATGGTGAGCTAAGCTCACCAAAGGGCCGCGGAACCGCGGCCCAAGGCCCATCATTGCCGCGGTTCCGCGGCCATTAAGTGCACACGTCGGTGGAATTTTCTTGTGTCGGTGCGTCGGTGCAGGGGTTGGGATTTTTCGTAGGCATATCTGTAATTGCACATGCGCGAGACTCTGAAACCCTAATTCTCCTGTTTGCATATAAATTGTAATCAAAAAATTGTAAAACGGTATGCCTCTTTTCAATAAATAAAATTCAGATCTGTTCTGTAATCTTTCTTGGAGGGAGCCATCAAATTAGTAAGTAATTATTTCTGTGCTTTTAATATTCTTTTAATTAGTATGTTTTATCATCCCCTAATGAGCGAGTAATCTCCTCGCTTGTTAGGGTTAGCCTTAGGGAAAGGGTTGAGAGATGAGATCTCTCACCCCTTTCAATGCCACATTCACCTAATGAATTAGAACTCCATGCATACGCGCACAACCGCTCCCTACGGCACCCTACCCCTCAAGGTAACGGTGAACCGTAGTATAAAGGGCCGGTTGCGCGCGTTTTCCATGGGGGTTAGGGTAATTATCGATAAAGGAAGGATACGAATCTAGAGGAAGAAACATCTTCCCAAAAAATTCGGATCCACTTTATTGATAATTATTGTAACATCTAATAGATCTAAAATAGGGCAATGAAAGCGGTGAGGAAACCTTTAATCTCCAAACTTTCCCTAAACCAAACCCTAGCAAGACTTTAAATCAGATTAATTTAGATCAGATTTTATAAACCAACCAAAACAACAATTTGAATCAACTCGTAAAAACACAAATCAGAAATTTACCCATCTCTGTGGATCGACCCGTACTCACCGGCTAGCTGCAAAGCGACGCCGTTTCTGATTGCGGTAAACATATTATTTTTGGACAAATCAACCGGCGCACAGCGCCGCAGCACTCCTAGCGCTCCAATTTAAAGAAGCGCCTCAGCGCTCTATGTCTGACGCACAGCGCCGCAGAGCCCTAGCACTCCAATTTAAAGAAGCGTCTTAGCGCTCTAAGTCTGGCGCTCAGCGCCCACCGCTCTAAGCGCCATTTTAAAAGAAGCACCCAGCGCTTCAAGGTTGGCGCTCAGCGCCAAGCGCACCGCGTGCTCCTCACATGGGCGCTATTTTATAAAGAGCGCTCCGCACTCATTGACTGGCGTTCAGCGCCAAGAGCGCCACGTGCTCCTCACGTGGGCGCTGAGAGAACATAAACTGTTCTTTAAATAAAGCCCCATAACCATAATGAGGGCTCAACACTCAATAAAAGATAAAAAGGTTGTTAGAACCCAAACCAATACTCAGCATTGTTAAATGAAAAGGACTGAGCCTAATTAAATGTCCAACATTTTAACTGAGTAGGCCGAGCCCGAGTTAGGCACAGATCCCTAATTTAGATTAATTGAGCACATATGCTCATAAATCTTTTAAACTGATCTTAGTCCCAAACTGACTACATATCTCCTAACCAACATTGGTTCAAGGGTACATCTCTTAATACCTCCGATATATGTCGTTTTAATTCTTTAACGTCTTCAGAGAGATGGAGGGTCCCAATAACCAATAACTTTTGGTGCATCCATAAATGGTTGAACCAAAACCACACAGACTATGACGTCTTTAAACTGGACTATGATGTCCTTAAACTTTACGGACTGTGGGGTCCTTAAACTCATGGACTATGATGTCCTTAAACTTTATGGACTGTGAGGTCCTTAAACTCATAAACTATGATGTCTTTAAACTTTACATGCTATGACGTCTTTAAACTGGACTATGATGCTCTTAAACTTTACGGACTGTGGGGTCCTTAAACTCATGGACTATGATGTCCTTAAACTTTATGGACTGTGAGGTCCTTAAACTCATAGACTATGATGTTTTTAAACTTTACAGATTATGACGTCTTTAAACTGTCATGGACTATAATGTCCTTAAACCCAATAGACCGCAATGTCCCTAAACTAAAACAATAGAGTCCAAATACTCTTTTGTTGAATCTAAATGATCCTGTTACGTAGATCTTAGTCTAAAATTAGACTAACGTATTCTTAACAAACGTTTAAGTTGATCTTAGTCTTAAATGAGATTAACGATCCTTAAACCCAACCCAAAACCAAATCTAAGAAAATACGGATTCAGACTAATCCACACCCTACGGGCGACAACATAAATTAGTCTCCGTATACAATCCACGGAAAACCAAAAATAAAACAAACATACACGACACGAAGTGACCGTCTGGAGAAGGAGAAAGTGGTTACCGCGATGCGGTAGCATAATTAACTGCAGGGGCTTGCGCCTGTAGGGAAGAGCGTCCCCACAGTCAAAAACCCTCACAATGAGAGAGAATCTGACGAAGTCTGCTATATCGGCCGCATCCGTCTAAACCTTAGATACATGTGCCATAAATCAACTTGGCATGTTTGGAGAGGTGAACGGATAAAACCAAATAGCATCTGCCCCCAAATTCAGGCAAGACGACCTACGCGGTTTCGTCTCTGTTTTCGGCGGCGAACAGATTCTGGCACGCCCGGTGGGACCTTTCCTCTTTTCACTCCACACTTCGTGTGTCGTGTTTCACGAACGAATCGCGGTTTGCTACGGTTTCCCCTGGATTCGAGGTACTAAGATTTTGTGTCTTGCTCCGTGCAGAAAAACAGAAGATCAATGGCTTTTAACTGCACCAACTGCAACAACTCCCACTCCGTCCTTGCTGGAGGAGTGACCTATGGGCCTCAAGCGGCCTCCTTTTTCACGATTCTAGTGGAACAGGTGATGCAAGCCACCACTGGGCTGTTCTTTGGGACCATGCTCCCACCCATGAGCTTCAACGCCGCACTGCCGTCGCAAGAAGCTCCGAAGAAGTCGGTCTTTGATCGGCTTACGATTACCGTGGCCGCTCTCAACGGGTCGCCCAAATCCAACGCCACAGTCTTTAACAGACTGGGCCAAAACTCCAATGGGCCTGTGAAGAAGCCTGCAATACATGAAGGGGTTATCCCGAAACGGATAGCCATCCCTGATCCAGTAAATGAAGTCGTCAAAGCGGCTTCTCCTGCTAAAGAATCAGTCTTTTCAAGACTGGATGCTCCATCTCCCATTCCAGGCGAAGTCACCAAGGCTGCTACCCCTGTTCGAAAGTCTGCCTTCGACAGGTTGGCCATCTCCTCTCAGCGGACGTTGGTCTTCGACAGGCTAACGACGACAACAGCCCATCATCAGAGCGGGGAGCATGAAGAAGCTCATCCAACAGCAGAGGTGGTCCCATTCGCTCGACACGCTCAACGTCGCCACCAGCGCCGAGTGAGGAAAGCTGGGGGTAATTCCCCATCTGGATATACCCCGCCGGCTCCAACGGTGGAAGTCGACCTGCTGTTCCAATTGGGAACATCTTTGAACCACTCAGGAGGGTCCGCAAGAACTCTCCGACTGCCATGCTGAAAAGATCTCCTCTACCTGTGGAGAATGCTACAAAGATAAAGTCAGAACAGCCCCCTTAGCGGTTGTCCTAAAAAATTCACAGGGTCAGGTGAAGGGTCCAAGACTCAGTAATCGACAAGGACTACTCCCGTCGATCCAAGAAAATAAAGATTCAGCAAGAGGGGGACCATCCCTCCGCCACCCCACGAAATGTGTCGTCTCTAGGGTTCCTAGGCACACTAAAGAGGTTCCACAAGGCATCAACCATGCCATATTCAAAAAATTCATGTGCCGAGAAACCCTAAACTAGATCGATAACTAGAGGTAAAGGCGAAACAACAACAAGTTAACAACTTAACTACTAAGTGAATGGAAATACAACCTTTGTAGATTCGTTCCACCACTTCTTTGGCTCCGTGTTGACGTCCCTCCGCTGCGATCATCGAAATCTCGGACTCTAGCGATGGTTTCGTCGGAGAAATAATCGGGCTAGGTCATTGACTTCGATACCGAAGATGATCTACGTCGAGGCGACTCAAACACAAGCTCCATCTTCACTAGGTCAAGAAACTTATGAAGAAAACACCCTCTACTACATGGCAAGTGGTAGAGAATGAAGAAATAGGAAGTGGGTTCACTTTGGATTTGGATTTCTCACTTGGATTCATCACTTGTAAATTTCTAGCAAAGGTTTTCTTTCTTCATCAAGAAGAAGAAGAAGAAAGAAAAAGAATTCTTGAAAATAATAAATCAAGTGATACTTATCATAAACCAACCATGGGTGAAAGTAACTAGTGTAGAGACTAAACTAGGGTTTAGGTGAATGGTTAGGTTAAGGAAATAAACAAAATGGTCAAAGCTTCACAAAGCTTCATGAAGCTTCAAGTAAAAAACAAAAGAAGCCACCATTTTATTTCTTGCCCAAAAATGAATAAAGAAAATAAGTAAAGATAACAAAACCCTAACAATTAACCTAAACATGGTTTAAATCATACACACACCCAAGTTTGCATATATCATCAAACATGATACAAACTAGTGCACAAAACTATATCATATATACAATGTGCACATCAAGTGAGAAAATCCATCTTAAGTGAACAAATACTAGTTAATGTAAAATAATATATCAAATATATAATTATACATTAAATCATTAAATCAACACTTGATTTAATGATCCGGTCATATCGCATATAACCGACTAATATCAAGTGTATCAATGTATCGAATCAACACTTGATTCGGTAACCCGGCTATATCATATATAACCGTCCAATGATACAAATCGCGAGAATAGAATACAGTATCACATACTGGTATTATTCTCAGTCCCGCACATATCTCATATGCGTTCCTATTTCGTTTCGCTTGAGCCAGGAAACCTCTGTGTAGGACTCTAAAGACTCGTCAATACGCCGGCAGCAGGTGATGATCATATCAAGCACCCACAAGCCGCAAGCGGTCTGCTAAACGTAACGGCCACCCGGGTATTGAGCGATCAGAAGATCAACGAGCAAGCCCGCTCACACTCCTGTGAATCCAACCAGCAACACTTACCGTACAGTCCGGTCTGATCGTCTGATATGTCGCATACCTCGCCTAGGGGTGGTAAAAGTCAGACCCCAATAGCTCGATAAGTCGTGTCGATATGAGGTCTATAATAGTTCGAGATACTACTGATAACACTTACCAGTAAATCTCAGCAACCCTGGCCAGGGATTTCCGGTTATAGCCAATCGAACACAGCGCAACATCAACTCCCTATACCGGGAGAGACGAATCCCCTCCTGTCGCTCATTGCCTCCATGTGATTCGGGACTGTACCCAAAAACCACCGTTTTGAACGCCCTCTTGGACGTGGTAAGGTGGAAATCAAAGCACAGTGGGAATCACACAAGACTCTATGACGATCTCGGGTCAACAGACTACTCTGTACCAGTGTCACCAGAGAACTGCCATCTGACGTAAGGTATAATACCATCTGGGAGTTCTCGGCGAGTCCGTCCAGTGTACCCAGTCTCCACTGAGCACCCGTATATCATCTCTGATGTCAAACACCAATGGATATGGGATCATCCATCGCCCATCTGTATGGGTCGAGAAGGTATACGCTAGTCTACTCTGGTATATCGATGCCCCGTCTCGATACACCCACGACTAGGGACCTTGAAGGATGTACTTATGGACTACCATGTCCCCACTAGTATGATCTGCATCATAGTCCCGGTAGTCAAGTACACATCCTAAGGGCTTTACCAACATGTAACAGAGAGACAATCAGTGTACACGTTAAGGTAAAGAGCAACCAGATAGCATACTATCATGTCGAGCAAGAAAGTCCTCCCTATATATGTCCAAGCATCCACTACAATATACATCCTATGTATAGTAATGGCCTCTAGGGCATACATATAACTAACAATCTCCCACTTGCACTAGGGCCATCTGTAGCAGTGGTTGCATTATCTCATACTCAACCATCCCATAAAAGTCTCTCTCTGGGAAAAGGCCTTTGTGAGTGGATCCGCCGTGTTGTCCTCTGAGTCTACTCTCCTAATCTCGATCTCCTTGGAGATCAACCATCTCCTGATCAGGTGATACTGCCTCAGAATATGTCTGGATCACTGATGGGACGGACGTTCCTTGGCATAAGCCACAACTCCATTGTCACACAATGGGAGGAACTAAGTTCATCTCATGAACAAATATACACCCAGACAGCCTCTTTGGTAGCATCTTAAGTAGCGATGTATCCAGCCTTTATCGTCTAGTAAGCCACGGTATCTAGCTTGGAACTCTTCCAACATACCGTCCCTTTACAAAGGGTAAAGACAATGCCTGTGACTGACATTCAGTCGTCCTTATCACCCTGGAACCTTTCCAGTGATTCTCTCCAGGATCGATTGATACCATCTTACTACACCTAGTGAGAATCCTAACATCCATTTAGATCTATCTTATAAATCCAAAACCCAGGATTTAGGAGGTATCGCTTTGATCCTGTATGGAGAATCCTTGTGATAAGCGGGGATTGACTGAGCGTAGCATAGGAAACTCTTTCCCTATCAAGAGTATGTCATCCACGTACTCTACGAGGATCACCACCATACTCCCTACTATCTTTTTGTATATACAAGGTTCATCTACCATTTTGATGAAGTCAAACTATTTGACTACAACATCAAAACAGATGTTCCAACTCCGCGATGCCTGCTTTATCCTATAAACCATCTTGTACACGTTTCCGCTGCTCCTACTGTCTACGAAGCCCTCTGACTGTGTACTTATAGACTCTGTCTTCTAAAATATCATTTAGAAGAGCAGTCATGACACCCAACCGCCAGATATCGTAGTCATGGTATGTAGCCGTGGCAAGTAGGATCCGGATGGACTTAAGCATAGCCACTGGAAAAGGTTTCATCATTATCCACGCCTGGTCGATGACGAAAACATTTAACAAGTCTAACTTTGAAAGTCTCAACTTTTCCATCTACACTAAGTAATCTTCTCAAGATATACTTGCTCCTGATGGGGATTTAACTCTTCAGATATAGCAACCAAAGTCCATACTTTGTTGGTGTACATGGATTCCATCTCAGATCGCTAAGCATCTAGCCATTCTTACAGAGTCCCCACTCTCGATGGCCTGCTCGAAACTAGTTGGGTCATCATCTCATGATGCTATCCTCACTCCCACTGTCATAGAGAAACCAAAGTATCTTTCGGGTGGGTGAGGAACCCTACTAGATCGGCGGAGAGGCTGAGGTTCGTTGGTAACTATTGAATCCTTTGGTTCTATCAAATCATCTGCTGTAGTTTGTATAGCTGGAACCTTTCCAGTTCTACATAACAGACCTTGTCTCGAGCTTGTCCGGATTTTTCTTTTAGACATAGCCCGGACAACCCCAAATCTTAACCAACTTAAGATATGGGCTCTTCCCTTTCCATATCACATATGAAGTGGTAGGCAACTGATTTGATTTGAACCCTATTCAATAGGTATGCAGCTTCTCAAGTGCATAACTCCCAAAAAGGAAATAGGTAACTCAGTAGTACTCATCATAGAGCACACCTTATCATATAGGGTGTGATTGCTCCACCCCGATACACCGACGTGCTGTGGTGTATACGGAAGAGTAATGCTGAGAGAGAATCTCATTCTCCTTTAGAAAAGTCCAAGAATTCCGTGCACAAGTATTCTCCTCCTTGATTACATCAAAGGACATAATACTTATACCCGTTTTGGTTCTCTACTTCTAACTTATATTCTGTGAATATCTCAAAAGGTTCGGACTTGTGTTTCAACAGGAACATATGTCTGAATCTAAAGAGATCATCAGAGAATGTAATGAAGTACAAAGAACCGGTCTTGGCATATGTAGACAGGGGACCTTCATACATCAACATGTATCATCCCAAGAGTTTACTAACCCTTTCTCTGTTTCCAATAAACAGAGCTGTGGTCATCTTATCTTTGTGACATGACCGGCAAGTTTCACAAGATGTAAATTCAAACTGATTTAAATATGCATCTATATGTAACTTCAGCTACTCGGGTCGCATTGATATGACCTAGTTTACAATACCTCAAGAAGGATTCGTTCATTTCTGAACTCTTCCTCTTGTGTGTGTTCTGTATACTAGAACTGTAGTTTGATTTAGAACGTCAATGCTTTTAGATAACGTGCCTGAACCGATCAACTTTTGATATAGGAAATGTTCAAAACATAATCCAACAATACAAAATTATATCCTTTCTTTATTAAATAAAGAGATTGATATGATTTTGTATATCAGGTTCGGTATCTAATAGCATTTGTTCAGAATCAATGTATTTTCTTTACCTATCTGTAGCCCATGTAACAGATTACATATGCGGGATCCTGATCCGGTATCACATACCCAGGACGTAAAGGATACTGAGAAATAGTTCTCTGTAATGAACACACCCGAAGATGATGCATCAGTATGCACTTTCTTCGTTTGGACGGCACGGGAATTCTGGTAATCCCCTAATTCCTGCTCGGTCTTATAACAATTATAAGCTGGAGTGGGACCAACGTTCCCCAGCTCAGTATAACAAGCGGGTTCGGTCAATACATCCGTATTATTATCTTGATTAAGGCGTGATATGGTCGCTACCTGGAGAGAGAGAGAAGAAAACACCCAGCGTGCGCTCTTGCAAGAATAGATTGGTTATTATTTTATCTAATCAGGATGGCTCCCGCTGTTTTTATCAAATCTTCCTTCAAACCCTAAAAGGAAAGACTAGCCGGGATTAATTACACGCTACAAGTTCGCCAATCTTTCAGCCAGGCTAGTGTCGGTACTTTGAGAGAGGTCCCCCGTGCTTTTGCACGAACCTAATTAATGTAAACCTCGTTTTCCCAGAGGCGTAACCCCGTTGACACCTTTCTATACACCTACTTGATCGGCTAATTGTAATGTGTAAAACTCTCCCAGGAGTAACTCTTACTCGCAGTGGGTATCGGGATCCAACTATCTCATAGAAGGTATGCAATCTCATTGCAAATTTCAACACTTGAAATTCCCGATAATTTTGCCCCTAACCTCCTATGACCTTGACAAAGGCCAACAAACCATAGGATGCTAGTCAAGTTCAACCCGCCATTTCTTGATTGAATTAAACCCACCCGCACGACCCTTGACAAAGGCCAACAAGGTCGTACGACTACCCTAACCCAATCTGCATCATATGCATAAGCAGATAAATACTAGTTAGCTACCGCACACTACGCCTTGACAAAGGCCAACAAACGCAGCACGAATACTAACTACTACTTATCTGAAATGACGGAGGGCTACGACAGGTTTTTCTGAAAACCTATTGCGTAATGAACTTGATATCGTTGTAGAATCAAATTATTTTTTAAATGGAGTGTTTCTGAGGCTTTTCTAGTTTTGCTAAAGGGGTCACTCTCGGTGAAGGGATCGTCGGCCCTTTCCTCGTCGAATGAGGTGCGGGATATATCATATATATCACCGTGCAAAGCAAAAACTATAGAAGCAATCAAAAGACAAACCGAGGGTTGTAGCATCTGCCAGTTATTGCTAAAGGAGTTACTCCCGGTGAAGGGATCTCGGTCCTTTCCTTATCGAATAAGGTGCAGGATGTTCTACAAGGAACACCGCGATGCAAAGCAAGAACTGTAGCTACCTGTTTTTGAAAATTCGATTCCACAACATCTTTAGGTTTCTTTTTCTTTCATTAATCATTTTAATGAAGTCCCATCATTTAAATCACCTAAACATCACAGATAAATACGACGTACACTTATGCCATCCGCATTCGCCTCGATGTCCCCCTGTGCACCGTTAGGTTAGGTAACTAACGACAGAGCAGGGCAGGGCTAGCGCGGGTGTAAAACATAAGTAACGCCTATATAATATATCATATATACTATATACAGTATCCATCACAGCATATCAAATGATCACATCACAGATATCGCAGCAGAAGAAACATAAGAAACATTGGATATACTAGGACGTCCGTGTTTTTAATACGAGCCAGTATAAAATACGGATTCCACGGTCGCGATGAATAGCCCAACCCACACCCCTAGACCCCTACGAGAGCGGCAAGCAACCCTACCAATTCTAGAGTTAGGAGACCCGGACTCGACTCCTCGAGTTGGTCTCCCACTGGACTCCAGAACCCAGTTACTTGTGCTCTCCTCCTTGGGTATATCCTAGTGCGGAAAAGTAAATAATATACAAAGGGTGACATCTTCCGCAACCTGGAAGTGCCCCAATAAAAGAATATTACATACAAGTTTTTACATGAATGAAAATGAAAAACACTCATCTCACATAAGAAAAAACCCGACTATTCAAACACGACGATCCAATATAACATATCCAGCAACACATAACATCACATGTCATCAACGTAAGTAAATATGCCCATCCCAATTGTCGTTGACATATAGCAACGAAACCGGCGATATCACATATTACACTTACGGTCACAGAAAAGAAAGTGTAAAACTACAACAGTTGGAATCCGCAATCTGTTTAGACATCGCATGCCTAACCAAATGAATTCCTTAGACATCGCATGCCTAACAATTATAAACCCCGCATTTTAGTCTCATTACCAAGTCGGGCAATTCAACAAGATTCCCGACATCCTGATTGAATGCTCATCGCAAACTTCAGTAGACGGCCGCACCCCCGATGCCGTCGATGAAGTGCACCAAGGTGGAACACCGATGCCGCGAGCACCCGAACGGATGCTTTCGGCGACGGGGTTCTCCTACAGTCACTTGGTCGGGACTATGGGGTGTGGCTGTCTATTAAGTTTGCCCGGCGTGTATCCGCGTACGCTACATGATTGCGAAGGACTTTTGATCACATCAAAATTCCGTGGCAACCGATCAAGTGAGACTAAAGTGCTTGATTTATAACATTCATTCAGTTATCTCATAACAACTTGTGAATTCCAAATATTGTATCACATTCCAGATAAATAGAAAATGTTAAACTTTTCGATCGAACAATCAAACAGCCAAGTTTTCTCGAAACAGCTCAACACATGAAATAAGTTTAAAAACATTCAGTTCATGCCTCAGTACCAACGGTCCAGCCGTAGAAGGGTCAAGCCAACGCCTCACATGTGGCACGCCATACTGCCCCAAACCCTAAGGTTCAAAGGGCAGTTCAAGACGGTCACATAATCGAGTTAAGGTTTGTTGTCTTCTAGAGGGACCATCGCGTTACTTGCACTACTTAGAACGTTCTCAAACTACGGAAAAAATCCAACAGTTGGAAATTTCCCGGCAGGGGAAAAATTGGGTATTTATATCCGGTCGAACTTTTTAACATATTCTAAAATTACTCGGAAAAACACATAGACGAAATTAGACAATCCGATCGAATCATCGAGTCCCCAAAACAACCCAGAAAACTCAACTCTTGAGTATAAATTAAAAGTATCCAGAAGACACAAGAAACACCAACAGAGATAACTGCAGGAAACGCACAGCCTAATCATCACAGACGACCGCGGAACCGCCGCAACAAGTGGGTCAACGCCGCGGTTCCGCGGCAATACTGTAGACTTAGGTTGTCATTTTCTGCCGTTTTTCTTAGAATTTCCTGCTCATTTTTCTGCATATTTTTAATTTGGAAAAATCCACTTTTTCAGAAAAAGTCCAGAGAGTGGTTTTGGATTAGGGTTTCGGGTTCGATCGGGTTTCTAACTTCGTCTACTCATCGCCTAAAACTCTAGCTAGGCTCTGATACCACTGTAGGGTTCCTAGGCACACTAAAGAGGTTCCACAAGGCATCAACCATGCCATATTCAAAAAATTCATGTGCCGAGAAACCCTAAACTAGATCGATAACTAGAGGTAAAGGCGAAACAACAACAAGTTAACAACTTAACTACTAAGTGAATGGAAATACAACCTTTGTAGATCCGCTCCACCACTTCTTTGGCTCCGTGTTGACGTCCCTCCGCTGCGATCATCAGAATCCCGGACTCTAGCGATGGTTTCGTCGGAGAAATAATCGGGCTAGGTCGTTGACTTCGATGCCGAAGATGATCTACGTCGAGGCGACTCAAACACAAACTCCATCTTTACTAGGTCAAGAAACTTGTGAAGAAAACACCCTCTACTACATGGCAAGTGGTAGAGGATGAAGAAATAGGAAGTGGGTTCACTTTGGATTTGGATTTCTCACTTGGATTCATCACTTGTAAATTTCTAGCAAAGGTTTTCTTTCTTCATCAAGAAGAAGAAGAAGAAAGAAAAAGAATTCTTGAAAATAATAAATCAAGTGATACTTATCATAAACCAACCATGGGTGAAAGTAACTAGTGTAGAGACTAAACTAGGGTTTAGGTGAATGGTTAGGTTAAGGAAAGAAACAAAATGGTCAAAGCTTCAAGTCAGAAACAAAAGAAACCACCATTTTATTTCTTGCCCAAAAATGAATAAAGAAAATAAGTAAAGATAACAAAACCCTAACCATTAACCTAAACATGGTTTAAATCATACACACACCCAAGTTTGCATGTATCATCAAACATGATACAAACTAGTGCACAAAACTATATCATATATACAATGTGCACATCAAGTGAGAAAATCCATCTTAAGTGAACAAATACTAGTTAATGTAAAATAATATATCAAATATATAATTATACATTAAATCATTAAATCAACACTTGATTTAATGATCCGGTCTGTCACGACCCGAAAGTACGGAACATGACCGGCACTTAAACTACGAATGTCTCGAGGCGTACGTAATCTAAGTAAACCGAAAACCCAGAAATCCAAACCAAGAAAAGTAGTAGAGTGCAGGAAAAACCAACTTAAAGCAAGTTGTTTCAATAGCATAAGCCGAATTATGCGGTTTTTAAAAAAACATCAAAAATTTACTGAAAATTTCGGCAGAGTCTCCTTTGTAAATACTGGCTCCCAAACGGGATACAACATGAATAGTATACGAAATCAAGAAAAAGGCATCCCCAAGCGGGAGCTAGCTCTTCGTCAATCGACGGTCACAACCACACAAGCAATATAATATACAACGCCAACGGCGAGGATCAAAACTCAAAAGGAAACTCAAAACCACCAGAAATATAACGAGCGACTCTAAGGTCGAAAGAATAAACAACACTGGTCTCTATCTCAATAAATACATGTTTGGTTGATGGAACTTCTAGATACAACAGAGTAATAATATACAAGTTATAATGATGGGTAAGATACAAATAACCCACCTACTAGCAAGCCACCCGGAAATGGAAATAGTGCCAGCAAGCCGTAATGAAACCTGTACGGCGAAACCTGCAAGAACTGTGGCACAACGGGGGTGAGTTGCCAACTCGTGAGTAGAAAAACATCTACGCACAGAAATCGCATAAATAACGCAATCATAGGTCAATGATCATAATATATCCTCAAAAAGGTATATAACATGTAGCCTATAACAAGGCTAGGGTAAATATCTAACCCGAGTGTAATCTCATGTGCCTGTATCAGTGCCTCAGGTAGCAATATATCAAATGAATGAGGTATGAATGCATGAAAACAGAATACATGTAAATGAAGAACTGTTTTCATAATTTAGTGAGATTTCCTTTGTATTTTTAAATGAGATATCATAATGAAATCAGCATAAAACAGTGCCTAGCATCGGCACAAAACGTAATCCCAGTATCTCGATATCTCTGTATCACAGTCTCTGTACCTCAATATCTCGAAATCTCAATATCACGGTCTCAATATCTAGGGCACCGTCAGTCCAGACCAGCCCCTACCATCCATCTCAAGACCACGACGGTATCCTCCGGATATCCGACGCGTCGGGTAAAATCACCGGTAGGTAGTGCTCCCCTGCCAGGCTCACATCGTCATCATCACGCGCTTCTTGCCCCGGGGTACCTTACCGGGACCACCATGTACCCGAAACGGTTCATCCGCCTCCTCGAATCGGGTCTCGAAATCCATCAGCAAACTCATGGTGGACGACTCATACAGCATGGGAAAAACTGCACTTTTATTTAAAAAGAGAGAAATCAGTTTATATATGTTTTGCGGTTTTCCTCCAAATCCAGAAAATATCATGGAAATCCGAATCATCAATAGCATGTAAAACCATGAATATAAGCATGAGAATGAATAACAGATGCATGAAGTAGCAGGCAATAACTACAATGTCTAAACTATTAGCTAACAGGCTATGTCAAACAATAATATTTTCTAAGGTGTACGTGACATGGCAATTACCGATGAAGATGTGTGTGAGCCGGCAAGTAAGTGTACGTGGTACATACGCATCATCAGTAATGGTGCTGGTGTCCTAACAGCATGATATCAATAATGGAATATGCAGCAAAATAAGTATGCGAGGCAGAGCGAACAGCAATAGTGTGCGGGAGCTGAATACTAGACACAACGGTAACTAATCTGTAAGAATCTACTATAAGTCCTACAAATGGTGCCTTTTGAAATAACACGAATCATGGGGTTTTGAAAATAGGGGCTACGGTGTTTTTATGAAAAGATACGTCTTTTGAAATATCCGTAGGATCCCTTGGGCTGTCTTTTAAAATATCCACGATTCGTTAGTTTTTGAAATAGGTAAGAATCGAATCTAATCTAATCAACTAAACTAAACTAAAGGACTAAGTTAACAAGCTGGGCTGCAGGTAAGGAAACCGCCTAACATCTGAGTCGATACATATACATACCTGTATATATATATTAGTCGGTGATCCCGCCTCAATAATATCGTATCCGATACCATATCTATAACCAGACATCCTAAGTCAAGAGTGCGGATCAATCATCAAAATATAGCTCGTACGTAAATCCGTCGTACGGCATCCCAAATCTGGGTACGGGTCAATATCACATTCATCATACTATTCACCTGGTATCCTCTTTATCAAAGATCATAATCCGGGTACGGATCTATGTCTAGTACAATACTGATACCACCTACGTATGCATGCACGTGTGTGAAACACTACGTCAAGGACCCGCTACAACGTCATGTCGTATCTCAAATACGAACCCTGCTATATCACCGATCTCACGGCCTCAAATCAAATCTCATCGACTCATCATAAATCCCAAGTACTATCCTCAAATCCGTATGTGAACACATAGTCCCATACCCATGTGAACACATAACTATGTATTCCTGAATAAGCACAAATGAAAGAAGAAAGTATGCAAGTATGGGTGGTGTGTGCATACGTGGTGCGACCACTACTCTAGGGGTTCGCGACACTAAATATCCAAGAACACCAAATATCCATATTATCATCAATGCACTCAAACAATATATAAAGAATATATATATGTGTGTATACATATTCGTATACATCACCACGAACTGCGGGGGTGCTATACGCCATCCACCCGACTTCTCCCCGTAGATATAAATCTACTCACCTGGTCCTCGCTAGCCGGTGCCGACATCGCCACGCGCTTGCTTGTCGTCTCGAAGTCCACATGGGGGTACCTACATATCATAACGCACCATATCGCATTAAAACTAAATTCGAAATCGAAACGGCATACGAAAATCAAATCGGCACGCGTATCACGCATAGGTCCAAACCTATCGCCTACGCATGCAAGAATAGTCAAACCAACCCTCGATGTCGATGTACAAACGTCAAACCATCGAGAAAAATCCAATCACACTCATTTGCGCATTCATGAACACTAATTTTAATATAAACTAGGTTAAAACTCACAAAAACCCCAATTTCACTTAAAAAGTCATTTTTCCGAAAATCTAGCAAGCACAATTCGCCGTTTTTGTACAAAACATGATGTTTAAATGAATGTAGCGGCCAATATACTTATTAAATATCTTAAATAAGTTATAGAAACAATTTCCGGAATTTAATCTCATTAAATTCCAAAAACCCTAATATTCTAGTTTACAAAATACCTAAAATTTAACAATTCCAAAGCAAAAATGCACAAACTACAATCTAGCTTAGATTTGCATGATCTAAGGCATTAAACCACACTTAATAAAGTTAATGAAGTCATGAAAAACCTAAACACATTTTTAATCCCAAGTATTTAACCAATTTCAAAAACCTAATAAGCAAATTAGCAAATTAACACAATTTTTAAACTAACCATTTGCACAAGCTACTAATCTTGTATTAACATGACAAAAAGCCTAAATATAACACACAACCATACACCAATTTTATAAAACCCTAACTTGCATTCAAATTAATAACTTGAATTCCAAAACTTGCAACTTAAGCCTAATTAACACTTATGTAGTTTAGCTTTAAGAAATTAGTAACAAATTAAGCAAAAATATTTTAGAATTATACCCAAAAACATTTGAAGATCCACGAGCATCCATGGCCCTCCAAAATGCTCTCTTTTCACAAAGATCCATGCTATACGGGCTAAGCTAAAATGGGTAGGAGTCAGATTTGGGTTTTGGGATTTTTTTTGATGGATTTGAGGCAATTTTTGATGAAGTTTGAAGAGAAAAGAGAAGGAAAATGGGGGGGGCTGTTGCTGCTGTAGGAGGGAGGGGGGTCGGCTGGAATGGGAGTGGGAGAGGAGAGAGAGGGAGGTAGAGAAAGTGGGGGGAGAAGTCAAAGTCAATTCAAGGTCAAAGGTCCACCTCATTTCTCCATTTTCTTTTCTTTTCTTTCATTTCTTTTCCTTTGAAAATCAAGTGGGGAAAAAGATGGGGGCTGCTAAATTCAGCCAAGGGGAGAAGTGAATGGGGGTGTGTGGGTGTGGGTACGGGTGTGGGGTGATGAAAAATGATAAATACAATACCCCAAACATCCATTTACGCTAAAAAAAAGCTTTTTTTCTTCAATAATTTCTAAACCGTTTTGGCAAATGATTTCGTTCCAAAAACCACATGATAAAATTTTATTTAATATTTTATGATGCACAAAATTTGTTTCAACTCATTCCAATTTGTAATTTTCCCTAATTAAATGTATTAGTGACGGCTTAAAATAATAATAAAATAATATTTTTTTCAGAAAATTTGAAATTTCACCAGCGGCTCAATAAACACCAAATAATAGCAATTACATAACTAGAAAATGTATATTTAATTTTTTTAATAAGATATTTGTATTTTGACTTTTTACAGAAAACCCTCTTATTTTACCGATTTTTCGAAATTTCACCGAAACGATTTTCAAAGCGTTACAATCTTCCCCCCTTAAAGAAATTCGGTCCCCGAATTTAAATTCAAACTCCCCCAAATACTAAAACATCTAAGAAAAACCATCAAGTCGTCGGGGCTCCGAAATTGTAAATACTTCAAACAAATCGTAGCGCAGCGCATGCGCTTGAAAAATGAGTATATAACTCAAATCAAAACTCCGTCAAGCATACCGCAATCATCGGAGTCATGGAGAAGACATCAATGCCAAATCCAAATCAAAACCAATATGACATAACTCAAAACTATACATGTAAATATCGAATCTATATCTGTAAGTGTCTGAAGGAAATGCATGCCAAATCTCTTTAAGTCGCTGTGCAACGCGTAACACTGCACAGTGGCGGACGTCTATCATAAGAAAATAACTATATACATATATACCTTTGTTTGAAATGTACGTTCCGCCGTTTTGGAAACAATTTAGAAGGGTCTCCTTGTTTTAAACATTTCGTGTCATATCAGACACGTAGGTAAATACTGAGGCTATAGCTCGCTTTTTGGAAATCCCTTCAATAACTATCAATGCATGCAAAAATATATTCAGGTACTGTCCTCTGACTAGTCCTGCTCAGTACGAAAACACATAGCAATATCATAAAAACGTACTGCTCTATAAGAAAAAAATCAATCGCAAAATACGCGTATGAATACTACGTGCGTCTGGTGCGCACGGAAATCAAAATCCATATACGTGTCATACATGCGCACAGAAACAACATCTAAGTGCATCGGGTGTGCACGAAACATCTGTCGTAGGCAACGTGTGTGCCTGACAGCAAAATCAGGTGCATCTGACATGCACGAAAAATCTCGAATTAGTGCATCTGGTGTGCACCAAATCGCATCTCGTAACAAGCGCCCAACAGGCGCTAAAAATCCAATCCGGTACATAAAATGCACAAAACAAATGTCGAGCATCACCCTCGAAATCGAAATCCAGTGTATCCAAGTGCACAAAATACATGTCACTGCACTGCCAGCATATATAAATTATACAGAGTGCAGGAGCCAAATCGCGTGCGTGCATACGCACAAAATCAACCCAACTGTTTAAAACTGTAAAATCACAAACATGTGAAACTAAAGCACGAAAACGATATCAAGTGCAACACTGTTCAAAGATCGTAAATCCTCAATCATCAAAATCAAATCATACGAATAAATCACCCAAAACATCGAAATCAATAATGGCGGAACAATACTGCTCAAGCGCATCCTCTAAGAATCTCGGCCAACTGTCGCGGTCACTAGTAGGACGTCTCGTCGATGATCATGAACTCTGGCCTGCCGGTGTGCATAACAATGACCACTCCTGGGTCAAGGTCTTCACTGTGAATTACCAATCTCTCGGTCCATCGGCTCATCGACCCTGTCGGGTGTGCTAACGGGGATGATCCCATTCTGGCACTTCTCTGGTCATCTCTCGGTCAATCATCGCGACCACTCGTAAGACAGCATATCACTGGCGTCGGCCTCTGGCTCTCTGAATGTACGTGACACATCTGATCCTGGGTGCAAGTATCATTGCAGCAGTGTCCTGGAAGGAATCCTGCTCACGGTCTCTTCCATGTCTCGTCTCTGCCAACTGTCCGGAAGTCATCGTCCTTTCCTATATCTGCATCTTGCTCTGGAACGACTGCATACTCATCGCGACTCCTTCTGGAAGGTAAGTCCAAGTACCATGCCTCGACATGCGCATCGCATCTCTGATGTCGGCTGAGTGGAACGTCATCTCATCTAGATCTGGTACGAACCTCTTACTCCACTTTTCTCTAATGTCGTCTGCTTTGTACTCGTCTCGTCGCGGCTGCATGGACTGAGCTCCAATGACTATCCTCGTATCTGGAGTCTCCCAAGAATGCATCTCACCACCTAGCATCCGAATTAAGTCGAGCCATCCGATCGAGTCGTTAAAACCTCATAATCCTCCAAGAGCTCAACCTCTTGGGCACAGTTTAATAGTATCGAGTACATACCACAGCATCGGTGGTCCAGCCGTAGAAGGGCAAACCCAAGCCTCACTAATGGCGCCGTAGAACTGCCGCAAACCCGAAGGTTCAAAGGCTTTCACACGGTCATTAAGTCGAGTTAGGGTTTCATTCTTCTAGAGGGACCATAGAATTGCCAGCATGTCTTTCCGACTACTTTAAACTTGGAATAATAGGTTTTCGACATTCGATCGTCTCTGTCGACCCTTACGTCTCTACGTGAAGTCGTCTCTAGCTGGAATCAATCTATCTGACGACCTCGCATCGGGGTAAGCGAACGAACCACCTGTTCTAGTCATTCATCATCGGGTGACTAGCGACCTTCTATCATCTATTCGTACAACTCGTACTGCAATAGCTCCAACATATGGGGCGATATCTCGTCGCTCGCAGCAACAACTGGCTCACTCGTCTGCACGCTGAACAGTGCCTCAATCATCATGAGTAAGCAATACACCAACGGTCATCAAAATCTGGCTGGCCTCTATCATTGGCTCAATTCTCTAGTGTCGATCAGCGCCTCCGAGTAACCTCATAAAGGCGATCCGCCAAACACTCGTGGCGCAAAAACACAATCAAAGACACATCTCTGCAATCGTGTGTCGTCGGAATCACACCATGGTCGGTCCTCATTCATAACGAGCTCATGCTGACCGCAACTCTAGCCGTAGCTCTCCCTGCCCGTAATTGTGGCAGCAAAACCGTAACTGATATTGATGAGGCTAGATCAGAATGAATATGATACTGAACAAAGAAATGTACATCCTAAGGCTTCTTAAGTGGAGTGGCGTGTCGTAAATATGCCGCGGAACATACCAACGATACGTCACTCTACTTTAGTCACCTATTCCATCAACCAAGGGTCATCCTACGCTCCGAAGATTAAAACCTAACGCTCTGATACCAACTTTGTCACGACCCGAAAGTACGGAACATGACCGGCACTTAAACTACGAACGCCTCGAGGCGTACGTAATCTAAGTAAACCGAAAACACAGAAATCCAAACCAAGAAAATTAGTAGAGTGCAGGAAAAACCAACTTAAAGCAAGTTGTTTCAATAGCATAAGCCGAATTATGCGGTTTTTAAAAAAATATCAAAAATTTACTGAAAATTTCGGCAGAGTCTCCTTTGTAAATACTGGCTCCCAAACGGGATACAACATGAATAGTATACGAAATCAAGAAAAAGGCATCCCCAAGCGGGAGCTAGCTCTTCGTCAATCGACGGTCACAACCACACAAGCAATATAATATACAACGCCAACGGCGAGGATCAAAACTCAAAAGGAAACTCAAAACCACCAGAAATATAACGAGCGACTCTAAGGTCGAAAGAATAAACAACACTGGTCTCTATCTCAATAAATACATGTTTGGTTGATGGAACTTCTAGATACAACAGAGTAATAATATACAAGTTATAATGATGGGTAAGATACAAATAACCCACCTACTAGCAAGCCACCCGGAAATGGAAATAGTGCCAGCAAGCCGTAATGAAACCTGTACGGCGAAACCTGCAAGAACTGTGGCACAAAGGGGGTGAGTTGCCAACTCGTGAGTAGAAAAACATCTACGCACAGAAATCGCGTAAATAACGCAATCATAGGTCAATGATCATAATATATCCTCAAAAAGGTATATAACATGTAGCCTATAACAAGGCTAGGGTAAATATCTAACCCGAGTGTAATCTCATGTGCCTGTGTCAGTGCCTCAGGTAGCAATATATCAAATGAATGAGGTATGAATGCATGAAAACAGAATACATGTAAATGAAGAACTGTTTTCATAATTTAGTGAGATTTCCTTTGTATTTTTAAAATGAGGTATCATAATGAAATCAGCATAAAACAGTGCCTAACATCGGCACAAAACGTAATCCCAGTATCTCGATATCTCTGTATCACAGTCTCTGTACCTCAATATCTCGAAATCTCAATATCACGGTCTTAATATCTAGGGCGCCGTCAGTCCAGACCGGCCCCTACCATCCATCTCAAGACCACGACGGTATCCTCCGGATATCCGACGCGTCGGGTAAAATCACCGGTAGGTAGTGCTCCCCTGCCAGGCTCACATCGTCATCATCACGCGCTTCTTGCCCCGGGGTACCTTACCGGGTCCACCATGTATCCGAAACGGTTCATCCACCTTCTTGAATCGGGTCTCGAAATCCATCAGCAAACTCATGGTGGACGACTCATACAGCATGGGAAAAACCGCACTTTTATTTAAAAAGAGAGAAATCAGTTTATATATATTTTGCGGTTTTCCTCCAAATCCAGAAAATATCATGGAAATCCGAATCATCAATAGCATGTAAAACCATGAATATAAGCATGAGAATGAATAACAGTATGCATGAAGTAGCAGGCAATAACTATAATGTCTAAACTATTAGCTAACAGGCTATGTCAAGCAATAATATTTTCTAAGGTGTACGTGACATGGCAATTACCGATGAAGATGTGTGTGAGCCGGCAAGTAAGTGTACGTGGTACATACGCATCATCGGTAATGGTGCTGGTGTCCTAACAGCATGATATCAATAATGGAATATGCAGCAAAATAAGTATGCGAGGCAGAGCGAACAGCAATAGTGTGCGGGAGCTGAATACTAGACACAACGGTAACTAATCTGTAATAATCTACTATAAGTCCTACAAATGGTGCCTTTTGAAATAACACGAATCATGGGGTTTTGAAAATAGGGGCTACGGTGTTTTTATGAAAAGATACGTCTTTTGAAATATCCGTAGGATCCCTTGGGCTGTCTTTTAAAATACCCACGATTCGTTAGTTTTTGAAATAGGTAAGAATCGAATCTAATCTAATCAACTAAACTAAACTAAAGGACTAAGTTAACAAGCTGGGCTGCAGGTAAGGAAACCGCCTAACATCTGAGTCGATACATATACATACCTGTATATATATATTAGTCGGTGATCCCGCCTCAATAATATCGTATCCGATACCATATCTATAACCAGACATCCCAAGTCAAGAGTGCGGATCAATCATCAAAATATAGCTCGTACGTAAATCCGTCGTACGGCATCCTAAATCTGGGTACGGGTCAATATCACATTCATCATACTATTCACCTGGTATCCTCTTTATCAAAGATCATAATCCGGGTACGGATCTATGTCTAGTACAATACTGATACCACCTACGTATGCATGCACGTGTGTGAAACACTACGTCAAGGACCCGCTACAACGTCATGTCGTATCTCAAATACGACCCCTGCTATATCACCGATCTCACGGCCTCAAATCAAATCTCATCGACTCATCATAAATCCCAAGTACTATCTTCAAATCCGTATGTGAACACATAGTCCCATACCCATGTGAACACATAACTATGTATTCCTGAATAAGCACAAATGAAAGAAGAAAGTATGCAAGTATGGGTGGTGTGTGCATACGTGGTGCGACCACTACTCTAGGGGTTCGCGACACTAAATATCCAAGAACACCAAATATCCATATTATCATCAATGCACTCAAAAAATATATAAAGAATATATATATGTGTGTATACGTATTCGTATACATCACCACGAACTGCGGGGGTGCTATACGCCATCCACCCGACTTCTCCCCGTAGATATAAATCTACTCACCTGGTCCTCGCTAGCCGGTGCCGACGTCGCCACGCGCTTGCTTGTCGTCTCGAAGTCCATATGGGGGTACCTACATATCATAACGCACCATATCGCATTAAAACTAAATTCGAAATCGAAACGGCATACGAAAATCAAATCGGCACTCGTATCACGCATAGGTCCAAACCTATCGCCTACGCATGCAAGAATAGTCAAACCAACCCTCGATGTCGATGTACAAACGTCAAACCATCGAGAAAAATCCAATCACACTCATTTGCGCATTCATGAACACTAATTTTAATATAAACTAGGTTAAAACTCACAAAAACCCCAATTTCACTTAAAAAGTCATTTTTCCGAAAATCTAGCAAGCACAATTCGCCGTTTTTGTACAAAACATGATGTTTAAATGAATGTAGCGGCCAATATACTTATTAAATATCTTAAATAAGTCATTGGAACAATTTTCGGAATTTAATCTCATTAAATTCCAAAAACCCTAATATTCTAGTTTACAAAATACCTAAAATTTAACAATTCCAAAGCAAAAATGCACAAACTACAATCTAGCTTAGATTTGCATGATCTAAGGCATTAAACCACACTTAATAAAGTTAATGAAGTCATGAAAAACCTAAACACATTTTTAATCCCAAGTATTTAACCAATTTCAAAAACCTAATAAGCAAATTAGCAAATTAACACAATTTTTAAACTAACCATTTGCACAAGCTACTAATCTTGTATTAACATGAAAAAAAGCCTAAATATAACACACAACCATACACCAATTTTATAAAACCCTAACTTGCATTCAAATTCATAACTTGAATTCCAAAACTTGCAACTTAAGCCTAATTAACACTTATGTAGTTTAGCTTTAAGAAATTAGTAACAAATTAAGCAAAAATGTTTTAGAATTATACCCAAAAACATTTAAAGATCCATGAGCATCCGTGGCCCTCCAAAATGCTCTCTTTTCACAAAGATCCATGCTATAAGGGTTAAGCTAAAATGGGTAGGAGTCGGATTTGGGTTTTGGGATTTTTTTTGATGGATTTGAGGCAATTTTTGCTGAAGTTTGAAGAGAAAAGAGAAGGGAAATGGGGGGGCTGTTGCTGCTGTAGGAGGGAGGGGGGTCGGCTAGAATGGGAGTGGGAGAGGAGAGAGAGGGAGGTAGAGAAAGTGGGGGGAGAAGTCAAAGTCAATTCAAGGTCAAAGGTCCACCTCATTTCTCCATTTTCTTTTCTTTTCTTTCATTTCTTTTCCTTTGAAAATCAAGTGGGGAAAAAGATGGGGGCTGCTGAATTCAGCCAAGGGGAGAAGTGAATGGGGGTGTGTGGGTGTGGGTACGGGTGTGGGGTGATGAAAAATGATAAATACAATACCCCAAACATCCATTTACGCTAAAAAAAAGCCTTTTTACTTCAATAATTTCTAAACCGTTTTGGCAAATGATTTCGTTCCAAAAACCACATGATAAAATTTTATTTAATATTTTATGATGCACAAAATTTGTTTCAACTCATTCCAATTTGTAATTTTCCCTAATTAAATATATTGGTGACGGCTTAAAATAATAATAAAATAATATTTTTTTCAGAAAATTTGAAATTTCACCAGCGGCTCAATAAACACCAAATAATAGCAATTACATAGCTAGAAAATGTATATTTAATTTTTTTAATAAGATATTTGTATTTTGACTTTTTACAGAAAACCCCCTTATTTTACCGATTTTTCGAAATTTCACCGAAACGATTTTCAAAGCGTTACACGGTCATATCGCATATAACCGACTAATATCAAGTGTATCAATGTATCGAATCAACACTTGATTCGGTAACCCGGCTATATCATATATAACCGTCCAATGATACAAATCGCGAGAATAGAATACAGTATCACATACTGGTATTATTCTCGGTCCCGCACATATCTCATATGCGCTCCTATTTCGTTTCGCTTGAGCCAGGAAACCTCTGTGTAGGACTCTAAAGACTCGTCAATACGCCGGCAGCAGGTGATGATCATATCAAGCACCCACAAGCCGCAAGCGGTCTGCTAAACGTAACGGCCACCCGGGTATTGAGCGATCAGAAGATCAACGAGCAAGCCCGCTCACACTCCTGTGAATCCAACCAGCAACACTTACCGTACAGTCCGGTCTGATCGTCTGATATGTCGCATACCTCGCCTAGGGGTGGTAAACGTCAGACCCCAATAGCTCGATAAGTCATGTCGATATGAGATCAATAATAGTTCGAGATACTACTGATAACACTTACCAGTAAATCTCAGCAACCCTGGCCAGGGATTTCCGGTTATAGCCAATCGAACACAGCGCAACATCAACTCCCTATACCGGGAGAGACGAATCCCCTCCTATCGCTCATTGCCTCTATGTGATTCTGAACTGTACCCAAAAACCACCGTTTTGCACGCCCTCTTGGACGTGGTAAGGAGGAAATCAAAGCACAGTGGGAATCACACAAGACTCTATGACGATCTCAGGTCAACAGACTACTCTGTACCAGTGTCACCAGAGAACTGCCATCTGACGTAAGGTATAATACCATCTGGGAGTTCTCGGCGAGTCCGTCCAGTGTACCCAGTCTCCACTGAGCACCCGTATATCATCTCTGATGTCAAACACCAATGGATATGGGATCATCCATCGCCCATCTTTATGGGTCGAGAAGGTATACGCTAGTCTACTCTGGTATATCGATGCCCCGTCTCGATACACCCACGACTAGGGACCTTGAAGGATGTACTTATGGACTACCATGTCCCCACTAGTATGATCTGCATCATAGTCCAGGTAGTCAAGTACACATCTTAAGGGCTTTACCAACATGTAATAGAGAGACAATCAGTGTACACGTTAAGGTAAAGAGCAACCAGATAGCATACTATCATATCGAGCAAGAAAGTCCTCCCTATATATGTCCAAGCATCCACTACAATATACATCCTATGTATAGTAATGGCCTCTAGGGCATACATATAACTAACATCATCTGCACAGGTGCCTACATCAACAGCTCCCTTAACTTCAACCATCCACAAAAAGAGAAGGCCGGAGAAGATCCCTGCGTCTGTGACGAATCGCAAGGACATTGAATCCAAACGCCCCAAGTCTGGGGGCATGGTAGTGCATACTGTTTATATGGCTTCCGGAAAAGAGGAAAGTCATGCTTCTACGGGTCATCGATCGCTCACACGATCAGTGACAAAGGCTCAGGAGCAACAACAGTAAAAGATCCAGGAGATACTGACAACTATGGCTGCACTCACCGGGCCAAAAGCAAGCCCGGAGACATCATCGAAGCAGCGCCAAGAACAGGAAACTGATGCCGAATTCCTCCGAAGAATGCTTGAGAGGAAAGATAAAGAGGCCGCGGAACAAGCGGCCAACATAAAACAAATGGCGCTTTTATTCCAAGATATGGTCGGGATGTTGATACAGCAAGATCCTCCAGCTGAAGACCCCCCGATTATCCTTGAAGACGATAGAGGGGAGATATCGAACCCTCTTCCAGCTCTATCAGCAGCCAAAGAGGATACCATCTCCAAAGCCGTACTGGATGACTATATCGCTCAACAGATATGAGCTCATCAGACGAGCGAAGCAGCCGGACAAATTGTTAAGACTGGACGACCCTATCCGGGTTGGTACGACTAAATAAAGTACCCGCCGGGGTATATGATCCCTAAATTCCATGTATATAAGGGGATGGGGAATCCACACTAGCATGTTGCTCAATTCAAGGCTCTATGCGGCAACACCGGAGGTGACGATAAGCTACTGCTTCGCCAATTCGTTGGCAGCTTATCGGAGACAGCATTCGAGTGGTATTCCGAACTCCCGAATGACTCTGTCAAGACATTTGCAGAAATGGAGCTACTGTTTACATAATGATTCGCAAGCACTAGCGAGCGCACCCCGATCACCGCACTAATTAACGCCAGGGTGAAGCCAGGCAAAACATGGGTTCAGTATGCGATACGGTGGCGGAAGCTATGGTCAAAGTGCGAACAGTGCATAGAAGAGGCTCCTGCGGTAGGCATGTTCGTGGGTACCCTCGATCCGCAGGCGACCATATCCCAGTTCATGATGTTTTTCAAGCCGACTTCCTTCTAGGCCTTGATTGACAAGCTGGCCCAAATGGATCAAATGAGCCATAGACCGTCTTCCTCGAAAATGGAGCCTCGAAATGAAAAGGGGAAGAAGAAAGCGACCTTCGTCGCCAATACTCAACAGCAGCCTGGTCCAAAACCTGCTGATCGCCAAAGTGATAGACAGCGACTCTTCAACGAGAGGCTAAAACGCCCTTATTCGTTTCCTCGGGATAAAACGAGAAGACTGTTCGAGTTGGCGGTGCACAACAGGCTCATCACCCTACCAGATCTGAAACGCCCACTGTAGCCCGTTGACGTCAACAGTCCCAACTACTGCCCCTACCATCGAATAATGAGCCATCCAATCGAAGACTACTTTGTCTTCAAAAACTGGATTGAGGACCAGTACCAGCAAGGCAAATTCGCGTTGTCTGAAAACTGGAGGGTAAACCCACTACAGCCGCACGCTCTTAAAAAGGTGGACACGCTGGGAGCATCATTCTCTTTTATAGAAGAAGCTCTATGGGAGGTCGCTCTTTCAGACAAAACAAAAAGAATGCTAAAGGATCTCCAAACATGTGTTAGTTGTATGTATGCCCTAGAGGCCAGTATTGTACAAATGATGTATATTATATTGGATGCTTGGACATATATAGAGATGACTTTCTTGCTCGATATGATAGTATGCTATCTGGTTGCTCTTTATCTTAACATGTACACTAGTCTCTTTAAACTGTCTTATAGTTGCATGTTGGTAAAACCCTTAGGATATGTACTTGACTACCTGGACTATGATGCAGATCATAATAGTGGGGACATGGTAGTCCATAAGTACATCCTTCAAGGTCCCTAGTCGTGGGTGTATCGAGACGGGGCATCGATATACCAGTGTAGAGTAGCGTATACGCTTCTTGACCCATGAGATGGGCGATGGATGATCCCATATCCATTGGTGTTTGACATCAGAGATGGTATACGGGTGCTCAGTGGAGACTGGGTACACTGGACGGACTCGCCGAGAACTCCCAGATGGTATTATACCTCACGTCAGATGGCAGTTCTCAGGTGACACTTGTACAGGTTAGTCTGTAGACCCGAGATCGTCATAGAGTCTTGTGTGATTCCCACTGTGCTTTGATCTCCACCTTACCACGTCCATGAAGACGTGCAAAACGGTGGTCTTTGGGTACAGTCCCGAGTCACATGGAGGCAATGAGCGATAGGAGGGGTTTTGTCTCTCCCGGTATTGGGGGTTGATGTTGCGCTGTGCTCGATTGGCCGTAACAGGGAAGTCCCTGGCCAGGGCTGATCAGAGATTTGCTGGTAAGTGTTACCAGTAGTTTCTCGACCCGTTATGAGCCTCACATCGGCACGACTTATCGGTTATTGGAGTTTACCACCCCTAGACTTGATATGCGACATATCAGACGAACAGATCGGACTGTACGGTAAGTGTTACTGATTGGATTCACAGGAGTGTGAGCGGGCTAGCTCGTCGATCTTCTGATCGCTCAATACCCGGATGGCCGTTACGTTTAGCAGACCGCTTGCGGCTTGTGGGTGATTGATATGATCATCATCTGCTACCGGCGTATTGACAAGTCTTTAGAGTCCTGCACAGAGGTTTCCTGGCTCAAGCGAAACGAGATAGGAGCGCATATGAGATATGTGCAGGACCGAGAATAATGCGTGTATGTGATACCGTATTCCATTCTCGCGATGAATGTTTCGATTGGTTGTATGCGATATAACCTAGTTATCGAATCATTGATTCGATAAATCGATACATTGTATACTAGTCGGTTATGTGCGACATGACCGGATCATTGAATCAAGTGTTGATTTAATGATTTAATGTATAATTATATATTTGATATATTACTTTGCATTAACTAGTATTGGTTCACTTTAAAGGGATTTTCTCACTTGTATAGCACATTGTATATGTGATATATTTTGTGTGCTCTTGATTGTATCATGTTTGATGATACATTCTCACTTGGATTTGTGTAAAGACTTAAACCATGTTTAGTGAATGGTTAGGGTTTCATATTTTCAATTGATTATTTATCTTTTCCTTTTTGAGAAAAAGATAATAGAAAACAAATTGGTTTCTTTTATCATGAAGCTTGTTGAAGCTTCATGAAGCTTTGACCAAGTGACCACTTTGTCTTCTTCTCCTAACCCTAACCACTCATCTAAACTATAGTTAACTCTCTACACTTGACCATGGTTAGAAGATGATAAGTATTGATTTTATTATTCTTTTTACACAAGACTTATCATATTCTAGCTTCATCTTCTTCTTCATCTTGAAAGAAAAAGCTTAAGTCCATTAATGGCAACTTGAGCTAAAGTGTGAGAAATCCAATTCTAAAGTGAACCCACCTCCTATTTCTTCACCCTCTACCTCTTGCCAAGTAGTATAGGGTGTTTTCTTCACAAGTTTCACAACTTGATGGAGTTGGAGCTTGAACTTGTGATGCCTCGACGTAGATCATCTTCGGCACGAAGCCGACGACCTAGCCTGCCCATTTCTCCGATCAAGCCGACGATTGAGTCCGGGATTCGAGATGGACAGCGAGAGGATGCCTACGTGGAGCTAAGGAAGTGGAGAACCGGATCTACAAAGGTTGTAGCCTCTCTCTTTTAGTTAAATTGTTAACTAGTTTCGTTTTTCGCCTAAACTTCTAGTCAACGATCCGTATTAGGGTTTCTCGGCACCCGTAAAATTTGAAATTGGCATGATTGATGCCTTGTGAGATCTCATTAGCGTGCCTAGGAACCCTACAGTGTTATCAGAGCCTAGCTAGAGCCTTCGGCGAAGTCTAGACGACGTTTGAAACCCGATCGAATCGAAACCCTAATTCCCGAGATGCTCTCTGGACTTTTTTCAAAAACTGGGTTTTTTCCAGATTAAAAATGCTTAAAAAATTCAGCAGGGAATTATAAGAATTACGGTGCAAAATTTCATCATTGATACCTCTAAACTGCGGCGGAACCGCGGCAGAAGCCTAGCTTCTGCGGCGGTTCCGCGGCTTTATGGTGATGTCACCCCTCCATTTCTGCACAGTAATTCCTCTTTCACAGTGCTGAGTTTTATGGGAATTTTTAATATTTATTCAAGAGTTGAATTTTCTGGGGTGTTTTGGGAGTTCGCAGATTCGATCGGATTATCAGATTTTGTCGATGTGTTTTTCCGGATAATTTTAGAATATGTTAAAAAGTTCGACCGGATGTAAATACCCAATCTTTCCCCTGCCCGGAAATTTCCAATTGTTGGACTTTTCCGTAGTTTAATGACGTTCTAAGTAGTGCAAGTAACGCGATGGTCCCTCTAGAAGACAACAAACCTTAACTCGATTATGTGACCGTCTTGAACTGCCCTTTGAACCTTAGGGTTTGGGGCAGTACGGCGTGCCACATGTGAGGCGTTGGCTTGACCCTTCTACGGCTGGACCGTTGGTACTGAAGCATGAAGTGAATGTCTTTGAACTTATTTCATGTGTTGATCGGTTTCGGGAAAACTTGGGTGTTCGAATATTCGATCGGAAAGTTTAATATTTTCTATTTATCCAGAATAGGATACAATGATTGGAATTCACAAACAGTTATGAGATAGCTGAATGAATGTTATAAATCTAGCGGTTTAGTCTCACTTGATATTGAAAAGAGTTTTCGATAATGGGACTAAAATGCGGGGTTTATAATTGTTAGGCATGTGATGTCTAAGTATTTCATTTGATTAGGCATGCGATGTCTAAAGAGGTTGCGGATTCCAACTGTTGTAGTTTTACACTTTCTTTTCTGTGACCGTAAGTGTAATATGTGATATCGCCGGTTTCGTTGCTATATGTCAACGACAATTGGGATGCGCATATTTACTTACGTTGATGACATGTGATGTTATGTGTTGCTGGATATGTTATATTGGATTGTCGTGTTTGAATAGCCGGGGTTTTTTATGTGAGATGAGTGTTTTTCATTTTCATTCATGTAAAAACTTGTATGTAATATTCTTTTATTGGGGCACTTCCAGGTTGCGGAAGTTGTCACCTTTTGTATATTATTTCCTTTTCCGCATTAGGATAGACCCAAGGAGAGGAGCACAAGTAACCGGGTTCTAGGGTCCAGTGGGAGACCATCTCGAGGAGTCGAGTCCGGGTCTCCTAACCCTAGAATTGGTAGGGTTGCTTGCCGCTCTCGTAGGGGTCTAGGGGTGTGGGATTGGCTATTCATCATGACCGTGGAATCCGTGTTTTATACTGGCTCGTATTGAAAACACGGACATCCTGGTATATCCAATGTTTCATATGTTTCTTCTGCTGCGATATCTGTGATGTGATCATGTGATGTTCTGTGATAGATACAGTATATAGTATATATGATATATTATATAGACGTTACTTATGTTTTGCACCCGCACTAGCCCTGCCCTGCTTTGTCGTTAGTTACCTAACCTAACGGTGCACGAGGGGACATCCAGGCGAATGCGGATGGCATAAGTGTACGTCGTATTTATCTGTGATGTTTAGGTGATTTAAATGATGGGACTTCATTAATGTGATTAATGAAAGAAAAGAAACCTAAGATGTTGTAGAATCAAATTTTAAACAAAACAGGTAGCTACAGTTCTTGCTTTGCATAGCGGTATATATGATATACCCTGCACCTTATTCGATGAGGAAAGGACCGAGATCCCTTCACAGGGAGTGACTCCTTTAGCAATAACTGGTAGATGCTACATACTCGGTTTGTTTTTGATAGCTTCTATAGTTTCTGCTTTGCACAGTGATATATATGATATATCCCGCACCTCATTCGACAAGGAAAGGGCCGACGATTCTTCACAGGGAGTGACCCCTTTAGCAAAACTAGAAAAGCCTCAAAATCATTCCATTTTAAAACTTCATTTGATTCTACAACGATATCAAGTTCATTACGCAATAGGTTTTCAGAAAAACCTGACGTAGCCCTCCTTCATTTCAGAAAAGTTGCATATAGTATTCGTGCTACATTTGTTGGCTTTCGTCAAGGTGTAGTGTGCGGTAGCTGTGTGCTGCTTATCTGCTGCATATGATGCGACTGGATTAGGGTAGTCGTACGGCTTTGTTGGCTTTCGTCAAGGGTCGTGCGGATGGGTTTAATTCAGTCAAGAAATGTACGGGTTGAACTTGACTAGCGCGCTGTGGTTTGTTGGCTTTCGTCAAGGTCATAGCAAGCTAGGGGCAAAAGAATTATCGGGAATTTCAAGTGTTGAAATTTGCAATGAGATTGCATACCTTCTATGAGATAGTTGGATCCCGATACCCACTGCGAGTAAGAGTTACTCCTGGGAGAGTTTTACACATTGCAATTAGCTGATCAAGTAGGTGTCTAGAAAGGTGTCAACGGGGTTACGCCTCTGGGAAAACGAGGTTTACATTAATTAGGTTCGTGCGAAAGCACGGGGGACCTCTCTCAAAGTACCGACACTGACCTGGCTGAAAGATTGGCGAACTTGTAGTGTGTAATTAATCCCGGCTAGTTTTTCCTTTTTGGGTTTGAAGGAAGATTTGATAAAAAACCAGTGGGAGCCATCCTAATTAGATAAGATAATAACCAATCTGATCTTGCACGAGCATACGCTAAAGTGTTTTCTTCTCTCTCTCTCCAGGTAGCGACCATTTCATGCCCTAATAAAGATAATAATATGGATGTATTGACCGAACCCGCATGTTTTACTGTGCTGGGGAACGTTGGTTCCGTTCTTTCCTATAAGAGTTATAGGACTGAACAGGATATAGGGGAATACCAGGATTCTCATGCCACCCGAATGAAGAAAGTACATGTTGATGCATTTTCTTCGGGTGTGTTCGTTACAGAGAACTGTTTCTCCATTTGCTCTACGTCCTGGGTATTAGATACCGGGTCAGGATTCCATATATGTAATCAGTTATATGGGCTTAGGAAAGGTAGAGAACTTGGAGAAGGTGATAAAGACATTAGAGTTGGAAATGGTGCAATTGTTGCAGCTAAGACTGTCGGGGAATATCACCTTGTATTACCAACTGGTAATACATTGGTTCTGAACGAATGCTATTACATGCCGAACCTGATATGAAACATTATATCGGTTTCTTTGTTGAGTAAAGAGGGATATAATTTTGTATTACAGGATAATGTTATGAACATTTTCTGTAACCAAAAGTTAGTTGGATCAGGCACGTTGTGCAATGGCATTTATGTTCTAAATCAATCAACAGTCCTGAGCATAACAAGCACACACAAGAGGAAGAGTTCAGAACTGAACGAATCCTTCTTGTGGCATTGTAGACTGGGTCACATCAATGCGACACGACTGGCTAAGTTGCATAAGGATGGATATTTGAAACCATTCGAATTTTCATCTTATGACACTTGCCAGTCATGTCTCAAAGGCAAGATGACCAAAACTCCGTTTACGGGACACGGAGAAAGAGTTACCGAACTCTTGGGACTAATACATAGTGATGTATGCGGTCCCATGTCTACACATGCCAGGGATGGTTCTTTGTACTTCATTACATTCACTGACGATCTCTCAAGATACGGACATGTGTACTTGATAAGACACAAGTCTGAAGCTTTTGAGAAATTTAGAGAATATAAACAAGAAGTCGAGAACCAAACCGGAAAAAGTATTAAAATCTTTCGATCTGATCGAGGAGGTGAATACTTGAGCAATGAATTCCTGGACTTCCTAAAAGAGAATGGGATTCTCTCTCAGCTGACTCCTCCATATACACCACAGCACAATGGTGTATCAGAACGGAGGAACCGCACCCTATTAGATATGGTGCGCTCTATGATGAGCACAGCTGAGTTACCTATTTCCTTCTGGGGGTATGCGCTTGAGACAGCCATACATCTATTGAATATGGTCCCCACCAAATCTGTGCCTACCACTCCATATGAGATATGGAAAGGAAAGAGACCATGTCTTAACTATGTTAAGATATGGGGTTGTCCAGCCTATGTCAAACGACAAAATCCGGACAAACCCGAGGCACGGTCTGTTCTATGCAAATTTATAGGATATCCCAAGAATTCACAAGGGTATATCTTCTACCATCCTGAGGAACAAAGAGTGTTTGTTTCTCGGCATGCTACCTTTTTAGAAAAGGAATTTCTTGAAAAAGAAATTAGTGGTCATGAGGTAGAACTGGAAGAAGTTCCAGCTACAGAAGCTACAACAGAAGATATGGTGGAACAAGAGGATTCAGTAGTTCCCAATGAACCCCAGCCACTCCGCCGATCTAGTAGGGTTTCTCGCCAACCTGAGAGATACTACGGTTTTCTCATGGATGGTGGGAGCGAGGATTGCATCATGGAGGATGATGACCCAACTAGCTTCGAGCAGGCCATCACGAGTAGGGACTCAGTGAAATGGCTGGATGCAATGCGGTCCGAGATGGAATCCATGTACACCAACAAAGTATGGACTTTGGAAGTTGCTCCTGAAGGGGTAAAACCCATTGGGAGCAAGTGGATCTTCAAGAAGAAACTTGGTGTAGATGGGAAAGTGGAGACTTTCAAAGCTAGACTTGTTGCAAAGGGTTTTCGTCAAAGACCAGGTGTGGACTATGACGAAACCTTTTCTCCAGTGGCTATGCTTAAATCCATCCTGATCATGCTTGCCATCGCTGCATATCATGACTACGAAATCTGGCAAATGGATGTTAAGACCGCCTTTCTAAATGGTGATTTAGAAGAGTGCGTGTACATGACTCAGCCAGAGGGCTTCGTAGACAGTGGGAGCAGCAGGAAGGTGTGCAAGCTGCTTAATCCATTTATGGATTAAAGCAAGCATCGCGGAGTTGGAACATCTGCTTTGACGTCGTTATCAAAGAGTTTGATTTCGTCAAAAACCCAGATGAACCTTGTATCTACAAGAAGGTGGCAGAGAGTAAGGTTGTCTTCCTCGTATTGTACGTGGACGACATACTCTTGATAGGAAATGATATTCCTATGCTGCAATCGGTCAAGCTCTTCTTATCACAAAGATTCTCAATGAAAGATCTTGGTGATGCCTCCTGCATATTGGGGATTAGGATCTATATAGATAGATCCAAACGGATATTGGGATTGTCCCAATCCAGGTACATTGACACCATACTAAAGAGGTTTAGTATGGAAGAATCCAAGCGTGGGAACTTGCCCACGATCTCTGGAGTCACTCTCTCCAAAAAGATGTCTCCCAAGACTGATTTGGAGAGAGCTCGCATGCAAGGGATACCCTATGCTTCGGCTGTAGGCTCTATCATGTATGCGATGCTATGTACCAGACCCGATGTAGCATACTCACTAAGTGTAGTGAGCAGGTATCAAGCTGATCCTGGAGAGAGTCACTGGACAGCTGTGAAGAGCATTCTCAAGTACTTACGAAGGACTAAAGAGATGCTCTTGGTGTATGGTAACGGAGAACTCCAAGTGGAGTCCTTTACCGATTCAAGCTTCCAGAGTGATAAGGACGACTCTAAGTCGCAGTCGGGATTTGTCTTTACCCTTTACGGAGGGGCGGTTAGCTGGAAGAGTTCCAAGCAGGAAACCGTGGCAGACTCGATGATGGAGGCTGAATACATCGCTGCCAACGATGCTGCTAAAGAGGCTGTCTGGATCAAGAAGTTCATTACTGAACTTGGTGTGATTCCATCCATTGAGCATCCAATACCTTTGTATTGCGATAACAATGGAGCGGTGGCTTTGGCCAAGGAACCCAGGTCCCATCAGCGATCCAGGCATATTCTGAGGCGGTATCACCTGATCCGGGAGATAGTTGATCGCCGGGAGATCGAGGTCAGGAGAGTTGACACGAAGAAAAACACGGCGGATCCACTCATGAAGTCCATTCCCCAGATACAGTTTGAGAGACTCTTCGGGATGCTCGGTATGCGATACTACAGCAGTTTGTTAGTTGTATGTATGCCCTAGAGACCAGTATTGTACAGATGATGTATATTATATTGGATGCTTGGACATATATAGAGATGACTTTCTTGCTCGATATGATAGTATGCTATCTGGTTGCTCTTTATCTTAACATGTACACTAGTCTCTTTAAACTGTCTTATAGTTACATGTTGGTAAAGCCCTTAGGATATGTACTTGACTACCTGGACTATGATGCAGATCATACTAGTGGGGACATGGTAGTCCATAAGTACATCCTTCAAGGTCCCTAGTCGTGGGTGTATCGAGACGGGGCATCGATATACCAGTGTAGACTAGCGTATACGCTTCTTGACCCATGAGATGGGCGATGGATGATCCCATATCCATTGGTGTTTGACATCAGAGATGGTATACGGGTGCTCAGTGGAGACTGGGTACACTGGACGGACTCGCCGAGAACTCCCAGATGGTATTATACCTCACGTCAGATGGCAGTTCTCAGGTGACACTTGTACAGGTTAGTCTGTAGACCCGAGATCGTCATAGAGTCTTGTGTGATTCCCACTGTGCTTTGATCTCCACCTTACCACGTCCATGAGGGCATGCAAAACGGTGGTCTTTGGGTACAGTCCCGAGTCACATGGAGGCAATGAGCGATAGGAGGGGTTTCGTCTCTCCCGGTATTGGGGGTTGATGTTGCGCTGTGCTCGATTGGCCGTAACAGGGAAGTCCCTGGCCAGGGCTGATCAGAGATTTGCTGGTAAGTGTTACCAGTAGTTTCTCGACCCGTTATGAGCCTCACATCGGCACGACTTATCGGTTATTGGAGTTTACCACCCCTAAACTTGATATGCGACATATCAGACGAACAGACCGGACTGTACGGTAAGTGTTACTGATTGGATTCACAGGAGAGTGAGCGGGCTAGCTCGTCGATCTTCTGATAGCTCAATACCCGGGTGGCCGTTACGTTTAGCAGACCGCTTGCGGCTTGTGGGTGATTGATATGATCATCATCTGCTACCGGCGTATTGACGAGTCTTTAGAGTCCTACACAGAGGTTTCCTGGCTCAAGCGAAACGAGATAGGAGCGCATATGAGATATGTGCAGGACCGAGAATAATGCGTGTATGTGATTCCGTATTCCATTCTCACGATGAATGTTTCGATTGGTTGTATGCGATATAACCTAGTTATCGAATCATTGATTCGATAAATCGATACATTGTATACTAGTCGGTTATATGCGACATGACTGGATCATTGAATCAAGTGTTGATTTAATGATTTAATGTATAATTATATATTTGATATATTACTTTGCATTAACTAGTATTGGTTCACTTTAAAGGGATTTTCTCACTTGTATAGCACATTGTATATGTGATATATTTTGTGTGCTCTTGATTGTATCATGTTTGATGATACATTCTCACTTGGATTTGTGTAAAGACTTAAACCATGTTTAGTGAATGGTTAGGGTTTCATATTTTCAATTGATTATTTATCTTTTCCTTTTTGAGAAAAAGATAATAGAAAACAAATTGGTTTCTTTTATCATGAAGCTTCATGAAGCTTTGACCAAGTGACCACTTTGTCTTCTTCTCCTAACCCTAACCACTCATCTAAACTATAGTTAACTCTCTACACTTGACCATGGTTAGAAGATGATAAGTATTGATTTTATTATTCTTTTTACACAAGACTTATCATATTCTAGCTTCATATTCTTCTTCATCTTGAAAGAAAAAGCTTAAGTCCATTAATGGCAACTTGAGCTAAAGTGTGAGAAATCCAATTCTAAAGTGAACCCACCTCCTATTTCTTCACCCTCTACCTCTTGCCAAGTAGTATAGGGTGTTTTCTTCACAAGTTTCACAACTTGATGGAGTTGGAGCTTGAACTTGTGATGCCTCGACGTAGATCATCTTCGGCACGAAGCCGACGACCTAGCCCGCCCATTTCTCCGATCAAGCCGACGATTGAGTCCGGGATTCGAGATGGACAGCGAGAGGATGCCTACGTGGAGCTAAGGAAGTGGAGAACCGGATCTACAAAGGTTGTAGCCTCTCTCTTTTAGTTAAATTGTTAACTAGTTTCGTTTTTCGCCTAAATTTCTAATCAACGATCCGTATTAGGGTTTCTCGGCACCTGTAAAATTTGAAATTGGCATGATTGATGCCTTGTGAGACCTCATTAGCGTGCCTAGGAACCCTACAACATGCCCGGCGATCAGATGGAAAAGTCCGCTAGAACCCGAGGTCATCGAGGGAATGCTGAAGTCGCGCCCGACGCCAAGAATTGGTAGTGATAGTCAAAATGCCCATGCCCGGTCGTCAAAGTCTTCAAAAAAGAATAAGAAGACTAAAAAGCCCATGAAGCCTGATGACAAGCGCACGGACCTGCAAAGACATATTGACGCGCTGGAAGAATATAACCAGAAGGCGTGAACCCCGGTTACGCTCCAAGAGTTTCTCAACCACATCCTTAAGGACGGAGATGATGACAATGATGGGGGAGAAGACTCGTCAGATGAACCTGAGAACTATATGAAGAACTGCCACGTGATCTCTTACTCGTCAATAGATGGTGAAGAAGTTCCTGATGCGGAGAAACCGGGGGTAGATCCCGAACTGGAACTCCTAGAACCGTCAGACGAGGTGATTGACATGTTGCTGAATGAGGCCTGTCAGAAGAGCAAATCTGACCGAGAGCGTGAAACGGCCATATATGAAAGGGCCAAGCGTCGGCGTCATGTTGAAGAAGCTCCGGTATTGATAAGCCATAGAGTGCCCCAACCAGATGGAAGCACTTCTTCCGCCAGCAAAAGCAGGTTTAAGACAAGGAAGCAGTTCGCTAAAGCCCTGTCGATGGGAATGAAGCTGCCACCTCTCAAAGAAGACACTTCAGAAAATACGTTCCTCGATGAACTAGATGCACATCCAAACTATTGCTTATACCATCGGAGGATCACATACCCAACCGAGGAATGCATGGCCTTCAAGAATTGGTGGCAAGGATACGTTGCTCATCGGCAGCATTTCAAGCGGATGAAGCGCAAAATGCGTCGAGAGCAGAAGAGCACGACAGATGAGCGCAAAAGAACTGCCGGCAACTGTCACATGGTTGATTCCGGGGGATCGCAAGTTCTCATCTTAGGGAGCGATTCTGATGAAGAAATTGCCCTCGGCCCTCTCTTTAAGGAATCCATCTCCAAAACAGAAGAGATAAAGACCTGCGAGAACATTCAGCTGCGTAATCGCATGTTACCTGAAAAGAATCTTGGACCCACAAACAAAGGATCGAACAAAAAAGATAAGGGGAAAGAAAAATTCCCTGAAGATATCGCCCTCAATGACCGAGTCATCGAAGAGCTGGCAGCCAAAGACCCGCCTAAGAAAAACAAGGTGGATTACAACGTTCTGGCATACCTGAGGAAGATACCCTCGCAGCTAAGCATTCTCGATGCCCTTCTGCTATCTAAAGAGGCGAGAGATTCTTTGATCAAGGCACTATAAGAGCCCGAGCAGTTTCAAGCTTTCCTTACTGAAGAAAAGATGAAGGACAAGCTGGAAGAAGTGCACACTGCTGACGTCACTTTCGGCGATGAAGACCTCCTTCTCGGGATGTGCGAGCACAACCGTCCTATGTATGTCACCGGATACTATCATAACATCAAGATAGGCAAAATCCTGGTCGACAATAGGTCCTCCGTCAACCTTCTCAATGTAAGAGTGTTGAAGGAAATTTGCATGAGCATTCAGCACCTCGCTCGGGATAAAATCACCATCTCCGGGTTTGACTCTCAGTCATCACGAACGCTCGGGTCTGTGATACTGACGTTACGCTTTGGGCTGCTCGTCACTGACATCAAGTATCACATCATTGACGGCAGGACTTGCTACAACGCTTTGCTCGGCAGGCCTTGGTTACTCGAGTACAACATCATCCTTTCTACACAACATCAGTGTATGAATTATTTCAAGAATGGTCTCAAGTATACCGTGACAGGGGAGCTGAACCCATTCTCCGTGAATGAAGTCCGAAAGTACGAAGATACAAAATACTTCTTACCAGACTTCAAAGATATGGAAAGATTCCATAAACCGAAGAACAAAGCTATCACCACCATTCCGGTCTTTGGGAGCGATACCGACGAGGAGGAAGAGATGGTCTATTCGGGGCCGCTCCAATACAACAAGCCCGGACCGTCTACCCCTATGTTGGTCTTTGGCAGCGACTCTGAAGATGAGGTCAATACAGTATTTTCTGTTTGGCCATCAATACAAGCCTTCACTGGCGATGAACGGAGTTTGCAAATCGCCATGGTTCCACAAAAGCATTACAAAGAGCTCGACGCACTTGATACCTATAGTGTGCAAGAACTGCAGACGTTCTACGTCCCTCCTAGATGAAAAGATGGAAAGGCGGTCCTCTTCTATCGATCTGCGAAAACCAAAGTGGAGAAAGAAACTGGCATGGTGCTGATCCTACGCTTGACAGGCTCCAGCCCATCCGTCTGCCCAAATACTACACAGAAGGATTAAAAAGGCTGTTGAGACGCCAAGGCGTACCCTTCAAACAGACTGCTCGACAAACTCAGTTCTACAACAGGATCTGGAACGTCCCTGGAACTCAGCGAAAGTTGCCCAATGGAAGAATGGAAATGATCTGGCTTGGATATGTTCAACCCAAGAAACGGGAGCGATTCCATGACTGCTATGTTATACATGACTTTGATGAAGAAGGATATGCTCTGTTAGAAGACGCTAACCCTGAACCAAAACGAGGTCCCGCCATGAAAGTGCCAAGTCCGTCGTTCGAAGAACAGATAGACAAGCTAATAAGGGAAGCGGGTCAAAAGGTCCGGGATGACCGTAACCGCGAAATGACCATCTACGAGAAAGCCAGGACGCAACGCCTCCTTCAGCAAGCCACGAAGGATGACGATGTCCTTCACCGTCAGCCCGCCATGCATTCCCAAGATAAGAAAAAGGCTCGACGCGAATGCAAAAACAAGTTAAAGAACGGAGAAAACGTTCGACCACGGCGAAACGGGTCCAAGAAGCCTCGCGATCGAGAAAAAGCCGCCCGAAATCCATCGCTGATGAAGAAGATGGATCGGGAATATTCTTTCCCTCAAGACAAGTCAAGGACGATATTCGAACTCGTCGTGAAACATCAGATAATTACCCTCCCAGAGTCCAAGCACCCTGAACAAGCAAGTGAGGTTATCACCCAGACTATTGCTCCTATCACCAAGCGATAGGACATCCTCTTGAAGACTGCTTCACCTTCAAAAACTGGGTCGAGGACCAGTATCAACTCGGCAAGTTCGCTCTATCCGACAGTTGGAGGGTAACCCCACCATAAATACATGTGCCAAAAGCAACGTATGCGGCGAGAGTAGAATCAGATCAACATCGGTCACGGAAACGATCTCGTACCTGTCGCGTGATAACGTTGTCAGAAGGTGGAGCGCCCAAGAACATGGACGAACTCTTCTGGTGCTTCGAAAACGAGGATGAAAATGAGTTGATCTCAGAATTTCCACCGGCGCCAAAAGAATTGGAAGATGGAATACACACTACTGCGGACAACCTGAGAAAAATTGACCTGGGAACGGCAAATGACCCGCGGCCTACATTCGTCAGTGAGCTGCTGTCTAAAGAGCAAGTGGCTACACTAAAGGATGTACTCATACGGTATAAAGATTGCTTCGCATGGAACTATTCCGAGATGCCGGGGATAGATCCAGAGATAGCGGTGCATAAATTGGCGATATCTCCGGATGTCAAGCCAGTTAAACAAGCGCCGAGAAGAATGCGGCTCGAACTTGAAATGAGCATCAACGCCGAGGTCAAGAAGCTAATTGATTCTGGCTTCGTCCAAGAAGTGCAATACCCCCACTGGATTGCCAACATCGTCCCAGTGATGAAGAAGAACGGGACGGTGTGCATCTGCATGGACTTTCGGGACCTTAACAAAGCCTGTCCGAAAGACGGTTTTCCCGTACCAGTTACCGAGTTGATGATAGACAACACGTCCACTCACGAAGTCTTCTCCTTCATGGACGGCTCATCAGGGTATAATCAAATAAAGATGCATCCTGAGGACCAGAAGCATACCGCTTTCCGGACTCCTCTGGGCATATTCTGCTACAAAGTGATGCCTTTTGGTCTGAAGAACGCTGGTGCCACTTATCAGAGGGCCATGACGAAGATTTTCGATGACCTCATACACGAAATCGTCGAGTGCTATATTGACGACCTCGTGGTAAAAAGAAAATCGCACGAGGAACATTAGAAGCATCTGAAGATAGTGTTCCAACATATTCGAAAATACAATCCGAAGATGAACCCTCTCAAATACGCGTTCGGAGTTTCCTCCGGCAAATTCCTAGGATTCATCGTACGACATCGGGGCATCGAAATAGACCTGTCAAAGATTAAGGTGATTATGGAAATGCCTCCGCCAAGGACTCTGAAACAACTGTGGTCTCTCCAAGGAAAGCTCGCGTATATCCGACGGTTCATAACTAACCTCTCCAGCAAATGCCGCCCCTACAGTCACCTAATGAAGAAGGGGAACCCGTTCATCTGGGATCGTAAATGCCAGAGTGCACTCGACGAAATCAAACAATACCTGCAGAATCCGCCGGTGATGACCGCTCCGGTCAAGGGAAAGCCTCTCATCCTATACACAACAGCCCTTGAAAGTTCTTTAGGCGCGCTATGGGCACAGGAGAACGACCAAGGGAAGGAGAGATCCCTTTACTATTTGAGTCGAGTTCTTCTGGGGCAGAAAACAACTACTCTCCCATTGAAAAGCACTGCCTGGCGTTAATCTTCGCGATAACGAAACTCCGGTATTATGCTTTGGCGCATGAGGTCCACTTAATATCAAAAGTGGATCCTCTCAAATATTTGATGTCAAGAGCCATACTAACATGATGGCTCGCTAAATGGGCCCTACTCTTAATGGAGTTCTCGATAGCATACCGACCCCTCAAGGCAGTGAAAGGCCAGGGCATCGCCGATTTTCTCGCTGAGCATTTGATACCTACCGATTCACCCCTAAATTGCGAATTACCAGCGCTAAGAGTCAAAGACTCTTATGCAGCGCTCACGTGCAAAGTACGAGAGCGCTAGCGCTAAGCATGCTAGCACCAAGAGTCAAAGACTCTGATGCAGCGTTCACGTGCAAAGCACGAGAGCGCTGGCGCTGAAACTAAATATTCCCCATCTTTGGATCAAAGATCCAACAAAGATGACTAAAAATCATCAAATTACCTCTGAAAATTAGAACACCGTTGGATCAAAGATCCAATGATGATTAAAAATGTAAAAACCCTAATTTTCTTATACACTTTTTCTATACAAATTTTTAAAAAGTTTTAAATCCTTAAAGGGGTAATTATTGCCTGGGCACAAGACTTAAGTAATTAAGTAGCAATTTAATTACAAGAAGGAGCTTGTAGCTTATTGGTAATACCTTACACTGCTGAACCAAGCCACCAGAGTTCAAATCCCCTGCCCCATATTATTTTTAATATTATTTTGTTTTAAATTCTTTGGAAGCCCAACAGTCCACACACAATAACTCCCAAACCTTGAACTGAACCTGAAAAACTAAAAGCACGAGTGCCTACCTCACGAGACCCCCTACCTCCCGACCGTCGAACTCGGCCCGGATCGGGCAACTCAGCCGGCGGACCGGCCGACTCGGCCCGCCGCCGCCGGCCGGAGTTGCCGATTCCGGCGAGTCGTCAACTGATGAAATGTGTCTCTTGGCATTCTAAACTCCCCTGCACACTCCAAATAAATGGATCGGTTCCAGAGAGTTAAATATACCCCATTTACTATAATTTTTAATGAATTTCCTACTTTTTTACCATTTTTTTTATTAAAAACCCTTCATCTACCATAACCCTAGCCTACCCTATAAATACACCCCCTACTCTCTACCATCTCACCCCAAAATCCTGAGCCCACTTGTTTACCCTAATCAGAGCAAAGCTCTGCTCAAATTCCAAGGCGGGAAATGAAGCAACGCTTCTGATTCCCCCAATCAAAGCAAAGCTCTACTTTGAAAATTTAAATTTTAATAATAAACGAAGCGACGCCTCAGATCCCCCGCGCTGCGCGCAGAGCGCCACGTGTCAAAATCAGGCACGCCAGCGCAGGGAGCGTAACGCCCAAGGCAGCGCGCCCAATCAGAGCAAGGCTCTATTTAAAACAAAATTAAAGGAAACAACACTTCAATTGCGCAAGCGCTGCGCTGCGCGACACGTGTCAGCGCAGCTGCGCTGCGCGACACGTGTCAAGCGCTGGTGTATCTGCGCCAAAAAAAATTAAAATTCCAGTAAGATCTTTCTGTTCTTGTTAAAACAAGAAGATTTTCTTCTGTAAAACAGAAGCCCTTGGATCAAAAATCCAACGGTGGGAAAATTCCCCAAATCACTCAGAGAAGGATCTCTTTAACAAATTTAACAAATTAATGGGCACTATATAAAGGCCCCTAGACCCCAATTCAATCATCAACATCAAGATCAAAAACAACAACACAGAGAATAGAGAGAGCTCTGAAAAATTGTGAAAAGAACTCAAGAAAAGAAAAAAGGTAAAAACCTTTATAAAAAAAAAGAAGAATTTCTTCTGAATAGATCATTGATCTAAGAACAAGATCAATGATCTTCAATAAATAAAAAAATAATAACAGTGCCTTGCACTTTTTTATGAACCATTGGTTATGGAATCTTAAAGATTCTTTTCTTGAATCCAAAATTGGATCAAGTTATTGAACAGTGCCCTGCACTTGCAAAATCTGCACTGTTGCGCTCCTGGGTTAGCGCAAGCCACCAGAGAGCGCCACGTATCAGCTCCAAGACCACTTGCGCTGTGCGCTTTTAAGATAGAGCATTGCTCTCTGAAGTTGGCGCAACTCACCAGAGCGCGCCACGTGTCAGCAGCGCAACAGCGCAGCGCACTGCGCTGTTGCGCTTGCGCTCACCCGAGCATGACACATGTCATCTCCATATGCGGTTGCGCTCTATAATTGGCGCAAAGCGCCTGACAGGCCATATGGCCACTGTCAGTTTGATTAATGCACTGCATTATTTACAGAAGGGTCAAGCCCAATTAAGAAAGGCTTAACATGCCTAATTAAATGCAATGGATTATTTTAAAGAAGGGCAGAGCCCAAACAGATGCTCTGCATCATTTATAAAGGGACAGAGCCCAAATCAAAAAGGCCTAGCAGGCCAGAATAAAATGCAGTGCATTATTAAACAGGGGCAAAGCCCTAGCACAGGCCTAATAGGCCGGAAATAAAAAAACGTTGAATATTCTCAACTGGACTTAGCCCAATCATGGCCATAAGTCCTCAAATTAAATTGACTGAGCAAGACTACTCTCTTAAATCAATTTACATCCGGTTCAAGGGTACATCTCTGAACTCCTCTGACACATGTCGTTGTAATCCTTCAACGAAGTCAGAGAGGTGATGAGTCCCGACAACCACACATCGATACGGACTGCGGGGTCCTTAAACTCGTGGACCGAAACGTCCTTAAAATAATATTCGTCCTAAAATGGGAACGTTGGACCGAAATTTCCTTAAACTAATGTTCGTCCCCAAATGGGAATGATGGACCACCATGTCCCTAAACTGGTAATGGACCGCAATGTCCTTAAACTACTTATGGACCACTACGTCCCTAAACTGGAACAATAGAGCCTCCAAACGCTCTTTTGTCGGATCTAAACGATCCCGTTTAAGTTGATCTTAGCCTCAAATCTGGCTAACGCATCCTTAAACATTCAATCGGACTACATATTCCCTATTTAACTTTGGTTCAAGGGTACATCTCTGAACTCCTCTGACACCTGTCGTTGTAATCCTTCAACGTCGTCAGAGAGGTGACGGGTCCCGACGGCCATATATTAAATGGACCACTACGTCCCTAAACTGGAACATTAGAGCCCCTAAATGCTCTTCCGTTAAGTTGATCTTAGTCTCAACTAGGACTAACGTATCCTTAACGAACGTTTAAATTGATCTTAGCCTCAATATGGCTAACGTATCCTTAAACTAAAACACCAAACCCAAATCTAAGTAAATACGGATTTGGACTAATCCACGTCCTACGGGCGATGGCATAACTTAGTCTCCGTATACAATCCACGGGCATCCACAAACAAACAAACACTCACGACACGAAGTGAAATTTCTGGAGAAGGAGAAAGTTGTTACCGCGATGCGGTAGCATAATTAACTGCAGGGGCTTGCGCCTGCAGGGCAGAGCGTCCCCACAATAAAAAAATCCCTCAAACGAGGGGGAATCTGACGAAGTCTGCTACATCGGCCGCATCCGTCTAAACCTCCGATACACAGTGCCATAAATCAACTTGGCATCTTCGGAGAGGTAGACGGATAAAACCAATTAGCATCTGCCCCGAATTTCAGGCAAGACGTCCAGTCTTGGCCACCGTTCGGAGGGGAACAGATTCTGGCACGCCCGGTGGGACCTTTTCCTCTTTCCACTCCACACTTTGTGTGTCGTCTTCGCGAACGAATCGCGGTTTGTTAATGGTTGCCTTTGGATTTTAAGTTACTAAGATTTGGTCTTTTGCCTGGCGCAGAAATCAAGCATCAATGGCCTCCAACTGCTCGAGCTGTTCAAAGTGCCAGTGCGACCGACGCTCCACCTCACCTGGAGGTGTAGCTTATGGACCTCAAGCGGCCTCCATCCTTGCCATGCCGATAGAACAGGTGACTCAGGCCACCACCGGTCTGTTTTTCGGGACCATGCTCCCGCCAGCCAGCTTCACTATTCCAGTGCCCGCACCGGAAGCGCACAAGAAGTCGGTTTTCGATCGGCTCACTGCTACAACAGCCCCTTTCAACGGGTCGTCCAATATCAAGCCGGCAGCCTTTGTCTTTGCCAGGCTGGGCCAAAACTCTGATGGGCCCGCCAAGAAGCCCATGAACCCTGAAGTGGCCGTCCAAAGGAAGACAGCCACCTCTGCTCCTGAAGTCGCCAAGGCGACTTCCCCTGTTAAAGAGTCGGTCTTTTCAAGGCTGACTATTCCGGCTCCTGCTCCTACCCGAGGGTCTGTCTTTGACAGACTGAACACCGCCACTCAAAAGACAACATCAGCCTTTAAGAGGCTGGCACCGGCAGCGCCTCATTCGAACAGGGGGCAAGATGAAGCTGTCCCTATCGCCGAGCCAGTCCTAACAGCTCGTCATGCTCGACGTCGCCACTGGCGCCGAGTAATGAAGGTCGGGGGCAACTCCCCCTCTAGGCTAACTCCACCGGCTCCAATGGTGGAAGTTGATGCTGCTGTTCCAACTGGGAATAGCTTTGAACCGCTGAGGAGGGTACGTAAGAACTCTCCGACTGCTATGCTAAAAAGGTCTCCTCCACCTGCAGAGAGAGTTACAGAAACTAAGTTGGAGCAGCCCCCTCAACGGCTGTCCTCCAAGATTTATAAAGTCTGGCGGAGAGTTCAAAACTCGGTAATCGACCAAGATCACTCTCGCCAACAGAAAAGGGCAAAAGTGCAGGAACAAAAGAAACGTCCTGACAAACAGCAAAGGACGACAACCGCCAGGGTGCCCGCTGCAACGGCCCCCTCAACTTCAACAGCCCACAAGAGAAGAAGGACGGAGAAGGTCCCTACGCCTGCGGCAAATGCCAAAGGCGGCGAACCTAAACGCCCTAAGTCCGGGGGCATTGTAGTCTATACTGTATACATGGCGTCGGGGAAGGAGGACAGCCGTGCATCTACAGGTCATAGACCGCTTACACGGTCAGTGACCAAAGCTCAGGAGCCACAGCAAAAGCTCCAGGAAATGATGAACGCGATGGCCGCACTCACTGGGCCAAAAGAAAGCCCCGAAGCGTCCTCTGATCAACGCCAGGAGCAAGAGACTGACACTGAATTCCTTCACAGGATATTGGAAAAGAAGGATAAAGAGGCTGCGGAACAAGCAGCCAATATAAAACGAATGGCCCTCCTGTTTTAGGACATGATGGGAATGATGATCCAACAAGATCCTCATGCTGAAGACCCTCCGATCGTCCTTGAAGACGACAGGGGAAAAACGTCAAATCCTCCACCGGCTCTGTCAACAGCCAAGGAGGAGACAATCTCCAAAGCTGACTTGGACGAATATATAGCTCAGCAGATACGGGTTCATCAAGCGACTGAGGCAGCCGGCCAAGTTGTCAAGACGGGGCGGCCGTATCCAAGCTGGTACAATCAGATTAAGTACCCGCCGGGCTATACAATACCGAAATTCCATGTCTATAAGGGGACGGGCAATCCCCACCAGCATGTTGCCCAGTTCAGAGCGCTTTGCGGCAACACCGGCGGTGATGATAAGTTGTTACTTCGCCAGTTCGTTGGTAGCTTATTGGATACAGCATTCGAGTGGTACTCCGAGCTCCCAAACGACTTTATCAAGACCTTTGCGGAGATGGAGCTGCTGTTTACCCAGCGTTTCTCAAGCGCCAGCGAACGCGCCCCGATAACGGCATTGATTAATGCCAGGGTGAAGCTGGGCGAGACATGGGTCCAATATGCTATACGGTGGCGGAACTTATGGTCAAAATGCGAGCAACGCATTGAAGAGGCTCCGGCAGTAGGGATGTTTGTGGGAACTCTTGATCCGCAGGCGACCATATCCCAATTCATGATGTTCTTCAAGCCGACTACCTTCCAGGCCCTGATCGACAAGCTAGCTCAGATGGATCAGATGGGCCATATACCTCCCCCTCCAAAGTCGGACTCTCGAAATGAGAAGGGGAAGGGAAAAGCAATTGTTGTCGCTAATGCTCAACAACAGCCGAGCAACTTGAAACCGGCTGTCCGTCAAAATAATATGCGTCCACACCTGTCCTTCGAGGAGAGGCTGGGACGTCCTTACTCGTTTCTCCGAGATAAAACGAGAAGATTGTTCGAGCTGGCCTTGCGCAACCGACTCATAAATCTGCTGGATCCCAGACGTCCGTCGCAGCCAGACAACGTCAATGATCCCAATTACTATCCTTATCATTGAGTACTGGGTCATCCGATCGAGGACTGCTATGTCTTCAAAAATTGGATTGAGGACCAGTATCAACAGGGCAAGTTCGCGTTGTCTGAAAGATGGAAGGTGAACCCGCCACAACCTCATACCTCTAAAAAAGTGAACACGCCGGGGGCAACATGCTCTCTCATTGAAGAAGCTCCATGAGAGGTCATACTATCAGCTAAAACAAAGAGGATGCTGAACGATCTTCAAACATGCCCAGCGATCAAGTGGAAGAACCCGTTGGAATCTCAGATCATTGAAGGGATGTTGAAGCCGCGTCCAACTCCAAAGACCAATGGTGGTGGCCCAAGCACTCACAACCAGCCTTCAAAATCTTCAAAGAAGAAGAAGAAGAAATCCAAGAAGCCCGTGAAGCCTGGCGACAAGCGCACGGACTTACAAAAATAAATTGACGTGCTGGAGGAATACAACCAGAAAGCACGGACTCCCATTACACTCCAAGAGTTCCTCAACCACGTCTTTCAAGAGGAAGATAAGGGAGACAGCTCGTCGGATGAATCTGAAGAATACGTGGCGAGCTGTCATATGATTTCCCATTCGTTTACAGACGATGAGGAAACTCTTTGCACTGAAAATCTGGGGGCAGATCCTAAACTGGAAATTCTGGGTCCATCGGATGAAACAATTGACGCATTCCTCAATGAAGCTCTTTTAAAAAGTAAAGCTGATCAGGAACGCGAGACGGTCATATTTGAAAGGGCCAAACGCCGGCGACTAGACGAAATGGTTGAAGCACTCCCGCCGAATCAAAGTACGTCCAGCGCAGATAAAAGCAAATTCAAGATGAGGAAAAGGTTTGCTAAGGCCATATCCATGGGTATGAAGCTACCACTAGTGAAGCGGAAATGCACCCTTCCTACTGCTTGTATCATCGGAAGATTTCGCACCCCACCGAAGAGTGCAGAGCTTTCGATAAATGGTGGCAGGGATATGTTGCTCACCGACAACATTTTAAGCGGGAGAAGCGTAAAACCCGTCGGGAGCAGAAAGATACAACCGAGGGGTTTAACAGAACTACCGGCGATTGTCGCATGGTTAACGCCGGGGGATCGCAAGTTCTCACGTTCGGGAGCGACTCTGACGAGGAGATGGCTCTTAGCCCCCTATTTAAAGAGTCTACCTCGGGAAAAGAAGAAGAGCCGAAGGTCTGCGAAAATATCCGGTTGCGTAACCGTACGCTACCTGAAAAGAATCTCGGGCCCTCAAATAAAAAAGATAAAGGGAAAGAAAAGGTCTCTGAGGATATTGCCGTAGATGACCAAGTCATGGAAGAGCTAACTGCCAAGGACCCGCCGAAGAAAAATAAAGTGGATTACAACGTTCTAGCGCATCTGAGGAAGCTACCCTCACAGCTCAGCATTCTTGATACCCTTTTACTATCAAAAGAAGCAAGGGATTCATTAATCAAGGCACTACAGGAGCCGGAACAATTCCAAGCTTTTCTCACCGAAGAAAAGATGAAGGACGAGCTGGAGGAAGTACACACAACCGATGTCACTTTTGGCTATGAAGACCTTCTCCTTGGGACGTGCGAACATAATCGCCCCCTCTATGTCTCAGGATACTGCCATGATATAAAGATAGGCAAAATCCTGGTCGACAATGGATCTTCCGTTAATCTCCTTAACGTGCGGGTGTTAAAGGAAATCTGCATGAGCGTCCAGCACCTTGCTCGGGATAAGATCACCATCTCCGGGTTCAACTCTCAATCATCAAGAACTCTTGGGTCTGTGATATTGACGCTACGCTTTGAGCTGGTCGTCACGGACATTAAATTCCACGTCATAGATGCTAAGACATGCTACAATGCTCTGCTCGGCCAACCATGGTTACACGAGTACAACATCATCCCTTCTACACAGCATCAGTGTATGAAATATTTTAGGGATGATCTCGAGTATACCGTGACGGGAGAACTGAACCCGTTTTCCATGAACGAAGTCCGCAAATATGAAGATGCCAAATACTTCTTGCCGGATTTCGAAGACACGGAGAGATGTCACAAGCCAGAGAACAAAGCTAACGCCACCATCCCTGTCTTCGGGAGTGATACCGAGGAGGAAGAGGAGATAGTTTATTCGGGTCCGCCCCAATACAACAAGCCAGGACCATCCGCTCCTACGTTGATCTTTGGTAGTGACTCGGAAGATGAGGTCCATGCTGTGTTTTCTGCTCGGCCTTCAATACAAACGTCCGCTGACAAAGAGAAAAGTCTGCAAGTCGCCATGGTGCCGCTTAAACATTATAAAGAACTGGATGCACTCGATATCTACAGAATAGAGGAACTGCGGACATTCTATGTCCCTCCTAGGCGAGAGGGCGAAAAGGCGATTCTATTCTACCGTTCCGGGGAAACCAAGGTAGTAAAAGAAATCTGGCACGGTGCGGATTATACGCCTGACAGGCTTCAGCCCATCCGTTTGCCAAGATACTATACAGAAGGCTTGAAGAGGCTATTGAAGCGCCACGGGATACCTTTTAAGCAGACCGCTCGAAAAGCCAAATTCTATGACAGGGTCTGGAACGTTCCCGGGACTCAACACAAGTTGCCTAGTGGGAGGATGGAAACAATCGGGCTTGGTTACATTCGGTCCAAGAAACGAGAGCTACTCCGTGATTGCTACATCGTACATGACTTCAATGAAGAAGCGGATGCTCAATGGGAGGACGCTAATCCTGAACCTGTAAAAGTTCCTGATGCAAAAGTGCCCGGTCCGTCGTTCGAAGAACAAATGGACAAGCTTATAAGGGAAGCTGGTCAAAAAGTCCGAGACGACCATAACCGCGAAATGGCCATATACGAGAAAGCCAAAACACAACGCCTCCTACAGCAGGCCGCGAAAAATGAAAGTGCCGCTCCCTGTCAACCTGTTATAAAAAAAGACTCGACGTAGAGGCAAAAACAAGTCAAAAAGCGAAAAAGGCGCTCGACAGCAACAAAGCGGGACTAAGAAGCCACGCAAGCGGGAATCGAGCGGTCCAGATCTGTCCCTTGTGAAGAAGATGAGTCGAGTATACTCTTTTCCTCGGAACAAGAAGAAGAAGATACTTGACCGAGCTATAAAATACCAGATGCTTACATTGCCGGAGTCTAAACACCCCGAACAAGCAGGCGAAGTCTCACACCCAAACTATTGCTTCTATCACCGAGCAATAGGGCACCCTCTCGAAGACTGCTTCACCTTCAAGAACTGGGTCGAAGATCAGTATCAGCTCGGCAAGTTCGCTCTATCTGACAGCTGGAGGGTAACGCCGCCACAGAAGCATGAACCCAAAGCCGCGAGAGCAGAACCAGATCCACATCGGTCTTGGAAACGATCTCGTACTTGTCATATGATAACAATATCAAAAGAAGAGCCCTAGAATATGGATGACCTCCCCTGGTGTTTCGAAAACAGCGATGACGAGGTGATCACAGAATTTCCACCAGCATCGAAAGAACTGGAAGATGGAATACACACCACTGCGGATAACCTCAAGAAAATCGAGTTGGGGACGGCGAACGACCCGCGACCGACATTCGTTAGTGAACTGTTGTCTGAAGGAAGGGTGGCTTCATTAAAAGACGTGCTTATGCAGTATAAAGATTGCTTCGCATGGAACTATTCCGAAATGCCAGGACTAGATCCAGAAATTGTTGTGCATAAATTGGCGATATCCCCGGACGTTAAACCAATCAAATAAGCGCCGAGAAGAATGTGTCTCGAGCTTGAGATGAGTATCAACGCCGAGGTCAAGAAGCTGATCGACTCTGGGTTTACCCAGGAAGTTCAATATCCTGACTGGATCGCCAACATCGTCCCGGTGATATAGAAAAATGGGACAGTGCGCATATGCGTAGACTTCCGGGATCTCAATAAAGCATGCCCGAAGGATGATTTCCCAGTACCAGTCACTGAACTGATGATAGATAACACGTCCACTCATGAGGTTTTCTCCTTCATGGACGGCTCATCAGGATATAATCAGATAAAGATGCATCCTGAAGACCAGAAGCACACCGCTTTCCGGACCCCTCTGGGGATATTCTGTTACAAGGTGATGCCCTTCGGTCTAAAGAACGCCGGTGCCACCTATCAGAGGGCCATGACGAAGATCTTCGATGACCTTATACATGAAATTGTCGAATGCTATATCGACGACCTCGTGGTTAAAAGCAAATCATACGAGGAGCATCTCGAGCATCTAAAGACCGTATTTCAACGCCTTCGACAATATAACTTGAAGATGAACCCTCTCAAGTGTGCATTCGGAGTTTCCTCGGGCAAATTCCTGGGATTCATCGTCCGACACCGAGGTATTGAGATAGATCCGTCAAAGATTAAGGCGATCATGGAAATGCCCCCGCCAAGAACTCTGAAACAGTTGCGGTCTCTCCAAGGGAAGTTCGCATACATACGGCGATTTATAGCCAACCTTTCAGGCAAGTGCTGTCCTTACAGCCACATAATGAAGAAGGGAACCCCGTTCGTCTGGGATCAAAAGTGCCAAAGCGCGCTAGACGAAATCAAGCAGTACTTGCAAAACCCGCCAGTGCTGGCTGCTCCGGTCAAGGGAAAGCACCTCATTCTTTATACAACCGCCCTCGAAGGCTCTTTAGGCGCATTATGGGTACAAGAGAACGACCAAGGGAAAGAAAGAGCACTCTACTACTTAATTCGAGTTCTGCTGGGGGCAGAAAGCAATTATTCTCCCATCGAAAAACACTGCCTAGCGTTGATCTTCGCGGTAACAAAGCTCAGGCACTATGCGTTGGCGCATGAAGTCCGTCTCATTTCAAAGGTGGACCCCCTTAAGTATTTAATGTCGAAGGCATATAGACGGGGCGACCGCTAAATGGGCCTTACTCTTGATGGAGTTCTCGATAACCTATCAGCCTCTCAAGGCAGTGAAAGGCCAGGCCATCGCCGACTTCCTCGCCGAGCATCCGATACCTGCTGATTCTCCTCTGAATTGCGATCTGCCAGACGAACATGCGTTTGACGCGATCGACGGAAGTGATACCCGATAGGAGCTTTATTTCGATGGAGCATCCTCCATGAAGAAGCGCAAACAAAGTACCCCTATAATCAAATCGGGGGTAGGCCTCATCTTCGTAACTCCATAAAGAGGGATAATGCGCTTTGCTTTCTCCTTAACAGAGCCGAGGACGAATAATGAAGCCGAATACGAAGCTTTGATAGCAGGCCTCGAGATCGCTATCGACATAGAAATTGAAAACCTCCTCATATACGGAGACTCCCAACTGGTCGTTAGTCAAGTAAACAGCGACTACCAGACGTGCAAGCCAGAGTTGGTGAAGTATGGCGAAAAGGTGCAACAACTGTTGACCCAAATTCCTTCCTACACTTTGGAAAACATACCGCGTGCGGAAAACAGCAAAGCGGATGCGTTGGCCAAGCTCGCTAAAGAACTGGCTGACGAGAACCTCGATGATGTCAGAATCGTGGTACAAAGCCGTCGGGTGCTTGCCCCAGCAGAAATATCTCCGGAATCATCCGAAGAAAAGGAAGAGACTGAGCAGACGACCCTGCAAATAAAAGACCGGGAAAAGGCTGAGGATTGGAGAGAAGTCTTTATAGACTACTTCAAGTCCCGTCGAACGCCTGAAGATGCGTCCTCAAGACATCAGCTTATGAAACGAGCTCTGTCTTTCGCCCTCGTCAATAATACTCTATATAAGAGGTCGCTTGATTCTCTGTGGTTGAGATGCCTGGGACCTGACGAAGCGAAAAGAGTTGTTCAGGAAGTTCATGACGGACTCTGCGGTTCTCACCAAGCAGGCCCGAAGATGAAGTTTAAGATTAAACGGATGGGTTACTACTGGCCCATGATGATTCAGGACTGCCTCGAATATGGGAAGCAATGCCACTCGTGCCAAATCCATGGGGACTTCATCCACCAGCATCCAAATCCACTACATCCAACGGTGTCTAGCTGGCCGTTCGAAATGTGGGAAACTGACATAATCAGCCCTATCGAACCAGCATCGTCTAGGGGACATCGTTTCATCCTGGCGACGACTGATTACTTCTCCAAATGGGCAGAAGCAGTGCCGTTAAGGGAGGTAAAGACGGAGAATATCCTCCATTTCTTCAAGACGCACGTCATATATCGGTTTGGAACTCCGAGACGGATCATCTCCGATAACGGGCCAGCTTATAGAAGCCACAAAATCAGTCGCTTCGCACAACAACACAATATAGACTGGAGATATTCCTCGGTTTATAATCCGCGAGCTAATGGTCTAGCCGAGGCCTTCAACAAGACCCTGACGAAGATCATGAAAAAGATGGTGTCCCGAAATAAGAAGGACTGGCATGAGAGACTGCAAGAAGCTCTCTGGGCGTATCGAACTACGTTCAAGACAGCCACGAACACAACGCCGTACGCGTTGGTATTCGGTACAGAAGCAGTACTCCCCCTCGAGATAGAGCTGCCCTCTCTACGAGTGGCAGTCCACTACGAGCTGACGGACGAAGAAAATGCTCACCTTCGGCTTGAGGAGCTTGACGCCCTTGATGAAACCCGGCTCATAGCGCAACAAAATCTGGAGGCTTATAAAGCAAAGATGATGCGCTCATATGAAAGATTGACTAGGCCAAGGACATTCCGCCAAGGCGAACTCGTGCTAGTGGTCAAAAGACCTATGATCCCCAATCGCGCTAAGCGGGGAAAATTCGAGCCGAACTATGAAGGCCCATACATAATAGACAAGGTCTATCAGGGTGGAGCCTATCTACTCATGGATATGCACGGTGAAAGGCCTTTCAGGCCAATAAACGGTCGCTTCCTCAAGAAATACTACGCTTGATGAGCCACAGCCTAGGTCAATGATAGATGACGACGACTATGTCCGCTCGTTATCTTCCTAAGCTCAAGCTCTGTAAGTAGTAGCCAGCCTTCTCCTGACGGACCGAAACGTCCTTAAACTAATGACGGACCGAAACGTCCTTAAACTAATGACGGACCACTACGTCCTAAAACTAGCTGATGACCGAAACGTCTTTAAACTACTACCGCAGCATCCTTAGGCTGACGAGATAAATAAAAAAAAAGAATAAAAAGAATAAAAGAAAGAAAGAAAGAAACGGTATGTCCATAAGCGAAATGGGCACGGATGAAAACCCGAAAGGGCTCCGTGAGTAAAAACAGCAGGGCTACCGGCGAGTGTTCGTGAAAATCCGAAAGGGCGTGACCTCGTTAGAAAAAAAAGAATGAAAAGAATAAGAAAAAAGGAGACGGTATGTCCATAAGCGAAATGGGCACGGATGAAAACCCGAAAGGGCTCCGTGAGTAAAAACACCAGGACTACCGGCGAGTGTTTATGAAAACCCGAAAGGACGCAACCTCGTTAAAAGATACTTACAGGGTCCTCTCGACCTTGTAAGGAGAAACCACCCGCGTGGGATCCTTATGACTCACAAGGGAGCAATACACTTAGGAATCCTCACGATTCCTGAGGAGAAAATACACTTGCGAGATCCTCACGACTCGTAAGGAGAACTCTCTTATGGGACCCTCACGGCTCATAAGATTTGAAAGTCTTAAGTTACAGAGACCTGAACCTGTTCTTAAGCAACCCCCACAACCTTCGATATTGCCCTACAAGTGGTTCAATACTGACAAATACTGACCCTTGTATACAATCCACGAGCGTGAATAAACATTTCCCTAACCAAGTCCCATCCGGGACTAGGGATATGTTCGCATGATGAACGACCTTTGTAAGTCCTCTCAACTTATAAGGAGAAAACCCTGTTGTAGGATCCTTACGACTTACAGAGGAACATACACTTAGGAATCCTCACGATTCCTAAGGAGAAAATACACATACACGATCCTTACGACTTGTAGGGAGAAATACCTTTGTGAGACCCTTACGGCTCATGAAGTCAAAAGCCTTAATCGACAGGACCCTAACCCTGTTCGCTAAGACACCTTTGTTCGACATCGACAGAGGCAAATGATGATTCGCTCCTGGCAACATCCCAGTTGTAGCGGCGCTGATGCCGAAATCGGTGTCTAATTTTAGGTTTACGGCGAAAAGCCATTAGGCCGCACATGCATACGAAATAGCCGAAATGATGGGGCAACTTGCAATAAAAAGCAGCAAGTAAAAACGTATGCATACGAAATAGCCGAAATGATGGGGCAACTCGCAATAAAAAGCAGCGAGTAAAAATAAAATAAACAGCCGAAATGATTGGGCACCGCGAAAAATAGCCGAAATGATTGGGCAATCGCGACCTTCGCGATATAAAAGCTGAAATGATAGGGCATCGCGGAAAAACAACAATAAAAAAAAATGATGATGAAACTTTCGCCCTACAGGTGAGATCACATCGATCCCTGTATACAATCCAAGGGCACAAACAAAGAGGGAATCATACCTTCCCAACAGGCTCCGCCGGAAAGCAAAGCCAAATCTCGACGGTTCACCAACAGCCTAGAGACAACCGCGACATTCATCTTGATACAGCAAACGCAGTGCCAGCAAACGAAGCGAAGATCAAATTTCTAACTTCATGGTTTTGACGGTAACTCATATAAAACCTGAAAGACCACCAGAGATCATTTCAACCCCCGAAGAAACCAGTGTCTTCGGCAAAATCCTTCGACTCAGGGAAACCAGTGTCCTTGATGAGAGCCTCCTGATTCGCGTCGGCCCGCAGAGAAACCGGTGTCTCCGTAGGAATACTCCGATTCGTTTCAACCCCGAAGAAACCAGTGTCTTCGGCAAAATCCTTCGACTCAGGGAAACCAGTGTCCTTGACGAGAACTTCTTGATTCGTGTCGACCCGCAGAGAAACTAGCGTCTTTGCAGGAATACTTCGATTCGTTTCAACCCCAGGGAAACCAGTGTCCCTGGCAAATACCTCAATTCAGGGAAGCTAGCGTCCTTGATGAGAGCCTCCTGATTCGCGTTGGCCCTCAGAGAAACCAGTGTCTCCGCAGGAATACTCCGATTCGTTTCAACCCCGAAGAAACCAGTGTCTTCGGCAAAATCCTTCGACTCAGGGAAACCAGTGTCCTTGACGAGAACATCCTGATTCGCGTCGACCCGCAGAGAAACTAGCGTCTTTGCAGGAATACATCGATTCATTTCAACCCCAGGGAAACCAGTGTCCCTGGCAAATACCTCAATTCAGGGAAACTAGCGTCCTTGATGAGAGACTCCTGATTCGCGTCGGCCCGCAGAGAAACCAGTGTCTCCGTAGGAATACTCCGATTTGTTTCAACCCCGAAGAAACCAGTGTCTTCGGCAAAATCCTTCGACTCAGGGAAACCAGTGTCCTTGACGAGAACTTCTTGATTCGCGTCGACCCGCAGAGAAACTAGCGTCTTTGCAGGAATACATCGATTCGTTTCAACCCTAGGGAAACCAGTGTACCTGGCAAATACCTCAATTCAGGGAAACTAGCGTCCTTGATGAGAGCCTCCTGATTCGTGTCGGCCCGCAGAGAAACCAGTGTCTCTGCAGAAATACTCCGATTCGTTTCAACCCCGAAGAAACCAGTGTTTTCGGCAAAATACTTCGACTCAGGGAAACCAGTGTCCTTGACGAGAACCTCCTGATTCGCGTCGACCCGCAGAGAAACTAGCGTCTTTGCAGGAACACATCGATTCGTTTCAACCCCAGGGAAACTAGTGTCCCTGGCCAAATCCTTCGACTCAGGGAAACCAGTGTCCTTGACGAGAACATCCTGATTCGCGTCGGCCCTCAGAGAAACCAGTGTCTCCGCAGGAATACTCCGATTCGTTTCAACCCCGAAGAAACCAGTGTCTTCGGCAAAATCCTTCGACTCAGGGAAACCAGTGTCCTTGACGAGAACATCCTGATTCGCGTCGACCCGCAGAGAAACTAACGTCTTTGCAGGAATACATCGATTTGTTTCAACCCCAGGGAAACCAGTGTCCCTGGCAAATACCTCAATTCAGGGAAACTAGCGTCCTTGATGAGAGCCTTCTGATTCGTGTCGGCCCGCAGAGAAACCAGTGTCTCCGCAGGAATACTCCGATTCGTTTCAACCCCGAAGAAACCAGTGTCTTCGGCAAAATCCTTCGACTCAGGGAAACCAGTGTCCTTGACGAGAACATCCTGATTCGCGTCGACCCGCAGAGAAACTAGCGTCTTTGCAGGAATACATCGATTCGTTTCAACCCCAGGGAAACCAGTGTCCTTGGCAAATACCTCAATTCAGGGAAACTAGCGTCCTTGATGAGAGCTTCCTGATTCGCGTCGGCCCGCAGAGAAACCAGTGTCTCCGCAGGAATACTCCGATTCGTTTCAACTTCGAGAAAACCAGTGTCCTCGGCAAAATACTTCAACTCAAGGAAATTAGTGTCCTTGACGAGAGCTGCTCGATTCGTCTCGGCTCGTGAGGAAATTAGTGTCTTCGCGAGGATTTCCCGATTCGTCTCAACTTGAAAGAGAAAGCCTTAGGCAGCAGTGGTTAAAAAACTTGTTTCCTAAGCACTGGGACCCTGCAAGTCGGTCTAAAATGGTCTCTTGTATACTATCCACGGGTCTCACTCTCCAAAGTCGAATCTCGACAAGGAGGGAAACAACCGCTTACGAGTCCTCTGGACTCGTAAGAGAGAAAATTCTCTTATAAGATCCTTACGACTTATAAGAGAAAACGCACTTAGGAATCCTCACGATTCCTAAGGAGAAAATCCACCTACGAGATCCTCTCGATCCGTAGGGAGAAAAGTCTCTATGAGACCCTCACGGCTCATAGAGTTGAAAAGTCTTAGGCAGCAGATCTGAACCTACGGCCTAAGCCATTGCTACCTCTTAAAGAAACCAAGACAGAATGCTCGCTCTATCATCTATCGACCATGTTTACTAAGGCAACATACTAATAATCAAAGAAAGAAGAAAGCGACAGAAAGAACTTCCAATTTGCATTTGATCAAGCGTTCGAGACACCTCTACTCATGCATGTGTAAAAGACTCAGAACGACAAATAAGACAAACTGAAATGAGAAATTTTCCATTCATATTGCAAAAAGTTCTTACAATTATAAAGAAATAGACAAAAACATTATCGAGATGGTTACAATGGCAAAACCTCAAATCCAGGACATGGATTGAGGAACTCATAAGTGACCTTGTCCAGAACTTTCCAAGCCTGGCGAACCATCCTAGTGTGCTTCCTTTCGCGAGCATGGGCGTCGGGATCCCCACTGATGTCCTCCACCCTCCGATAGGCAGCAAGAATGGCGGACTGTTGAAAAGCCTGGTGCAAGAGATCGACAAGATTGTCTCGCCGTCTCTTCGAGATTAGGTTCATCAGGTACACTGAGTGCACCTTATCCTCGGCGGCATCAAATGCCCCAAGTGGCACACCAGTACAGAATAGGGGAAGCGCTTCCCAGATAGCTCTCACGATAAGCTTCAGGAGAGAGGAACGTCGGGGAAGCAACTGACCGTTGTATGCGTCGAAGAGATTCATGATCTCGGCACACTCGGCATTAGTAAATTCTCGATTTTGGGAACGGCCGAGTCGGCGGATGTCCCCGTAGGAGATAATCTCGTCGAGGTCGTACATATGGGCGTCCATCACTCCTGTAAAAGAAGATCGACAAAAATCAGCAACTCTTAAGAGTTCTGCTATATGATTTAAAAGGAGCAAAGCTCCATTAATGAATCAAGAAATTATAAATGAAATCTTTCAGAGAGCAGAACTCTATTGATGGAATCCTAACAGGGTTCTCTTTAGATCCTTTTTAGAGCAAAGCTCTGCTAAGTGAAACCCTAAATGGGTTTTCTTTAGATCAGGGATCTATTGAGAGCAAGGCTCTGTCAATGAAAATTAATTTAATTTTAATTAAGTTTTTTACCTAAAAAGTGTTTTCTAAAGAAACTCTAATTCTTGGAGTTCTTGAAGGCAAGAGCAAGGCTCTGAAGTTTTGAAAGTAAAAATCTTAAAAGATGATGATCATCTGTGGAGCACCAAAGGTCCTATTTATAGGCATCAAATGCCTTTTCAACTTCCAAGAGTTGCCGCGACGTTTGGAATTCTGCAACCGTTGCGCTCACGTTTGGGGCCACATAAGTGCAACGGTGGGGGGGCATTTGTTTATCCCAATCAGAGCAAAGCTCTGCTCAAATTTCAAGGCGGGAAATGAAGCAACGCTTTTGATTCCCCCAATCAAAGCAAAACTCTATTTTGAAAATTTAAATTTTAATAATAAATGAAGCGACGCCTCAGATCCCCCGCACTGCGCACAGAGCGCCACATGTCAAAATCAGGCACGCCAGCGCAGGGAGCGCAACGCCCAAGACAGTGCGCCCAATAAGAGTAAGGCTCTATTTAAAACAAAATTAAAGGAAACAACGCTTTAATTGCGCTGCACGACACGTGTCAGCGCAGTTGCGCTGCGCTGTATGCTGCGCGACACGTGTCAGCGCAGTTGCGCAAGAGCTGCGCTGCGCGACATGTGTCAGCGCAGTTGCGCAAGCGCGGTTGCGCTGCGCTGTGCGCTGTGCGACACGTGTCAAGCGCTGGTGTATCTGTGCCAAACAGAATTAAAATTCCAGTAAGATCTTTCTGTTCTTGTTAAAACAAGAAGATTGTCTTCTGTAAAACAGAAACCCTTGGATCAAACATCCAACGGTGGGAAAATTCTCCAAATCACTTAAAGAATGATCTCTTTAACAAATTTAATAAATTAATGGGCACTATATAAAGGCCCCTAGACCCCAATTCAATCATCAACATCAAGATCAAAAACAACAACACAGAGAATAGAGAGAGCTCTGAAAAATTGTGAAAAGAACTCAAGAAAAGAAAAAATGTAAAAACCTTTATAAAAAAAAAGAAGAATTTCTTCTGAATAGATCATTGATCTAAGAACAAGATCAATGATCTTCAATAAATAAAAAAATAATAACAGTGCCTTACACTTTTTTATGAACCATTGGTTATGGAATCTTAAAGATTCTTTTCTTGAATCCAAAATTGGATCAAGTTATTGAACAGTGCCCTGCACTTGCAAAATCTGCACTGTTGCGCTCCTGGGTTGGCGCAAGCCACCAGAGAGCGCCACGTGTCAGCTCCAAGACCACTTGCGCTGTGCGCTTTTAAGATAGAGCATTGCTCTCTGAAGTTGGCGCAACTCACCAGAGCGCGCCACGTGTCAGCAGCGCAACAGCGCAGCGCACTGGCGCAGCGCACTGCGCTGTTGCGCTTGCGCTCACCCGAGCATCACATGTGTCATCTCCATATGCGCTTGCGCTCTATAATTGGCGCAAAGCGCCTGACAGGCCACATGGCCACTGTCAGTTTGATTAATGCACTGCATTATTTACAGAAGGGCCAAGCCCAATTAAGAAAGGCTTAACAGGCCTAATTAAATGCAATGCATTATTTTAAAGAAGGGCAGAGCCCAAACAGATGCTCTGCATCATTTATAAAGGGACAGAGCCCAAATCAAAAAGGCCTAGCAGGCCAGAATAAAATGCAGTGCATTATTAAACAGGGGCAAATCCCTAGCACAGGCCTAATAGGCCGGAAATAAAAAACGTTGAATATTCTCAACTGGACTTAGCCCAATCATGGCCGTAAGTTCTCAAATTAAATTGACTGACCAAGACTACTCTCTTAAATCAATTTACATCCGGTTCAAGGGTACATCTCTAAACTCCTCTAAGACCTATCGTTGTAATCCTTCAACGACGTCAAAGAGGTGATGGGTCCCGACAACCACACATCGATACGGACAGCGGGGTCCTTAAACTCGTGGACCGAAACGTCCTTAAACTAATATTCGTCCCAAAATGGGAACGTTGGACCGAAATGTCCTTAAACTAATGTTCGTCCCCAAATGGGAATGATGGACCACCATGTCCCTAAACTGGTAATGGACCGTAATGTCCTTAAACTACCTATGGACCACTACGTCCATAAACTGGAACAATAGAGCTTCCAAACGCTCTTTTGTCGGATCTAAACGATCCCGTTTAAGTTGATCTTAGCCTCAAATCTGGCTAACGCATCCTTAAACATTCAATCGGACTACATATTCCCTATTCAACTTTGGTTCAAGGGTACATCTCCGAACTTCTCTGACACCTGTCGTTGTAATCCTTCAACATCGTCAGAGAGGTGACGGGTCCTGACGGCCATATATTAAATGGACCACTACGTCCCTAAACTGGAACATTAGAGCCCCTAAATACTCTTCCGTTACGTTGATCTTAGTCTCGACTAGGACTAATGTATCCTTAACGAACGTTTAAGTTGATCTTAGCCTCAATATGGCTAACGTATCCTTAAACTAAAACACCAAACCCAAATCTAAGTAAATACGGATTTGGACTAATCCACGTCCTACGGGCGACGGCATAACTTAGTCTCCGTATACAATCCACGGGCATCCACAAACAAACAAACACACACGACACGAAGTGAAATTTCTGGAGAAGGAGAAAGTTGTTACCGCGATGTGGTAGCGTAATTAACTGCAGGGGCTTGCGCCTGCAAGGAAGAGCGTCTCCACAATCAAAAACCCCTCAAACGAGGGGGGATCTGACGAAGTCTGCTAAATCGGCCGCATCCGTCTAAACCTCCGATACACGGTGCCATAAATCAACTTGGCATCTTCGGAGAGGTAGACGGATAAAACCAATTAGCATCTGCCCCGAATTTTAGGTAAGATGTCCAGTCTTGCGCCGTCTTTCGGAGGGGAACACCACTCTCTCAAAAATTTCCAAGAATCGTGTAGTTTGAAAACAAGCTCGAGGCGAAGCTCCGACGAATTCCCGGCGGAATTTCCGGCAATCGTTTTAGGAACTACTGGCGACGACGTAACATATCAGCGATCCCCGTAGTTTCCTCTCCCTCTATTGTGTAATCTAAAACCCGTAAGTCCTTTTTCTATCTCTCTTTCCTATTCTAAAAATATGAAATTACAAAACCCGACGGAATCGGAACAAATCCGATTTCCGATTCGGTTTTCTATAAAATTCCACTTCTCACTAATACAATCATACTTAAACTTTCTCATGTTGACTATTAAACACTAATCAAACAATTTGAACAAGTTTCATCATATGAAATGATAGCTTTTTCAATTTATCGTATTTTTTTACTTAAATACCACATTGTTTCAATCCTTCATTTAACTCCATCAAATTTGCTATACATTTAAAGTAGATCACGAGTTAATGACCTACCTCCTCACACACTCATATGCAACACCCCCGAGATCCTAGAATACGAGAAAACAAACATTTTCATTTAAATACCATATACTTAATAAAACCATTTCTAAAAGATTTAGTTTTGATACACATTTTAAATAAATACCACTTATTATGAAATTAGGATAAGTTGTGGACATCAGTCGTTTATCTAAACCTGACTTTGTGGTGTCTAAGCTAGGCAAGTGAGGAAGGTAACTTTAAAAGGCCCGTCTTACGGTGATTCATGAGCGGATCCCTCCTTTCTTCACTTGTACTTACCTGGCCACAATTGGCGGTGAAGAGGCAATTTGAGGTATCTCACAACTTATCGTTTTGACCATTTAGGAATAGTCTAGTTGACATAGGAGACCCTAGAACATAGAATACGAAAAATTGATATCTTTACAAATAAATACCACTTACTTCATAAAACCGTTTTCTAAAGAATTTAGTATTTATACAATCTTTGCAAAGCGCCGCTACAACCCATTTTGGGGAACCCGTTCAGGATGGTACGGATTATCGCACATCCTCGGGCTTAGTAGTGCGAGATTCAGATCTCCGCAAGGAGCATTGGGTCTCAAAAGATTTAAAATACGACATCTTAAGAAAATGAGATTTTTAGAATATAAGATATTTATTAAAATTATTTTTGTATAAATATATGTATATTTATCAATAAAATACCTATTTTATTATGATATAAATATTCCACCTTTTTTTCTAAAAATCACAAGAATCAATTTTACACTAAAATACCATAAATTCCACATAAATCAATATTACAAATAAATACCTTTATTTATGAAACTAGGATATTTTCACTAGAAATATCACAATATAAAATCCACATTCATTACAACTCTAAAGACGAATAATAAATACTTGGGGTGCATTTTGAAAAGTATATAAAAGTATTTTTACATAAAACCCCCTCAAGTTCTATAAATTACCCTAAGGACCTTAGTAAACATAGGTTTAAGCGCGACCAATCTCTTGAGCCTCAGGGAGCCGGAGAAGTGGGTGCTTGCCTATCTAAGGTAGAAAAATTAATAAAAACAATCAGGACTTCAATCTAATTTGCTAATTGTCTGACTCAGTTTGAGTCTCAGTATAATCCGACTTGAATATGATTCAAGTACAATCTACAATCTACAATTTTCAATATTTCATTTCACATGAATCCATGAATCCAATTATCAATCTATACAACTTGACTGAACCGAACCATGAATATACATTCTATTTACATGGTTCTCCAGTTATTCCATTTACATGATTCTACGGTTACATCCGTTTACTGATATCATGGTTTCGGTCAGTCAATCAATTATACAATCAATACAATTTACAGTACAAAATAATACAAATAAGACACTATGGGGTTTAAAGGGTAGATTGGTATGGAAGGTGTTAAAAGTGGCATGAGACGGTAAGATTAAGACACCTAACATGAATCCAATTGCTATTGTACCGTGGCATAAACGGTTCCTTGAGTTCCTGATACCTTAGTCTCCGAGGCAAGTGAGACTCCTCTCGTATACACTGGTATCTTTCTGTACCAAGTTACAAACAATAGCGTTAACACAATACTACAACAATATAATACAATATTAAAAACTACTCTCTCTCTTACTCTCTGTCTATTCCTCCCTCATCTTTGGGACTTACCGAGCGACCTGTTCGCTGACGACATTCTATTTCTTTCTTCTTTGAATGTCGTCAGGTGTTTTAGGCCCGTCAGAGAACAAGCCCACTGCTGAAGACTTGGACCAGTTCAGTGAAGACCCCGAACTCTAGACATTGTACATTTTCCATTCAGTACTTTTCATTTCCTGTTATGCCATTGTTTAGGTATTGCTTTTATTTCAGTTGTAATTCCTTTTCATGCATTGTACAAAAGAATGTTAATAAATAAAGTTGTTGTTCAATTTATATATCTTGTCTTTTGTGTATCTACTTTTATATTACTTAGATACGCTTAGCGTATTTACTTCAGAGTAAATACGTAGTGGCCTCGTCCCGTCCCCTTCACCATACACCGGGAAGCGGAGCGTGACAGGTTTTGTTGGTGGCCCATGCAGGTCAGAGCTGTATGAAACCCTATTATGTTGTTCTGTTCTGCATGAACAACCTAAGCAATATAATACAAGAACCAGCAACTAAAACATTCTTTACAATTCATGTTCCTTGAATCTTACAATTTCATATTCATTGAATCTTATCATTTCACGTACTTGAATCTGTCCTAACCCAAATTTTTCTTCAAGGTTATGTAATCCCCAAACAACACCAGCACCAATGTCAACAACACACCTCCAGCACTACCTCTCACACCAGCTGTTCCTGCGCCACCCACCGAGCAAACGGTGCTACTTGAAGCGATCCGCGGCCTTCTTGAGGGACAACAACAACTCCTGAACCGTCCCGAGACTAACGCACCTGGGGTAAAGCAATTCATGGCTTTACATCCCAAGCAGTTCTCCGGAAAGGGAAGCTCACTTGAAGCTGAGGAATGGGCACAAAGCATAGAGGATGATCTGGCGGCAGCACCAGTGCCAGACATAGCTTGGGTCCGTGTGGCGAAACTGCAGCTCACGGACAATGCTCGCAACTGGTGGAAGGCAGAAGAAATCCGTCTTGTACAGCCTATTGAATGGAAGACTTTTTGCGAGAAGTTCGACGCGAAGTACTTCCCTGTGACTGCCAGGTTTGCCATGGAATAGCAGTTCATTCATCTACAACAAGGTTCTATGTGGGTCAAGTCAGTAAATGATTATGACGCTGAGTTCACCATGCTCACTCGGTAAGATTTGTCACAGTATTTCAAATTTTTAATATCACATACTATACAGCTCACACAAGACCGTAACAGATTTCCGGCACACCTGATACCGACGGATGAAATCAGAGCCCGTCGATTTCAACAAGGTTTGGACACAGAAATCCAGGCTGCACTAGCCACATGGAAATTTCCGGCTCATGAAGATGCTCTGGAAGCTGCCCGCAGTTATGAAGCAGTGATAAAGGCAAGGGGCAGACCTCAATCTGCCGGTTTGAAATGCCCTGCCACTCAAATGGCAGGAGGAGCCTGTTCCAGGCCATCGTTCGAACCCAGGAGAACTAAAGAACCCAATAACCAGCCAAGACCACATTTCTGTTTCTATTGCAAGAGAGATGGACATTTGATAAAGGACTGTAGGCGCGCAAAAGGCATGTGCCTAGTTTGTGGTGCGTCCAATCACAGAATTGAGATCTGTCCATATAAATACAACTCAGCTCACACACCTACCAACTATCCGCAGCGGCCAACTATCCAGGCTCCTGCAACTCGTCCTGCACTCCCAGCACCACCTCCTCACAGAATTCCTGCACAGCCTACTCGCCAATTCTAACAGGCAATGAGGGACATGCCTCGAGGGCAGAGAAACATGCCCCAAGGACAGAATGTGCCTCCAGCTAGAAGAAATGTACCACGGCGACAGACATTCATGTTAGCAGCCGTAGAAACCGGGACTGTAGGTCAAGGTAACACCGGTAAGCCTTTTTCACCCTTGTATCACTTTATTATTTTTATACACTATCAAGTACTTCAAACACCAAACTTTCCTTGAAATTGTTACACTTTCCTTTTAAAAATTTCGAGAACGAAATTTTTATAAGGAGGGTAGAATGTAACAACCCTAATTTTCTTATACACATTTTCATATAAATTTTTAAAAAATTTTAAATCCTTAAAGTGGTAATTATTGCCTGAGCACAAGACTTAAATAATTAATTAGCAATTTAATTACAAGAAAGAGCTTGTAGCTCATTGGTAATACCTTGCACTGCTGAACCAAGCCATCAGAGTTCAAATCCCCTGCCCCATATTATTTTTAATATTATTTTGTTTTAAATTCTTTGAAAGCCCAATAGTCCACACACAATAACTCCCAAATCTTGAACTGAATCTGAAAAACTAAAAGCACCAGTGCCTACCTCACGAGACCCCCCACCTCCCTACCGTTAATATTATTTTTAATATTATTTTGTTTTAAATTCTTTGAAAGCCCAATAGTCCACACACAATAACTCCCAAATCTTGAACTGAATCTGAAAAACTAAAAGCACCAGTGCCTACCTCACGAGACCCCCCACCTCCCTACCGTCGAAATCGGCCCACCGCCGGCCGGAGTTGCCGATTCCGACGAGTCGTCAACTGATGAAATGTGTCTCTTGGCATTCTAAACTCCCCTGCACAATCCAAATAAATGGATCGGTTCCAGCGAGTTAAATATACCCCATTTACTATAATTTTTAATGAATTTCCTACTTTTTTACCATTTTTTTTTATTAAAAACCCTTCATCTACCCTAACCCTAACCTACCCTATAAATACACCCCTTACCTTTTACCATCTCACCCCAAAATCCTGAGCCCACTCTCTCAAAAATTTCCAAGAATCGTGTAGAATGAAAACAAGCTCGAGGCGAAGCTCCGACGAATTCCCAGCGGAATTTCCGGCGATCGTTTTAGGAACTACCGACGACGACACAACACATCGGCGATCCCCGTAGTTCCCTCTCTCTCTATTGTGTAATCTAAAACCCGTAAGTCCCTTTTCTATCTCTCTTTCCTATTCTAAATATACGAAATTACAAAACCCGAGAGAATCGGAACAAATCCGATTTCCGATTCGGTTTTCTATAAAATTCCACTTCTCACTAATACAATCATATTTAAACTTTCTCATGTTGACTATTAAATACTAATCAAACAATTTGAACAAGTTTCATCACATAAAATGATAGCTTTTTCAATTTATCGTATTTTTTCACTTAAATACCACATTGTTTCAATCCTTCATTTAACTCCATCAAATTTGCTATACATTTAAGATAGATCACGAGGTAACGACCTACCTCCTCACACACTCATATGCAACACCTCCGAGAACCTAGAATACAAGAAAACAAACATTTTCATTTAAATACCATATATTTAATAAAACCATTTCTAAAAGATTTAGTTTTGATACACTTTTTAAATAAATACCACTTATTATGAAATTAGGATAAGTTGTGGACATCAGTCGTTTATCTAAACCTAACTTTGTGGTGTCTAGGCTAGGCAAGTGAGAAAGGTAACTTTAAAAGGCCCGTCTTACGGTGATTCGTGAGCGGATCCCTCCTTTCTTCACTTGTACTTACCTGGCCACAATTGGCGGTGAAGAAGCGATTTGAGGTATCTCACAACTTGTCATTTTGACCAGTTAGGAATAGTCTAGTTGACTTAGGAGAGCCTAGAACATAGAATACGGAAAATTGACATCTTTACAAATAAATACCACTTATTTCATAAAACCGTTTTCTAAAAGATTTAGTATTTATACAATCTTTGCAAAGCGCCACTACAACCCATTTTGGGGAACCCATTCAGGATGGTGCAGATTATCGCACATCCTCGGGCTTAGTAGTGCAAGATTCAGACCTCCGCAGGGAGCATTCGGTCTCGAAATATTTAAAATACGATATTTTAAGAAAATGAGATTTTTAGAATATAAGATATTTATTAAAATTATTTTTGTATAAATATATGTATATTTATCATTAAAATACTTATTTTATTATGATATAAATATTCCACCTTTTTTTCTAAAAATCACAAGAATCAATTTTACACTAAAATACCATAAATTCCACATAAATCAATATTACAAATAAATACCTTTATTTATGAAACTAGGATATTTTCACTAGAAATATCACAATATAAAATCCACATTCATTACAACTCTAAGGAAGAATAATAAATACTTAGGGTGCATTTTGAAAAGTATATAAAAGTATTTTTATATAAAACCCCCTCAAGTTCTATAAATTACCCTAAGGACCCTAGTAAACATAGATTTAAGCGGGACCAATCTCTTGAGCCTCAGAGAGCCGGAGAAGTGGGTGCTTGCCTATCTAAGGTAGACAAATTAATAAAAACAATCAGGACTTCAATCTACTTTACTAATTGTCTGACTCAGTTTGAGTCTCAGTATAATCCGACTTGAATATGATTCAAGTACAATCTACAATCTTTAATATTATATTTCACATGAATCCAATTATCAATCTATACAACTTGACTGAACCAAACCATGGATATACATTCCATTTACATGGTTCTTCGATTATTCCATTTACATGATTCTACGGTTACATCCGTTTACTGATATCATAGTTTCGGTCAGTCAATCAATTATACAATCAATATAATTTACTGTACAAAACAATACAAATAAGATACTACGGGGTTTAAAGGGTAGATTAGTACGGAAGGTGTTAAAAGTGGCACGAGAGGGTAAGATTAAGACACCTAACATGAATCCAATTGCTGTTGTACCGTGGCATAAACGATTCCTTGAATTCCTGATAACTTAGTCTCCGGGGCAAGTGAGACTCCTCTCATATACACTGACATTTTTCTGTACCAAGCTACAAATAACAGCGTTAACACAATACTACAATAATATAATACAACATTAAAAGCTACTCTCTCTCTCTCTCTCTTACTCTCTGTCTATTCCTCCCTCATCTTTAGGACTTACCGAGCGACCTGTTCGCTGACGACATTCTATTTCTTTCTTCTTTGAATGCCGTCAGGTGTTTTGGACCCGTCAGAGAACAAGCCCACTGCTGTAGACTTGGACCAGTTCAGTGAAGACCCTGAGCTCTAGACATTATACATTTTCCATTCAGTATTTTTCATTTCCTGTTATGCCATTGTTTAGGCATTGTTTTTATTTCAGTTGTAATTCATTTTCATGCATTGTACAAAACAATGTTAATAAATAAAGTTGCTGTTCAGTTTATATAGCTTGTCTCTTGTGTATCTGCTTTTATATTGCTTAGATACGCTTAGCGTATTTACTTCAGAGTAAATACGTAGCGGGCCTTGTCGTGTCCCCTTCGCCGTATACCGGGAAGCGGGGCGTGACAAAAAATCACCAAGATACAGAATAAGTTCTGTATGGGAAAATATTTTCCCAATCTTGTTCAAAACAAGAAGATTGCCTTCTGTAAAACAGAAGCCCTTGGATCAAAGATCCGACGGTGGGAAACATCCCCAAATCAATCAGAGGAAAGATTTCCTTAACTGATTCAACAAATCAACCTCTCCTATATAAAGGACCGAAGACTTCAAGTCTTGCAGAGAGGAACCCCCCCTCCCCCCAAACTTTGAGAAATTTCAAAGAGAAGAGTAAGCTCTTGGAAGAAGAATTTCTTCAAGGTAAATAAAACAGAGAGATCAAAGCATCTCATAAAAAGAAGAAGAACCTAGTTCTTTTTCTAGATCATAGATCTATAAAACAGAGGTCTTTCACAAAAAGAGATCATAGCATCTCATCATAAAAAGGGGGAAGAAGAACTTAATTCTTTTCAGATCACGGATCCATAAAGATAAAGTCTTTCACAAAAAAACATACGAGATTATAACATCTCCTATAAAAATAAGAACCTTGTTCTTAAAGCCACGAGACAAACTCTCTTATAAATGAGAGTTTAATTCTCAGAGCGCAGAACTGATCAAAGCTGCCTAAATAGAGCCTTAGCACTCCAATTAAAAAGAAGCGCCTTAGCGCTCCAAGACCGGCGCACAGCGCCGCAGCGCTCCTAGCGCTCCAATTTAAAGAAGCGCCTCAGCGCTCTATGTCTGGCGCTCAGCGCCCAGAGCTTCAAGGTTGGCGCTCAGCGCCAAGCGCACCACGTGCTTCTCACGTGGGCGCTATTTTATAAAGAGCGCTCCGCACTCATTGACTAGCGCTCAGCGCCAAACGCGCCACGTGCTCCTCACGTGGGCGCTGAGCGAACATAAACTGTTCTTTAAATAAAGCCCCAGATCCATAATGAGGGCTCAACACTCAATAAAAGACAAAAAGGTTGTCAGAACCCAAACCAATACTTAGTATTGTTAAATGAAAAGGACTGAGCCTAATTAAATGTCCAACATTTTAACCGAGTGGGTCGAGCCCGAGTTGGCCACAGATCCCTAATTTAGATTAATTGAGCCCACATGCTCATAAATCTTTTTAACTGATCTTAGTCCCAAACTTGACTATAGATCTCCCAACCAACATTGGTTAATGGGTACATCTCTTCATACCTCCGATATATGTCGTTGTAATTCTTTAACGTCTTCAGAGAGATGGAGGGTCCCAATAACCAATAACTTTTGGTGCATCCCCAAACGGTTGAATCAAAACCACACAGACTATGACGTTTTAAAACTGGACTATGATGTCCTTAAACTTTACGGACTGTGGAGTCTTTAAACTCATGGACTATGATGTCCTTAAATTTTATGGACTGTGAGGTCCTTAAACTCATAGACTATGATGCCTTTAAACTTTACAGACTATGACGTCTTTAAACTGGACTATGATGTCCTTAAACTTTACGGACCGTGGGGTTCTTAAACTCATGAACTATGATGTCCTTAAATTTTATGGACTATGAGGTCCTTAAACTCATAGACTATGATGTCTTTAAATTTTACAGACTATGACGTCTTTAAACTGTCACGGACTATGATGTCCTTAAACCCAATGGACCGCAATGTCCCTAAACTAAAACAATAGAGTCCAAATGCTCTTTTGTTGGATCTAAATGATCATGTTAAGTAGATCTTAGTCTAAAATTATACTAACGTATCCTTAACAAACGTTTAAGTTGATCTTGGTCTCAAATGAGATTAACGATCCTTAAACCCAACCCAAAACCAAATCTACGAAAATACGGATTTAAACTAATTCACGCCCTACGGGCGACAACATAAATTAGTCTCTATATACAATCCACGGGCAACCAAAAATAAAACAAATATACACGACACGAAGCGACCATCTGGAAAAGGAGAAAGTGGTTACCGCGATGCGATAGCGTAATTAACTGCAGAGGCTTGCGCCTGCAGGGAAGAGCGTCTTTACAATCAAAAACCCCTCAAAATGAGGGGGAATATAATGAAGTCTGCTACATCGGCCGCATCCGTCTAAACCTTCGATATATGGTGCCATAAATCAACTTGGCATCTTCGGAGAGGTGGACAGATAAAACCAAATAGCATCTATACCCAAATTCAGGCAAGACGACCTACGCGGTTTCATCTCTGTTTTCGGCGGCGAACAGTCGGTTGTATGCGATACAGCCGGATTATTAAATCAAGTGTTGATTTAATAATTTAATGTATAATTATATATTTGATATATTAATATACATTAACTAAAATTAGCTCACTTAAGAAAAAAATTTCTCAAAATACATACAAATATATATGTGATATATATTAATGTATTTATTTTGTGTCATGCTAGATAATACATTGGACTTGGGTGTATGAGACTCATACCTAATTTAAGATAATTTGGGTGTTTAAATATTAAGGGAAAAATCAAAATTAGGTGGAAATTAGCATGTCTAAGATGTTTATGGAAGTATGTAGAAGCCTTGATTTTAGTCCACTAATTTTGTTTTACTCTAGATATTTATTAACCTAACTATTATCTTTAGTCATGGTTTAGTCTCTACATGAGTTATTTGAGATATTTTCTCACCCATGGTTCATTACTTGAGATCACTTGAGTTTCTTCTTCATCTCCTTCATTGCTCTCTAGCTTTCAAGTGAGAAGAAAAAGAGAAAAATAATTCTAAAGTGAGCAAAATTTCTACTTTATCAATGTATACCAAACTAGCCATGTAGTATATGTTATTTACTTCACTAATTCATCAATTAGTGAAGAGGTAGCTTGAGTTAGCGATTCTTCGACGTAGATCATTTTCGGTCTCGAAGATCTTTGAGCAAGCTCGTTCCTTTCACCTAGTGGAGCATAAGGAGAGTCCGAGACACCACTACTTGGAGCAAAGGGACTACTACACGGAGCTTTAGAAGTGAAGGACCGGTCTACAAAGACTGTATTCCTATATCACTTAGTGTAAAGTTTGTTTACATGTTATAAAAACCCTAATTCTCTACTTAGCTCCTTGGTCGGGCTCGCTCGGCACCCTAAATTTTTTAAAATAGCATACTTGATGCATGCCGAAAACCGTCGGGAGCGCTAAGCGAACCCAGCACCTGGCCTTTCACCGGATAGATGACCCTCCCGATGTATACCCTCGATTTTCTTTTCGAGGGCATCGAGGCGCTCGTGATACCTCGAGGATTCGGCGCAGTCAGAGCGGCGGCCCTTCCCGCTTGTGGTCTGCGCCAGGCTGCGACTCCGATTCCGTTCTATCAAATTCCGTAGGTCCCCAGGCGAAGTCCTTCTTGAGTCTTCGCGGCGAGTGTCGCTCGTATGATCCTGTCGAGGGAGAAGGTGTCGGTCATGCCTGGGAGCAGGCGAGCTGACCGATACCTCCTTGAGAGGGACAAGAACGCGGCGGGCCTCGGGGCAATGGGCTCTTTCACGAGACCACGGCGTGGGGCCGTGTGGCGCCCAGCGAGCCATAGAATCGGTCGCCGCGGGGGAGCCGCATTCGCCGGAGTGAGCACAGAGTTATTCGGTGGCGCCAACGTGGGCAGTGTCATCCGCCCCTCTGCGGAGATCGTGATCTCTAGGAGGGGGAAGGCGACCTGGGGGGCTGGGCCCGCCGTTTGGATACGGACAAGTACGCAAGCCTGTCGATCCGTGCCGAGAAGGCGTGGATGGCGTTCGGAAGAGGAGTAGATCCGTCCGCATCTCCGTTATGGGGAAGGCGGTGGCTTGTGCTAGGATCGCCACGGTTTTCGCTCGCCATGTAGTCGAAGGCGGAAGATCAACTTTCGATGGGTGGAAAAAATTTACTTTCCCACAGACGGCGCCAACTGATGGAGGCCTGGATCTCCTTCAGATGTTGTCCTCCGTCGATCTGTTGCGAGCGTTGATGAAGGGTTGAGATTGACGTTGATGATTGTCTTCTTGAGCTTGTGGATCTCAATGGGTTGATTTTGGGGTAAAACCGAGCTACCTGCAAAGTTCTGGGATGGTTGTACCATCGTGGACCCTCCGACGATCAAGTTAGCCGAGAAATTTGAGCAGAGTAGTGACTTGTTGGATTGAAATTGCCTTACCTGAGTCGTCTGAGAGAGGGGTTTCTATAGTGATCGCTTGGAGCGAGCTGGCGTGAGATCTTCGCCATCGGTTACGCCCCTGACGTTATGCCTACGTGAATGACGGGATCCCCCCATTAATGATGAGATACGCTCGTTAATAGAGGGATACGATGGCGTGGAACGCGGGATGTTGGGTGGCGGATATCTCGCTTCTGACGAGATACGCGGAGCCGTGGCGGAGGCCCTTGGGCTCTGCGTTCTTGGTTGCTCGGGAGAACCGGGGAGGCTTAGCTCGGCGGGAGGTTCGAAGGCGAGCGGGAGGCTGAAAAAGCTCGGTTCTGTGATAGCTCGGATGCAAGCAGGGAGGGCTGAGGAAGCTCAGCGTATAGGAGGGCTCGAAGGCGAGCCGATGGTTATCTGTAAGGCGAGCATGGAAATGTTCTGGGAGGCCATCGAAGGTCGGGTCAATCCTCGAGGCGAAGGCCCGGGGAATGCCTTCAATGTATCGTGTTTGCCCCGTCCTGTGAGCTCCGGGACACGTCATCTACCAAGTATCATGATCTGAGGAATTCCCACTTATGAGTATCATCACTATCCTACACATGAAATGAGTAATTTTTTTTACCCAATGTCATTAGAAAAAAACCCACCCACCATTAATTTTTTAAAAGAATGGAAAATGTAGAACACCCAAGATAGACCTATTCCCACTCGAGTAATACTTTACCTACCGGGCTTGAAATTCTACCAGAATTCACCCAAGAGACAAAATAGTGAGACTCACAACATCTAGATACTAGTGCCAAATAAGTGGGCCCATGATATTTGTCTCTTGGATGGAATGTGATGGATTTCAAATCCGGAAGGTTAAGCATTTTTGTGCACGAAGGAAATGAGAAGCATATCAAACCAAAGAATATTTTGTGCACGAAGGAAATGAGGAGCATATCAAACCAAAGAATATTTTTTTCTTATCTCTCTCCTCATGTGCATGTGCATAGCAACGTCATATGTGGGCTCCATGAAAGAGAAGAGGAACATGCATTTTGGTGGTTGTCTTCCTTTTATGCCGAATGAGAGGGAACAAATAGAGGGAAACAGCTGTGGCTTTGAGAAATCTTTCTTCAAAAAGCCTCACATGCCTTGTGATCAAAGTTGTGTGGATATGAGCTAAAGAGTAATGGCATCTCTTCTTAAAATGAAGTACTGAAACAGATTTCCTCTACTTATAGATGAACTAATAAAGTTAATGTGATAGTTCATGGTATCTAAGCATGATTTACCCCAGAAAGAACCAAAGTTGGCCTCAGTCACTAAGTATTGAACAGAAAGAAAAAAAAGCCTATGTGACGGGCGGACAATAATAAAAGTCCACAGCGCCGTCATTATGTATTGAACAAAGAGTGAGAGAAAAACCTCTGTGACGGTTGGACAATAGTAAAAAACCACAACGCTCGCACACATGGGATCAGGAGAAAATAATGCAGCAGGCATGGGCAGCAGTTCATTAGATAAACATGAAATACAAAGACAATAATTTTATAAATTATAATCTAACAATAATGTAGCATCAATTATTTACATATCAATGCAATACATGAAACATTCCGAGACTAGATATTACCTATAATGCTAATTACAATGCTGGGGAACATATATTAAACAGGACAGGCTCTTAGTAGATCATCATCATTACATATGTATGTTTACAAGGGATTTACTTGGACTTTTTCTCCTTTCGATCATCAAGCGCTAAAACCCTTATGGAGCGAACTCCACGGGTTCGCAGGAACGCTGAGACAAGCTTGGGAAGCAACCTCGGCCATGGTCTCTTTCTTGATGCCGGCATTGCAGATGTTTGCAAAGGATCGCATGTGTTTCATGCCGTATTGGGATAAGGATCCACAATGTGCTTCAAACGACCGAACCTGCAATAAAGTAAACCAGGTTAATGTCTGTGAAGTTTTGAAGCATAATCAAATTTTCGCATTTTGAACAAGTTTCGGCAGACAAGTTTCGGCAGACGAATGTACAAAAAGTTCCCTGAAACTTTCAGCAGTAACAAGCGCTGCGGATATAGCTGTTGGGTTTATTGAAAAGAGTTTAAAAAAAAGTCCATAGTTCTTACGTAAATACAAGACCTTATGATCCCATATCCAATCTGAAGAATCCACATAACAATTATTCGATCTGGATAAGAATTATGCGATTTGAGAAAAAAGTGGGTAAACGTTGGGTACTTACCATCGACCTAAGGCAGTCCCAGTCATCAACTAAAGGTTGTCCAGAGGGTCGAACAGACTTGAGCACTTCGGGGCCTTTCTCAGATCCAAAGAGGAGTTTCCCAACAAGTTCAACACTATTGTCTACGTGCAAACGATGACTCATCACGTCAACAAGCTCCCTTTGAGCATTGAGTTTCTTGGCGGAGCCTTGTGGTGATTTATGAAACTTGCGACCAAAAAAGAAGAACATGTCAGTTAGTCTAAATTTTACTGCAACATGGTTAAAAAGGGTATTGGTTTGTACTTTACCTTGTGCCAGTAGTAAACAAGATCTGCGTCTCGCTGGTTCACAGCCTTCGAGGACGAGGGCAATTTGTTATCATCGATGAAAGTGGCGTTCTCATTGGCAGGATTGTATCCCATGTACAAGTGAAGATGGTCTATGCTGATGTCAAGATTCCCATATTGCATAACATGGGAACCCATCTCATATGTGTTATCAGCTGATGTCCTGGTTTTGATCTAAAGCAAAGAAAAACAGGGGAGAAACATATATCAATTAAAAATACCCAAAAAAAGGTAATAAAAGATGGGTTGAACAAAGGAAACTTCAGGTTACAAGCACATACTAGGCGATACTGCTGTTCAAGAGATTCACTCTGTAAATTATGTACATCGCTGCACATTCAAGGAACAATTAGACAGATAACATATAACGAAACTTTAATTCGGGTCCATTTAAGATTCAGAGGGACCAAGAAATTGTTACTTTATAATCAAAAGCAAGGTAAAAATGCATAAATCAACTTTGTTGGGTAATTGATTACTTATATGACTTTTTATTATCAACTTTAAGGGAGCTCACTGTAATTTTAAAACAAAAATAAGGCAAGTTCGTGAACAACAATGATAGTTAAGTGTAATTCAGCATTTAAAATTATAATATACAAATAGCTTAGTTTGTACCAGTCTTCCATCCAAGCAACGCTGTACAAGTCTCCCAAACAGGTCCAGTACTCCGTCGGAGGACTCTGAGCCCCTCCAGGGCAGTACGTTCCCCAACTGCTTTCGTCGGCGTTCGACGCTGTCGTCGCATAAATATTTATATTTTCTGGAAGAAGACCCTCCAACATACTCCCAGATTCACAAGCTTCAAGATAAAGCACCTTTGAAAAACATAGAACAAAATCAGTGAATTTGTGGCCAAGACTCACAGGGTTGCAACCTTCGACACGATTAGTTAGTTACCATGCTTTTGTAGGTCCCCATGGCATGCTTTTTCTTTAGCGCAGATATTAAGTCGTCAGCATAGAGGTAACGACTGGTAGGCATACCTAACATTGAGAGACAGAGAGAACGAAGCAGTTATTATCGTTTTTGAACATCATGAAAACACAAAAACACAAAAGCGGCTTATGCACTCAACGAAACTTTCCTGCTTTTCTAAGAGTTCAGCGGTCGATTTTTACTAATTTAGCCTTGAGTTATAATTTTTCCATACCATTATGATCATGAAAACATCTATTAAAAATGAAGACCAAAAACACAAAAGCAGGTTATGCACTCAAGAATAATCTCCGCTGTTTTCCTAAGAGTTCAAAGCGATCGATTTTTATAGTTCAAGGTAGTTGAGTTACAATTTTAAAATCTTCCAGATTTCCCCCATTAAAACAACACACGGAAAGAACATTGTTTCCCCATTAAAACTAATACAATTCCTATGAATATCCCATAAGGAAACTTCAAAGGGAAATGTTTGTTTCTAAGCATGAAATGGGGTCAGATATTTGCGTGCCGCGTGTCCATGTATTCTACTTTGTAAGGAGATGTTGTTTGCCTTGTCCATGTGTTATTGAATCTGTGGATCGTGTCGGTGTCCATATTGAAGATTCAATCTTCTAGGAGGAAAAAAAAACAATCAAATTAATTGCATTCCAACGAATCTTAAGAGAACAGTGAGTTATATCCGATTTACTAATTAAAGGACCCGAACCGGTGAAACCTATATCAGTCCTAAGAATCCGTACTAGCACTACAAGATCAAAATATATAAGTAATTAATACTAACCAAGAACCCCAGGCCCCCCATGATCCGAATAAAACACGAAGATGTGATCATTAGGGCCGCTATCAACGACCTTTCCACTTCCTCCAGTTAGAGCAGTCTTGTTTCCAAGGAGAACAGCGAAAAAGTTGCCAACAGTAACGTCAAAACCTACATAGTCCTGAAAACACATCATAATCATAAGGAAAAAAATTAAAAAATGAAAGGGAAAAAAGAAAGAAATAATAAAGAAAAAAACCATTGTTTTGAGCCAAACCTTAGGAACCCCAGCGTACACGTCTCCGCCTGTCGGATGATTGATAATGACACCAGGTCTGGGGTTTTCCTCGTTGTAAGCAATATCATCGAACATGAAAACAACGATATTTTCATCTTTCAGACCGCCGCTTTTCATTATTTGATATGCATGGCAGATGTCGGCCTAGAAGAACATTGGTCAGCAACGAGTTATGCACGTTACAGATTACAAATATAGATAAAATAATTGCCGCTCGGCCTTAAAAGGTGAATTCATCGGAACTAAACTAGAAAGAAGATTAATGAAATACACAAGACAACCTATCCAGATGCAAACTTATCACAAAGAGGTCCAACAGTTGATAATTGTGAATAAATAACTCCTATAAAACTTAAGGATAGGCATTTTTAAACATAACTACTATATATCGTTCATAATATCCCAAGGGGTGGGATGGTTGGTTACGGCATGTGAACCGTGACAACGAGGTCACAAGTTCATGATATGCAACCAACAATTGAGGAGAGGACCGACCCTTGTTATTAAACAGGGAAGGAGTGGATCCCATATTGGTCACACCATAATGTTCATATCAAACGTAATAGGCAAGGGGAAATACTTTCCACTGCAAAGTGCGAGGTTTCAAAGAAAAAACAAATAAATAAAATCTCTAAACTTTAATAAGTCTCGTACTCTTTGGCATTCATACCTCCTAGTTAAAGCAAGGAGGCTCTCTCGGCTTATAATTTATTCGTAATGGCTTGAATAAAACACTCCATCGTTAGAGTGGTCCCACATCACATGTGACTAAGGTTGGTGTTAAGCAATTAATCATCAATTTTGCAACACAATTCAATTATTTTGTCCCTCTCTCTAAGCACAGAATAGTTGGGCCAGGGAAGCAGGGGCGGAGCTAGGGGACGGACTGAGGCCCGGGCCTCCCAAAGGCTCCGGCGAACCTATATATATTGCATTTTTTTGTTTCGGTATTTTTAACGAATACTATTTGTATAGGTATTAATATGATTTATACAAAGGATAGTCATAGCCTATTGACAAAGGCATTAACTTGTGTGTTTAGAGATCCTAGGTTCGAGTCTAGATTATTGCATTTTATTTGTATTTTGTTTTTTTAGACCACATCTTAGATACTTTAATAAGAAAATCTATTGCTCATTCAAGACTATAAAGGTTTTAGCAATTAGTTTAAAGTGTATATTTTATAAGATATATTTGACTTGTGTATTTTTTAAATTTCAACTATAAATATTATATTATATATATAAGCAAAAAGAAAAAGAAGAAATAATATATATGCATACCAATTTACTAAGAATTATATATTAATTCAAGTTAATTTATGGTGTTGACACCACTAAATCATTTATTTTGGAGCATTATTTACTTTGAAAATCATAGATAAAAACTATCTAGGTTCTTTCTATATGAAGCCAGTTGAATTAGTATTATACTACCAGAAAAAGACAAGTGTATTGATCTAAAATGGTTTTTAAAATCATTTGGTAATGTTTTTCACTATATGAGTATGGTTTTATGTTAAAGAACATATTTTACCTCCCCCAAAGAAAATTTCTTGGCTCCGACCTGGACCCATCACATGCGGGCCCAACCCGACCCAATAACAAAGCACAAACAGATGTGATTCTCAAAAAAAAATCCTATATTCATTTCCTATATTCATCATACATCATAGTCAAGATTGAATATGAAACTTTGAATCAAAAGCAACACAACATGCACATCAAAAAAGTCAACAAATGCAATAAGGTACATATATCAACCAATGAAACTAAAACCTTTGAAAAGTAAGATAAGAACAACAAACATAAAAGGAAGGGTTTTTCAATTGTATCCCCTAAAACATAGCAAATTCCTATCTACCCCAAAAAACTTGGTATTTACTTTTACCCCTCACACCCCAAACTAATAAGGTACATCATTTTAACCCCTACAATTTTCATCAACTTTTAACGGCATAACATCGGGTTTTTCTATAAAATATCATAAACTCTCTTCTTATTGGGAAATACGCAATTTCTTTCTCAAATTAAAATTAAGGTTTAAGTTTCTTCTGTACTTTTCTCAAAATCAGCCATGAAATCAGGAATATTTTCAACATCCTTCTCTAATTATGAAGAAATTGAATACTTTTACGGTCTTACTTGTTTTCGGGTAAATGATAAACCTAAAATTTATGGAGAAAAATTAAAGGTAAATGGGTTTACAATTGTAAAAAACCGTAAAGAGAGGTAAAATGATGTATTTTAGTAGTTTTGAGGGGGGTAAAAAATAAATACCAAGTTTTCGGGGTTAGAAAGGAAGTTGCTATATTTTGGGGGGCCTACAGTTAAAAAACCCTAAAAGGAAAATAGAAGCAACATCATCATTCTTCAACTTTGCATGAGCTGACGTGTTCATGTATCCTACAAGCAACTACAACAATCTTGGGACCACATGGTTATGTATATTTTCAATTTAACATATATGAAAACTTGTTTTCCCCCCAAATAATTACTATAAGTTAGATCATGTGATTAGTGGTAACTATCCAAAACTGAATAGTGTTAGTGGTTAGTGGTAACTATCCAGAACTGAACCAATTGGGCTTAGCTTGGTTGCTACCAATTTTCTGTTCGATATGAGAAGTCACAAGTTTGATCCACGAAGGAGATTGATTTCAAAATATATATATATATATATATATATATATATATATATATATATATATACTATCCAAAACTGATAGTGTTAGTGGTAACAAGCCCCAGATAATGGGAACTATCTCTAACTGATAGTGTAAGTGGTGACTATCCCAAAACAGGTAAAATAAGCCATCCACTCACTTCAAACATAAATATCAATATAATCTACTTTAAAGTTACGACTTAAATAGCTATGATGTAACTCCATAATGTTAATAAGAGCTTAATCATGCAAAGCTTATTCAATTTAGATGAAAATAAAATTATCTATGTAACCCAACTGAACTAGCAATCATATCTGAAAATGTTAGTTTCGTCAGCTCAAGCAAGGCACGAGAGGATTGAATATCCGCAACATGCCTATGCCTTTCAGGTAGACTGAACAAACTCCAAAATGAACTGAATATGGCTTCTTCTTTTTTTAAACAAAAGCCCCTTTCATTTTTCATTTTTCAGACGAAAATATCCAGGGGCATTTTTAAAGTTCAATGTTGTTGTGTTTTATGAGACTTACCCATTGAAAAATCATAAAATGAAAAATAAAATTTTGACAAAACTAAATTCATTGATACGTTCCATTAAAATTAACCTACAATCACAAAATTAACATCTTTAACAACTTCATTAATCTACTAATAATATTCAACTCCATAATTAGCATAACAAATTAACAAACAAACCATAATAAAAGTTGGTATTTTTATCAAAAAATCCCTAAAATACCCAGAAAAAAACCTAGAATTTAGAATACCTGATGGCGATAATTGCCGTAGCCGCTGGATCCAGCTATGAGCACCGCCCATCGTGTGCCGATGGCGTCATCGCCGCCGTTAGCTCCGCCATCGGACGGCAGCTTGAGGAACGAGTCGAGGCGCGAGTCGACGTTAAGTAACGGCAGGATCAAGACGGCGAGGAGCGAGACGGCAGCGTAGCGACCCATGTTTTGTTCCGTTCCGATACGTTCCGGGCCGTTACGTATCGGGTTTGGGTGGCGGAGGTTGAGAGATCTGGGAAGCAAGCGGGGCCCTTTTATAATGGCCCAAATAGAATCTTCGTGTGAGCTTACGCTTTTGCCCCTGCATTGGGAGAATCTATCGGTTGAATCGGGCTGGGCCCCATGTGACGGTTGTGGTACAGTTTGGGTGGGTCCAGATTTTGATGGGATTTCAGTGGTGATGAGGTAAGAAATACAATGTGGGGCCCAGAGACTTTGGAATCCAACTTGAATATTTCTCAAAACTATTTATCCATAATTTTCTTGGAAGAAAAGGTAACAAATTTTTTCATTTTTATTTGACCTTGCTGCATATTTGATCTTATTCCGATAGATTTTGAGCAATACTTGCTTCAACGGGCTCTACCGCTATCATTAATTCGACTAGTACACCAAATTGAAGATTGCATTAACGGTTAAAGACTGCGTCGCACTATAGCTTCGAAAGAAGTCGAACCTCTACCTATTTTTTCGAAGATTGGCATCCACCATCTTTATCTTTATCATGCAAGATATGGATTCACCAAATTTGATAAGAATCCAATATCTTTTCATTGTTGATTTAGTGGGTGTAAAATCAACGTTTTTCGATAACGTAACAACTTTAGTATTTTTACATCACAAAATCATCGTAAAAAGATGTTGGATTCTTATCAAATTTAATTTATCCACATCTTGCATGATGAAGACGAAGGTGGTAGATGCCAATCGTCGAAAAATTTGATGGAGATTTGAACTTTCTCGACGCCATAGAAGGAAATTCTTTAATGTACCATCTGAGATTCCGTTTTCTCTTTCTATTATCACATTAGTTTCCGGATAGATAGACCTGATGCATAAAATCACAAAGCGGTCGTGGAAAGAGCTGAAGCGCCAAAAGAAGCGTGAAATATTGAAGACCATACCATCACAGTATGTGATAGTGATATCATATCGTGATACTCTCCATCGATTTTGTAATTTTACGAAAGAGGTTAATTGTAGCGAGAGAGTCAAAAAGAAAAAAGTTGCACGTCAAGTGAGAGTTGCGTATTGCTTTGAGTTTCCTTATTAGTGACCTTATTAATTATTATTGAGAAAATATTATTCATTGTGAGTATAACATAACAAACAATAAAATACCATACAAAAAATAGAGAAGAATATTCAAATTTTGGCAACGTCAACAGCACAAAAAAGATAGTGAAAATGATTGAACGTTATATTTGGATCAGCCTTAATTAATTAGCTAGTAACATATCAAGTATTCATGTGACCTTAATTAGTGATATAAAGTGTAATAATAACAAGTAACTTTCGTCTTTGGATCCGATTATGTTTCTTTATTTGATAAATATAGAAATTTGAGATACGTGCATTCAAAATATGACCCCCTCAGTTTCACAATATAAGCAATTTTTTTTGGCGCACCTATTAAGAAAAGATTGAATTCTCTTAAATTTATGATGTTATAGATGTAAATTTCCCACTTTATTTCATTAAGTGTTCATTAATTTCTTAATATTTGAACAAGCATGAGGTTTATTAAGGGTTAGTTTAGAAAATTTAGTAATTATGTATTGCAAATCGAAGTTTCTTCTTGAAATTGTAAAGGGGCTAATATTTTGATGGGAAAAAAAGAACAAAAAAGAATTATATTCTGAGAAGGTAGTAATTTTTTTCTCCACGCATTTGTTTATGTAGACCGCCGTTCAAATATTTTGAATAGTCCGGTACTGTGACTAAGGATGACTTTCAAAGAAACAAATAGGTTTAAGGATAAATTATGTATAAGAAGCCTTTGTTAAATAAATAAGGATTTAGCCGTGATATAAGAAAACCTAAAATTAATGGATCAAATGTGATCAATGAAAGTGTATATATCAATTTTATCATTTAATTTTCGGGTACGCCATTTCAGGCAAACAAAATAGAGAAACTAGCCTAAAGGTGATTATTGCCAGTTTTTTTTTATTTTTATTTTTGCCATCAACTTGTTTTATAATTTTAAAAAACATACCAACTATTTCATTTTTATGAAAACAACACCAACTTCTTTAATTTTATCCAAAAAATTCCATCATGGTTAAGTTACATTAACTTTTCCTCCATCCCAAGTTAACTTACTATCTGATGGTACTCATAAGTGGGAATTCTCCAAATCACGATGCGTACCAGATGACATGCCGTCCACGTAAGCCCACTAGATTTCTGGGGGTTATGGAGCTGGAATAGATACGACGCAATGGGGACATTTCTCGACGCCCCGCCTCCGAGATAGCACCCGACCTTTTGGAGGGATCTCCTAAGTACGTTCTCTCTTCGTCTAACCACTAGCTAATAGCTCGTCTTCTAGCAATCATAGGGTTCAGCTTCCTCGGCTTCATTGCTCGTCTCCGATCCATCCTATGGTTGAGGTTCCTCAGCGACCCTCTTTGGCCGAGATCATGGAGTATAGGCGTCATCGTAACCATAGTCACAATATTCGGGAATTATTCGATGAATTCGTGAATATTAAATTTCCGATTTAATCGCCGTTGGCGAACGTTTCGAATTATTCGCGAATTATTTATGAATAATTCGCAAAATCAACGAATAATTCACAAAAACAGTGAATAATTCGCAATATCAAAACCCAGCGTCTCATATATTATTTTTTTCCTCGAAATCTTTCTCGAACATTTCCTGAATACTTACCAAATCTTTCCCGAATACTTCCCAATTTTTTCTGAATGGTTATCCGAATCCAAATCTTCGACCTTACCGAATTAAACCCAAATGCCGAATTTGTGACTATGCTCGTAACGGCTCCGCGTATCTCGTCACGACGAGATCTCCGCCGCTCCACGTCCCGCATCCCACGCCAGCATATCTCGTCATTAATGAGCGTATCTCGCCATCAATGCTAGGCGGTGAGAATCTCACATCGGCTCGCCCTCAGACGACCCTTATATAAATCCCTCCTCCAGACGATTCAGGTAACTGAAATGCAATCCAATACGCAACTACTATGCCCAATTATTCCCCGGTACTTATTTAATCGTTGGAGTGTCCTACGGTGGTTTCGCATTCCGGGATTTTCTTTGTAAGCAGTTCGGCGTCAACAACAATCAATAACCCATTGATATCCACATCCAACCTCCCGCTACAAATCTCAACCGTTCAGCCTTATTGGCCACAAGATCGATAGAGGACAACATCTGAAGGAGATCACGAGCTCCATCGGTTAGCGCTGTCTGTGGGAACTAGAAACTTTTCCACCCAAAAAGTTGATCTTCCACCTTCGATTCGATGGCCAGCAATCATCACCACGAAGATCCTAGCACGAGCCATCCCGTCCTCCGCGGAGGCGGGGGCGGTTCCTCTCCTCCTCCCAACATTGTTAAAGCCTTAACTGCACGGATCGACCGACTGACAGCAATGGTGGACACACTCGCTCGTGTTCAAACTGCCGGCCATGCCCGGCAAGACGTCAACCCTGCTCCCCAGAACGGCGGCATGCACGAGGTGGCAGATGGACGCGTTCAGGTCCTCGGGCTCGCTCATGCCGACCTCGACACCACGGAACATAGGCGTGTCGATTTCGGCAGTCGCGACCCCCATACGAGGAATGATTCCATAACTCGTTGGGCGCCAGACAGTTCAACGCTCGCCGCATTCCCTTGCCCTCCGAGGCAACGTCGGTCAGGTTGCCTGATTCTAAGGACGACCGATGTCACCATAATGATCAAGGCCGTGCCCGTGGCGCACGTCGGAGGGAGCCATGAAGGGTTCACCCCGAGGATCTGAGGAACGTGATAGAGCAAAGCCTAAGCTGCTCCATCGCCCAAGCTCGAACCAAGGACAACAGGTACTCTGATTACGGAGAATCCTCGGGGTACCAGCACCAAATCGAGGACATGCGGCTCACCTCCCATTCGCCCGCCAGGTCGGCAATATACTCCGCGGACTCTCTCACGAAGCTTTTCACTGAGCAGTTACTGGAAGAGTGGGTCTCATCTCGGAACAAACCGTCCAAAGTGGATCTCTTCGACGAGAAGTCTGACCCAAAAAACCAATTGGATGCGTTCACCATTGGCATGAGCTTTCAAAATAACTCGGACGCGGCTCAGTACCGAGCCTTCCCCCACTCTCATCCGAGCCAAGCAAGATCGGTTCCGCGGCATGATTCCTCGCTCAATCTCAACTTCCGACAAGCTGGTTACTCGGTTTCTCAGCCACTTCGTCAGCAACCGATGACAGAAGAGGTCGATCGACTACCTGTTCACCATCAAGGGTGAGGAAAGAGAATCTTTCAAGGGCTATATTACCCGGTTCTACAATACTCTCCTGGAAGTACCCGAGCACCAGGACAGTATGGTCATCACCGCTTTGAGATCCATTCTTAGGCATAAAGAGTGGCTCTGCTCTTTTGCATTGGCGCAACCTAAGACTATGGCCAAGGTAAAAGTCTGGGCCGAACGGAAAATCCAACTTGAGTCTGAGGTGAACGCTAACCTTCCCTGTAGAGACTGGACAGACCAAAAGAAATGGGACCGAGAAGAGAAGAAGAAGATCGATCATTCAAAGCCCCATTCTCCGAGGTTTCACGAGTACACTCCTCTGAATGTCTCTCATGCCTAGCTGCTAGAGGAGGCGAAGAGCGAGAGATTCTTCAAGCTGCCGCCGATGATACAAAGGCCAGGCAAGCGACTCTGCGGCCCATATTGTGCCTTTTATTGGTCACAGAGACACCCGACCGAGAATTGCAAACAGTTGCGTGATTACATCAAGGAGCTGATTCGCTCTGTTCACTTGGCGAAGTACCTTGTTTACCGCCGAAAACCAGGGAAGACATACGTCTTGCCTGAATTTGGGGGCAGATACTATTTGGTTTTATCTCCACCTTTCCGAAGATGCCAAGATGATTTATGGCACCATGTATCGGAGGTCTGGACGGATGCGGCCGTTGTAGCCGACTTCATCATATTCCCCCTCGTTGTGAGGGGTTTTTGATTGTGGGGACGCTCTTCCCTGCAGGCGCAAGCCCCTGCAGTTAATTACATTACCGCATTGCGGTAACCACTTTCTCCTGCTCCAAAAGTTCACTTCGTGTCATGTGTGTTTGTTTTATTTTTGTTTGCCCGTGGATTATATACGGAGACTAATTTGTGTTGTCGCCCGTAGGGCGTGGATTAGTCCGAATCCTTATTTTCTTAGATTTGGATTTGGTTTGATTTAAGGATCGTTAACCTTGTTTGAGATTAAGATCGACTTAAATATTTGTTAAGCATACGTTAATCCGATATTGGACTATGATCTACTTAACGGGGGTTTATGATCATTTTTTATCCAACGAAAGAGCATTTGGGCACTATCGTTTTAGTTTCAGGACATTGCGGTCCACAGCTAGTTTAAGGACATTACGGTCCAGAGCTAGTTTAAGGACATTACGGTCCAAGAAATTGTTAATTATCGGGACTCGCCACCTCTCTTAAGACGTTGAAGAATTACAACGACACATATCAGAGGTGTGGGGAGATGTACCCATGAACCAATGAATGTTCCTTCGAAACTTGATGGTCTTGTTTGGGACTAAGACCAATCTAGAAAAATTGCGAGCACATGGGCTCGATTGATCTGAATTAGGGACTTTTGGTCAACTTGGACTCAGCCTACTCAGTTTTTGAATAAAATGTTAAACACTTATTTAGGCTCGATCCCTTTTCTGTGAAACAATGCTGAGTATTGATATAGGCTCTGACGCTCACCCTATTTTTTTTGTTTTTTTATGGAGTGTTAAACACTCTTTATGGCGCTGAGCTCTATTTACAAAGTGCTTTATATTAAACAGCGCCCACGTGAAGGGTACGTGGGGCGTTCGGCGCTGGGCGCCAACCACTGAGTGCAGAGCACTCTTTATTAAGCAGCGCCCATGTGAGGGGCGCGTGGGGCGCTGGACACCAACCACTGAGTGCTAGGCACTCTTTATTAAGCAGCGCCCACGTGAGGGACACGTGAGGCGCTTGGCGATGGGCGCCAACCACTGAGTGTTAAGAACTCTTTTTTTGGGCAGCGCCCACGTGAGGGGCACGTGGGGCACTTGGCACCGGGCGCCAGCCACTGAGTGCTAGGCACTCTTTATTGAGCAGCGCCCACGTGAGGGGTACGTTGAGCGCTTGGCGCTGTCTCTTTCTTTGTGTATTTTTTTTGAAGAGTTCGATTCTTTGTTCTCTCCTGGATCTTCAATCCCCATGAACAAATTCATCCTCACGAGAATTAAATTCTTATTTGTGGGAGACTTGTCTTATGAATCTCAGATCTAGGGAAAGAACTATGTTCTTTTATAAGGGTTAAACCTTTGGGTATGCAGATAAGATACTACGATCTCTATTTACCTTGAAGAAAGTTATTCTTCTTTCTTCTCTCTTAAAGCTCTTTTTTGCTTGCTCTTCTTTTTGAACTTGAAGTTTATGGGGGGGGGGTTCCTCCCTTTAAGACTTGAAGTCTTGGGGACTTTATATAGTAGAGGCAGATGTGTTGATTCAGTTAAAGAAATCTCTCACTGAGAGATCCTTAATTGATTTGGGGATTTTATCCACCGTTGGATCTTTGATCCAAGAACTTCTGTTTTACAGAAGATATTTTTCTTGTTTTTAACAAGATTGGAAAATATTTTCCATACAAAGCGTATTCTGTAATTTGGTGATTTTTAATCACTATTGGATCTTTAATCCAACGGTGCTCTATTTTACAGAGCATAATCTTTCTTGTTTAGAAAGATTGGGGAAAATGTTTTCCCCTACAGAGCTTATTCTATAGCTTGGTGATTTTTAATCACCATTGGATCTTTAATCCAACGGTGCTCTGTTTTACAGAGCTTAATCTTTCTTGGTTAGAAAGATTTGAGGAGTATTTCCTCAATCAGAATTTAATTCTGAGTTTTGATGATTTATCATCTCCGTTGGATCTTTGATCCAACGGCAGAGAACTTTTAGTTCCGGCGCCAGTGCCCTCGTGCGGGGCACGTGAGGCGCTGCCTCAGAGTCTTTAACTCTTGGCGCTGGCGCCCTCAGGCAAGGCACGTGAGGCGCTGCCTCAGAGTTTTTTAATTCTTGGCGCTGGCACCCTCGTGCAAGGCACGTGAGGCGCTGCCTCTTTCAAATTTTGAACAGAGCCTTGCTCTTCTATTATTGGGGGGAAACAAATGTCCCCCCCATACTGTTGCGCTCATGTGGCTCACACGTGAGTGCAGCGGTGGCAGCTTTTCCACCGTTGGATCTTCTTGGAAGTTGGATCATCTTCTCATGCCTATAAGTAGGGCCTTTGGCCCTTGAGATGACTGTTGTTCATCTTCTTTTGTTCTTCCTTCTTCTGAGAATTTAATTCTCCTTTCAGAGCTTAGATCTCTGCCTAAAGAAATCTCTTCTTAGAGTTAAAAATCTGCTCAAAAACTTGGTAAGGATTATAATCGAACCCCTTGACAGAGCTTTGCTCTTCTGAGATCGTAGATCTTAAGATGTATTTTAGGGTTTCTTTAACCCGTTAAATGAAAACAGAGCTTTGCTCTTCTTAGATCATATGTCTGAAAAATCTTTTTTAGGGTTTCTTAACCCGTTAATAAAGAACTCTTAGAGTTTTTAGGATTTTTATTTCAGATCTTTAAAGATCTTGGGGTTTTACAGAGCATAGCTTTTTAGAAATTTTTGGGGAATTTTATTCCCCTCTTAATTACATTTGACAGATATGATTTCTGTCTGTAGAGCACTGCTCTTGAGGGAGTTCAACTTCTTGGCCCAATGAGTTTCTCATTAAATGAGAATTCTTTTAGGATTCCCTCCTTAATGAGTGACTGTCTCATCAATGATGAGCCGTCACTTTGATTTTGTGGGTCCCCCTTGGTCCTTTTCTCCTGGATTGTAGTATGGTACAATTTTAAAGTACCAAGTGTCAAAATAGCGTTGGCAACTAACCCTCTCCTTTTTTCATTCAGGTGCCATGGCTTTCGATTCTTCCATTCCTTTTGTTCTTTCAGAGAGCGTCTTCGCTGACGCGCCCGTGGATAGGGAAGTCTTCGCGCTCATTAAAGATCACAACCCGGAGAAGAAATCTCTTCATTTATGGGGGTTGTGGTACAATCAAATCATTCAGGGTCGACGCAGTTTTTCTTGTGCAGTACCCTAAGAGCCCATTTCAGCGATTCACCACGCTGACTCGCCTTAAGTGAATTACGCCGTAGAGCAGGTCAACTGGACCTCAGAGGGTCGCCTTCAGCCTTTTATGGCCTCAATAGCTGTACAGCCGCCGATGGATCTGGATATTTTGGGGCGGAGCATTTGTCAAGGCGAATCGCGCCTTTGGGGACAAGTGTACATGATTGGCTTGACTCCTCACCATTCAGCCGGATATCTGCAGTGGGCTCGATACATCTTGTCGGTTAAGAAATCACTGCTGTTGAAGCTCGGGTTGTACCCCGCAATTTATGCGTCTCTTTTCCAGTATTCCACACCCTCTGTATGGTGGGTCAAAGCTTTTTTGGAACAATGGAACATCCCGACTCATACCTTTCTTCTATCAGATCGGGGAGTTTCAATCTCCTTGGAGGAGTTCGCGGAGATCTCTGGCTTACCCTTCAAAAGGAAACATTATGAGGAGATACTTCCCCCTGACGAGTACATCTTCTCCATCAAATCAGTGGTGATGGGCCTTACCCCGGAGAATTCCATTCAACATCGATTCCCGAGCCTGATCAAGGTGTTGAACATTTACGAGAGTCTATTTCTAGAGTCTAGAGGGCCTGGAGTCAGCTTCATAGACTTTATCGCTCGCTTTCTTCGTCCGAAAGTCTTATCAAAACAGGCTGCAAAATTCTCCAAGCTTGACGACCCGTTTGGTTTTGGTTTGGATAACCAGCCGACGACGGAAGCAGATTTAAGAAGCTTCTTCATTCCGGACACCCCGGTTGTTCCTTTCACAGTGCTTGCTACTTCAGACATCGATGAAGAGATTTTCTTCCTGGGGTTTATTGGCTTGTGGTTGAACTGGTTCGAGCTTCCGATGCACCCTCGTTATATGAGGCCGTCAGTCTTTTACCCAGCCCACCGCATGGTTGCGGGGATGCGTGTGGCCTTTGGGATTGCAGGGCTGGCTCATATTTACTACGGTCTGAGCTTAGCAGCGGATACTACTCAACCTGGAGTGAAACCTGTACATCTTCCACTGCACTACTTTACGTCCTGGGTCGAAATGCATGTGCTTGGTGCTTTCGGAGTCCACAAACGGCCCCGCTTCTATGAAAGCTATAATTTTCCCCGGGTCATGTTTCTAGTTGACTCTTTCGCATTAGATCCATCGCGGCGAGAGGCTCGACGTCTGCTCCTTCGCCCGCATATGGTCGGGGATAACATGACTTTTGTCGACAGAGTCTTAACTATCGGCAAGGAATCTACCAAGGTAGTGCAACCGCTGCGTGATACTTTCAAAGACGGGGCTCCTACGTTGAAGGCTCGGGAGATCCTGCATTTATATTCGATCAGGCCAGGCTTTCTAGTGTTCAGGCAAGGCGCCTCGGTATTGTTCATGAGGTATAACCCGCACCGTTTTTCTCAAAGTCAGGTTACGATCAGCGTGTCCCGCTCGAAGCTTTCTTAGCTGAGACGATTGCTATGGAAGAGGGTATTCGCAGCGCGCTGCACCACATCATGCGGCTAAACACGGGGTCTAGCTTTCTCATCATCGAGCCAAGCTACGTGCCGATAGCTTCGAATGCCTACGTGGCGTGGTATCAGCATGCGACAGGTGTTGTTGTCAGGGAAGAGAGGCGGCTATTGCTTGATAACAAGGATGCTATCGTAGCTGGTAATCCAGCAGTTCCTTTGAAGCGACGGACTACCGCTCGATCTTCCTTAAGAGAAGCTGCTGCGGTTGTGGTCCTGCGCGCCTTCCCTGAGAAGCCTCTACCCCGTGTTCCTGTAGAAACGGTAGCTGTAGCGTCCTCGGAGTCTGGCGTTGGTGTGGAAATCGGGACCCGATGCCCAATGATACCCATTAAGCGCAAGCTCTTGTCATCGGCTGCTGGCGCTCGCTCGCAAAAAAAGAAGAAGTCGCTGTTTTCTGTCGACGTTATATTTGGCCAGGAGCCACATGCTCCTTACAGCGAGGGTTTGTGTGAGTATGGGATCAATGAGGGTTTATTCATCGCGCCTGAGGATGACACTAACCTCCAGGCTGCCCTTGTGGCTTCCGAGCGACTAGCTCGCGAAGAAGCGGTGCTGATTACTGTCGTGAAATCTGGTATACTTTCAGTTATATTCTTCCGCGGTTATCTCTTTTCTCTTTGTTATGTTTGTATTGACACTTTCTATTTCCACAGGTATTTCTGCCGAAGAGGCTCTCTTGGCTTTCCTCCAAACATTCGAAGAGGAGGAGAGGCTCCACGCTTCTTTGGGCCTTGGTAAAATTCAGTTCATTATGCCTTTATTCTTTTTTTCATGCTCTGACCTTCTCTTTCATCTTGTTGCAGGGACTACCTTGACTCGGGTTATTCCAAGTACAGTGCCGATCCTGAGCAGCGATGCGGTAAAACTTACAGAGCCAGTTATTGTGGCCCCAGCTCTCCCAACGTCCCTGCAGGAGGCTTTGCTGAAGAAGCCGATGAAGGATGCCGTAACGGCTCCAGATGTAGAGCTTGGTTCGGACGACGACGTCCCCTTGTCAGAGGTCTTGAGGAGATCGGTTCTCACTGCTCAGACCGAGAGGAAGCATAGGAAGCATGCGGAGAGGGAACGCGATGCCAGTTTGGCTGTAGGTGCAAGCTCAAGCAGCGTTCCGCTTGCTGAAACTCCTTCGGCGGATGTTCCCTCTGCCTTATCTACCGCCCGTAGACAGGTTGCACGCGCGGCTCAGGAAGAGACTGAAAAGATGCTCCAAGGTAACGTAACACTGAGTCTTTTACTAGAACTTGATCTTCGAAGTTTGACATATGCATTTTCTGCAGGGCCAAGTCTTGGTGATGGGATAACGGGTGAAACCCTGGCGGTTACCGTGCCCAAAGTTGCTACCCTTTCTCTGGAATCTGGAATTGTCCAGACTGCTGCCCTTTATCCCTATGTCTCCTTGGTATCGACGTGCGTCGCAAGCGTCACGACGGCCCTTGTCGAGTCAGGGGATGAAGCTATGGGCACGGAATCTACTCCTCTGAGAGAGAGCGAAGAAGTCGTTACACCCGGTGACGCCCCCGTCATGGTTTCGGTCCATGATTTATTAGGTAATCGCCGTGTCGCTATTTTCAAGCTTTTCAATTTTGTTCAGCCCTTCTAATGATATTTTGTTTGTCAATACAGGCGCGGTGATTCCCGAGGCTGTGCCATCTAAAGAAGCGTCACCAGTCGCTGCTCTGACGGTCGCCATCCCTTCGCCTTCTCCCATGCCCTCTCAAATATTGGAAAGTATGGGTTTGTGACTTATCAGTTTCACTGTGGTACCATCCTCTTTATATTGACAGTATACTGTTGCAACCCTGCAGGAGTCTTTTTCGACCATTTATACCAGGTGTTGAATCTGCATTTCTCCTTCCAGTCAGAAATCGCTCCACCTTCTGGTATTGGTTAGTATATTTTTCAGCTAATGTCTTCCTCTTTCTTTTATGAATAGCCGTACTGTTGCTAAGTCTTCTTTATATTGATCGTAGCTTCACGGATCGGAGGAGGAGACGAGAGAATAACCGCGCCTCCGGTACTCCCTATTCTGCCATCTGCCACAGCCGGTATAATAGACTCCATCCCTTGTGTATTTTCTTTACCTCCTGAGTCGAAACTTAACCATAATTTGTTTTGCAGCAATTGCACCGGCTCCATCTCCTTTTGAGTCGCGCATTTCAATGCCTGCAGGGCCTTTTGCTAAACGCGCATCTTCCAGGGGCGCTGTGAATAGTCGGTGAATGTTGAGCGAATTCATCGAAGATATCGATGCCGAGGCCCTTACATCAGCTGCAGATTTTGCTGTCGAAGTTAACCCAATACTAGCGACACTTGTGAACTTCTATGATGAAGATCTTGTCTCTTGGGTTGATTACTGCAGAAAGATTGAGACTTGCTTGCACGAGATTGAGCTCCAGCGTCCAGCTCCTGAAATATTAAATTCGAACTCTCAGCGGGCTACTTGGATCGAGCGTAGTGATCCTTTCATTCGCCATTTTGAACAAGAGGCGACCTTGAGACGAAAGGAACATGAAGTGTCTTCCAGCGAATCTGTCCGACTGCACGTCTAGATTGAAGCGAATGCCGCACAGCTGAAAGCCGTTTTCGACAGTCTCCAGAGATGTATTTCGATGGGTTGACGCTGAAGCGGGAGCTTGACTTCGCTGAGCGGGTCATGCAAGATTGTGAAGCTGCCACACTAGAAGCCGATGGGAAGCTTTTGTCCTGTTTACGACAATGGGTTCAAGTGGAAGCGGAGTTGGCTGCGGCGGCTGATCACGAGAAAGGATTGAGAGGAGCGCGTGAGCGGCTTGCTGATTTGTTGAAGACGCCTCCTCCTCAATAACCATATTTGTACCCCTTTTTTTCTACTGTAAACTTTCGGTTTATGAATAACATGTATTCATTTTGATTCCTGTTCCCCCCCGAAAGCTGGGAAGACAAACGTCTTGCCTGAAATTCGGGACAGATGCTAATTGGTACTATCCGTCCACCTCTCCGAAGATACCAAGTTGATTTATGGAATCATGTATCGAAGGTTTAAACGGATGCGGCCGATGTAGCAGACTTCGTCAGATTCCCCCTCGTTGAGGGGGTTTTGATTGCGGGGACGCTCTTCCCTGCAGGCGCAAGCCCCTGCAGTTAATTATGCTACCGCATCGCGATAACAACTTTCTCCTTCTCCAGATGGTCACTTCGTGTCATGAGTGTTTGTTTTGTTTGTGGTTGCCCGTGGATTGTATACGGAGACTAATTTATGTTGTTTCCCGTAGGGCGTGGACTAGTCCAAATCCGTATCTTCTTAGATTTGGGTTTGGGGGTTGGGTTTAAGGATACGTTAGCCTCATTTGAGACTAAGATCAACTTAAACGTTAGTTAAGGATACGTTAGTCTACTTTTAGACTAAGATCAACTTAACGGGATCGTTTAGATCCAACAAAAGAGCATTTGGACTCTAATGTTTAGTTTAGGGACATTGCGGTCGATAATTAGTTTAAGGACGTTACGGTCCATTATTAGTTTAAGGACATCTCGGTCCATCGTTAGTTTAAAGACATCGCGGTCGAGGTTAAGGACATCATAGTCCATGAGTTTAAGGACCCTACAGTCCAATGTTAGTTTAAAGACATCACGGTCGAGGTTAAGGACATCATAGTCCGTGAGTTTAAAGACCTCACAGTCAAGGTTAAGGACATCATAGTTCGTGAAATGTATGGTTGTCGGGACCCGTCACCTCTCTGAAGACGTTGAAGGATTACAACGACAAATATCAGAGGAGTGAAGAGATGTACTCTCGAACCAAAGTAGATTAAGTGATATGTAGTCCAATTTGGAACTAAGATCAATTAATTAAATTATGAGCACATTGGCTCAGTTAAGTCTGAATTGAGGACTTATGACCAGCTTGGGCTAAGTCCAATTAAATTTGAAGTGTTGGCCCTTTGTTGGACCATTGGACATTTTTCTTGGTTCAACCCCTCATCGTTTAGCAATGCTTAAGCAAGAGTTTGAGGGGCTTTGGTAACACTTTTGGTCTTTGACTGAGTATTAAACATTATTGCTTTGAGTTTTACTCAACTTTGAGATTCAATTGAAAGGGAGGTTTTTGCCTTTGGAGAATTAGCCAATTTTGCTAACAATAGTATTAAACACTAGAGAACAACAGTGTTAAATACTGGAAATAAAACTCTCAAATTAGTGTTAAACACTAGAAGACAACAGTGTTAAACACTAGAAATACAATTCTTAATTTACTGTTAAACACTAGAAATAAAATTCTCAAGCTAGTGTTAAACACTAGAAGACAACAGTGTTAAACACTGGAAATAAAACTCTCAAATTAGTGTTAAACACTAGAGAGGAAGGGGGTTACGTGGGGACACGTGAGGGCACCAAAAGGTGGGGCCAGATCTCCTTTACTTTGTTCTGCAGATAAGTGTTAAACACTTTTAATTTTCTGACCATCGCATGTTGGCACGTGATGGAGATTTGCGCGTTGATTATTAAAGCATTTATCAAGGGGTCACGTGGTAACACGTGAGAGCGCCCAAGTTAGAATCTGCCTTTGCTTTTATTCTCGTTGTTTTGGAGGTCACGTGGGAGCACGCGAGGCATTGCCTCAGGGCTAATTCCTTCTCATTTTGGGGAATCTTTTCAGGGTCACGTAAGGACACGTGACCTTAGTCTTTTGCATTTATGGAGATCTTTCAAGTCTCTTTACTTTTAAGAATTAAATTCTCTGTAGGGTTAAACCCTAATTATGTTATAGAGGAATTAAATTCCTATGCATGTGGAAGAATTAAATTCTTATATAGGGTTAAACCCTAGTTCTGTCTTGAAGGAATTGAATTCCTATGATTTTGGGAGAATTGAATTCTTATGCAGGGTTGAACCCTAATTTTATTTGGAGGAATTAAATTCCTATAAATTTAGGAGAATTAAATTCTCATATAGGGTTGAACCCTAGTTTTATCTTGGAGGAATTAAATTCCTATAACTTTGGGAGAATTAAATTCTCATATAGGGTTAAACCCTAGTTTTATCTTTGGGATGATTAAATTCTCTAAACTCAATTCCCCCTCTAAGTTTTGGATGTGCATGGCAGAATCTCAACCCGATGAGAATTAAATTCTCAACCTATGGGGAGATTTGCTTCTGCAGATCTTCAACCAGAGAAAGAACTAAGTTCTTTTGCAGAAGAGTTAAACTCTTAGATTGAGAATTAAATTCTCTTTTTATTTTGTGAAGCTTTGATCCCTTTCCCTTTTCTCACCTAGGGTTTTCTTTCTTGAGAATTAAATTCTCCTTTCTTTTCTCTCTGCTATTTGCCTTTAGAAAATTTCAAGATCCCCAAAATTTCTTTTTCTCTCTCTTCTTTTGGCTCTTATTTATAGGAGAAGGAAAAGAATCAATTTGTTTAGTAAATCTCTCATTGAAAGATTTTGTTTGTTTTTCATAACTAATATGATATTTTAGATCACTTAGTGAATTTTATTCACTATTGGATTTTTAATCCAAAAGATATTCTGTTTGTTATTCTTGGTAAATTTTAGAGAAATCTTTTCTTGTCTAAAATCTTTTCATGAATTGGTGATTTTTAATCACCCTTGGATTTTTAATCTAACGGTCCCCCATAATCCTTTTTTGTTTGGAAGGATTTAGAGAAATACTTTCCCAGTTAGGGTTTTTGATTTCCCTTAATTAGAATTTAATTCTATCAAGTTATAAGGCTTTCAAAGCCTATCACCTGTTAGCACGTGACCCTCGGTCACGTGACCCCCCATTAAGGGCTTTTCTCAGCTGCTTGTTTACACTTCTGCTTGCTTAGAATTTAACTCTGTAAATAGATCACGTGTCCACACGTGATCCCTGGTCACATGTGAGCACGTGATACCTCATTGAGGTAATTCTTGAATTTTAATCAGGAACAAATGCCCCCTCAGCGTTGCTCTCACGTGTCTGCACGTGAGTGCAACGCTGTCACTTTTATGAGCGTTGGATCTGTCTAGGGAATAGGGGAGATGAAACGTTTCCCATCACATCCTATAAATGCAGGGGTCTCTTCAGAAACGCCTCCATTCTTTCATCTTCTTCCTTGCTAACTTTTACCCTTTGAGAATTTAATTCTCTTTTCTCAGAGCTTAGTTCTCCGTCTCGAAAATCTTTAGAGTTTAACTCTTTTGAAAGATTCCCTTTCCTCAGGTAATAATCTTGAACGAATGAAGAACTTTTTGCAGAAATCTTTATTGGATTTTAAATCCATACCAAGGGTTTTTCCCTTTAACAAGAACACATTTTTTCTTAAGTTCTTTAAAAAGAAAACCATTCAATCCTTAAACAACAGACCTCGCTAGGGTTTCTCTGGTCTTCAGGGGTCAATGATGGTGTTTTCCTTTTCCATGGAATTTAATTCCATCTCAAAGAGCTTTGGCTCTGAAAAATGTTTTTGGGAATTTAATTCCCCTTTTTCAAAAGGAATTTAATTCCTATGAAGAACTTAGTTCTTCCCAGAGAACTTTTTAGGGTTTTCTTGCCCTGAGTTGTTTCTTTGCAACCAAGAAGAAGTTTGCAGTGGTGTTTTCTGGAAATTTAATTCCCTATCTTCTGCTTGATTTGTTGCAGAGTCCAAGATGGATTTCTTTTTGAGAAATGTGTAGGGTTGTTTGAAATCCACTGTTCATTTATTGAGAATCTTCCTTTTGTCTCATAGTAATTGCTTTACCTCATCATTAGCAAGCCGCCATCTTGATTTTGTTGGGCCCGTGTGTTTTGTAACCAATGGTCCCATAAAATAAGTCCTCTGTCGCTTTCTTCCACTGTCTTTTTATATATATACATTTATAAACATATATATATATATACTGTTGGGTTCGCTTTAACAATTTCCCTTTATTTTATTTCAGGCACAATGACTTCCGTTCCGTACTTTCCTTTCACTCGCTCTGAGGCCGCTTTTCCTCAGTCGCCATATGACGAGGAAGTGATGGCGATGATCAGGTCTCATGACCCGAATCGCGCCAATTTGCTTTTATGGGTGACTTGGTACGGTCACATCATCCACGGCTGCCGCAGTTTTCTTTGTGAGATACCGATGGAGCCTACCTATCCATTCCTGCCGATGGATCCTCCAAGGACTGTCTTCGCTGTGGAGATGCCGAATTGGACCCCGATGGGACGGTTTGAGCCTTCGACGACTGGCATCCCAAACCATCCGATACCGGCTATAGATATTTTGGGGCGCCGTATTTGCCAGGGCGAAGCCCAGCCATGGGGGCAGATTTATAAGATAGGGCTTACCCCTCGACACCCCACGAGCTACCTTCTTTGGGCTCGTTACATCTTGTCCGCCCATCGCGCGGACTGCAGAGGGTTGGGCTTTATCAGGCGATATATGCATCCCTCTTCCACTATCAATCTTCTCATGTCTGGTGGGTTAAGGCTTTCTTGAACCAATGGAATCTTCCCACCAACACCTTCCTTCTTGGGGACCGTGAAGTTTCGATTTCTTTGGAAGAATTTCGCGAGATCTCGGGGCTGCCGATCAGGGGTACACTTTATGAAGAATTGCTGCCTCCTGATGAGTATGTCTTTGAAACTGAGCCCGCAATGCTTGACGGCCTGTCTACCGAGAATGCCGTCCGCCACAAGCGCCCGAGTTTGATCAAGACACTGGGAATTTTTGACAAACTATTCACCGAGTCAGAGACGCAGGGTGTCACTTTTAAAAGTTTCATCGCTTCCTTCCTTCGCGAGGGTGTCCTATCGAAGACGGCTCCGAAGTTTGCAAACATTAATGACCCATTTTGGTTTGGTTTAAACAGGCGGCCGACTAAAGAAGAGGACTTGCCGCAGTATTACATTCCCATCATGTCGGCGGTATCATTCGAGTCGATTGCAGCTCCTGGCATAGACGAGGAGACTTTCTTTGTGGGTTTAATCAGCATTTGGCTTAGCTGGTTCGTCATTCCTATGCATCGCCGTTTCATGAGAGCCTCGGTCATCTACCCTGCTCATCGCATTGCTGAGGGAACACGGCTGGCTGTAGGCATCCTAGCGCTAGCGCATCTTTATCATGGGTTAGGCGCCGCGGCAAATACCTCAATTCCAGGTGTAGATGTGGTAAAATTTTCTCTTCATTACTTTACATCTTGGATTGAGATGCATGTGTTGGGGGCCTTTACTATGCACCGGAGACCCAAATTTTATGATGCCTACACTTTTCCGCGACTCATGCGGCTGGTGGGTGCTTTTGCTCCTGACCCGACTCAGTCCGGGGCCATTCGCGTGTTGATCGCTCCCTATGGTAGTACGGGCGGATTGGTACTCGTTGATCGGGTTCTATCTGCTCCTTCAGGTCCGATTCAACAACTCTGCGATTTGTCGAAAGAGGAGGTACCTTCTCTGAGGCCCAGGGAAGCCATGCACCTGTACGCGATCAGACCAGGTTACATGGTGTTTTGTCAGAACAGTGCGGCCCTTTTCATGCGGTACAACCCACACCGCTTTGCCCGACAACTTAGATATGATCAGGGCGTCCCCTTTGAGGCATTTACAGTTGCGCCCAGTCCATCGCCTAAAGCTGTCATCACTTTGTGAGGCTGAACACTGGTTCTCGCTTCATGATTCCTGAAGCTGATCATATTCCCCGATGTGTGGGGTCCTTCACGGGCTGGTATCTTCATTGGGTCAGTCCAGTTATTGCTGAGGTGAAGAGGGTGCTTCTTGGATACAACTCTCCCATTCCGGTTTGAGCCCCGGGAGTTCCGCCACGACCGCGTGCACCGGTTCGCTTTCCCCCGAGGGACACCGGTGTTGCGCTTATACCGGAGGCGGCGGAAGTGGACTTCACTCCCACAGCTGGTATGCCACTAGGTACTCGGGCTCAATCGAGGGCTAATAGGGTGCCGGTAGCAGTATCATCGACCGGGCGTCAACTATGGCCGTGTCTTCCTCGGTAGCACCGCCAAGTGAGGGCGTTGAAGGTGAAGTGGGTCACCGTCGTGCCAAAGCTCCACGGGGGAGGAAACGGTCGTCTTCAGCGGTTGGTTCTGGATCCAAGTGGCGGAGGAAGACGGCTACCAATCTGCTCGACTCTTTAATAAAGTTTGAGCCTATTCTTCAGGATGAACCGTTGGCTATGCAAGAATCGGATGCTGGCCTACTTTTCCCGAGTTCATCTGCCGAGGAAGCCGCACAATTAGCTGAGGCTATAAGACGCTCATAGGATGAATCAGAGAACATAAGGGTTTCGAAGAAACCCTACCCTGCCGTCATCTTTTACGAGGACCCTCCGTGGATACGGCGACGATTCATAGGCCCATTGGAAGAATGGGGTGAAAGGTCCCTTAAACAGGCTGTTTCGGCCGACGCCGAGGATGCGTTTTCACTGTGGACGGCGGCCACGAGTCTACCCTCGGACCTCGGCGAGCACACCTCCTTAGGAAGGAGCGTCGGCTTGAACAAGCCATACTGGAAGCTCCCTTGCGCATTGGTATGTTCCTGTATTTCTTCATAATATTTCATATTGCTTGCATACATATATATGTATCCTTATCCCTGTACAAAACTTTGCAGGGACTTCGGTGGCGACGGAGGCTCTAAGTCGTGCTTTGACCGTAGAGTCTGCTGATATCCCCAGTGAAGCACCGATCAGTGTGGAGGGGGTTGATGCAACTGCTGTTCTTGCGATAGAGTCTTCCTCGGTGGTTCCTGCTCCCGAAGCGCTTGCTCCCTCGGGGGAGGGATCTTCGTCGGCCGCCGCTCCAATGGATCTTCCTGAGGGTGACTCGAAGACTAGGACACAAGTAGTCGAGGCTACCGTCCCTTCGTTAGAGCCTGCAGTGGCAGCTGCTGCTCCTTGCTCAGAGGTCGCTACACTAGCCCGTGTCCCCGATGATGTGCCCGAGGCCACGGAGGAGGCCGTTGAAGCTGCTATCCTCCCGGCTCAGAATAGGAGGAGCGTCGAAGGTATCTTTCTATATTTTCAATTAGTAATGTTTCCATTATCTGAACCCTTTTGTCTTTTCAGAATTGAGCGGATCCTCTATTGCTGATCTGTCTCCCCGGCAGTCCTTTCAGCGTCTGTTGGAGATTGCTGCTCCGCAAGCAATATCTCCTCAGTGCATCGTCCTCTCGTCTGGGCAAGGTTGGTGTTGTTTACCCTCATTTTACGGCATTATCACTACTTCATAAAATGACAGCGGATTCTTTTACAGTTCTGGAGGCCGACGACGAGGTCGAGATTCTTGCAAGGCCTGGGGAGCCTTCAGATCCCTCTTGCATGACTGTGGGTAAGTAAAGTCCCAATGTTGTTCCATTTGTTCCTTTGCTTACAAGTTTTGCTGACTGTTTATAAATCTGAACATCCTTGCCAGTTCTCACCGCGCTGGAGTCACGCATCGCCATGCCACCCGGCCCCTATGCTCTGCGTGCCTCGGAACGTATGGCAAAACTAAGCACCGCCTCTCTGTCATCCCTAGTCGAGGAACTTCGCGTCGGCAGTCTGATCACGGCCGAAGCATTTGCTGCCGAAGCTAACGGCTCTCTTCCCTTTCTTTCCACCTATCATAGTGAAGCAGTGGTGCAAGTCTGGGTCAAGTTTTTTCGGCAGGTGGAGGCTTGCTTGCATGTGCTAGAATGTAAATGCCTTTCTTCGGAGGTTATGGCGGCGAAGGCGAGCTTACAGGGTCTAATTAAGCGGTATGCGGCGAATATGATATCATGTGAGAAGAGGCCCGGCCATAAGTTTTCAGAAAGGGAGCTGGCTTCTAAAGCGCTGAGGGAGCTTCAAGCCAACCTTATGGCCAAGGCCAATAAAGCGTATGAACTTTGGCGAGTGCTTCAAGAGGCCATCAAGGAGGTGGTAGCCATAGATAAAGCCACCGTGTTCACTCGTGAAATGGTTGAGGCCCATAAGGCTACTGAAAAAGAGCTTGAAGGCCGGCTTGCCTCATACCAGGCCCAGCAAGCTCAAGCGGAGGCCCGTCTCTTGACGATACTGAATCACGAAGGCGAGGCCCAGCGAAAGAGGGATGAACTGACCAATCTGCTAAATCGCCCGCCGACTTGAAGACTTGTATATATATCTTTTCATTCTTCCTTTGTACATACTCCTGAATAAGAGTATATATTTTTTTTGTTCTTTCACAAATTGTACTTTGTCTTCATTTTGATTCATGAATAAAAGACTTGTTTTTCTTCACGATGGGGTGTCCCTTTTATTAAATATATTCTGTGGATAGTCTATCTCGATTTCTTTGCAGGACAACGATGGCTTAGAATTCAGGGTTAAGATCTGCTTCCTAAGACTTTTCAACTTGATGAGCCGTGGGGGTCTCATAAAGAGTTTTCTCCCTACAGGTCGAGAGGATCCCGTAGGTGTAATTTCTCCTTAAGAATCATGAGAATTCCTAAGTGTGTTTTCTCTTGAAAGTCGTAAGGATCTCACAAGAGAATTTGCTCCCTTACGAGTCGTGAGGACCCGTAAGTGATGGGCGAGATTACCTTTATCCGCATTTCACGGAATCAGGAGTTGCTCTGGATGCTTCCCACGGGGTCATAACCGCGTTCTGCGAGGACCAGGCTCCGCTCTGGAAGTTTCCCACGGGGTCAGGATTGACATAGTCGAATTCCACGTGACCAGGAATTTGCTCTGGATGCTTCCTACGGGGTCATTGTCGTGTTCTGCGAGGACCAAACTCCGCTTTGGACGTTTCCCACGGGGTCAGGATTGATATAAGCCGCGTTCCACGTAATCAGGAATTTGCTCTGGATGCTTCCCACGGGGTCATTACCGTGTTCTGCAAGGACCAGGCTCCGCTCTGGATGCTTCACACGGGGTCATTGCTGTGCTCTACGAGGACCAGGATCCGCTCTGGACGTTTCCCACGGGGTCAGGATTGACATAAGCCGCGTTCCACGTGACCAGTAATTTTGCTCTGGATGCTTCACACAGGTTCACTACCGTGCTCTGTGAGGACCAGGATCCGCTCTGGACGTTTCCTACGGGGTCAGGATTTGACGTAAGCCGCGTTCCATATTACCAGGAATTTTTCTCTGGATGCTTCCCACGGGTTCACTGCCGTGTTCTGTGAGGACCAGGCTCCGCTCTGGACGTTTCCCATGGGGTCAGGATTTGACGTAAGTCGCGTTCCACGTAACCAGGAATTTTGCTCTAGATGCTTCCCACGTGTTCACTGCCGTGTTCTGCGATGACCAAGCTCCGCTCTGGATGCTTCCCATAGGGTTAGGATTTGACGTAAGCCGTGTTCCACGTAACCAGGAATTTTGCTCTGGATGCTTCCCACGGGTTCACTGCCGTGTTCTACGAGGACCAGGCTCCGCTCTGGACGTTTCCCATGGGGTCATGATTTGACGTAAGCGGCGTTCCACATAACCAGGAATTTTGCTCTGGAAGCTTCCCACGGGTTCACTGCCGTGTTCTGCGAGGACCAGGCTCCGCTCTGGATGCTTCATACGGGTTCACTGCCGTGCTCTGCGAGGACCAGGATCCGCTCTGGATGCTTCACACAGGTTCACTTCCGTGCTCTGTGAGGACCAGGATCCTCTCTGGACGTTTCCAACGGGGTCAGGATTTGACGTAGGCCGCATTCCACGTAACCAGGAATTTTACTCTGGATGCTTCCCACGGGTTCGCTGCCGTGTTCTGCGAGGACCAGGCTCCGTTCTAGATGCTTCACACGGGTTCACTATCGTGCTCTGCGAGGACCATGATCCGCTTTGGACGTTTCCCACGGGGTCAGGATTGACATAAGCCGCGTTCCACGTAACCAGGAATTTTGCTCTGGATGCTTCCCACGGGTTCACTGCCGTGTTCTGCGAGGACCAGGCTCCGCTCTGGATGCTTCACACGGGGTCATTGCCATGCTCTGCGAGGACCAGGATCCGCTCAGGACATTTCTCATGGGGTCAGGATTGACGTAAGCCACGTTCCACGTAACCAGGAATTTTTCTCTTTATCCGCATTTCGCGGAGTCGGGGTTTGACTCTCGGTCATCTGTGCACCACCGAGTCATAGAACTGGGGGTTGCCGCTGTTCCGTTTTGCTTGATGTTGTGTTCGTTGTAATGAGACGAATGTTGAGATGATCTCCAGGCTATCTGTGAACCGTTGAGATTTGGCTTTTTCTTCTGATGAAATCTGGGGGAAAGGTGTGATCCCTTCTTTGTTTGCATCCCTGGATTGTATACAGGGATTGCTGTGATATCACCTGTAGGACATAAATTTCATTCATTTCATTTATATTTTTTTTATTTCATTCCGCGATGCTCTATCATTTCAGCTTTTATATAGCGAAAGTCGCGATTGCCCAATCATTTCGGCTATTTTTCGCGGTGCCCAATCATTTCGGCTATTTGTTTTATTTTTACTCGCTGCTTTTTATTGCGAGTTGACCAATCATTTCGGCTATTTTTCATGCATACATTTTTTTTACTTGCTGATTTTGTTGCAAGTTGCCCCATCATTTCGGCTATTTCGTATGCATGTGTGGCTTGCTGGCTTTTCGCTGCAAGCTTGGGATTAAACACCGATTTCAGCATCGGCATCGCTACAACTGGGATATTGCCAGGAGCGAATCATCATTTGCCTCTGTGGATGTCGAACAAAGGTGGCTTAGCAAACAGGGTTAAGATCCTGTCGACTATGGCTTTTGACTTCATGAGCCGTAAGGGTCCCATAGAGGTACTTCTCCCTGCGAGTCGTGGGGATCTCGTAGGTGCGTTTTCTCCTTAGGAATCATGAGGACTCCTAAGTGTATGGCTTCTTGTAAGTCGTAAGGATCTTACAAGAGCGCTTTCTCCTTATAAGTCGAGAGGACTTACAAGGAATGTTCACCGTGTGGACATATCCCTAGTCGCGGATGGGACTTTGTTAGGGAAATGTTTATTCGCGCCCGTAGATTGTATACAAGGGTCGGTATTGAGCCGCTTGTAGGGCAGTATCGGAGGTTGTGGTGGCTGCTTAAGAACAGGTTCAGATCCCTGTAGCTTAAGACTTTTGAATCTTATGAGCCGTGAGGGTCTCATTAGAGAGTTCTCCTTACGAGTCGTGAGGATCTCGCACGTGTAATTTCTCCTTAGGAATCATGGGGATCCCTAAGTGTGTTGCTCCATTGTGAGTCGTAAGGATCTTACGTGGGTGGTTTCTCCTCACAAGGTCGAGAGGACCCTGCAATTGGTCTTTTAACGAGGTTGCGCCCTTTCGGGTTTTCACAAACACTCGCCGGTAGCCCTGCTGTTTTTACTCACGGAGCCCTTTCGGGTTTTCATCCATGCCCTTTTGCTTATGGACATACCATTTTTCTCTTTTTTTTATTCTAACGAGGTTGCGCCCTTTCGGGTTTTCACAAAACTCGCCGGTAGCCCTGTTGTTTTTACTCACGGAGCCTTTTCGGGTTTTCATCCGTGCCCATTTTGCTTATGGACCTACCGTTTTTATTTTTTTCTATTTTTTTTCTTTTTTTGTATCAGCTTTGGGATGCTGCAATCCATCGTAGTTTGTCGACGTCTCGGTCAACAGCTATTTTTAGGACATAGTGGTCCATCGTTAGTTTGAGAACGTTTCGGTCCGTTGTTAGTTTAAGGACGTTTCGGTCCATGGTTAATTTAAGGACGTTTCTGTCCATAGTTAGTTTAAGGACGTTTTGGTCCATTGCGCCGACTACTATTTATAGAGTTTGGGCTTAGGAAGATAGCGAGCGGACATAGTCGTCGTCATCTATCATTGACCTAGGCCGTGACTCGTCAGGCGTAGTACTTTTTTAGGAAGCGACCGTTTATTGGTCTGAAGGGCCTTTCGCCATGCATGTCCATGAGTAGATAGGCTCCACCCTGGTAGACCTTGTCTATGATATACGGGCCTTCATAGTTCGGCTCGAATTTCCCCCGTTTGAAACGATTGGGGATCATAGGTCTCTTGATCACCAGCACGAGTTCGCCTTGGCGGAATGTTCTCGGCCTGGTCAATCTCTCATATGAACGCGTGATCTTTGCTTTATAAGCCTCCAGATTTTGTTGCGCCATGAGCCGGGTTTCATCAAGGGCATCGAGCTCCTCAAGCCGAAGGTGAGCATTTTCTTCGTCCGTTAGCTCGTAATGAATTTCCACTTGTAGAGAGGGTAGCTCTATCTCGAGGGGGAGTACCGCCTCTGTACCGAATACCAATGCGTACGGCGTTGTGTTCGTAGCCATTTTGAACATAGTTCGATACGCCCAGAGAGCTTCATGCAGTCTTTCATGCCAGTCCTTCTTATTTCGTGACACCGTCTTTTTCACGATCTTCGTCAAGGTCTTGTTGAAAGCCTCAGCTAGACCGTTGGCTCGGGGATTGTAGATCGATAAATATCTCCATTCTATGTTATATTATTGTGTGAAGTGGCTGATTTTGTGGCTCCTGTAGGCTGGCCCGTTATCGGAGATGATCCGTCGCGGAGTTCCAAACCGATAAATGACGCGTGTCTTGAAGAAATGGAGGATATTCTCCGTCTTCACTTCCCTCAGCGGTACCGCTTCTGCCCATTTGGAGAAGTAATCAGTTGTCTCCAAAATAAATCGATGTCCTCTGGACGATGCTGGTTCGATGGGGCCGATTATGTCTGTCCCCCACATTTCAAACGGCCAGCTAGCCATCGTTGGATGTAGTGGATTTGGATGCTGATGGATAAAGTCCCCGTGGATCTGGCACGAATGGCATTGCTTCGCGTATTCGAGGCAGTCCTGAATCATCGTGGGCCAATAGTAGCCCATCCTTTTGATTTTCAACTTCATCTTAGGGCCGGCTTGGTGAGAACCACAGAGTCCGTCGTGAGTTTCCTGAACGACTCACTTCGCCTCTTCAGGTCCCAGGTGTTCCCTTCCGAAAGACGGGGCAGAGACGCGGCGAACGTCTTGCCTGAATTTCGGGGCAGATGCTAATTGGTGTATCCGTCCACCTCTCCGAAGATGCCAAGTTGATTTTTGGCACCATGTATCGGAGGTTTAAACGGATGCGACCGATTTAGCAGACTTCGTCAGATTCCCCCTCGTTGAGGGGTTTTTGATTATAGGGATGCTCTTCCCTACAGGCATAAGCCCCTGCAGTTAATTACGCTACCGCATCGCGATAACCACTTTCTCCTTCTCCAGATGGTCACTTCGTGTCGTGTATGTTTGTTTCGTTTTTGGTTGCCCGTGGATTGTATACGGAGACTAATTTATGTTGTCGCCCGTAGGGTGTGGGCTAGTCCAAATCCGTATCTTTCTTAGATTTGGATTTGGGGGTTTGGGTTTAAGGATACGTTAGCCTCATTTAAGACTAAGATCAACTTAAACGTTCGTTAAGGACACGTTAGTCTTATTTTAGACTAAGATCAACTTAACGGGATCGTTTAGATCCGACAAGAGAGCAATTGGGCTCTATTGTTTAGTTTAATGACATTGTGATCGATAATTAGTTTAAGGACATTACGGTCCAATGTTAGTTTTAAGACATCGCGGTCGAGGTTAAGGACATCATAGTCCGTGAGTTTAAGGACCTTACAGTCCGGTGTTAGTTTTAAGACATCGCGGTCGAGGTTAAGGACATCATAGTCCGTGAGTTTAAGGACCTCACAATCCGGTGTCAGTTTTAAGACATCACGGTCGAGGTTAAGGACATCATAGTCCGTGGATTTAAGGACTCCACAGTCCGATATTAGTTTTAAGACATCACGGTCGAGGTTAAGGACATCATAGTCCGTGGATTTAAGGACTCTACAGTCCGATATTAGTTTTAAGACATCACGGTCGAGGTTAAGGACATCATAGTCCGTGAGTTTAAGGACCTCACAGTCCGGTGTTAGTTTTAAGAAATCACGGCCGAGGTGAAGGACATCATAGTCCATGGATTTAAGGACTCCACAGTCCGATATTAGTTTTAAGACATCACGGTCGAGATTAAGGACATCATAGTCCATGAGTTTAAGGACCCCACATTCCGTAGCAATGTGTGGTTGTTGGGACCCTTCACCTCTCTGACGACGTTGAAGGATTACAACGACAGATATCAGAGGAGTAAAGGGATGTACCCTCGAACCGGGTGTAAATTGATTGGAAGAGCAGATGAGCTCAGTTCAATTTAAATTGAGGACTTATGGCCAGAATTGGGCTAAGTCCAGTTAAAAAAATGTTTAACATTTTATTTTTATTCTGTCTGTTAAGCCTTTGTTTGGGCTCTGCCTTTTTAATAATGCTAAGCATTGGGCTCAGACATTTTCTGTCTTATATTGAATTCATAGCATTTATCAGAACAAGGTATGTTCTGACAGCGCGTGGCGCACTAGGCACTTTGCGCCAGTCAAAGAGCGTGTGCGCTTCTGTCGGTTAGCGCACACGAGGAGGACACGTGTCGCTTAGCGCTATGCGCTAGTTTGTTAGCGCACTGTGCTTTTAATTTAAGACCGCGCTGCGCTAGTTTATGGGTGCTCCAGTGAGTGACACGTGGCGCGCTTGGCGCTGAGCGCCAACCCAAGAGCGCAGTGCGCTGTTTTCAGGAGCGCAAAGTGCAGATCGTGTCTATGGTTGACACGTGGCATGTTTTGGCGCTGAGCGCCGATCCAAGGAGCGCCAGGGCACGGTTCATGAGTGCAAAGCACTGTCTAATAGCGCAAAGCGCATTTTGATCAACTTGAAGATCAAAGAACAAATTTATGTTCTTCAAAGGAGGCCTTGCCTCAAGATCCAAGAACAAAAGTTCTTGTTTTTATAAAAGGCTCTGCCTTTATAGATCAGAAGATCTGTGAAGTAAAAATACTTCTTTTTATATTTTTATGATTAGATCTTGATCTTTTCTTTTTATTCAAAGAACTTGGTCTTTTTTTATAGATCTAAGATCTTTTTAGAAGACGTTTCTTCTTTTTATGCGATGGTTTCATCTCTGTTGTTCAAGAATTAATTCTTTACCTTTAAAGATGAAAAAATGATCTTCTTCTCTCTTTTTTTTAAAGGCTTGCCTTTCTTTCTCTTTGAGTTTTTCTCAAAGTTTTCAAAGGTTTTTTTTCTATATCTGAGACTTGAAGTCTTGGGGCCTTTATATAGGGCCAATTGATTTGTTAAATCAGTTTAAGAGATCTTTCTCTGATTGATTTGGGAATATTTCCCACCGTTGGATCTTTGATCCTAAGCTTCTGTTTTACAGAAGATAATCTTCTTGTTTTTAATAAGATTGAATAATCTTTCCATGCAGAATTTGTTCTGTTTTTGGTAATTCATTATTTACCATTGGATCATTGATCCAGCAGTGCTTAAAGCACAATCTTGTTGTTTGGAAAGATTTTGAGAAATCTTTCCTTAACAGAATTTAATTCTGGTTAATTAATGATTTATCATTATTATTAGATCCTTTGATCTAACGGTGGGAACTTTAATTCCAGCGCTGGCGCACCTACGTTGGACACGTGGCGCGCAGCGCAGAGCGCAGCGCAACTGCGCTAGCGCACCCGTGCTTGATACGTGGCACGCAGCGCGCAGTGCGCCGCGCAACTGTGCTAGCGCACCTGTGTTAGACACGTGGCACGCAGCGCGGAGCGCAGTGCAACAGCGCTAGCGCACCTGTATTTGACACGTGGAGCGCAGCGCAGAGCGCTGGATTTGAAGCGTTGCTTCAACTTTTGAATTTTTGAATTTTGAAAACAGAGCTTTGCTCTGATTTGGGTGCGCTGCTTAGGGCTCAGCGCTCCTGGCGCTGGCGTGACTTCTTTTGACACGTGGCGCGCAGCGCGCAGGATCTGAAGCGTTGCTTCAATTTTTGAATTTTGAAATTCAAAACAGAGCTTTGCTCTGATTGGGGAAACAAATGCCCCCCACCGTTGCACTCACGCGGCGTACATGTGAGTGCAGTGGTGGCAACATCTGAGCCCTTGGATCATCTCAGAAGTTGAAGAGGAAGTTCAGCGCCTATAAATAGGACCTTTGGTCCTTTAGATGATTATCATCTTCTTCTTGAGAATTTTTATTCAGAGCGCAGCTCTTTTGATAAGAACTTTCAAGAGTCAAAACTCTTAGGTAAAATTTAGAAATTTTAATTTTAACAAATTAGGGTTCTTACCTATTGACAGAGCCTTGCTCTTCATAGATCTTTGATCTAAAGACAACCCTTTTAGGGTTTCATTAATAGAGCCTGTTCCCCTCTGAAAGACGGCGCAAGACGGACTGTCTTGCCTGAGATTCGGGACAGATGGTAATTGGTGCTATCCGTCCACCTCTCCGAAGATACCAAGTTGATTTATGGCACCATGTATCGAAGGTTTAGACGGATGTGGCCGATGTAGCAGACTTCGTCAGATTCCCCCTCGTTTGAGGGATTTTTGATTGTGGGGACGCTCTTCCCTGCAGGCGCAAGCCCCTGCAGTTAATTACGCTACCGCATCGCGGTAACAACTTTCTCCTTCTCCAGATGGTCACTTCGTGTTGTGGATGTTTGTTTTGTTTGTGGTTGCCCGTGGATTGTATACGGAGACTAATTTATGTTGTCGCCCGTAGGACGTGGATTAGTCCAAATCCGTATTTTCTTAGATTTGGATTTGGGGTTGGGTTTAAGGATACGTTAGTCTCATTTGAGACTAAGATCAACTTAAACGTTTGTTAAGGATATGTTAGTCTAATTTTTTACTAAGATCAACTTAACGGGATCATTTAGATCCAACAAAAGAGCATTTGGACTTAATTGTTTAGTTTAGAGACATTGCGGTCGATTACCAGTTTAAGGACATGGTGGTCCATTGCCAGTTTAGGGGCATGGTGGTCCATGGAATGTATGGTTGTTGGGACCCATCACCTCTCTGAAGACGTTGAAGGATTACAACGACAAATATCAGAGGAGTTTAGAGATGTACACTTGAACCAATGAGTTGGTTGAAAGAGCAGATGTGCTCAGTTCAAGATGATTTGAGGACTTATGGCCAGTTTAGGCTAAGTCTAATTATGTTTGAAATATTGGCCCTTTGGGCCATTAGACATTTGTCTGGGTTCAGCCTTTCTTCATTCAGCAGTGCTAAACAGAGGTTTGGGGGCTTTGACAGCATTTTGTCTTTGATTTCCTCAATTTTGAGATTCATTTGGAGGAGGGACTTTTGCCTCTCGAAAATTAGCCAATTTGGCTAAAAGTAGTGTTAAACACTAGAGAACAACAGTGTTAAACACTGGAGGTAGAACTCTCAAGTTAGTGTTAAACACTAAAAGACAATCAGTGTTAAACACTGGAAATATAATCTTCAATTTAATGTTAAACACTAGAAACAATCAGTGTTAAACACTGGAAATATAATCTCCAAATTAGTGTTAAACACTAAAGAAAGAGAGGTCACGTGTGGACACGTGAGGGCACCCAAAAGGGGGGATCAGATCCCTTACTTTATTCAGCAATTAAGTGTTAAACACTTTTTATATTTGTATTTCGAGCATCACGTGTTGACACGTGATGGGGATTTATACGCTGACTGTTAAAGCGTTTGCCAAGGGGTCACGCGGTAACGTGAGAGCGCCCAAATCCTTCATTTCCTTTGCTTTTTCTTTCTGCGTTTTGGGAGTCACGTGGGAACACGTGAGGCATTGCCTCTGAGCTTCTCTCCTTCTCATTTCTAGGGGTCTTTTCAGGGGTCACGTGGGGACACGTGACCGTAATTCTTTTGCATGCATGAAGATCTCTTTATCTTTAAGAATTAAATTATCTGTAGGGTTAAACCCTAATTTTGTTTTGGAGGAATTAAATTCCTATATATGTAAAAGAATTAAATTCTTATATAGGGTTAAACCCTAGTTCTATCCATCTTGAAGGAATTAAATTCCTATAGTTTTTGGAGAATTGAATTCTCATATAGGGTTGAACCCTAGTTTTGTTTTGGGAGAATTAAATTCTCATATAGGGTTAAACCCTAGTTTTGTTTTGGGAGAATTAAATTCTCTAAACTCAATTCCCCCTCTAAGTTTCGGATCTACATGGCAGGATCTCAACCCGATGAGAATTAAATTCCCAACCTATGGGAAGATGTGCTTCTGCAGATCTTCAACTAGAGGAAGAACTAAGTTCTTTGTAGAAGAGTTAAACTCTTAGATTTTGAGAATTAAATTCTCTGTTTAAAGTTTTGATTCCCTTTCTTTTCTCACCTAGGGTTTTCTTTGTTGAGAATTAAATTCTCCTATCTTTTCTTCTCTCTTGAGAATTAAATTCTTCTTTCTCTGTTCTTCTCTCCAAAAAGGTAGATCCCTTCTCTTCTCTTCTTGGTTCCTATTTATAGGAGAAAGAAAAGAATCAATCTATTTTGTGAATTTTTCATTGAAAGATGTTAATTGATTTCATAACTAATATGATCGTTTAGATCACACAATGAATTTTATTCACCGTTGGATTTTAAATCCAAAGATATTCTGTTTGTTATTTTCGGTGAGATTTAGGGGAAATCTTTCCTTGTCTAAGATTTTTTCCATAAATTGGTGATTTTTAATCACCCTTGGATCTTTAATCCAATGGTCCCCATAATCATTTTCCATTTAGAAAGATTTAGAAGCTTTCAGAATTTAATTTTATTAAACTGTAAGGCTTTCGAAGCCAATCACGTGCTGACACGCGACCCTTGGTCACGTGTGAGCACGTGACCCTCAATTGAGTCCTTTTCTCAGCGTTTATTTATGCTTCAGTTTTAACCATCACATGTCAACACGTGACCATTGGTCACGTGTGAGCACGTGATACCTCATTGAGGTATTTTCTTCAGCCATTTATTTTTATTTCTGTTTTAACTATCACGTGTCAACACGTGACCATTGGTCACGTGTGAGCACGTGACCCCCAATTGGGTCCTTCTTCAGCCGTTTGTTTTTATTTCTATTTTAACTATCACGTGTCAATACGCAACCATTGATCACGTGTGAGCACGTGATACCTCATTGAGGTAATTCCTGATTTTTTAATCAGGGAACAGTGCATAGCATATTTGCTCATAACTTTTGATCCCGGATGAATTATGAAGCCCATAATATATCAAATCGAAGGGGTTTTCGATATGCTTCCAATATCATCAAAATTTAGCTGTTTCTCCTTCGGGAGTTTATCAAAATACAGGTCGGAAGATACTAGTTCATATTTTCTTAAGCGTATCGCTGCCATTTGATACCTTGGACTCTTTTGCGCAGAAATTTTTGGCGGGAACAAATGCCCCCCACTACTTTGCCCACGTAAGTATGTACGTGGGTGAAGAAGTGCAGAGTTATGCATAGCGTATGACCAGTTTCGGGTTGGTATATAATTTTCAGAATCTTGATCTAAGAAGATAACGAGCGGACACAAGCGTCGTCATTTATCATTGACTCAAATCTCGACTCTTAAGAGATATAGTTCCAAACCCTTAACTCCATGAGCCGCACCCTTCTATCTCTTTATATCTTACTCTGGTGTGAAGTAGTTTATATGCTCATGAGTAGCTTTTCCATTTCAGTGGCATGTAGCTTTGGCAAGTGTGGCTCATAGATGGTCCATCTTGACCTCTTTGCAGGGCAGTGATGGCTTAGGAGACAGGGGTAGGATCTGCCACCTAAGACTTTTTCAACTTTACGAGCCGTGAGGGTCTCATAAAGACTTTTCTTCCTACGAGTCGTGAGGATCTCGTAGGTGTCTTTTCTCCTTAGGAGTCGTGATGATTCCTAAGTGTGTTTTCTCTTGAGAGTCGTAAGGATCTCACAAGAGAATTTTCCCACTTATATGTCGAGAGGACTCGTAAGTGGTTGTTTCCCTTCTTGTCGAGATTCGACTTTGGAGAGTGTGGTCCGTGAATAGTATGCAAGAGTCCGTTTTGGATCAACTTGCAGGGCCCCAGTGCTTAGGAAATAGGTTTTTATCCCCATTGCCGAAGGCTTTTCCCTACGAGTCGAGACGAATCGAGCATTTCTCGTAAGGATATCCTAATGTCACAGTTAACCTCTGCTCTTTACGACAAAGGTCCGTTAGGGTCTGTGGTACTAGGGTTTTGTCCGTTGTACCGTCGCGTTGGCTGATGTATTTCTCGATAGGCAATCTTGCTGTTCGAGTAGCCTTGCGACTGTCGTGTCTCTGATCCCTTCGGGGGCTGGATAAGATGTCTTCAAGCAATCTTCCTAGGCAGTTTGACCGTCAGAAAATCAAGCGTTAGGAATTTTGCCATGTCTCTTTTTACTTGAGGTTAGGCTCATTTTGGAGAGCCCCGATGAGTCATAACCAATCCGCGCTGGTGTGGGATGATCTCCGATAGTCTTTCAGGTTTTATATGAGTTGCCGTCAAGACCCTGAAACTAGGAATTTGGTCTTTGCTTCGTTTGCTGGCATTGCGTCTGCTGTATCGAGACGAATGACGCGGTTGTCTCTAGGTTGTTGATGAACCATCGAGGTTTGGAACTAGGGATTTTGCCGTGGCTCCGTTGTTTGATTGTCGCGTCTGAATCCTGCTGGAGAGAGAACGCTGTGGTGACATCTCATCTGCTGTATCGAGACGAACATCGAGGTGGTGACCACTCCATGTGGGATGATCTCCGGTAGTCTTTCAGGTTTTATATGAGTTACCGTAAAGACCCTGAAACTAGGAATTTGGCCTTCGCTTCGTTTGCTGTCATTGCGTCTGCTGTATCGAGACGAATGTCATGGTGGTGATCACTTCTCGCTGGTGTGGGATGATCTCCGATGGTCTTTCAGGTTTTATATGAGTTACCTTCGAGACCCTGAAGCTAGGAATTTGGCCTTCGCTTCGTTTGCTGGCAGTGCGTCTGCTGTATCGAGATGAACGTCGAGGTAGTGACCACTCCGCGCTGGTGTGGGATGATCTCCGATTGTCTTTCAGGTTTTATATGAGTTACCGTCAAGACCCTGAAGCTAGGAATTTGGCCTTCGCTTCATTTGCTTTGGCACGTCCGAATCCTGTTGGAGGAAGAACGCTGTGGTGACATCGCGTCTACTGTATCGAGATGAACGCCGAGGTGGTAACCATTCCGCGCTGATGTGGGATGATCTCCGATAGTCTTTTAGGTTTTATATGAGTTGCCTTCAAGACCCTGAAGCTAGGAATTTGGCCTTCGCTTCGTTTGCTTTGGCGCATCCGAATCCTGTTGGAGGAAGAACGCTGTGGTGACATCGCGTCTTCTGTATCGAGACGAACTCCGAGGTGGTGACCATTCCGTGCTGATGTGGGATGATCTCCGATAGTCTTTCAGGTTTTATATGAGTTGCCTTCAAGACCCTAAAGCTAGGAATTTGGTCTTCGCTTCGTTTGCTTTGGCACGTCCGAACCCTGTTGGAAGAAGGGCGCTGTAGTGGCATCTCATCTGCTGTATCGAGACGAACGTCGAGGTGGTGACCGCTCCGCGTTGGTGTGGGATGATCTCCGATAGTCTTTCAGGTTTTATATGAGTTACTGTCAAGACCCTGAAGCTAGGAATTTTGCCTTCGCTTCGTTTGCTGTCATTGCGTCTGCTGTATCGAGACGAATGTCATGGTGGTGATCACTCCTCGCTGGTGTGGGATGATCTCCGATGGTCTTTCAGGTTTTATATGAGTTACCGTCAAGACCCTGAAGCTAGGAATTTGGCCTTCGCTTCGTTTGCTGGCACTGCGTCTGCTGTATCGAGACGAATGTCGTGGTGGAGCTGGGATTTTGCCGTCACTCCGCTTTGTTTCGACCATGGAGTCTTTCGCTGACGTTTCATCTTTATTATGCTGTATTGCGAGGGAATGCCGTTGTTGACATCGTGTCCGCTGTAACGAGACGAATGTTGAGGTGGAGTTGGGATTTTGCCGTCACTCCGCTTTGTTTCGACCATGAGGTCTTTTGTTGATGTTGCTTCTGCATCCTGTTGGACTGCGAAGGAACGCCATTGTTGGCATCTCGTCTGTTGTATCGAGACGAATGCTGAGGTGGAGTTGGGATTTTGCCGTCGCTCCGCTTTGTTTCGACCGTGAGGTCTTTTGTTAACGTTGCATCTGCATCCTGCTGAACTGCGAAGGAACGCCATTGTTGACATCTCGTCTGCTGTATCGAGACGAATGCTGATGTGGAGCTGGGATTTTGCCGTCGCTCCGCTTTGTTTCGACCATGAGGTCTTTTGTTGACGTTGCATCTGCATCCTGCTGGACTGCGAAGGAACGCCATTGTTGACATCTCGTCTGGTGTATCGAGACGAATGCTGAGGTGGAGCTGGGATTTTGCCGTCGCTCCGCTTTGTTTCGACCGTGAGGTCTTTTGTTGACGTTGCATCTGCATCCTGCTGGACTGCGAAGGAACGCCGTTGTTGACATCTCGTCTGCTGTATCGATACGAATGCTGAGGTGGAGCTGGGATTTTTCCATGGCTCCGTTTGATGGTGTAACATCTGTGTCATGCTAGAATAAGGAGGCCCACCGTTGTTGGTCTCCAGGCTGCAGATGTGGCCATTGATATTTGGAACTAGAGACTTTGCCATGGTTCCGTTTCGTTGCGACTCTAAGGTCGATTATTGACGTCACGTCTGCATCTGATTGGAGTGAGGAGAAACGCCGTTGGTGATCTCTAAGTTGTCGATGTTGACGTTGAGACCCTGAAGCTAGGGATCTTCCTTTGCTTCATTTGTTGACATTGTGTCTGCAATATTGCGACAAATGTCAAGGTTGTCTCTAGGTTGTCTATGAACCGTCGAGATTTGGCTTCGCTTTCTGATGGAGCCTGTTGGGAAGGTATGGTTCCCTCATTGTTTGTGCCCCTGGATTGTATACAGGGATCAATGTGATCTCACCTGCAGGGTAAAAAGTTTCATTCTTTCACCATTTTTTTATTCTTTCCGCGATGCTCTATCATTTCAGCTTTTTATATCGCGAAAATCGCGATTGCCCAATCATTTCGGCTATTTTTCATGGTGCCCAATCATTTCGGCTATTTTTCTTTTTACTCGCTGCTTTTTATTGCGAGTTGCCCAATCATTTCGGCTGTTTTTGTATGCATACATTTTTACTTGCTGATTTTGTTGCAAGTTGCCCCATCATTTCGGCTATTTCGTATGCATTTTTTTTGGCTCGCTGATTTTTTCTCGCGAGTAGGGGATTTGGGATCCGATACCAATCTTGGCATCAGCATCGCTGCGACTGGAATACTGCCAGGAGCGAATCATCATTTGCCATGAAAGGACTTGGAATTTGAGACTGATTTAGGCATCAGCATCGCTACAACTGGGATATTGCCAGGATCGAATCATCATTTGCCTTTGTCGATGTCGAACAAAGGTGGCTTAGCAAACAGGGTTAGGATCCCGTCGACTAAGGCTTTTGACTTCATGAGCCGTAAGGGTCTCATAAAGGTGTTTCTCCCTACGAGTTGTGAGGATCTCGTAGGTGCGTTTTCTCCTTAGGAATCGTGAGGATTTCTAAGTGTGTGTTCTCTTATAAGTCGTAAGGATCTTACAAAAGCGTTTTCTCCTTGCAAGTCGAGAGGACCTACAAGTGTTTGTTCACCGTGTAAACATATCCCTAGTCACGGATGGGACTTTGTTAGGGAAATGTTTATTCACGCCCATGGATTGTATACAAGGGTCAATACTGAACCGCTTGTAGGGCAATATTGAAGGTTGTAGGGGGGCGCTTAAGAACAGGTTCAGGTCCCTGTAACTTAAGACTTTTGAATCTTATGAGCCGTGAGGGTCTCATAAGAGGGTTCTCCTTACGAGTCGTGAGGATCTCGCAAGTGTAATTTCTCCTTAAGAGTCGTGGGGATTCCTAAGTGTGTTGCTTCCTTTGTGAGTCGTAAGGATCTCACGCGGGTGGTTTCTCCTCACAAGGTCGAGAGGACCTTGCAAGTGTCCTTTAACGAGGTTGCGCCCTTTCGGGTTTTCACAAACACTTGCCGGTAGCCCTGCTGTTTTTACTCACGGAGCCCTCCCGGGTTTTCATCCATGCCCATTTTGCTTATGGACATACCTTTTTCATTTTTTCTTTTTTTTAAAATGAGTCTGCGCCCTTTCGGGTTTTCACAAACATCGCCGGTAGTCCTGCTGTTTTTACTCACGGCGTCCTTTCGGGTTTTCATCCGTGCCCTTTTTGCTTATGGACGTACCGTTTTTTTTTACGAGTCTGCGTCCTTTCGGGTTTTCACAAACATCGCCGGTAGTCCTGCTGTTTTTACTCACGGCGCCCTTTCGGATTTTCATCCGCGCCCATTTTGCTTATGGACGTACCCATTTTTTTTACTACCACGTCAGCCTGAAGATGCCGCGGGTTGGTAGTATTTTAACGACGTTTCGGCCATCAGCCAGTTTTAGGACATAGTGGTCCATCGTTAGTTTAACGACGTTTTGGTCTTCAGCCAGTATTAGGACATAGTGGTTGTAACAACTAGGATTATATTAGTAACTAATTATATTTTAATTAGTGAAATTCTTTAATAAAAGTTTACCAAGTTGACTTTCAAATAATTTATCAAAATTAATAAACATTTTTCTAGAATTTTCCTAAGCTTACACAAACATGTGCATGTAACCTAGGGTTAAAATTGGGTTAAATCATGTTTAGGCAACCATGGTGGTCTAACCCCTCTTGTTAAGCGAATTAATTTTAAATTAAGAAATTGATTTTTCTAAAAATAAGAAGGGATTTAAAATATTTCTTTTGGTTGACTTGGGTTGAGGAGAGAGAGGGCATGATGGGTGTCATGTTAGCTTTTGATAGAGAGAAAATGATGGCTTAAGGAAGGGTCACACCCACTTCACTTCAAAACTTTTTCATAGCCTCCACACTCTCCCTCCCACTCACATCCCTCACATCTCTCACTCACACATACTTTCAAACTCACTCTCTCACTTAAACCTACATCAGCATCTGCTTTACCTCAGCCCCAAAACACATCAGAACCAACATCAACAGCATCAGCTGCATCAGCAGCAGCACTCTCTTTAACAAACAGCACTTAACTCATTTTAAACACCCAGCAGCTGCACAAGCAACAACAGGAGTTGCAGCAGCAACAACACCACCCAACACACCCTCCACAACAGCAACAAACACAACAACACAACAAGAAAGTAGCAAGCAACAGCTTCAACCTTTAAACAGCAACAGCAACTCCAGGCAGCAACGGCAGCACCCCAGCAAGCTCCACCTCCTCTTCTTCTTCTCCTTCTCCTTGTTTGTGAGGTTCCTAGTGGGGTATAACTTCTAAACTCCTTCCTTGTTTGCTTAGTTGTGTCGTTATAGCTTCAATTAGCGATAATTATACGATTTTATGCTTATTTGGGTGATTTGTGTGAAGTTGTGGTTAAGTGAGGTTGGTGTTGGGTAGACTAGCCTAGGTAAGTGTTGTTAAGGCCAGGTTAACCTAGGATAACCCCAGATTACACCAAAATACCCTCAGTTTTCAAATTGTACAAAACTTGACGTTTTTAAGCAAAACATAGCTTTTTGGAGATATGTTGTTACCCATGTAAGTTCAGAATAAAATTGAATGGATCATAGCCTACTGGTGACACCCTGACCCCACCACCAGAGCCCAACCCCACCACTTCAACCCGAGGCCACCAGAATATTCGTTCTGGCCGCAATTTGCGGCCAGACCGGGGAGTTAGGAGCTAGGGTTTTTGGTACAGGTGTCTGCTACAATTTGTGGGTCCATGGTATATATAGTTTTGTAATATTCTAACCAGGGTAAAATCTGGGGCCGTATGTCGTTTTCTGGTATTTTAGTTTGTGCGATACGCGCGATACGCGAGTGGATTCTGTGATTCAGCGTATCGCGGCGTATCGGATCGAGTTCTGGACACACACACACACACGTTCCAGCGTATCGCGCGCATGCGCGTTAATTCGCGACGCGAGTTTCTCGTTTCGTTCCGATATCGCGTTTTACGAGATTTTTATATATTGGGATTCTTGTGTAAATTCCAGGTTCGTAGGCAGGTATGTTAGACGCCGCCAGGAAAGGGAAGCAGGTGGTCGGCTATTCTTAGCACGCGACCAGGTGAGTAGATTTAACATCTACGGGGAAATCTCCCGTATGACGTTAAGCGTCAGGGCATGATAGGATGTTAGTTTTATGTGTTCATGTAGACATACTAGAGTAGAATACCTCCTTACATATATAGATATACTGATAGTATAGAACACCGCACTGTCACTAACGGTTCAAGTTGCACGAGCACGATTTATATGCTACACTCACACCGTTAGTGATTGCCATAACACTCACATTATAGGGTTGCTATAAACCGCATATTTGATTCTGCGTATTTGACGTTGTCATGATTTGCCGCATGCTATCATATGGATATTCATACCATGCACACTGTATATGCACTTTCGTGAGTACCTTCATTGATATAACCCTACTTGGGCACATATGCATCATATGTCTACAGTTGTGCACATGTACATTGCTACATTCACCTTATATACTTATCCATGCACACATCCATACCGATACACATATTCATATGCTACATACATGGATGATATAGACTTGTTTTAAAACTAAGGGACCGCAAGCGATATTTTCAAAACTAGATCTTTCAAAAGAGCGATTTTCCCTTTCTTTCACCCTTAGCGTCATACGACATGCTGCATGGATTACGCATTGTATTTGATTATGTGATTTCTGGATTTGGGAACCGGAGTACTAATTTAAGAAAATACGCACTGTTTAAAAACCCGGTTTCCTTTGAGATGATATTTTAGTGCGTCCACCATGAGTTTTCTCGGTTCCAGAGAGCTTGTGCGAGTATACCCGATTCGAGGAGAGGTAGGCACCGATTGCGGGTACATGGTGGTCCCGGTACGGTACCCCGGGGCGAGAAGACTCGTATTGTTAGACGGTGAGCCCGGCGGAGGGACTACTACCTACCGGTGATTGGTTAGACCTGGCGATTATCCGGAGGATACCGACCAGAGTCGATAGATGGATACGGGACGACGCATACTGCCGGGGGCCAAGGGCCGATTCCGCAGACGGAGCCCGTGGGCAGATCCGATGGACGGACGCCCCATACTGGAGGATTTGCGTGTCGATGTTGGACACGGCTGATTTCATGAGATTTGGGTGCCGATGTTGGGCACTCACGATTGTATGAGATTCACAGGATTTGAGGGCCGATGTGGATGACGGCGCCTGAGTTTTACTAGGATTTATGTGTATTGATGGACACCGGTCATTTTTCCACGTTGATATTCCGTGTAGACACTATTTGTTCCCATGCTCAGCATTTAGTATTTGACATCTTATCCTGTACCTATTGTACCTGATATAGTACACATGCTATACATGATTATTGTACGCCCTGCTCATGTTATATAGGATTGTTAGATTCCATACCAGACATGATTATTGCATATCTTGCATATCATATGGAGAGACTTTTAGATTGCAGTTGTTGCCTGATGTGAGCATTCAGTTCATCATATAGATGTTATCTATTGGCATAGGTTAGAGTATCGCAGCACGTGCATACTCGCGATTACCTTTATATGTTATTTACTATTCACGAGTTGGAAACTCACCCCCGTTGTGCCACAGGGCTTCCATGTCGCCCTTGGGAGTAGTCGCGGCTGGCTGTTTACCGCACCTTTTGACACAGATACCATTGCTGAGGCGTGTTAGCCCTTTTTCTATTAGGTGGGTTTTGTACGGTATCTGTTTACTTTCAGTTGCATCTTTATGTATCTACTACTCTCCATCTATTTTCATGTATTGGCCTAGAGACAGTTGTGAGGACGATGTATGTTAGTTGTACTCTGGTATCGAGCTCGTTGTGAGCCGACTTTATTTATGCTGTTTTACCCTTTATGATATTTGTTTTCACTTTACTGCTCATTCTTCGCTTCGGTATCGTATATTTTTGTGGTGATTGCTCCGCCGTTGGGCGCGATTCTCCCATTGATCTGCTCTATTTATTTCACATGTTATTTTTACTCATATCTCGTCTTTCACCCGATTTCGGGACAAATTTTTGGAAAAGGAAATGTTGTTAAAATTAGTTAAATAATAACTTGAACCAAAAAGGATTTCTACTAAACAACTTAAAGTTTTCTAAATGTTTTAACACTCCAAATTTTCATGGTTTTGTTTTCTGGGTTCGGCTTACTTAGTCATGTTACGCCTGTAGACGTTGCGTGGTTAAGTGCCAGTCACGGGCCGAACTTTGGGTCGTGACAAAGTTGGTATCAGAGCGTAGGTTTTACCTTCAGAGTGTAGGATTGACCCTGGTATGATGGAGTAGGTAGCTGCAGCAGGGTGGCATGGCGTGTGTATGTTCCGCGGCATACTCACGACACGGTACCCCCGCCTAAGCGACCTTAGGGCTTATTGATTGAAATTCCTTCATGACTATATACATTCTTGCGATTCGATTTCCGTATCCTTATCGAATCCTACCTTCCTTTTCAGCCGCTATTCCGCCAAGGACTACGAGGGCACAGAGAGCGGCTGCGAGAGCCGAGGCTCGTGTTGACTCGTCCGAGACGAGGACTGATCCGGGCAGTGCACCTGTTGCACCCGAGCAGACTACCCCTCCCATGACAGATCAGATCGCCACACTAGGGGCTGGTATGCAGGAGATGCGCCAGACGGTGGGATCCAGTATGCAGGAGATGCGTCAGATGATAGGGTCGCTAGTTGAGACGCTTTGAGCGCAACGACCAGAGGTAGCTCCACCAGTCACGGGGACCGCGATGGTATCTACAGCACCAGCAGTTGCCCCTACAGCCACGGAGGTGATTTCAGTATCGTTAGCAGAATTCATGAGGCTGAAGCCTCCAGTCTTCACAGGCACCGACACAGCCGAGGACCCGCAGTCCTTTATTGATAGGATGGACCGGATATGCCGTTCCCTTAGATGCTCAGATACGAGATGGGTCGAGTTCGTGAGCTTTCGCCTGGAAGGACTTGCGTAGAAATGGTGCGAATCGGTCGAGAAGGGCAGAGCGGCAGGTCTCCCTCCTATGACCTGGACAGAGTTTGTGACGATCTTTATAGCCCGCTTCCTTCCCCAGAGTGTCAGGGATGCCCGAGCACGCAGATTTGAGTCCTTACGCCAGACGCCAGAGATGACCGTGGCAGAGTACAACATGCTATTCACCGAGCTATCAGTTTATGCTCCGTACCTAGTGGCTACTGAGGAACTGTGAGTCAAGAGATTTGTCCGAGGCTTGCTTACACCACTATTCCTTGCGATCAGCGCACATCATTACGAGACGTATGCCGCAGCTGTAGACGCAGCCCTATTAGTCGAGGAGCGCCTTGCCGAGACTTCAGTAGTTCCAGGGCCGAAGAGGGTTCGTACTGACACAGCAGCTCAGAGACATCCGTTCAGACGCCGTGATAGACGTCATACCAGTGACAGAGACTCGGGGCGAGGTCAGATGTTTAGCTCATACCCCCAGAAGGGTCAGCAATCGTCCCGTGGATGCTTTGGATGTGGTAGTCCTCATCACTGCGTTAGAGATTTTACTGAGACACGCCAGAGGGAACCAGCCGTACCGCATGTCACACTTCTACCTTCTCCACCCCAGAGGGCGTTGCCTGTTGTACCAACAGTTGCTCCACGTCAGACTCATGCACAGAGAGGCCATGGTCGTGGAGGGTTTGTTCCTAGAGACGAGGTGGCCGAGGACAGCCGGCTACCGGCAGAGTACAACCAGTTACTAGCAGGGGACCGCCAGTTACAGGTGGACAGGCACGGGTTTTCGCGTTGACGCATCAGGATGCGCAGGCGTCCAATGCGGTGGTCTCAGGTACCTTATCAGTATGTTCTGTAGATGCACACGTATTATTCGATCCCGGATCCACGCACTCGTACGTTTCCACACATTTTGTGCCGAGTTTGGGTAGAGAGTCTGGGTTGCTTGATCAGCCGCTTATTGTGACCACTCCCGTGGGAGAGTCGTTTGTTGCTAGGCACGTGTTCTGATCCTGTGTTGTCCGTATTGGCGAGAGGGATTTTCCTGTCGACTTGATCCTTCTGGAGATGTTGGACTTCGACGTTCTTTTGGGCATGGATTGGTTGGCCACGTGCTATGCGTCTGTGGACTGCCGCGAGAAGACAGTTAGGCTTTGTTTTCACGGCGAGTCGACTTTTGTTGTGCAGGGGGACCGTGGTTCCACCCCTCACCTTTTGATTTCTTCTCTTCGCGCTGGACAGCTTTTGAGGAAGGGATGTCAGGGATTCCTAGCCTATGTTTCTGATATTAGGGCTATGGATGTTCCACTGGACCAGGTTCCGAGTGTGTGTGAGTTCCCTGACGTATTCCCTGACGACCTTCCTGGGCTACCGCCTGAGCGTGATGTTGTGTTCTGTATTGATTTGATTCCCGGCACGGGGCCTATTTCTATACCGCCTTATCGGATGGCCCCGGCGGAGCTTAGTGAGTTGAAGAGTCAGTTGCAAAATTTGCTGGACAAGGGACTTATTCGACCCAGTATTTCTCCTTGGGGTGCTCCGGTTCTATTTATCAAGAAGAAGGACGGCAGTTTGCGTCTGTGTATCGACTACCGGCAGCTGAACCAGGTGACCGTGCGGAACAGATATCCGTTGCCACGCATCGACGACTTGTTCGACTAGCTTCAGGGGGAAGGATATTTTTCGAGGATCGATTTGCGATCAGGCTATCACCAGCTGAGGTTTCGATAGGAGGACATTCCGAAGACAGCTTTCCGTACGCGTTATGGCCATTATGAGTTTTTGGTGATGTCGTCCGGACTCACCAACGCGGCAGCAGCCTTCATGGACATGATGAACCGCATATTCAGGCCGTATCTTGACTTGTTCATCATCGTATTCATTGATGATATATTGGTGTATTCCCGGAGCAGAGAGGAGCATGAGCAGCACCTGCGGATTACACTGCAGACCTTGAGGGAGCACCGGCTTTATGCAAAATTCTCCAAGTGCGCGTTCTGGCTGGACAGCGTAGACTTCTTGGGTCACGTGATTACACGGGATGGTATATGTGTAGACCCGAGGAAGGTCGAGGCCGTTCGGAGTTGGCCCAGACCTACATCCGTTACTGAGATACGCAGCTTTCTAGGACCGGCCGGCTACTACAGGCGATTTGTACAGGATTTCTCCCGTATTGCTGCACCTTTGACCGATTTGACCCGGAAGGGGGTTCCTTACGTTTGGACGGAGGAGTGCGAGCACAGTTTCCAGCAGCTACGAACTTGTTTGACTACGGCGCCAGTGTTATCTTTGCCTTCAGGATCAGGCGGGTTTGTAGTCTATTGTGACGCTTCGCGAGTGGGGCTAGGGTGCGTATTGATGCAGCATGGCAGGGTGATCGCATATGCTTCCCGCCAATTGAAGAAACATGAACAGAACTACCCCACTCATGATTTGGAGATGGCTGCAGTGGTCTTTGCCTTTAAGATCTGGCGACACTACCTCTATGGCGAGTCGTGCCAGATATTCACTGACCATAAAAGCCTAAACTATATATTTCAGTAGCGAGACCTGAATCTCCGACAGCGCCGTTGGATGGAACTGGTGAAGGACTACGACTGTGAGATCTTGTATCACCCGGGCAAGGCTAATGTAGTTGCGGATGCTTTGAGCAGGAGGCCCGGGGGTAGTCTATCATGTTTGAGTGCAGTACAGAGGCAGTCGTCAGCAGATTGGCAGATATTATGCGACGGCCGAGTGCAGTTCGAGTTCACACAGATCGGGGGACAGCTTGCGCACGTTCGTGCACGCCCACAGTTGCTTGACCGTATATATGAGGCACAGTGCAGGGATGACCGTTGCTCAGAGATCGTGGCACAGATTGGACAGGTCAGATTCTCCGAGTTCGTGATCGATGATCAGGGGATATTACGATTTGGGTTTAGACTGTGCATACCAGATGCTGAGGGATTGCGGCGCGATATTCTTGAGGAGGCACATCGATCAGTGTACAGCGTCCACCCCGGTTCCACCAAGATGTATCATGATATGAGAGAGGTCTACTGGTGGGATGGAATGAAGAGGGACATCGCAGATTTCATATCGAGATGCCTGACTTGTCAGCAAGTCAAGATCGAGCACCAGAGGCCCACGGGAGAGCTGCAGCCGTTACCCATTCCGGAGTGGAAATGGGAACAGATTTCGATGGATTTTGTTGTGGGTCTACCCAGGACTAGGCGGGGGTATAACTCCATTTGGGTGATCGTGGATCGTCTGACGAAAGCGGCTTACTTCCTACCAGTGAAGACGACTTTCGGATTTTCTCAGTACGCCCAGATTTATATCGACGAGATTGTGCGACTACATGGGGTTCCGACGTGTATTGTGTCCGACCGAGGCACCCAGTTTACCAGCAGATTATGGCAGAGGCTTCAGGAGGCTTTGAGCACTCGTTTGAGTTTCAGCACGGCATTTCATCCGCAGACCGACGGACAGTCAGAGCGGACCATTCAGACTCTCGAGGACATGCTCCGAGCTTGTGTTTTAGACTTTGGTGGTAGCTGGGATCATCATTTACCCTTGATAGAGTTCTCCTACAACAATAGCTTCCAGGACACTATTCAGATGGCACCTTTTGAGGCTTTGTATGGGAGGAGATGTAGATCGCCCGTCTGTTGGACAGAGCTCAGCGAGAGTAGTATTTTGGGGCCACAGATCGTACAGGAGACGACCGAGAAGATACAGCTGATTCGAGACAGGATGAGGACAGCTCAGAGCAGGCAGAAATCGTATGCTGACAGACGCCGCCGCAGATTAGAGTTCGCAGTTGGCGATCACGTTTTTCTGAGGGTCTCTCCGATGAAGGGAGTGATGAGGTTTGGACGGAAGGGGAAGCTTAGCCCCAGATTCATAGATCCTTTCGAGATCCTCGAGCGTGTCGGCGCAGTAGCGTATCGATTGGCTATTCCACCCAGTCTTTCAGATGTTCACCCCGTCTTCCACGTATCGATGCTACGCAGATATCTTCATGACCCTTCCTACACGATCCAGCATCCGACAATACAGCTTGAGCCCGACCTTTCATTCACCGTGCAGCCAGTGGGGATATTGGATCGGCAGGTGAAGAAACTTCGATCTAGGGTCCTGCCGTCGGTGAAGGTTCTTTGGCGCAGCCCGAACGGTGAGGAGATAACTTGGGAGACCGAGGGGGAGATGCAGAAGAAATTCCCTCATCTCCTTGAAGGTACGCGTAGTTATATATTTTAAATTCGGGGACGAATTTTCTTAAGGGGGGAAGACTGTAACAACTAGGATTATATTAGTAACTAATTATATTTTAATTAGTGAAATTCTTTAATAAAAGTTTACCAAGTTGACTTTCAAATACTTTATCAAAATTAATAAACATTTTTCTAGAATTTTCATAAGCTTGCACAAACATGTGCATGTAACCTAGGGTTAAAATTGGGTTAAACCATGTTTAGGCAACCATGGTGGTCCAACCCCTCTTGTTAAGATAATTAGTTTTAAATTAAGAAATTGATTTTTCTAAAAATAAAAAGGGATTTAAAATATTTCTTTTGGTTGACTTGGGTTGAGGAGAGAGAGGGCATGATGGGTGTCATGTTAGCTTTTGATAGAGAGAGAAAATGGTGGCTTAAGGAAGGGTCACAACCACTTCACTTCAAAACTTTTTCATAGCCTCCACACTCTCCCTCCCACTCACATCCCTCACATCTCTCACTCACACATACTTTCAAACTCACCCTCTCACTTAAACCTACATCAGCATCTGCTTTACCTCAGCCCCAAAACACATCAGAACCAATATCAACAGCATCAGCTGCATCAGCAGCAGCACTCTCTTTAACAAACAGCCCTTAACTCATTTCAAACACCCAGCAGCTGCACAAGCAACAACAGGAGTTGCAGCAGCAGCAACACCACCCAACACACCCTCCACAACAACAACAAACACAACAACACAACAAGAAAGTAGCAAGCAACAGCTTCAACCTTTAAACAGCTTCAGCCTTTAAACAGCAACAGCAACTCCAGGCAGCAACGGCAGCACCCCAGCAAGCTCCACCTCCTCTTCTTCTTCTCCTTCTCCTTGTTTGTGAGGTTCCTAGTGGGGTATAACTTCTAAACTTCTTCCTGTTTGCTTAGTTGTGTCGTTATAGCTTCAATTAGCGATAATTATACGATTTTGTGCTTATTTGGGAGATTTGTGTGAAGTTGTGGTTAAGTGAGGTTGGTGTTGGGTAGACTAGCCTAGGTAAGTGTTGTTAAGGCCAGGTTAACCTAGGATAACCCCAGATTACACCAAAATACCCTCAGTTTTTAAATTGTACAAAACTTGACGTTTTTAAGCAAAACATAGTTTTTTGGAGATCTGCTGTTACCCATGTAAGTTCAGAATAAAATTGAATGGACCATAGCCTACTGGTGACACCCTGACCCCACCACCAGAGCTCGACCCCACCACTTCAACCCGAGGCCGCCGGAATATTCGTTCTGGCCGCAATTTGCGGCCAGACCAAGGAGTTAGGAGCTAGGGTTTTTGGTACAGGTGTCTACTACATTTTGTGGGTCTATGGTATATATAGTTTTGTAATATTCTAACCTGGGTAAAATCTGGGGCAGTATGTCGTTTTCTGGTATTTTAGTTTGCGCGATACGCGCGACACGCGAGTGGATTCTGTAATTCAGCGTATCGTGGCGTATCGGATCGAGTTCTGGACACACACACACACACGTTCCAGCGTATTGCGCGCACGCGCGTTAATTCGCGACGCGAGTTATTCATTTCGTTCCGATATCACGTTTTACGAGATTTTCATATATTGGGATTCTTGTGTAAATTCCAGGTTCGCAGGCGGGTACGTCAGACGCCGCCAGGAAAGGGAAGCAGGTGGTCGGCTATTCTTAGCACGCGACCAGGTGAGTAGATTTAACATCTACGGGGAAATCGCCCGTATGGCGTTAAGCGTCAGGGCGTGATAGGATGTTAGTTTTATGTGTTCATGTAGACATACTAGAGTAGCATACCTCCTTACATATATATATATACTGATAGTATAGAACACCGCACTGTCACTAATGGTTCAAGTTGCACGAGCACGATTTATATGCTACACTCACACCATTGGTGATTGCCATGACACTCACATTATAGGGTTTCTATAAACCACATATTTGATTCTGCGTATTTGACGTTGTCATGATTTGCCGCATGCTATCATATGGATATTCATACCATGCACACTGTATATGCACTTTCGTGAGTACCTTCATTGATATAACCCTACTTAGGCACATATGCATCATATGTCTACAGTTGTGCACATGTACATTGCTATATTCACCTTGCATACTTATCCATGCACACATCCATACCGATACACATATTCATATGCTACATACATGGATGATATAGACTTGTTTTAAAACTAAGGGACCGCAGGCGATATTTTCAAAACTAGATCTTTCAAAAGGGCGGTTTTCCTTTTCTTTCACCCTTAGCGTCATACGACATGTTGCATGGATTACGCATTGTATTTGATTATGTGATTTCTGGATTTGGGAACCGGAGTACTAATTTAAGAAAATAGGCACTGTTTAAAAACCCGGTTTCCTTTAAGATGATATTTTAGTGCGTCCACCACGAGTTTTCTCGGTTCCAGAGAGCTTGTGTGAGTATACCCGATTCGAGGAGAGGTAGGCACCGATTGCGGGTACATGGTGGGTCCGGTACGGTACCCCGGGGCGAGAAGATTCGTATTGTTAGACGGTAAGCCCGGCGGAGGGACTACTACCTACCGGTGATTGGTTAGACCTGGCGATTATCCGGAGGATACCGACCAGAGTCGATAGATGGATACGGGACGACGCGTACTACCGGGGGCCAAGGGCCGATTCCGCAGACGGAGCCCGTGGGCAGATCCGATGGACGGACGCCCCATACTGGAGGATTTGCGTGTCGATGTTGGACACGGCTGATTTCATGAGATTTGGGTGCCGATGTTGGGCACTCACGATTGTATGAGATTCACAGGATTTGAGGGCCGATATGGATGACGGCGCCTGAGTTTTACTGGGATTTGGGTGTATTGATGGACACCGGTCATTTTTTCACGTTGATATTCCGTGTAGACACTATTTGTTCCCATGCTCAGCATTTAGTATTTGACATCTCATCCTGTACCTATTGTACCTGATATAGTACACATGCTATACATGATTATTGTACGCCCTGCTCATGTTATATAGGATTGTTAGATTCCATACTAGACATGATTATTACATATCTTGCACATCATATGGAGAGACTTTTAGATTGCAGTTGTTGCCTGATGTGAGCATTTAGTTCATCATATAGATGTTATCTGTTGGCATAGGTTAGAGTATCGCAGCACGTGCATACTCGTGATTACCTTTATATGTTATTTACTATTCACGAGTTGGCAACTCACCCCCGTTGTTCCACAGGACTTGCAGGTCTCCCTTGGGAGTAGTCGCGGTTGGCTGTTTACCGCACCTTTTGACACAGATACCATTGCTGAGGCGTGTTAGCCCTTTTTATATTAGGTGGGTTTTGTACGGTATCTGTTTACTTTTCAGTTGCATCTTGATGTATCTAGTACTCTCCATCTACTTTCATGTATTTGCCTAGAGACAGTTGTGAGGACGATGCGTGTTATTTGTACTCTGGTGTCGAGCTCGTTGTGAGCCGACTTTATTTATGCAGTTTTACCCTTTATGATATTTGTTTTCACTTTACTGCTCATTCTTCGCTTCGGCGTCGTATATTTTTGTGGTGATTGCTCCGCCGTTGGGCGCGATTCTCCCATTGAGCTGCTCTATTTATTTCACATGTTATTTTTATTCATATCTTGTCTTTTACCCGATTTCGGGACAATTTTTTGGAAAAGGAAATGTTGTTAAAATTAGTTAAATAATAACTTGAACCAAAAAGGATTTCTATGAAACAACTAAAAGTTTTCTAAATGTTTTAACACTCCAAATTTTCATGGTTTTGTTTTCTGGGTTTGACTTACTTAGTCATGTTACGCCTGTAGACGTTGCGTGGTTAAGTGCCGGTCACGGGCCGAATTTTGGGTCGTGACAGAGGTCCATCGTTAGTTTAACGACGTTTCGGTCTATCTTTGCCATATTTGAGGCGAGTTTCTAGTTTACGGACTTTTTGGTCCATGGGGCTTCCTCTATGAAAGAGCACGATGCCCCGGCATGTCCATCTTTTTCGGAGCATTTGGTTGTGGTGGGTTCACCTTCCATTTTACGGACAGCGCGAACTTGCCCTGTTGATACTGGTCTTCAACCCAGTTTTTGAAGACGTAGCAGTTATCGATCGGATGGCCCAATACTTGGTGGTAAGGGCATTAATTAGAATTGTTGACATCATTCAGTTGTAGCTGGTGTTTCGGCTCCGGTAGAGTGATAAGCCTATTGCGCACTGCTAGTTCAAACAGCCTCCTTGTTTCATCCCGAGGAAATGAGTAAGGACGTTTCGACTTCTCATAGAGGGGTTGCCGCTTGTTGCTTTGGCGAACAACCGGTCTAGGGCCACTCGATTGTTGTTGAGCGTTGGCGACGAAGGCCGTTCTTCCCTTCCCTTTATCCTTTTTGTTCGATCCCTTGTTTGCGGGTCCGAGATTCTTTCCGGGTAGCGTGCGATTGCACGGCTGAATGTTCTCGCAACTCCTCAATTCTTTCCTTTCAGAGATGGATTCCTTGAAGAGAGGACCGTGGGCTACTTTTTCGTCGGAGTCGCTCCCGAAGGTGAGAATTCGCGATCCCCCGGGATCAACCCTATGACAATTGCCGGCAATTCTTTTACGCTCATCTGTCACATTTTTCCGCTGTCTACGAGTTTCACGCTTTGTCCTGTTGAAGTGTTTCCTGTGAGAGACATACCCTTGCCACCAACACTTAAAGGAGTTGCAGTTTTCAGTAGGATGTGCGATCTTCTGATGATATAAGCAAAAGTTAGGATGTACGTCCGCTTCATCAAGATGTATACCGCTAGGAGAATTTTCTCTGAAAGAAGGAAGCTTCATCCCCATCGATATGGCTTTGGCGAATCGTTTCCTTGTCTTGATCCTGCTTTCATTTGCGTCGGATGTACTTTGATCCGGTGGGAGTGTTTCGACCCTTTCATCTAGTCGCCGGCGTTTGGCTTTCCCGAATATGGCCATCTCGCGCTCTCGATCAGCTTTGCTTTTAAGACGGGCTTCGTTCAGGAATGCATTAATCATTTCGTCTGATGGTCCTAGAAGTTCTGGCTCAGGATCTGCCCCCAGCTTCTCTGTGTAAGGACCTTCTTCGTCATTTATTGACGAGTGAGAGATCACATGGCAGCTTGCCACATAATCTTCGGGTTCATCTGATGAGTCTTCTTCATTGTCATCACTTCCGTCCTCAAGGACGTAGTTGAGGAATTCTTGGAGTGTGACTGGGGTCCACGCCTTCTGATTATATTCTTCCAGCGTGTCAATATGTTTTTGCAGGTCCGTGTGTTTGTCTTCGGGTTTCACGGGCTTCTTGGTTTTCTTCTTGGAAGACTTTGACGGCTGGGTATGAGCGCTTTGACTATCACCATCAGTTTTCGGAATTAGGCGTGGCTTCAGCATTCCTTCGAGGATCTCGGGTTCCAGTGGATTTTTCCACCTGATTGCCGGGCATGTGTGAAGATCTTTCAGCATCCTTTTGGTCTTGGTCGAAAGAGCCACCTCCCATGGAGCTTCCTCAACAAAAAAGCATGTTGCCCCCGGTGTGTCCACCTTTTTAGGAGGGTGCGACTGTGGTGGGTTTACCTTCCACTTCTCGGACAGCGCAAACTTGCCTTGTTGGTATTGGTCCTCAATACAGCCTTTGAAAATGAAGCAATCTTCGATTGGATGGCTTACTGCTTGATGGTAAGGGCAGTAATTATGATCGTTGACATCGTTTGGCTGCAACGGACATTTTGGATCCGGAAGATTGATGAGTTTGTTGCGCACTGCCAGTTCGAACAGTTTTCTCGTTTTATCCTGAGGAAACGAGTAAGGACGTCTTAGTCTTTCCTCAAGGGATGGGCGTGGACGCATATTGTTTTGACGGACAACCTGCTTCAAGTTGCTCGGCTTTTGTTGAGCATTGGCGACGACGATCGCTTTTCCTTTCCCCTTCTCATTTCGAGAGTCTGGCTTTGGAGGAGACGGTCTGTGGCCCATCTGATCCATTTGAGCTAGCTTGTCGATCAACGCCTGGAAAGTGGTTGGTTTAAAGAACATCATGAATTGTGAAATAGTTGCATGAGGGTCTAAGGTGCCCACGAACATGCCCACCGCTAGCGCTTCTTCAATGCGTTGTTCGTATTTTGACCACAAGTTCCGCCATCGGATTGCATATTGAACCCACGTTTCGCCTGGCCTTACCTTGGCATTAATCAGTGCTGTTATCGGGGTGCGTTCACTAGCACTCGCGAATCTTTGTGTAAACAATAGCTCCATCTCCGCAAATATTTTGACAGAGTCGTTAGGTAGCTCCGAATACCATTCAAAAGCCGTTTCTGCTAAGCTGCCGATGAATTGGCGAAGCAACAGTTTGTCGTCGCCTCCAGTGTTGCCGCATAAGGCCCTGAATTGAGCGACATGCTGATGGGGATTCTCCGTTCCTTTATATATGTGGAAATTAGGGATCGTATATCCCGGTGGGTAACTGATTTGGTCATACCAGCCCGGATAGGGTCGTCCGGTTCTAACAATTTGCCCAGCCGCTTCATTCGCCTGATGAACTCGTATCTACTGAGCTATATAGTCGTCTAATGCAGCTTTGGAAATGGTTTCCTCCTTGGCTACTGAAAGAGTCGGATGAGGGTTCGATGTCTCCCCTCTGTTGTCTTCAATAATGATCGGAGGGTCTTCAGCTGGAGGGTCCGGCTGTAACATCATCCCTACCATATCTTGGAAGAGGAGCGCCATTTGTTTTATGTTAGCCGCTTGCTCTGCGGCCTCTCTATCCTTCCTTTCAAGGACTATGCGTAGGAAGTCAGCGTCAGTTTTTTGTTCGTGACGATGCCTCCGGGCTTTCTTTTGGCCCGGTGAGTGCGTCCATTTGTGTCAGCATTTCCTGAAGCTTCTGTTGCTGCTCCTGGGCTTTTGTCACGGATCGGGTGAGCGGTCGGTGACCCATCGAAGCTCGGCTATCCTCTTTCCCGGATGCCATATAAACGGTATGCACCACTATGCCCCCAGACTTGGGGCGTTTAGATTCAGCGCTTTTACGGTTCGTCATGTTTATAGGGGCCTTTTGTGGCCTCCTTTTCTTTTGAGCGATTGACGTTGAAGGAGCCGTTGCAGTGGGCACCCAGCCAGCTGTTGCTTTTTCTGGCTTGACAGAGTAGTCCTTTTCCTGCCGAACCTTCATCTTTTCCTGTCGGCGGAGATAGTCTTGATCCATCACGGAGTCTTGGACTTGACGCCAGACCTTATAAATTTTAGATGACAGCCGTTGAGGGGGCTGTTCCAGCTTCACCTTTGGGGCGTTATCCACAGGTGTAGGAGATCTTTTCAATACGGCAGTTGGCGAGTTTTTGCGCACCTTGTTAAGTAGTTCAAAGCTGTTCCCGGTTGGAACAACAGCGTCAACTTCCACCGTTGGAGATGGCGGAGTCAGTCCAGAAGGGGAATTGCCCCCAGCTTCCCTCACTCGGCTCCAGTGACGACGGCGAGCATGTCGCGCGATTGGAGTTGGTTTAGCCGTAAGGGCGACCTCCTCATGCCCCTTGTGTTGGTCAGAATTTGCTGGTATCAGCCTTTTAAAGACCGACGTCCGTTGAATAGGGACGGCCAACCTATCAAAAGCAGACTTCCGAGTAGGGGAAGCAACCTTGGTGATTTTGCCTGGAACGGGAACAGTGATGGCTATCCGCTTCGGGATAACGCCTACTGCTATTGCAAGCTTCTTCATGGGCCCGTTGGAGCTCTGGCCTAGTCTGTTAAAAACCAAGGCAGTGGAGTTGGGCGACCCGTTGAGAGGGGCCGCAGTAGCCGTAAGCCGATCGAAGACTGACTTCTTGGGAGCTTCCGGTGTTGGCACAGGAGCGGTGAAGCTCATTGGCGGGAGCATGGTCCCGAAAAACAATCCTGTGGTGGCTTGAGTGACCTGTTCCACCGGCATTGTGAAGATGGAGGCCGCTTGGGGCCCGTAAGTCACTCCTCCGGACGGGATGGAGCGAGAGTTGCAGTTGCAGTTAGTGCAGTTTGAAGCCATTGATCTTCTGTCTTCTGCACGGAGCAAGACACCAAATCTTAGTACCTCGAATCCACAGGCAACCATATCAAACCGCGATTCGTTCGCGAACACGACACACGAAGTGTGGAGTGGAAAGAGGAAAAGGACCCACCGGGCGTGCCAGAATCTGTTCCCCTCCGAAAGACGGCGCAAGACGGACTGTCTTGCCTGAGATTCGGGGAAGATGCTAATTTGTGCTATCTGTCCACCTCTCCGAAGATGCCAAGTTGATTTATGACACCATGTATCGAAGGTTTAGACGGATACGGCCGATGTAGCAGACTTCGTCAGATTCCCCCTCGTTTGAGGGATTTTTGATTGTGGGGATGCTCTTCTCTGTAGGCGCAAGCCCCTGGAGTTAATTATGCCACCGCATCGCGGTAACAACTTTCTCCTTCTCCAGATGGTCACTTCGTGTCGTGGGTGTTTGTTTTGTTTGTGGTTGCCCGTGGATTGTATACGGAGACTAATTTATGTTGTCGCCCGTAGGACGTGGATTAGTCCAAATCCATATTTTCTTAGATTTGGATTTGGGGTTGGCTTTAAGGATACGTTAGTCTCATTTGAGACTAAGATCAACTTAAACGTTTGTTAAGGATATGTTAGTCTAATTTTTTACTAAGATCAACTTAACGGGATCATTTAGATCCAACAAAAGAGCATTTGGACTCAATTGTTTAGTTTAGAGACATTGCGGTTGATTACCAGTTTAAGGACATGGTGGTCCATTGCCAGTTTAGGGACATGGTGGTCCATGGAATGTATGGTTGTTGGGACCCATCACCTCTCTGAAGACGTTGAAGGATTACACCGACAAATATCAGAGGAGTTTAGAGATGTACACTTGAACCAATGAGTTGGTTGAAAGAGCAGATGTGCTCAGTTCAAGATGATTTGAGGACTTATGGTCAGTTTGGGCTAAGTCTAATTATGTTTGAAATATTGGCCCTTTGGGCCATTAGACATTTGTCTGGGTTCAGCCCCTCTTCATTCAGCAGTGCTAAACAGAGGTTTGGGGGCTCTGACAACATTTTGTCTTTGATTTCCTCAATTTTGAGATTCATTTGGAGGAGGGACTTTTGCCTCTCGAAAATTAGCCAATTTGGCTAAAAGTAGTGTTAAACACTAGAGAACAACAGTGTTAAACACTGGAGGTAGAACTCTCAAGTTAGTGTTAAACACTAAAAGACAATCAGTGTTAAACACTGGAAATATAATCTTCAATTTAGTGTTAAACACTAGAAACAATCAGTGTTAAACACTGGAAATATAATCTCCAAATTAGTGTTAAACACTAAAGAAAGAGGGGTCACGTGTGGACACGTGAGGGCTCCCAAAAGGAGGGATCAGATCCCTTTCTTTATTCTGCAATTAAGTGTTAAATACTTTTTATATTTGTATTTCGAGCATCACGTGTTGACACGTGATGGGGATTTATACGCTGACTGTTAAAGCGTTTGCCAAGGGGTCACGTGGTAACGTGAGAGCGCCCAAATCCTTCATTTCCTTTGCTTTTTCTTTCTGCGTTTTGGGAGTCACGTGGGAGCACGTGAGGCATTGCCTCTGAGCTTCTCTCCTTCTCATTTCTGGGGGTCTCTTCAGGGGTCACGTAGGGACACGTGACCGTAATTCTTTTGCATGCATGAAGATCTCTTTATCTTTAAGAATTAAATTCTCTGTAGGGTTAAACCCTAATTTTGTTTTGGAGGAATTAAATTTCTATATATGTAAAAGAATTAAACTCTTATATAGGGTTAAACCCTGCTTCTGTTCATCTTGAAGAAATTAAATTCCTATAGTTTTTGGAGAATTGAATTCTCATATAGGGTTGATGAAGGGTTACCCTAGCGCCCCGGCCATCTCACGTGGCCAAATGCGGAACAAAAATTTTCTTACGAATGAAACTTGGCGCTAGACTAAACCCTAAAACCGGATCTTTCCATAGAACTCACTAGCTACACTTAGGGAGCTATCTACTATGATAGAAATCTCACCAAATGAACCAAGTCCTTCGGTCTTCTTTCTTCATCCTTAGCTCCTGGCAAGCGCCTTGAACATGCTTGAACTTCTTTCCTTGCTCCATCGGTCCTCCGGGATCGAGCTTGTTCTCCGGCCTCCTTTTGTCGTAGATGATCCACCCGGGGAGTATGATCCATGGCTCTAGCTCCTAAATATGTAACTAAAGGAGCAACTAGAGAACTTGGTTTGCTAAACCAAGTAGTCTAGGATGTAGTGGAGGGTGTCTTAGTGTATAGCTATCTCTTTCTTGCCTCTTCACTTGATTCTCAACACATGAGAAAGTAGTGAAGAGGAAGAAGATGAAGGTGGAGGAAACTTGAGAGCAAAGAGGAGATGAGAGCAAAAGAGAGCTCAAGGAAAATAATGAATCAACCATCAAAGAGAAAAAATACACAATGGTTTTGTATATCAATTCTTTCATTAAACAATTAGCAACCATACTTCAATAGTAAACCCAAAATGAATTATAAATTCATTTGTTCACTATTGAAGCATGGTTACTCCCATTCCTCCCTTACCTCTCATTTTACACCTCATTTCCAATTATCAAATAAATGGAAAATACATAATGAGGTGGCCACCTTCTAGAAGGAAAACTGTAATAAATACGGATTTCCAACTACTGTACAAATATACCGGCAATCAGATAAAAATCCGAACGCCCAAAAGAGATAGTATAACACGAAGAACGCAATACTAGAATATACATATCGAAATACATATATGCAAATTATTAAATCAATACTTGACTTAATAATCTGGCTCAGACCCGAGCCGGCTAGTATTACAAACTGTCCGATCGAAAAACCGAGTACCAAGTACATCAATCGATCGAACCCTGCACGTATCCAATACGGCTACTACATCGTTTTTCCTGGATCAGGGAAACCCTCTGTGTGGGACTCTAAAGACTCGATAGTACTCTGGCAGTGGGTTTAACCACAAGCACGTCAGCGGTACTAGCTGTACTTAACGGCTGCCCAGGTACCTGTCGAAAAGGAAGGCCGACGAGCAAGCTCGTCCGAACTCTTACTGAGCCTGTCCGTGACAATATCCGTACAGTCCGGTCTCTTCGTCAAAGAGTATCGAATATCGGGTCTAGGGGATGGTGAACGTCAGACCCTAATAACCTGATAAGTCGTGCCGATGTGGTTCAGGACCAATCCGGGAAACTACTGATCAGCCTATCAGTAGATCCCAACTGCCTTGGCCAAGGTCTTATGGTCCTGACAAATCGAATCACAGTGCGATATCGACTCCCTATACCGGGAGAGACGAATCCCCGACAATCGCTCACTGCATCCATGTGGCTCAGGACTGAACCCAACCAAAACCTGTTTGCACGACTCAGTAGAGCCGTGGTAGGGTAGTGATCAAAGCTCAGTGGGAACTCACACGAGACAAATGCCGATCTCGGGTCCAAAGACTAACCTGTACACATGTCACCTGAGAACTTCCATCTGACGATAGGTATAGTACCACACGGAAGTTCTCGGCGAGTCCGTCCAGTAAACTCACACCCTAGTGAGCACCTGTATACGATCTTAGGTGCATCAGACCAATGGCTGCGGGACCAACCATCCCCCGACGGGGTAGAAACATATACACCAGTCTACTCTGGAGTATCAATGCCCATTCTCGATACTCACGCGACTAGGGACCATTAAAGGATGTGCTTATAGACTACCGTGCTCCCACAAGTATGATCGCCATGACAACGCAGGTAGTCAAGCAAGATCCTAGGGGCTTTATCAACATGTAACCGCAATATGTAATAACGAGTATGACATATGCCATGTTAAGATAAAGACAAACCACAATAGTATACTACCATATCGAGTCTTTATCAATATGTGCAAACCAGATATATCAACAATACAAATAAATACACATACCCTGACAAAGACAAGTCGAATAATATACTATAAAACTGAGCAAGATTGTTCTGTACATACATCTCCCTAGTATCCATATGTGTACATATACAATACTGGCCTCTAGGGCATATACATCCAACAATCTCCCACTTGCACTAAAGGCCAGTGATTGGCGTACCGAATACCCAACGTCTGCTCTAAGGCCAGCTGCTGGCGTACCGCATACCCAACATCCCAAAAAGTCGCTCGAACTGTGCTTGAGGGAGGGCCTTTGTAAATGGATCCGCCGTGTTGTCCTTCGTATCCACTCTTCGGACCTCGATCTCCTGGCGATCTACGATCTCCCTGATCAGGTGATACCGCCTTAAGATGTGCCTGGATTTCTGATGGGACCGTGGTTCCTTTGCTAAAGCTATAGCCCCATTGTTATCGCAATACACTGGTATTGGATCAAAAATGGACGGAACCACCTGAAGTTCAGCTATAAACTTCTTTATCCAGACCGCCTCTTTTGCGGCATCGCTTGCAGCAATGTATTCAGCCTCCATCGTCGAGTCTGCGACGGTATCCTGTTTGGAACTCTTCCAACATACCGCCCCTCCGTTGAGGGTAAACACAAAACCCGAGACAGACTTGCTGTCATCCTTGTCACTCTGGAAGCTTGAGTCGGTAAAGGACTCGACCCTGAGGTCTCCATTACCGTAAATCAGGAACATCTCCTTAGTCCTTCTTAGGTACTTAAGAATGTTCTTTACTGCTGTCCAGTGGTCCTCACCTGGGTCTGACTGATACCGGCTCACTACGCTTAGCGCGTAAGCTACATCTGGTCTTGTACATAGCATTGCATACATTATAGATCCTACCGCCGAAGCGTAGGGTATAGTGCTCATGCGAACCCTCTCCTCGTCAGTCTTGGGAGACATCTCCTTGGAGAGGGTGATTCCGTGCAATGCGGGTATGTTACCGCGCTTGGAATCTTCCATACTAAATCTCTTTAGTACGGTCTCTATGTACCTGGACTGTGAAAGTCCCAGTAATCTCTTAGATCTATCTCTGTAGATCTTGATCCCCAGAATGTACGAGGCATCACCTAGGTCTTTCATAGAGAACCTTTGTGATAAGAATAGCTTGACCGATTGTAGCATAGGAATGTCATTTCCTATCAAAAGAATGTCGTCCACGTACAAGACTAGGAACACGACAGTTCGTCCTCCAGTCTTCTTATAAATACATGGCTCATCTTCGTTCTTGATGAAGTCAAAATCTTTGACTGTCTCATCAAAACAGATGTTCCAGCTCCGCGATGCTTGCTTCAATCTATAAATGGATTTGAGCAGCTTGCACACCTTCCCACTGCTCTCACTGTCTACAAAACCTTCTGGCTGATCCATGTAAACGTGCTCTTCTAAACTTCCGTTTAGAAAAGCCGTTTTTACGTCCATCTGCCATATCTCATAGTCATGGAAGGCAGCAATGGCAAGCAGGATCCTAATGGATTTGAGCATAGCTACTAGAGAAAAGGTTTCGTCATAGTCCACTCCTGGTCTTTGACGAAAACCTTTTGCAACGAGTCTAGCCTTATAGGTTTCCACCTGCCCATCCACACCAAGTTTCTTCTTGTAGATCCATTTGCATCCAACGGGTTTTACCCCAGGTGGAGCAACTTCCAGGGTCCACACTTTATTGGCGTACATGGACTCCATTTCAGATTGCATAGCATCCAACCACTTATCAGAGTCCCTACTGATAATGGCCTGTCTGAAACTAGTAGAATCATCTTCTTCCAAGATGCAATCCTCTCGATCCCCATCTATGAGAAAACCGTAGTATCTCTCGGGCGGATGAGAAATCCTACTAGATCTGCAGAGTGGCTGAGGTTCGTCCGGGGTTATTGAATCCTGAGGTTCTACCAAATCTTCAGTTACAGTTTGTTCCTCTGGAATTTCTTCCAGTTCTACCGTGCTCCTACTAATTTCTTTTGCAAGAAATTCCTTTTCTAAAAAGACAGCATGGCGAGCAACAAACACATTCTGTTCCTCGGTGTGGTAGAATTGATATCCTTGCGAATGCTTAGGATATCCTACAAACTTACACAAAACTGACTGTGCCTCGAGTTTGTCCGGGTTCTGCTTCTTTACATAAGCTGGACAACCCCATATCTTAATAAAATTAAGGTACGGTCTCTTCCGCTCCCACAATTCATGTGGAGTGGTAGGCACAGCTTTGGTAGGAACCCTATTCAATACATATATTGCCGTTTCAAGTGCATATCCCCAGAATGAAAGAGGCAACTCTGCATTACTCATCATGGAGCGAACCATATCCAATAGGGTACGATTCCTCCGCTCTGATACACCATTATGCTGTGGTGTGTAAGGAGGAGTAAGCTGAGAGAGAATACCATTCTCTTTCAAAAAGTCCCTGAATTCCGTACTTAAGTACTCCCCCCCTCTATCAGATCGGAGGATCTTAATACTTTTGCCAATCTGGTTCTTTACTTCGTTCCTGAATTCTTTGAATTTCTCAAAAGCTTCAGATTTGTGTTTCATAAGATACACATATCCGAATCTAGAGAGATCATCAGTGAATGTGATGAAGTACGAGAACCCACCCCTTGCATGTATAGACAACGGACCACATACATCACTGTGTATGAGTCCCAAGAGCTCTGTTGCTCTTTCTCCATGTCCGGTGAACGGAGATTTGGTCATCTTTCCTTTGAGACAGGACTGACAAGTTTCATATGATGAAAATTCGAACGTATTCAAGAATCCACCTTTATGCAACTTACTTAGTCTTTTCTCTCGGATATGACCAAGTCTACAATGCCACAAGTAGGATTCGTTCGTATCTGAACTCTTCCTCTTGCGTGTGTTTTGTACATTGAGCACTGTATTCTGATTTAGAACATAGATACCATTACAAAGTGTACCTTCTGCAACCAGTACCTTATCAAGGTAAATGTTCATGATATTTCTATCAAGAACAAAGTTATATCCATCTTTATCAAGTAAAGAAACTGATATGATGTTGCAAAGCATGGAAGGTACATAGTAGCAATTGTTCAAAATCATAGTATTACCATTTGGCAACACTAGGTGATATTCACCGACGGTCGCAGCATTAACTTGTGCTCCGTTCCCTACTCTGAGGGACATATCACCAGGTCGAACTATCTTACTTTTTCTCAGTCCCTGCAATAAATTACAGATATGAGATCCTGATCCGGTATCTAGTACCCAGGAGGTAGGACTGACCGAAAAGCAGTTCTCAACTACAAGATCACCTGAAGAAGATCCAACAGTATGTTTCTTCTTCGATGGGTTTATCAAGGAATTCAAACTTTTCTCTTTCCCTTGCTCATACTTATGACAGTTGTCATGAGTTAGAGACGAACCGACGTTCCCCAGCCCCGAATAAGAATTCGGATCGGTCAAGCGATACATTTTATTATCTTGATTAGGGCATGAAATGGTTGCTACCTGGAGAGAGAGGGGGAAAACACTCAGCGTGCGCTCTTGCAAGATTAGATTGGTTATTAATTTATCTAACCAGGATGGCTCCCACTGTTTCCTCAAATTCTTCTTCAAACCCTAAAAGAAGAACTAGTCAGGATTAATCACACGTTACAATACTTGCTTAACCTTTCAGCCAGGCCGGTGTTGGTACTTCGAGAGAGGTTTTCCAACGCTTTCGCGAAGTTCCTTAATTAAAGAACCTCTTTTCCCTGGAGGCGTAGCCCCGCTAACACCTTTCTAGACACCTACTTGGTTTATAGCATTGATTGTTAAGTGTGATAATCTCCCGAGAGTAATCATACTCATCAGTGGGATCGGGATCCAACTATCATTGTGTGATACACTAGATGGAACCCACTCTAGTCACCATACTCCAGAAGGTATGCTAAAATCTGCAAGTTTCCTGTATGTTTGAAACTCCCGATGTGGTTTTTGCCCTTAACGACCTATAACCTTGACGCTTGCCAACAAGTCACAGGCCGCTAGTCAAGTTCAACCCGTCATTGTCCTGGATTAACTCGAACCCACCCGTACAAACTCTTGACGCTTTCCAACAAAGCTGTACGACTGTCTCAAATAATCGCATATCTATGCAACAGATAAACATCACTCAGCTACCGTTCACTGTGTCTTGACGCTTGCCAACAAACACAGCACGAATACTAGGTGGTACCTATCTGAAATGACGGAGGGCTACAGCTAGGTTTTTGGCGAAAAACCCGTTAACGTAGTGAACTTGATATCGTTGAAGGAACCTGTGTATATTTTTTTTCAAATATATAGTGGCGAAAACTTCTGCTAAAGAGGTCACTCCCTGTGAAGGGATCTCGGCTCTTTCCTCGTCGAATGAGGTGCAGGATATTCCAACCTGAATACCACGATGCAAAGCAAAAATAATCGACTATAGTGAAGTTATTACCCTGACGCAAACTTTTACTCAAGGGGTCACTCCCGGTGAAGGGATCTCGGCCCTTGCCTCATCGAATGAGGTGCAGGATATTCCAAACTGAATACCACTATGCAAAGCAAAAGAGAACATCTGTAATGTCAGTTTTTAAAATCTGGTTCCAACAATATCTTTTTAGGTTTTTATCTTGCATTAAAAATTAATGCGGCCCCATCAAATTTGTAACCTATCACACCAGAAAAGAACGAAAATAAAATGTACGTATATGCCATCTGCATTCGCCACGGGGCCCCGTCATCACCCGTTAGGTTACTTAACTAACGACAGAGCGGGGGCTGGACTAGCGCGGGTGCAAAACATATACAACATCTACTAGTATATATATAAGTATATATCACATTCGTCCCAGGCATGAAAATAAACAACATCACAGATAACATTACAGAACGGTGGATAATCTTGGAGCCCCGGGTTTCATTTGAGCCGCAAATAAAACCCGACGTTCCCGGTCGTGTGGATAGCATGTGCAATGAAAACCTGTACCCCCTACGAGTGCGGCGAATAGCCTGCCAGTTCTAGAATGAAGCCCCTTTCCATCTCTGCGCCTTGAGATGCGGGCTTGTTGCCTTCTAGAACCCGGCTATTCGTGCACCCCATCGCGGGGTAATCCTAATACAGAAAATGAAAAAAATATATACAAGCGGTGACATCGACCTCATCCTGGTCGTGCCCCAAAATAATATACAACCTGGCAAAGACGGCAGTCCACATGTCGGACGCTCGCCCCGCAAAAACAAATGTACAAATGAATGTAAACTGTATTTCTAACATTTCACCACATGCTATCCACCAAGACAATCCAACCACAATCACAGCACAAGCACACAACATCAACGCGAATGTCACGTTCGCAAAACCCGTCTAAAAGAACATATAGCAATCAGACGAGTTTTACCGATCGAGTGACATTCCCGGTCGCAGATAAAAGTGAATGTACTGATAATAAAACACGTGTCTTAAAATCACGATCGACTAAACTTTCCAAGTGGGCCCCAAGTATTAAACCAACACTGTAAAAAATATGGGCCCAAAAAGTAATTATTCCAGATACCACAATTTTCAATAATTAAGGCCCAGAAAAAATTTGATCACGTGAGCCCCCAAAATGGCCGCGGATCCACCGCAAAAAGGGGGTTCGCGCGGCGGATCCGCGGCGGTTTAGAGGGTTCACGAGCCAAATTTTCTTACATGGTCTTTAAAAAGCCTGCATGATTTTCTGAGAGCAAAAAATTAATTTTTCCAGCACTTTTAAAATCGACAGAAACTGCAAAATTTCGAAACGTGGTTTTTGGAATTTTCGGTCGATCGTTATTCTAAACACGTTTGAACTAGCTAGTGTAAGTTTTATGGGTGGCTCTGATACCATGAAGGGTTACCCTAGCGTCCCGGCCATCTCACGTGGCCAAATGCGGAACAAAAATTTTCTTACGAATGAAACTTGGCGCTAGACTAAACCCTAAAACCAGATCTTTCCATAGAACTCACTAGCTACACTTAGGGAGCTATCTACTATGAAAGAAATCTCACCAAATGAACCAAGTCCTTCGGTCTTCTTTCTTCATCCTTAGCTCCTAGCAAGCGCCTTGAACATGCTTGAACTTCTTTCCTTGCTCCATCGGTCCTCCGGGATCGAGCTTGTTCTCCGGCCTCCTTTTGTCGTAGATGATCCACCCGGGGAGTATGATCCATGGCTCTAGCTCCTAAATATGTAACTAAAGGAGCAACTAGAGAACTTGGTTTGCTAAACCAAGTAGTCTAGAATGTAGTGGAGGGTGTCTTAGTGTATAGCTATCTCTTTCTTGCCTCTTCACTTGATTCTCAACACATGAGAAAGTAGTGAAGAGGAAGAAGATGAAGGTGGAGGAAACTTGAGAGCAAAGAGGAGATGAGAGCAAAAGAGAGCTCAAGGAAAATAATGAATCAACCATCAAAGAGAAAAAATACACAATGGTTTTGTATATCAATTCTTTCATTAAACAATTAGCAACCATACTTCAATAGTAAACCCAAAATGAATTATAAATTCATTTGTTCACTATTGAAGCATGGTTACTCCCATTCCTCCATTACCTCTCATTTTACACCTCATTTCCAATTATCAAATAAATGGAAAATACATAATGAGGTGGCCACCTTCTAGAAGGAAAACTGTAATAAATAGGGATTTCCAACTACTGTACAAATATACCAGCAATCAGATAAAAATCCGAACGCCCAAAAGAGATAGTATAACACGAAGAACGTAATACTAGAATATATATATCGAAATACATATATGCAAATTATTAAATCAATACTTGACTTAATAATCCGGCTCAGACCCGAGCCGGCTAGTATTACAAACTGTCCGATCGAAAAACCGAGTACTAAGTACATCAATCGATCGAACCCTGCACGTATCCAATACGGCTACTACATCGTTTTGCCTGGATCAGGGAAACCCTCTGTGTGGGACTCTAAAGACTCGATAGTACTCTGGCAGTGGGTTTAACCACAAGCACGTCAGCGGTACTAGCTGTACGTAACGGCTGCCCAGGTACCTGTCGAAAAGGAAGGCCGACGAGCAAGCTCGTCCGAACTCCTACTGAGCCTGTCCGTGACAATATCCGTACAGTCCCGTCTCTTCGTCAAAGAGTATCGCATACCGGGTCTAGGGGATGGTGAACGTCAAACCCTAATAACCTGATAAGTCGTGCCGATGTGGTTCAGGACCAATCCGAGAAACTACTGATCAGCCTATCAGTAGATCCCAACTGCCTTGGCCAAGGTCTTATGGTCCTGACAAATCGAATCACAGTGCGATATCGACTTCCTATACCGGGAGAGACGAATCCCCGACAATCGCTCACTGCCTCAATGTGGCTCGGGACTGAACCCAACCAAAACCTGTTTGCACGACTCAGTAGAGCCGTGGTAGGGTAGTGATCAAAGCTCAGTGGGAACTCACACGAGACAAATGCCGATCTCGGGTCCAAAGACTAACCTGTACACATGTCACCTGAGAACTTCCATCTGATGATAGGTATAGTACCACACGGAAGTTCTCGGCGAGTCCGTCCAGTAAACTCACACCCTAGTGAGCACCTGTATACGATCTTAGGTTCATCAGACCAATGGCTGCCGGACCAACCATCCCCCGACGGGGTAGAAACATATACACCAGTCTACTCTGGAGTATCAATGCCCATTCTCGATACTCACGCGACTAGGGACCATTAAAGGATGTGCTTATAGACTACCCTGCTCCCACAAGTATGATCGCCATGACAACGCAGGTAGTCAAGCAAGATCCTAGGGGCTTTATCAACATGTAACCGCAATATGTAATAACGAGTATGACATATGCCATGTTAAGATAAAGACAAACCACAATAGTATACTACCATATCGAGTCTTTATCAATATGTGCAAACCAGATATATCAACAATACAAATAAATACACATACCATGACAAAGACAAGTCGAATAATATACTATAAAACTGAGTAAGATTGTTCTGTACATACATCTCCCTAGTATCCATATGTGTATATATACAATACTGGCCTCTAGGGCATATACATCCAACAGTTGAACCCTTGTTTTGTTTTGGGAGAATTAAATTCTCATATTGGGTTAAACCCTAGTTTTGTTTTGGGAGAATTAAATTCTCTAAACTCAATTCCCCCTCTAAGTTTCGGATCTGCATGGCAGGATCTCAACCGATGAGAATTAAATTCCCAATCTATAGGGAGATGTGCTTCTGCAGATCTTCAACTAGAGGAAGAACTAAGTTCTTTGTAGAAGAGTTAAACTCTTAGATTTTGAGAATTAAATTCTCCGTTTAAAGTTTTGATTCCCTTTCTTTTCACACCTAGGGTTTTCTTTTTTGAGAATTAAATTCTCCTATATTTTCTTCTCTCTTGAGAATTAAATTCTCCTTTCTCTGTTTTTCTCTCCAAAAAGGTAGATCCCTTCTCTTCTCTTCTTGGTTCCTATTTTTAGGAGAAAGAAAAGAATCAATTTGTTTTGTGAATCTTTCATTGAAAGATTTTAATTGATTTCATAATTAATATGATCCTTTAGATCACACAATGAATTTTATTCACCGTTGGATTTTAAATCCAAAGATATTCTGTTTGTTATTTTCAGTGAGATTTAGGGAAAATCTTTCCTTGTCTAAGATTTTTTCCATAAATTGGTGATTTTTAATCACCCTTGGATCTTTAATCCAACGGTCCCCATAATCATTTTCCATTTGGAAAGATTTAGAAGCTTTCAGAATTTAATTTTATTAAACTGTAAGGCTTTCGAAGCCAGTCACGTGCTGACACGTGACCCTTGGTCATGTATGAGCACGTGACCCCCAATTGAGTCCTTTTCTCATCGTTTATTTACGCTTCAGTTTTAACCATCACGTGTCAACACGTGATCATTGGTCACGTGTGAGCACGTGATACCACTTTGAGGTATTTTCTTCAGCCATTTGTTTTTATTTCTGTTTTAACTATCACGTGTCAACACGTGACCATTGGTCACGTGTGAGCACGTGACCCCCAATTGGGTCCTTCTTCAGCCGTTTGTTTTTATTTCTGTTTTAACTATCATGTGTCAACACGTGACCATTGATCACGTGTGAACACGTGATACCTCATTGTGGTAATTCCTGATTTTTTAATCAGGGAACAGTGCATAGCATATTTGCTGATAACTTTTGATCCCTGATGAATTATGAAGCCCATAATATATCAAATCGAAGGGTTTTTCGAGATGCTTCCAATATCATCATAATTTAGCTGTTTCTCCTTCAGGAGTTTATCAAAATACAGGTCGGAAGATACTGGTTCGCATTTTCTTAAGCGTATCGCTGCCATTTGATACCTTGAACTCTTTTGCGCAGAAATTTTTGGCGAGAACAGAGCCTTGCTCTCATGAACTTATAGATCTAAACAGATCTTTCCTTGGGGTTTTTTATCCCATGAATCAGAGCTCTGCTCTTTTGATAATACGTAGATCTTTTGATCTTTTGATGAAGAACTCTTGAGAGTTTCTTCATGGATCTTTAAGATCCCAGAATTTTAATTCTCAAGCATTAATTTTGATAATCCTTGATGGATTTTCTATCATGATTACAGAGCTAGGCTCTTCTAAGGAATTTTAGTCCTTCATGAGCAGAGTTTGACAAGTGTCATTCTGTTACAGAGTTTTGCTCTGAAAGGGAGATTTTCTCCTTCTCCTGAGGGATTTCTCATTCAATGAGAATATTCTTTGAGAATTTCCTCATTAATTGACAGTCTCATCCAATGATGAGGCTGTTTTAGTAATTGATGCATTGTCATCTGAATTTTGTGGGTCCCCCTTTGGTCCCCTTTCCACTGCATTGCAGTGTGGTACAAATTATAAAGTACCATGTGTCGGAAATTAAAAAATTAGAACACTGACAGTTGATTTCCATCCCTTCTTTTTTTTTTGCAGGCAACATGTCTTTCGATGCTTCATTCCCATTTGTTCGTTCAGAGGGAGGATTCCCTGGAGCACCCGTAGACCGGGAGGTCCTAGCTTTGATTAGAGACCATGATCCGGAACATAAGAATCTTCACCTTTGGGGATCATGGTACAATCGGATTATCATGGGTCGACAAAGCTTCTCATACGCGGTGCCTTCGGAGCCTATCACGGCGATCCATTACGCCAACTCACCCCCGGTGAACTACGCCGTGGAGATGGTTAATTGGACTTCAGAAAGCCTTCTTCAACCCGCTATAGCTTCGATTCCCGTTCAGCCTCCCATGGTTTTAGATACATTGGGACGCCGTATTTGTCAAGGCGAAGCATGGCCGTGGTGGCAACCATATAATATAGGTCTGATTCCCCGTCATCCGATCGGTTATCTGCAATGGGCCTGCTACATTCTGTCAGCGAAGAAGTCGCAGTTGATGAGGCTTGGGTTGTATACCGCTGTTTATGCTTCTCTCTTCCAATACCCTACGCTTCCCACCTGGTGGGTTAAGGCCTTTTTGGAGCAGTGGAATATCCCTACTCACACCTTCCTCTCACTGGACCGGGAAGTGCCAATCTCTTTAGAGGAGTTTACAGAAGTTTCCGGCTTACCGGTCATAGGGGAGCATTATGAGGAGCTGCTTCCCACGGACGAATATGTCTTCGGTGCTAAGCCAGTGATAATGGGCCTTACTCCGGTGAATGCTGTTCAACACTAGTTTCCCAGTCTGATCAAAGTGTTGAATATCTACGAGTGCCTTTTTCTCGAATCTGGGAGTCGCGGGGTTAGTTTCGAGGATTTCATCGCTCGCTTCCTTCACCCGAAAGTCTTCTCGACGGAAGCTGCTAAATTCGCCACGCTTGATGACCCTTTCGGTTTAGGTTTGGACAACCTGCCAGCGTCGGAGGTAGATCAGAAGAGTTTCTTCCTTCCTAACTCCCCGGTTGTTCCTTTTACGGAGATTGCAATCCCTGAGATGGATGAGGAAGCATTCTTTTTGGGATTTCTTAGGCTATGGTCGAGCTGATTCGTGCTCCCGATGCACCTTCGCCGTATGAGGCCATCTGTCTTTTACCCAGCTCACCAAATGACTATTGGGGTAAAAGTGGTTGTCGGGGTCGCCGGCTTAGCCCATCTGTATCACGGCCTTAGTCAAGCGGCGGATGCTACTGAACCTGGAGTACCGCATGTGATCTTCTCGATGCATTATTTCATGTCATGGCTCGAGCTACATGCACTTGGTGTTTTTGGTATCTATAAAAGGCCTTCATTCTATGACAGGTGCAGTTTTCCTCGGATTATGCGATTGGTCGGCGCCTCAATTGTAAATCCGTCGCCACGGGACGCCAGAGCTTTGCTCCTTCGTCCCCGCACAGTTGGAGACGGGATGACCTTCACCGACAAGGTGTTAACCATCGGAAAGGCGTCTACCACAACAGTGCGGTCATTGCAGGATATTTTCAAAGATGGAGCCTCAGTTCTGACAGCTCGGGAGACCCTCCATTTATATTCTATCAGACCGGGCTTCCTGGTGTTTAGGCAAAATGACGTGGCGCTCTTCATGAGATATAACCCGCATCGTTTTGCTCAACAATTGAGCTATAATCAAGGAGTGCCGTTGGAGGCTTTCTTGCTGGAACCCACTGCCACTGAAGAAGGGATACGAAGCGCGCTTCATCACTTCATGCGTCTGAATACGGGCTCTTACTTTTTTATCAGCGAGCCGAGTTGTGTCCCACGGATCCTTAATACATATACGGCATGGTACCAGCATTCGACGGGCGCCGTTATTAAGGAAGAAAGGAGTTTGCTACTTGATCGCAAAAGTGCACCTCCTGCCAGTGATCGTAAAGTCCCTTTGAAGCGATGGATCGCTATACCCCCTCCGCTAAGAGAGGTTGCTTTAGTCGAGCCTCCACGCGCGCTAAGCCCCACGCGTGGATTGCCTCATGCTCCTGTAGAGACGGTGAATGTGCCGAAAGCCCCGTGCTCCCGTGGAGACAGTAAATGTAGCTTCCCCCGAATATGGTGTGGGCTCGGATATCGGGACTCGCCGTCCCAAAGTGCCCACGAAGCGCAAGCTGGTTTTGGCTGCGACCGGAACTCGCGCACAGAAGAAGAAGGAGTTGTTCCTCTCCCTTGATGTCGTACTCGGCCTAGAGCTTTAAGCTCCTCTTACCGAAGGCCTAAGTGAGTATGGAACCAATGAGGGTCTCTTCATAGCGTCAGCAGACACTGATCTCGATGCCGCCATTGATGCTTCTGAGCGACTCGCAAGGCACTAAGCGAAAATAGCCGCCCTCGTGCAATCAAGTAAATATTAGTCGCACTTTTGTCATTGCGTTATATCTTTATTTTTATTATCATGTCTTGACTGACATTCTTCTTTTTGTAATAGGCTTTACTACTGAAGAGGCTCTGGCGGCTTCCCTCAGGACTTTTGAGGAGGAGGAGAAGAATCGTGCTCTATTCGGCATTGGTATGTTTCGGCTTATTGAGTCTTCATTCTCCTTATTATGGACAATATAACCCTTTCTTTATCTCATCGTAGGGACCACAATGCCGGTCCTGCAAGGTGATGTAGAGACTCTTCCCGGGCCAGCCACCGAAGTCCCGGCCTCTTCGGTACTACCGAAGGAGGCATTGCTCAAAAAATCGATGATTGAAGCCTTGAAGGCTCTGGAGGTAACCCTTAATGCGGACGACGACGCCGTGCTGAAGGAGGCTTCTAAAAGTTCTGTTGTGACGGCCCGGGAGGAAAGGAAGCGCCTGAGGTGCGCAGCAAGGGAACGTAGTGCTGCTTTGGCTGCGGGGGCAGGTTCAAGCGTCGTTACTCCCGCTGCTATTCCTTCAGAGGAGTTCCCGGTTGCCTTGTATACTACTCATAGACGGGCGGCACGTGCATCTCGGGAAGCCAATGGTAAATCGACCCCAGGTAATGTGTTTTGAAGCTTCATTGTCAAAGCTTTAAACTATCAGTTCTTATATATTTTGTCCTGCAGGGCCGAGCCTTACTGAAGGAGTGGCAGCGACCGTTGAGCCTGAGGGGGCGGTGGAGGAGGTGGCTGCTGAACCCGGGGCGATGGTAGGCGATGTGACCGTAATTGTCGAGCCCGAGATAGTGGCTGACGAGAAAGTTACGACTGCTATGCCCAAGATAGCTACCACTGCCGAGCGCGAGGCAGCGGCGGATGAGACAGTTACTACAGCCGAGCCTGAGGCAGCGGTGGATGAGACGGCTACCACGGCCCACCTAAGGTAATGGTGGATAAGACGGCTACAATCACTGAGCCCGAGGTTGTGGCGAGCGAAATGGGTACGATTGTTGGGCCCGAGATGGCCGCTCGTTCTTAAGAGTCGGGCACCGCCCCGATCATCACTCTTCCCGCTTACGGTTCTTTGCCGTCTCCTGGCGTCACAAGTGTGACGACGGCTCTCGTGGAGTCAGGGGATGAAGCGATGGGGGTAGGGGGTGGGGTGAGACCACCCCGATAGAGGAGGGAGACGCCGTTGTTGAATCAAGTGATGCCCTCGTCATGGCTCCGGCTGGTGACTCTTGAGGTAGATTTTAGGTTACCGCCCTTCTTTTTATTCTGCAATCTTTCTTAACAAGGTTTATCTTGTTTCTAATGCAGTTTCGGCTAGTGCAAATGCCGAACTACTTGAGACAGCACCGTCAGTCACCGCCTTGACGGTAACCACCTCTCTGCCTTCTCTCATACCATTGCAGATGCTGGAAGGTATGGATTTGTGACCCATCAGTCTTGTCTCTCGGCTGTATAATTCCTGTACTGACATTGCGTCATCACATTTTTGCAGGAGTCCTTTTTGACCACCTGTACCAGGTGCTGCACCCACATTTCTCCTTCTTGTCGAAGATTAGTCCCCCTGCTGGTATAGGTGATTATTTTTTCTAAACTACGTCCTTTTCTTCAACGGGCAGTCGCATTACTGCTAACTCTTCTTCATATTGCTTGTAGCCTTACGAATTGAAGGGGGAAACGATGTTGTCGTTGCGCCCCCAGTACTCCCAGCTCTACCCCCTGCTGCAGCCGTTATAGTAAACTTTACTTTTTGTGTATTTTCTTTATTTCCTGAGCCGACATCTGATTATGATCTATTTTGCAACAATCACATCGACTCCAGCCTCGTTCGAGTCTTGTATTATAATGCCGGCAGGGCCTTTTTCCAGGCGTCCATCATCCAAAGGTGCTGTGACTAGTCTAAGGATGCTGAACGAGTATATCGAGGAGTTTGACACAGAGATTCCCACATCTGCTGCGGATTTTTCCGCAGAGGTTAACCATATGCTGGTGACGCTCATGAACTTTCATGGTGAGGGCGTCGTTGAGTCTTGGGTTAATCGCTGCAGGGAGATCGAGGCTTGTTTGCATGAGCTTGAGCTTAGGCGTCCCGCGCCTAAGATTCTGGCTATGAGCGCTCAACGGGCTGCTTGGATCGAGCAGAGCGCTTCTTACTTCCGCCATCTTGAAAAAGGAGTGGCTTTAAAGCAAAGAGAATGTAAAGAAACTTCGAGCGAGTCCACTCGACTGCATGCTGAGGTCGACACTAACGCTGCCCAGTTAAAAGTTATTTTCGAAAGTCTTCTGCGATGTATCTCTGATGGGTTAACATTGAGGAAGAAGCTCGAAGTCGTCGAGCGGGATGCACGAGATCATGAAGCAGCTTAGCGGGCCGTCGAAGAACAACTCTCGTCTTACTTGCAGTAGCGAGCCCAGGTCGAAGCGGAGTTGGCCGCGGCAGCTGATCAGGAAGAGGGGCTGAGGGAAGTGCGCGAACGGCTGACTGGATTATTAAAAGCGCTTTCTTCTCAATAAAAATTTTGTACCTTTTGTAATTTTGAATGAAATGTACTTGTTCTTTTATTCTTTCATATGATGTATTTTGTACCCAATCGCATTCATGAATAAAAGATACACGTTCTTCGTAATGTCTTGTGTCATCTCTCTGCTTTCTTTTTTTTCTTGCTGTGTTGTTGCCATGTGATTTTAGCGAGTGCGATCTATAGGTAGCATATAGCTATCAATCTTGGATTCTTTGCAGGGCAGTGGTAGCTTAGAAGACAGGGTTAGAATCTGTCACCTAAGACTTTTCAACTTTATGAGCCGTGAGGGTCTCATAAAGAATTTTCTCCCTACCGGTCGAGAGGATCCCGTAGGTGTAATTTCTCCTTAAGAATCGTGAGGATTCTTAAGTGCGTTTTCTCTTGAAAGTCGTAAGGATCTCAGAAGAGAATTTACTCCCTTACGAGTCGTGAGGATCCGCAAGTGATGGGTGAAGTTTTCCTTATCTGCATTTCACGGAGTTATGGGTTGCTCTGGATGCTTCCCACTGGTTCACTGTCGTGTTTGGCGAGGACCAGGCTTCGCTCTGGACGTTTTCCAGGATACCGTAGTTTAAAAACATCGCGGTCGAGGTTAAGGACATCAAAGTCCGTGGATTTTAAGGACTCCACTGTCCGTCGTTAGTTTTAAGACATCACGGTTGAGGTTAAGGACATCATAGTCCATGAGTTTAAGGGCCTCATAGTCCAATGTTAGTTTTAAGACATCACGGTCAAGGTTAAGGACTTCATAGTACGTGGATTTAAGCACTCCATAGTCCAATATTAGTTTTAAGACATCACAGTCAAGATTAAGGACATCATAGTCCGTGGATTTAAAGACTCCACAGTCTGATGTTAGTTTTAAGACATTACGGTCGAGCTTAAGGACATCATAGTCCATGAGTTTAAGGACCTTACAGTCCGATGTTAGTTTTAAGACATCACGGTCGAGGTTAAGGACATCATAGTCCATGAGTTTAAGGACCTCACAGTCCAATGTTAGTTTTAAGACATCGCGGTCGAGGTTAAGGACATCATAGTCCATGAGTTTAAGGACCTCACAGTCCGATGTTAATTTTAAGACATCACAGTCGAGGTTAAGAACATCATAGTCCGTGGATTTAAGGACCCCACAGTCCGTGAAATGTGTGGTTGTCGGGATCCGTCACCTCTTTGAAGGCGTTGAGGAATTACAATGACAAATACCAAAGGAGTGAAGAGATGTACCCTTGAACCAAGGTAAAATTAGTTTAAGGACATTACGGTCCATTGTTAGTTTTAAGACATCACGGTCGAGGTTAAGAACATCATAGTCCGAGAGTTTAAGGACCTCACAGTCCGATGTTAGTTTTAAGACATCACGGTCGAGGTTAAGGACATCATAGTCCGTGGATTTAAGGACTCCACAGTCCGTTGTTTGCTCTGGATGCTTCCCACAGGTTCACTGCCGTGTTCGGCGAGGACCAGGCTCTGCTCTGGATGCTTCACACAGGTTCACTGCCGTGCTCTGCGAGGACCAGGATCTACTCTGGACGTTTTCCACGGGGTCAGAAGTGATATAATCCGCGTTCCACGTAGCCAGGAATTTTTCTCTTGATGCTTCCCACGGGTTCACTGCCGTGTTCGGCGAGGACTAGGCTCCACTCTGGATGATTCACACGGGTTCACTGCCGTGCTCTGCGAGGACCAGGATCCGCTCTGGATGCTTCACACGGGTTCACTGCCGTGCTCTGCGAGGACCAGGATCCGCTCTGGACATTTTCCACGGGGTCAGAAGTGACATAATCCGCGTTCCACGTAGCCAGGAATTTTGCTCTGGATGCTTCCCATGGGTTCACTGCCGTATTCTGCGAGGACCAGGCTTCGCTCTGGATGCTTCACACGGGTTCACTGTCATGCTCTGCGAGGACCAGGATCAGCTCTGGACGTTTTCCACGGGGTCAGAAGTGACATAATCCGCATTCCACGTAGCTAGGAATTTTGCTCTGGATGCTTCCCATGGGTTCACTGCCGTGTTCTGAGAGGACCAGGCTCTGCTCTGGATGCTTCACACGGGTTCACTGCCGTACTCTGCGAGGACCAGGATCCGCTCTGGACGTTTTCCACGGGTTTAGAAGTGACATAACCCGCGTTCCACATAGCCAGGAATTTTGCTCTGGATGCTTCTCACGGGTTCACTGCCGTGTTCTGCGAGGACCAGGCTCCGCTCTGGATGCTTCACATGGGTTCACAGCCGTGCTCTGCGAGGACCAGGATCCGCTCTGGATGTTTTCCACGGGGTCAGAAGTGACATAATCCGCGTTCCACGTAGCCAGGAAGGGTTGACTTTATCCGCATTTAGTCGGAGTTTGACTCTCGGTCGTCTGTACACCGCCGTGTCATGAAACTGGGAGTTGCCGTTCTTCCATTTTTCTTAATGTTGTGTGTGTTGTAATGAGACGAATGCTGAGATGCTCTCCAGGCTATCTGTGAACCGTCGAGGGTTGGCTTCTTCTTTTGATGAAACCTGGGGAGCAGGAGTGTGATTCCTTCTTTGTTTACGCCCCTGGATTGTATACAGGGATTGATGTGATATCACCTGTAGGGCATAAATTTCATTTTTATTTTTCAATTCTTTCCGCGATGCTCTATCATTTCAGCTTTTATATCGCGAAGGTCGCGATTTCCCCATCATTTCGGCTATTTTTCGCGGTGCCCAATCATTTCGGCTATTTATTTTATTTTTACTCGCTGCTTTTTATTGCGAGTTGCCCAATTATTTCGGCTATTTTGCATGCATACATTTTTTTACTTGCTACTTCTGTTGCAAGTTGCCCCGTCATTTCGGCTATTTCGTATGCATGTGTGGCTTTTCGCTGCAAGTTTGGGATTAGACACCGATTTCGGCATCAGCACCGCTACAACTGGGATATTGCCAGGAGAGAATCATCATTTGCCTCTGTCGATGTCGAACAAAGGTGGATTAGCGAACAGGGTTAGGATCCTGTCGACTAAGGCTTTTGACTTTATGAGCCGTAAGGGTCTCATAAAGGTATTTCTCTCTGCGAGTCGTGGGGATCTCGTAGATGCGTTTTCTCCTTAGGAATCGTGAGAACTCCTCAGTGTATGTTCTCTTATAAGTCGTAAGGATCTTACAAGAGGGCTTTCTCCTTATAAGTCGAGAGGACTTATAAGGGTTGTTCACCGTGTAGACATATCCCTAGTCACGTATGGGACTTTGTTAAGGAAATGTTCATTCGTGCCCGTGGATTGTATACAAGGGTCAGCATTGAGCCGCTTGTAGGCTGTATTGGAGGTTGTGGGGGCTGCTTAAGAACATGTTCAGGTCTCTGTAACTTAAGACTTTTGAATCTTATGAGCCGTGAGGGTCCCATAAGAGGGTTCTCCCTACGGGTCGAGAGGATCCCGTAGGTGTAATTTCTCCTTAGGAATCGTGGGGATCCCTAAGTGTGTTGCTCCCTTGTGAGTCGTAAGGATCTCACGCGGGTGATTTCTCCTTACAAGGTCGAGAGGACCTTGCAAGTGTCTTTTAACGAGGTTGTGCCCTTTCGGGTTTTCACAAACACTCGCCGGTAGCCTTGCTATTTTTACTCACGGAGCCCTTTCGGGTTTTCATCCGTGCCCATTTTGCTTATGGACATACCGTTTTCCTTTTTTTTTGTTTATTCCTTTTTTTTATTCTAACGAGATTGCGCCCTTTCGGGTTTTCACAAGACTCGCCGATAGCCCTGCTGTTTTTACTCACGGAGCCCTTTCGGGTTTTCATCCGTACCCATTTTGCTTATGGACATACCTTTTTTTTTGTATCAGCTTTGGGATGCTGCAATCCACCATAGTTTATCGACATCTCGGTCAATAGCTAGTTTTAGGAAATAGTGGTCCGTTGGTAGTTTAAGGACGTTTCGGTCCGTTGTTAGTTTAAGGACGTTTCGGTCCGTTGTTAGTTTAAGAACGTTTCGGTCCGTTGTTGAAGAAGGCATGTCACTACTTATAGAGTTTGGGCTTAGGAAGATAGCGAGCGGACATAGTCGTCGTCATCTTTTATTGACCTGGGTCGTGACTCGTCAAGCGTAGTACTTCTTCAGGAAGCGACCGTTTATCGGTCTGAAAGGTCTTTCGCCATGCATGTCGATGAGCAGATAGGCTCCACCTTGGTAGACCTTGTCTATGATGTACGGGCCTTCATAGTTTGGCTCGAATTTCCCCCGTTTAGCACGATTAGGGATCATAGGTCTTTTGACGACTAGCACGAGTTCGCCTTGGCGGAATGTCCTCGGCCTAGTCAATCTTTCGTAAGAGCGCGTCATCTTTGCTTTATAAGCCTCCAGATTTTGTTGCGCTATGAGCCGAGTTTCATCAAGGGCATCGATCTCCTCAAGCCGAAGGTGAGCATTCTCTTCGTCCGTTAGCTCATAATGGACTGCCACTCATAGAGAGGGTAACTCTATCTCGAGGGGGGTACCGCTTCTGTACCGAATACCAACGCGTACGACGTTGTGTTCGTGGCCGTCTTGAACGTGGTTCGGTACGCCCAGAGAGTTTCATGCAGTCTCTCGTGCCAGTCCTTCTTATTTCGGGACACCGTTTTCTTCACGATCTTTGTCAAGGTCTTGTTGAAAGCCTCAGCTAGACCGTTAGCTCGGGGATTATAGACTGATGAATATCTCCAGTCTATGTTATGTTATTGTGCGAAGCGGCTGATCTTGTGGCTTCTGTAGGCTGGCCCGTTATCGGAGATGATCCGTCGCGGAGTTCCAAATCGATAAATAACGTGCGTCTTGAAGAAGTGGAGGATATTCTCCGTCTTCACTTCCCTCAGCGGTACTACTTCTGCCCATTAGGAGAAGTAATCAGTCATCGCCAAAATGAATCGATGTCCTCTGGACGATGCTGGTTCGATGGGGCCAATTATGTCAGTTCCCCACATTTCGAACGACCAGCTAACTACTGTCGGGTGTAATGGATTTGGGTGCTGATGGATAAATTCTCCGTGGATCTGGCATGAGTGGCATTGCTTCGCATACTCAAGGCAGTCCTGGATCATCGTGGGCCAATAATAACCCATCCGCTTGATCTTCAGCTTCATCTTTGGTCCGGCTTGGTGAGAACAGCAAAGTCCGTCGTGAACTTCTTGGACGACTCTTTTCGCCTCTTCAGGTCCCACGCATCTCAACCACAGAGAATCAAATGACCTCTTGTACAGAGTGTCATTGACGAAGGCAAAAGATAGGGCTCGCTTCATGAGCTGATGTTTTGTGGACGCATCTTCAGGCGTTCGACGGGATTTGAAGTAGTCTATAAAGACTTCTATCCAATCCTCAGCCTTTTCCTGGTCCTTTATTTGCAGAGTCATTTGCTCGGTCGCTCCCTTTTCCTTAGACGGCTCCGGAGATATTTCTGCCGGTGCGAGGATCCGACGACTTTGCACAACAATCCTCACGTCATCGAGGTTCTCATCGGCCAATTCCTTAGCGAGCTTGGCTAACACGTCCGCCTTGCTATTTTCCGCACGCGGTATACTTTCCAAGGTGTAGGAAGGTATTTGGGTCAGCAATTGCTGTACCCTCTCGCCGTACTTTACCAACTCTGGTTTGCACGTCTGGTAGTTGCCATTTACTTAACTAACAACCAGTTGGGAGTCTCCGAATATGAAGAGGTTTTCAATTCCCATGTCGATGGCGATCTCGAGGCCTGCTATCAAAGCTTCATACTCGGCTTCATTGTTTGTCCTCGGCTCTGCTAAGGAGAAAGCAAAGCGCATTATCCCTCTTTGTGAGGTCACGAAGATAAGGCCTACCCCTGATTTGACTATGGGAGTATTTTGTTTGCGCTTCTTCATCGAAGATGCTCCATCAAAATAAAGTTCCCACCGGGTATGACCCTCGTCGATCGTGTCAAACGCATGTTCGTCTGGCAGTTCGCAATTCAAAGGAGAATCGGCAGGTATCAGATGCTCAGCGAGGAAGTCGGCGATAGCCTGGCCTTTCACTGCCTTAAGAGGCTGATAGGTTATTGAGAACTCCATCAAGAGTAGGGCCCATTTAGCGAGTCTCCCCGTCAATATGGCCATCGACATCAAGTATTTGAGAGGATCCACCTTCGATATGAGACGGACTTCATGCGCCAATGCATAGTGCCTTAGCTTCGTTATCGCGAAGATCAATGCCAGGCAGTGTTTTTCGATGGGAGAATAATTGCTTTCTGCCCCCAGGAGAACTCGGCTCAAGTAGTAGAGAGCTCTTTCTTTCCCTTGGTCGTTCTCTTGTGCCCATAATGCGCCTAAGGAACCTTCGAGGGCTGTCGTATAAACAATGAGAGGCTTTCCCTTGACCGGAGCGGCTAGCACCTGCGGATTCTGCAGGTATTGCTTAATTTCGTCCAGTGCACCTTGGCATTTGTGATCCCAGACGAACGGGGTCCCTTTCTTCATCAATTAACTGTACGGACGGCACTTGCCAGAGAGATTGGCTATAAATCGCCGGATATACGCGAGCTTCCCTTGGAGAGACCGCAATTGTTTGAGAGTCCTTGGTGGGGGCATTTCCATAATCTCCTTGATCTTTGACGGATCTACCTCAATGCCTCGGTGTCGGATGATGAATCCTAAGAATTTGCCTGAGGAAACTCCGAACGCGCATTTGAGAGGATTCATCTTCAAGTTGTATTGCCGAAGGCGTTGAAACACGATCTTCAGATGCTTGAGATGTTCCTCGTATGATTTGCTTTTCACCACGAGGTCGTCGATATAGCATTCGACGATTTCATGTATAAGGTCATCGAAGATCTTGGTCATGGCCCTCTGATAGGTGGCACCTGCGTTCTTTAGACCGAAAGGCATCAACTTGTAGTAGAATATGCCCAGAGGGGTTCGGAAAGTAGTATGCTTCTGGTCTTCAGGATGCATCTTTATCTGATTATATCCTGACGATCCGTCCATGAAGGAGAAAACCTCATGAGTGGACGTATTGTCTATCATTAGCTCGGTGACCGGTACCGAGAAGTCATCCTTCGGGCAAGCTTTATTGAGATCCCAAAAGCCCACGCATATGCGCACTGTCCCGTTCTTCTTCATCACTGGGACGATGTTGGCGATCCAGTCAGGATACTGAACTTCTTGGATGAAGCCGGAGTCGATTAACTTCTTGACCTCGGCGTTGATACTCATCTCAAGCTCGAGCCGCATTCTTCTTGGTGCTTGTTTGATTGGCTTAACGTCCAGGGATATCGCCAATTTATGGACAGCAATCTTTGGATCTAGTCCTGGCATTTCGGAATAGTTCCATGCGAAGCAATCTCTATGCTGCATAAGCACGTCTTTTAGCGCAGCCACCCTTTCTTCAGATAGCAGCTCACTAACGAATGTCGGTTGCGGGTCACTTGCCGTCCCCAAATCAATCTTCTTGAGGTTATCTGCAGTAGTATATATTCCATCTTCCAGCTCTTTTGGCGCCGGTGGAAACTCTGAGATCACCTCGTCATCATTGTTTTCGAAGCACCAGGGGAGGTCATCCATATTCTTGGGTTCTTCTTTTGATATCGTTATCATATGACAAGTACGAGCTCGCTTCTAAAACCGATGTGGATCTGGGTCTCCTCTCATGGATTTGGGTTCATGCTTCTGCGGCGGAGTTATCCTCCAACTGTCGGATAGAGCGAACTTGCCGAGCTGATATTGATCTTCGACCCAGTTTTTGAAGGTGAAGCAGTCTTCGAGAGGGTGTCCTATTGCTCGATGATAAGAGCAATAGTCTGGATGAGAGACCTCGTTAGCTTGCTTAGGGTGTTTGGACTCCGGAAGTGTAATCATTTGATGTTTTATAGCGAGGTCAAGTATCTTCTTTTTCTTGTCTTGAGGAAAAGAGTATGCTCGACTCATCTTCTTCATAAGGGACAAATCCGGACCGCTCGATTCCCGATCGCGTGACTTCTTGGTCCTGCTTTGTCGCTGTCAAATGCCTTTTCCGCTCTTTGACTTGTTTTGGCCTCTGCGTCGATCCTTTTGAGGTTGACAGGGAGGGGCATTTTCATCTTTTGCAGCCTGTTGAAGAAGGTGCTGAGTCCTGGATTTCTCGTAGATGGCCATTTCGTGATTATGGTCATCTCGAACTTTTTGACCAGCTTCCCTTATAAGCTTGCCCATTTGTTCTTCGAACGACGGACTGGGAATTTTCACGTCGGGAGCTCTTTCTGGTTCAGGGTTAGCATTTTCCTATTGAGCATCTCATTCTTCATCAAAGTCATGTAAGACGTAGCAGTCACGGAGTAGCTCCCGTTTCTTGGACCGAACATATACAAGCCCGATCGCTTCCATTCTCCCGTTGGGCAACTTGCGCTGAGTTCCGGGAACATTCCAGATCCTGTCATAGAACTTAGCTTTTCGAGCGGTCTGTTTGAAGGGTATCCCTTGGTGCTTCAATAGCCTTTTCAAGCCTTCTGTGTAATATCTAGGCAGACGGATGGGCTGGAGCCTGTCAAGTGTAGAATCCACGCCATGCCAAACCTCTTTCTCCACTCTTGTTTCCGTGGATCGTTAGAATAGGATTGCCTGCTCACCTTTTCGCCTGGGAGGGACGTAAAATGTTTGTAGCTCTTGTACGCTATAAGGTTCAAGTGCGTCAAGATCTTTGTAATGCTCCCGCGGAATCATGGTAATTTGCAAACTCTGATTATCACCAACGAATGCTTGTATTGGTGGCCGAGCGGAGAATATAGCTTGGACATCATCTTCTGAGTCGCTGCCAAAGATCAACATAGGAGCGGACGGTCCCGGCTTGTTGTACTGGGGTGGACCTGAATAAACTATCTCTTCCTCTTCCTCGGTATCACTCCCGAAGAGAGGAATGGTGGTGATAGCTTTGTTCTCCGGTTTGCAACATCTTTCTGTGTCCTCGAAATCTGGCAAAAAGTATTTTGCATCTTCGTACTTGCGGACTTCATTCACGGAGAATGGGTTCAGCTCTTCTGTTACGGTATACTCGAGACCATCCTTAAAGTATTTTATACACTGATGTTGTGTAGAAGGGATGATGTTGTACTCGTGTAACCAGGGCCAGCCGAGCAAAGCGTTATAGCAGGTCTTGGCGTCAATGACGTGAAATTTAATATCCGTGACAAGTAGCCCAAAGCGCAGCGTCAGTATCATAGACCCGAGAGTCCGTGATGACTGGGAGTCGAAACCAGAGATGGTGATTTTATCACGAGCGAGGTGTTGAACACTCATGCAGATTTCCTTCAACACTCGCACGTTGAGGAGATTGACAGAGGACCCATTGTCGACCAGGATTTTACCTATCTTGATGTCATGACAGTATCCGGAGACGTAAAAGGGACGATTGTGTTCGCACGTCCCAAGGAGGAGATCTTCATCGCCGAAGGTAATATCGGCTGTGTGTACTTCTTCCAGCTCATCCTTCATCTTTTCTTCAGCGAGAAAAGCTTGGAATTGCTCTGGTTCTTATAGCGCTTTGATCAATGAATCTCTTGCTTTTTGGATAGTAGAAGGGCGTCGAGAATACTGAGCTGCGAGGGTAACTTCCTCAAGTGTGCCAGAACGTTATAGTCCACCTTGTTCTTCTTTGGCGGGTCCTTGGCAGTCAGCTCTTTCATGACTTGGTCATCCTGGGTGATATCCTCAGAGACCTTTTCTTTTCCCTTATCTTTTCTACTCGTGGGTCCGAAATTCTTTTCTGGAAGCGTGCGATTGCGCAGCTGAATGTTCTCATAGGCTTTCGGTTCTTCCTCCTTCTCCAAGGTAGATTCTTTAAAGAGAGGGCCAAGAGCCATCTCTTCATCAGAGTCGCTTCCGAAAGTGAGAACCTGCGATCCCCCGGTGTTAACCATGCGACAGTTACCGGTAGTTCTTTTATACTCATCGGTCGCACTTGTTTGCTCCAGACGAGTTTTGCGTTTCATTCGCTTAAAATGTTGCCGGTGAGCCACATATCCCTGCCACCATCTCTTAAAAGCGTCGCACTCTTCAGTAGGGTGCGAAATCTTTCGATGATATAAGCAGTAGCTAGGATGTGTTTCTGCTTCACCGGGAGTGTTTTCTTCAGAGGGTGGCTGCTTCATTCCCATTAATATGTCTTTAGCAAACCTTTTCCTCGTCTTGAACTTGTTTTTATCCGCGACGGATGTTCCTTGATTCGGCGGGAGTGCCTTGACTCTTTCGTCCAGTCGCCGACGTTTGGCACTTTCAAATACGGCCATCTCACACTCCCGATTGGGTTTACTTTTCAGATGAATCGCATTCTGGAAGGCGTCGATCATTTCGTCTGACGGCCATAGAAGTTCCGGCTCGGGTCCTGCCCCCGGTTTATCTATGCAAGGAGCTTCTTCATCGTTTATTGATGAGTGAGAGATACCGTTTGGTGGTAAGGGCAATAATTGGGATTATTCACTTCGCTGGGTTGCGTTGGTCGCCTTGGATTTAGTAAATTGATGAGCCTGTTGCGCACCGCCAGCTCGAACAGCCTCTTCGTTTTATCCTGCGGGAATGAGTAAGGGCGCTTCATTTTCTCACTGTAATAGCGACGTCTTTCCTCCAATTGATCCGCTAGTCTTGGAGCACTGGGCTGTTGTTGGGTGTTCGCAATGATGGTCGCCTTCCCTTTACCCTTTTCGTTCCGCGGTTCCGGTTTCGGAGGAGACGGTCTATGACCCATCTGGTCCATCTGGGCTAACTTGTCGATTAAAGCTTGGAACGTGGTCAGTTTGAAGAACATCATGAGCTGTGAAATAGTTGCATGAGGGTCTAGGGTGCCCATGAACATGCCCACTGCTGGTGCTTCCTCGACGCGTTGTTCGCATTTTAACCACAGATTTCGCCATCAGATTGCGTATTGAACCCAGGTTTCGCCCGGCTTTACCCTTGCATTGATCAATGCTATTATCGGGGTGCGTTCACTTGCGCTCGCGAATCGCTGGGTGAACAATAACTCCATTTCTGCGAAAGTTTTGGCGGAGTCGTTTGGAAGTTCGGAGTACCACTCAAATGCCGTCTCCGATAAGCTGCCGACGAATTGGCGGAGCAAAAGCTTATCATCGCCCCCGGTGTTGCCGCACAGAGCTCTGAACTTGGCGACGTGCTGGTGGGGATTGCCTGTCCCCTTGTATACGTGGAATTTGGGGATCGTGTAGCCCGGCGGGGTATTTTATCTGGTCATACCAGCCTGGATATGGTCGCCCAGTTTTGACGACTTGGCCGGCCGCTTCATTTGCCTGGTGAACTCTTATTTGCTGAGCGATATAGTCATCCAGGGCGGACTTGGAAATAGTTTCCTCCTTGGCTGCTGAAAGAGCCGGAGGTGGATTTGATATTTCTCCTCTGTCGTCTTCGAGGATAATCGAAGGATCTTCAGCTGGAGGGTCCTGCTGGATCATCATACCCACCATGTCTTGGAACAGAAGAGTCATTTACTTTATATTAGCCGCTTGTTCTGCAGCCTCCTTGTCCTTCTTTTTGAGCATTCTCCGAAGGAATTCAGCATCAGTCTCGTGTTCGTGATGTTGTTCCGATGACGTCTCCGGGCTTTCTTTTGGCCCGGTGAGTGCGGCCATTGCAGTCAGCATCTCCTGAAACTTCTGCTGTTGTTGTTCCTAAGCCCTTGTTATTGATCGGGTGAGCGGTCGGTGGCCCGTCGAAGCGCGGCTATCCTCTTTTCCGTATGCCATGTAAACAATATGCACCACCATGCCCCCCAGACTTAGGGCGTTTGGGCTCAGTGCCTTTGACATTTGTCGCAGGCATGGGGATTTTCTCCGACCTTCTCCTTTTATGAGCGGTCAAAGTTGAGGGGGCCGTCGCAGTGGGCACCCAGATAGCTTTTCGTGGCTTGGCAGGATGGCTTTCTTCTTGTTGAACTTTCGCCCTTTTCTGTAGGCGAGGGTAATCTTGATCAACTACTGAGTTCCGAGCCTGCCGCCAAACTTTGTAGATTTTGGAGGACAGCCGCTGAGGGGACTGTTCGGGGTTGGCTTCCGCAACATTCTCCACCGGAGGAGGAGTTCTTTTCAGTACGGCGGTAGGAGAATTCCTGCGCACCTTATTTAACAGCTCGAAGCTGTTCCCGGTTGGAACAGCAGCATTAATTTCCGCCGTTGGGGCTGGTGGAGTTAGCCCAGAGGGGGAGTTGCCCCCGGCCTTCCTTACTCGGTGCCATTGGCGACATCGAGCGCGTCGAGCTGATGGAGTGTAACGTTTTAAAAATAATTAAATAAATAATTAAATGAATAAAATTGTTTAAGTGAATTTTATGATTTTCGGTAAAGTAAAATGTATTTTTCGTAAAACCAAACCGTGATTGTTTTTCATTATAATTTCAAAAATAGCTATTTTAATTATGTAATTACTAGTAAATGGTGTTTATTTATCCACTTATAAATTTTTAGTTTAATTAAATATTTTTCCTAAATTAATTATTTTAAATATTAACATAAGCTTTATTTTTACACTAAATTAGTGTAAATTACAAATTTGAATGGTTTTAATTTGTAAAAATGAACCATGGCATATAAGAATTTAGTGTGTATCATGCAAAATTTATTTGCAAATTTTCCCATTTTTCTAGAGTTTTCTTGGTTGTTTTAGTAAAGAAATGAAAGAAAATGAAGAAATTCATGAAAAGACATAAAGTGAGATATTATTTGATGAAGTTTCTACACAACTCATGAAACTCTTTTCTCTTTCTCCCTCTCTCCCTTGCTTGGCCGGCCACACCCTCATGGCAGCCCCCCCATTTCCCACTTCATTTTTATTACACAAATTTGTATAAATTTGAAATTTCTAGTTTGCAACCTTAACAATTTTCAACATTTTTCAAGCAAAATACCACAATTCCACCACAAAACGTGATTTTACATGAATTAATGTATTAAACCACAATTCATGATGATAATGATTTAATGAAACCATAAATTATAATTTTAATCTCATTTATTTAGGAATTTCTAAAATCTAGTTTACAAAATAGCAATTTTTATCACAATTTATCAATTATCAATAGAAACTAGCAATCAATTTAAGTTTCCATTCCACCAACAAGTTAATACCCTTATTAAGACCACAATCTAGTGTTACAAATATTAATTGAAATTTTATTTCACCAAAAATTATGTTTTATAGAAACCTAGTTAGCAAAATTCCTAATTTAAACAATTTTAAATGAAAAATTTACAATTCAACAACCATGCAAGATTTTCCAATTCTAAAAGTGTTAAACTAACTATTATAACCCTAATTAATTAATAAAAATTATAACTTGAATTTACAAACCCTAACTTGAATTTTAAAAATTGAACATAGGATTAATTCATTAAATCTAAACATGCTTAAAAGCAACATCTAATAACAAATAAACAAAAGAAGGAAATTTATACCTCCAAAATATGAAATCCAAACAAGAAAATGAGCCTCCAAAATGCATGCTTTCCATCTCCAAATTTCATATAAAAATGAGCATGGAATAAAGGGTATGAAATAAATAGGATTTTGTGGATTTTTATTGAATTTTTTGATGTATTTTTGATGAATTTTTGTAATAAAAATGAAGTGGGAAATGGTGGGGCTGCCATGAGGGTGTGGCCGGCCAACCAAGGGAGAGAGGGAGAAAGAGAAAAGAGTTTCATGAGTTGTGTAGAAACTTCATCAAATAATATCTCACTTTATGTCTTTTCATGAATTTCTTCATTTTCTTTCATTTCTTTACTAAAACAACCAAGAAAACTCTAGAAAAATGGGAAAATTTGCAAATAAATTTTACATGATACACACTAAATTCTAATATGCCATGGTTCATTTTTACAAATTAAAACCATTCAAATTTGTAATTTACACTAATTTAGTGTAAAAATAAAGCTTATGTTAATATTTAAAATAATTAATTTAGGAAAAATATTTAATTAAACTAAAAATTTATAAGTGGCTAAATAAACACCATTTACTAGTAATTACATAATTAAAATAGCTATTTTTGAAATTATAATGAAAAACAATCACGGTTTGGTTTTACGAAAAATACATTTTACTTTACCGAAAATCATAAAATTCACTTAAACAATTTTATTCATTTAATTATTTATTTAATTATTTTTAAAACGTTACAATATTCCCCCCTTTAAGAAATTCGGTCCCCGAATTTAAATTAAAACTCCCCCTCCAAATACTAAAACATTTAGCAAAACACTCAAATCGTTGGGGCTCCGAAATCATCAATACATAACAAAAATCAACTCCGTCAAGCATAACGCAATCATCGGAGTTATGGCGAGAATAAAATATCAAAACCCAATGTGAAAACCATCATAATATACATCAATCTATAACTTATATATAGTTCGCATTCTAGTAAAATCGCCTAAACATCATAATAAAGAAGCATACAAAAAACCCTCTTGAAAATCGCCGTGCAATGCACGTGTCACGGCATAAGTAGCGGACGTTTAATTTAACAAAAATAGCTATATATATATATATATATATATCTTTTATTTAAAATACACGTCCCGCCTGATTACTAAATCAAATAATAATGATTATGAAAACATACTGCTCAAACTGAAATCAATCCCAATCACATCAATAAAATATCATGTGCGTCTGGTGCGCACTGGAATCGAAACCAAATACAGATACCACGAATACCCACAACAACAAAACTAAGTGCAACAGGTGTGCACCAAAAACATCTGTCAAGTGCAATGGGTGTGCACGACTCAATATCAGGTGCATCTAATCTGCACAAAACCTCGATTTAGTGCATCTGGTGTGCACAAAATCGCATTAAGTGCGCCAAGTATGCGCAAAAATCCTAATCAGGTGCACATGGTGCACGAAAACATACTCCGAATATCAAAATCGAAATCACAGCACAAAATGCATGAAAACTAGGTCGAAGCATATATCAAAATCATGTGTAACCCATATGCACGAAATCAAATCAAAAATCTCAAAATATATAAAACCAAATCAAGTATACTGGGTGTATACTAAGCAACATCAATACAACTGATATATGAAACACAGATAGAATGTAATGAAGGTACACATAAGAAATATCAATCGTAGAACAAAATCCTCAAAATACCAAAATCCAATAACAGAAATATGAAATTCAAATCACCAAGTCACATCGTAATCACTATCGTCAATGTGCGCCTCTTTCCTCTGATATCTGCTGCTTCAAACTTGTCTCTTCATAAGTGTGCTGACTGCGCTACCAACGGCAATACTCATATCTAGAGTCTCCCACGTAATCGATCCCTTCACCTGATATCCGGACTACATTAAACTTTTCGATCGATCCATCAAAATCTCATAATTCCCCGAGAGCTCAGCACTCAAGTACAGCTTAAAAATATCCGGTACATACCCCAGCATCGATGATCCAGCCGTAGAAGGGCAAACCCAAGCCTCACTAATGACACCGCGGAACTTCCGTAAACCCTAAGGTTCAAGGGCGTTCTCATGGTCATTATGTCGAGTTAGGGTTTCATTCTTCTAGAGGGTCCATCGAAATACCTGCATGTTCTTCCGAATACTTTAAACTTGGGAAAATGGTTTTCTGATAATCGTTCGAACCCTTTAACTTCATCCAGACGGCATGTGAATACCCTTCGTCCGCACGCTAAGCAATGCTTCAATCCTCAAGAATACCCAATAATCTAATGGTTATCGCATTCGAGCTGCAGCTCCCTCTGCCAGTGTGCCCGTGGTAACAGAAACCACCCTCCAACATTGACGAAGATAGATCAAAAGAACGAATGGAATACGGTGCAAACAATTGTACATCCTAAGGCTCCTTAAGCAGAGTAGCGTATCGTAAGTATGCCGCGGACCATACCCACGGTACGTTACTCTACCTAAATCGCCTACTCCATCAACCAAGGGTCACCTAGACTTATACAAGGTCAAACCTAGCGCTCTGATACTAACTTTGTCATGACCCGAAAGTACGGAACGTGACCGGCACTTAGATTACGAAACGTCTAGAGGCGCAACGTAACCTAAGTAAGCCAAAGCCCAGAAATCTAAACCATGAAAAGAAGAAGAAGCAGTAAAAGAAAATATGAAGGAACAAGTTTAAAACATCAGCAAATTTTCTCAAAAATTTCGGCAGAGTCTCCTCTATAAAAATTGGCCCCCCAAACGGGTACAACAAGTATAATATACATAAACAATAAAAAACATCCCCAACGGGAGCTAGCTCAACGCCAACAGGCGGAAACAACCACAATAAGCACAATAATATACAACGCCAAAGGGCGAGGCTCAAAACTCAAAGAAAACAAAACCACCATATCAGAATAATACATGCGCGACTCTAAAGTCGAAATAAAAAAATACTGGTCCAATAAACTTATCAAGTAATACAAGTATGGTTGATGGAGCTTACTAGATACAAATGAAAGAATAAAAATACAATGGTGGTTAAGATACAAGTGAACCAACCTACCGTGCAAATCACCTTGAAGAAAAAATGTGCCAGCAAGCTGCCAGGGAAACCTGTACATCGAACTTGTAATAAAATTTGGCACAACGGGGGTGAGTTGCCAACTCGTGAGTAGAAGACATCTACGAAAAGAAATCGAATGCACGACGCTATCCTAGGTCATAATAATACACTACTATATCCCAATCATCTAGTAATAGCAGGGTAATACTACGTGTAAGTGCAGATACTCTGTGCTCGGGTCAGCGCCTCATATAATACTATGTCATATGAAATGAAATGCATGCACCATGAATGTAAAGTAGCAAATCTTGAAATCCAGATATATCTGTATAAGAAATCTTTAGTTGTTATCATAGTAAATATGTATAAGAATCTGAAATCTCAACAATGAAATCCATGGAAATCCGTGTCAAGCATCGACACAACACATGTAATCTCAAGTCTCAATATCTCGGGCTCCGTCAGTCCGGATCGGCCCATATCATCAAATCTCACGACAATGGTCGGTATCCTCCGGATATCCGCCGCGCCAGACATCACCGGTAGATAGCCTTCCCCTGCCAGGCTCATCGTCTACAACTCGATCTTCTTGCCCCGGGGTACCATACCGGGCCCACCATGTACCCGAGACGGTTCATCCACTCCTCGAATCGGGTCTCGAAATCCATCAGAAAAAATGAAATCTCATAGTGGACGACACATACATCACGAGAAAACCGCATCTTATGTTTTAAAAAGAGAGGAGGAGAGAGAGAAGTTTTTATATTCTTGCGGTTTTCCCCAAAAATCCAGAAATCTCATAGAAACCCAAATCTCAAAATCATGAGTAAGTATATGATAAGTGTCGGCATATGCCCATAATACTGCATGATAACATGAAAATATGAATGCATGAATGTCTAAGTAATAAATATCATGTCTATACTAACATCAGAGAATAATCACAATATTATATCGGTCAAGTTGTTAACTGATTCTATCAATAAAAGATAATATAATCTAAAGTGTATGTGACATAGCAATTACCGATGATGATGTGTGTGAGCCGGCAAATAAGTGTGCGTGGAATTTGCGCATCATCGGTAATGGTGCGGTGTCCTAACAGATAAAGTTTATACTGATTATAGCAGTATATGTAAGAACATGCATCATTATGATTCCAGTGTGAAAGTAAAGACGGATGTGTGTTATCCACTCATTTGATATACCATTACCACTACCACTATATGACTCGAACCTAACCTAGTGACCATCTAACTTCCTAAGGAACAAAACCTAAGAAACTAGTCAATAAGAAACAAGAGTCTACCTAAGGTCTGAATCAATATCTCGAATAGTCGGCGATCCGGCCTCAATAGCGTCACGTACGTAGTACGGCTTCCTCGAATCAAGAGTGCGAATCAATCATCATATTTATGCCTCGTACGGTAAAATCCATCGTACGGCATCCCAATATCGGGGTACGAGTCAAGTATCTCCTAGGTGTCTCATCATTCGTATAATGTCATCACCAACACATCTCATGATTAAGGTGCTAAACTGTAATCGCCTACATCAATCATATATCATTGCCCTCATAATATGCATCATTAGTTTATCCTCAGAAATATCATGTCATATGTATCATATTGTGATTAAGTCATACTGATATCATATCGTCATCAAGTCACACCTATATGATATCAACATCAGGTCACACCTATATGATATCGTGATCAAGTCATACGTATCCCATATCGTGATCAGTCACAAGCTACAGTCCAGGTACTATTTTATAGTCCCATGTATCTCAATATCATCACCACCCATTATAATTTATGTATCCATGTTCGTTATCTCATTCTCTAATGGTCCGCTAACACTTTAATATGACTATATAGTCAAGAATCACAGCATCAAGCCCAGTTATACTGTTTCATCACACCTCAGATATCATATCACATCAATGAATCCCATATACGTGTTGTATATATATATATATATATATATATATATATATATATAACTATACCTAGTCCTATATATACATACACATATACGTATACACCATGTCGAGTTTCAGTGTGTGCGTGTATGTTTCTATCTGAAACCTACGAACCTCTTCCAAGGACCTCATCCTCTGATATGGTTTTCCTAAATCAGTCTAGTCCAGCCTAGGGTCATTACTAGGGTCCTACTCATTAAGAATCTAGGGTCACATCTTGGTTCCTAATGTCAATAAGTACTATTCCTATTCTACGTTGCGAGGGTGCTAAACGCCATCCACCCGACTTCCCCCCGTAGATATGCATCTACTCACCTGGTCCATGTCTGCCGAAGACGGTGTCGCCATCCTCCTCTTCATCGCCCGCAGTCCACATGAGGGGTACCTAAACGCAAACATACAAATAGCATCGTAAACTGAATCACATACAAAAGTCAAAACGACGCAAGGAACAAGCATAGGTTAAAACCTATGTCCCGTCCACGCAAAAGCACCAAATATCGCTCGATATCGGCGTACAAACGCCGATGGATCGAGATAACATCAACAAATAACTCATAGTTTTAAAACTCGTTACTTATAATATATAACATGATTAAATCCATCAAAACCCTAAAAATCGATCAAACCGTCCAATTTCGTAAAACCAGAAAATGCCAATTTACCGTTTTTCATCAAAATTTGACATTTAAATGAAACCAATGGTCATAAAACTCATTAAATAGCATAACTAGACTATACAAACCATTACTATATTTTTATTACACAAATTTATATCTAGTAAGCTCCATCAACCATACTTGTATTACTTGATAAGTTTATTGGACCAGTATTTTTTTATTTCGACTTTAGAGTCGCGCATGTATTATTCTGATATGGTGGTTTTGTTTTCTTTGAGTTTTGAGCCTCGCCCTTTGGCGTTGTATATTATTGTGCTTATTGTAGTTGTTTCCGCCTGTTGGCGTTGAGCTAGCTCCCGTTGGGGATGTTTTTTATTGTTTATGTATATTATACTTGTTGTACCCGTTTGGGGGGCCAGTTTTTATAGAGGAGACTCTGCCGAAATTTTTGAGAAAATTTGCTGATGTTTTAAACTTGTTCCTTTATGTTTTCTTTTACTGCTTCTTCTTCTTTTCATGGTTTATATTTCTGGGCTTCGGCTTACTTAGGTTACGTTACGCCTCTAGACGTTTCGTAATCTAAGTGCCGGTCATATTCCATACTTTCGGGTCGTGACATGCAGTTGGCTCGGTGATAGGGATGGCTTCGTCTTGCCCCCTGTTCAGGTGAGGGGCTGCTGCTGGCCTCAGCCTGTTGAAAATTGATGTCCTTTGAGTAGCAGGAGCGGGAGTGGGAGTTGGGACAGTCAGTCTTGTAAAGACCGACCCCTTGGCAGGAGAAGTTGCCTTGAAGACTTCAGGAGCAGGGTTGGTTACTCTCTTCGGAATAACCTTTTCTTGAGGTGCAGGCTTCATCATGGGCCCACCTGAACTTTGGCCCAGTCTAGCGAAGACTGAGGTGCTGGAACTGGACGACCCGTTGAGAGGGGCCGCAGTAGTAGCAAGCCGATCAAAGAACGACTTCTTGGGAGCTTCTGGCGTTGGCACAGGAGCGGTGAAGCTCGTTGGCGGGAGCATAGTCCCGAAGACAATCCTGTAGTGGCTTGAGTGACCTGTTCCACCGGCATCGTGAATAGTGAGGCCGCTTGAGGCCCGTAGGCTATGCCTCCAGATGAAGCGGAGCGCGAGTTTCAGCTGCAGTTGGAGCACTTTACGCAAGTAGATGTCATTGCTGTTTTTCTTTCTGCGCCAAGCAAGAAACCAAATCTTAGTAACTCGAACCCAAGGGCAACCATTGGAAAACCGCGATTGGTTCGTGAACACGACACACGAAGCGTGGAGTGGAAAGAGGAAAAGGTCCCACCGGGCGTGCCAGAATCTGTTCCCCTCCGAAAGACGGGGCGGAGACGCGGCGAACGTCTTGCCTGAATTTCGGGGCAGATGCTAATTGGTGCTATCCGTCCACCTCTCCGAAGATGCCAAGTTGATTTATGGCACCATGTATTGGAGGTTTAAACGGATGCGACCGATGTAGCAGACTTCGTCAGATTCCCCCTCGTTGAGGGTTTTTTTTATTGTGGGGACACTCTTCCCTGCAGGCGCAAGCCCCTGTAGTTAATTACGCTACCGCATCACGGTAACAACTTTCTCCTTCTCCAGATGGTCACTTCGTGTCGTGGGTGTTTGTTTCATTTTTGGTTGCCCGTGGATTGTATACGGAGACTAATTTATGTTGTCTCCCGTAGGGCGTGGACTAGTCCAAATCCGTATCTTTCTTAGATTTGGGTTTGGGAGTTTGGGTTTAAGGATACGTTAGCCTCATTTGAGACTAAGATCAACTTAAACGTTCGTTAAGGACACGTTAGTCTTATTTTAGACTAAGATCAACTTAACGGGATCGTTTAGATCCGACAAGAGAGCAATTGGGCTCTATTGTTTAGTTTAATGACATTGCGGTCGATAATTAGTTTAAGGACATTACGGTCCAATGTTAGTTTTAAGACATTGCGGTCGAGGTTAAGGACATCATAGTCCGTGTGTTTAAGGACCTCACAGTCCGTTGTTACTTTTAAGACATCACGGTCAAGGTTAAGGTCATCATAGTCCGTGAATTTAAGGACCTCACAGTCTGGTGTTAGTTTTAAGACATCACGGTCGAGGTTAAGGACATCATAGTCCGTGGATTTAAGGACTCCACAGTCCGATATTAGTTTTAAGACATCACGGTCGAGATTAAGGACATCATAGTCCATGGATTTAAGGACTCCACAGTCCGATATTTGTTTTAAGATATCACGGTCGAGGTTAAGGACATCATAGTCCGTAAGTTTAAGGACCTCATAGGCCGGTGTTAGTTTTAAGACATCACGGTCGAAGTTAAGGACATCATAGTCCGTGAAATTAAGGACTCCACAGTCCGATATTAATTTTAAGACATCACGGTCGAGGCTAAGGACATCATAGTCCATGAGTTTAAGGACCCCACAGGCCGTAGCAATGTGTGGTTGTTGGGACCCGTCACCTCTCTGACGACGTTGAAGGATTACGATGACAGATATCAGAGGAGTAAAGGGATGTACCCTCGAACCGGGTGTAAATTGATTGGAAGAGCAGATGAGCTCAGTTCAATTTAAATTGAGGACTTATGGCCAGAATTGGGCTAAGTCCAGTTAAAAAAATGTTTAACATTTTATTTTTATTCTACATGTTAGGCCTTTGTTTGGGCTCTGCCCTTTTAATAATGCTAAGCATTGGGCTCAGACATTTTCTGTCTTATAATGAATGCATAGCATTTATTAGAACAAGATATGTTCTGACAGCGTGCCACATGGCGCACTAGGCGCTTTGCGCCAGTCAAAGAGCGCGTTGCACTTCTGTCGGTTAGCGCACACGAGGAGGACACGTGTCGCTTAGCGCTAGTTTGTTAGCGCACTGCGCTTTTAATTTATAAGCGCGCTGCGCTTGTTTATGGGTGTGCCAGTGAGTGACACGTGGTGTGCTTGGCACTGAGCGCCAACCCAAGAGCGCAGTGCACTGTTTTCAGGAGCGCAAAGTACAGATCGTGTCTATGGTTGACACGTGGCATGTTTTGGCGCTGAGCACCGATCCAAGGAGTGCCAGGACGCAGTTCATGAGTGCAAAGCACTGTCTAATAGCTCAAAGCGCATTTTGATCAACTTGAAGATCAAAGAACAAATATTTGTTCTTCAAAGGAGGCCTTGCCTCAAGATCCAAGAACAAAAGTTCTTGTTTTTATAAAAGGCTCTGCCTTTATAGATCAGAAGATCTGTGGAGTAAAAATACTTCTTTTTATATTTTTATGATTAGATCTTGATCTTTTCTTTTTATTCAAAGACCTTGGTCTTTTTTATAGATCTAAGATCTTTTTAGAAGACGTTTCTTCTTTTTACGAGATGGTTTCATCTCTGTTGTTCAAGAATTAATTCTTTACCTTTAAAGATAAAGAAATGATCTTCTTCTCTTATTTTTTAAAGGCTTGCCTTTCTTTCTCTTTGAGTTTTTCTCAAAGTTTTCAGAGGTTTTTTTCTATATCTGAGACTTGAAGTCTTGGGGCCTTTATATAGGACCAATTGATTTGTTAAATAAGTTTAAGAGATCTTTCTCTGATTGATTTGGGAATATTTCCCACCGTTGGATCTTTGATCCTAAACCTTCTGTTTTACAGAAGATAATCTTCTTGTTTTTAATAAGATTGAAAAATATTTCCATGCAGAATTTGTTCTGTTTTTGGTAATTCATTATTTACCATTGGATCATTGATCCAGCGGTGCTTAAAGCACAACCTTGTTGTTTGGAAAGATTTTGAGTAATCTTTCCTTAACAGAATTTAATTCTGGTTAATTAATGATTTATCATTATTATTAGATCCTTTGATCTAACGGTGGGAATTTTAATTCCAGCGCTGGCGTACCTGCATTGGACGCGTGGCGCGCAGCGCAGAGCGCAGCGCAACTGCGCTAGCGCACCCGTGCTTGACACGTGGCGCGCAACACGCAGCGCAACTGTGCTAGCGCAACTATGTTAGACACGTGGCACGCAGCGCAACTACGCTAGCGCACTTGTATTTGACACGTGGCGCGCAGCGCAGAGCGCTGGATCTGAACCGTTGCTTCAACTTTTTAATTTTTGAATTTTGAAAACAGATCTTTGCTCTGATTGGGGTGCGCTGCCTAGGGCTCGGTGTTCCTGGCGCTGGCGTGTCTGCTTTTGACATGTGGCGCGCAGCGCGCAGGATCTGAAGTGTTGCTTCAATTTTTGAATTTTGAAATTCAAAACAGAGCTTTGCTCTGATTGGGGAAACACCAGGCATCTTAACCATAGAGAATCCAATGATCTCTTGTACAGAGTGTCATTGACGAAGGCAAAAGATTGGGCTCGCTTCATGAGCTGATGTTTTGAGGACGCGTCTTCAGGTGTTCGACGGGATTTGAAGTAGTCTATAAATAATTCTCTCCAATCCTCAACCTTTTCCTGGTCTTTTTCTTGTAGAGCCATTTGCTCGGTCACTCCCTTTTCCTCGGACGACTCCGGAGATATTTCTACTGGTGCAAGAACCCGACGGCTTTGTACCACGATTCTTACATCATCGAGGTTCTCGTCAGCCAGTTCTTTAGCAAGCTTGGCTAATGCATCCGCCTTGCTATTTTCCGCACGCGGTATGCTTTCCAAAGTGTAGGAAGGAATTTAGGTCAGCAGCTGCTGTACTTTCTCGCCGTACTTTACCAACTCTGGCTTGCACGTTTGATAGTTGCCGTTTACCTGACTAACGACCAGTTGGGAGTCTCCGTATATAAGCAGGTTTTCAATTCCCATGTCGATGGAGATCTCGAGACCTGCTATCAAAGCTTCATACTCGGCTTCATTGTTGTCCTCTGCTCTGTTAAGGAGAAGGCAAAGCGCATTATCCCTCCTTGTGGAGTTACGAAGATGAGGCCTACCCCCGACTTAATTATAGGGGTGCTTTGTTTGCGCTTCTTCTTGGAAGATGCCCCATCAAAATAAAGTTCCCACCGGGTATCACCCCCGTCGATCGTGTCAAACGCATGTTCGTCTGGTAGTTCGCAATTCAAGGGAGAATCGACAGGTATCGGATGCTCAGCGAGGAAGTCGGCGATGGCCTGGCCTTTCACTGCTTTAAGAGGATGATAAGTTATCGAGAATTCCATCAATAGCAGGGCCCATTTAGCAAGTCGCCCTGTTAATATGACCCTCGACATCAAATACTTGAGGGGATCCACTTTTGATATGGACCTCATGTGCCAACTCATAGTGTCTGAGCTTCGTTATTGCGAAGATCAACGCCAGGAAGTGTTTTTCAATGGGAGAGTAATTGCTTTCTGCCCCCAGTAGAACTCGACTCAAATAGTAGAGGGCTCTCACCTTCCCTTGGTCGTTCTCTTGTGCCCATAGCGTGCCTAAAGAACCTTCGAGGGCTGTTGTGTACAGGACGAGAGGTTTACCCTTGACCGGAGCGGTCAGCACCGGCGGATTCTGTAGGTATTGCTTAATTTCATCTAGTTCGCCTTGGCATTTGTGATCCCAAACGAAAGGGGTTCCCTTCTTCATTAAGTGACTGTAGGGGCGGCACTTGCCGGAGAGATTGGCTATGAATCGCCGGATATATGCGAGTTTTCCTTGGAGAGATCGCAGCTGCTTGAGTGTCTTTGGCGGGGGCATTTCCATGATCGCCTTGATCTTCGACGGGTCTATCTCGATGCCTCGATGTCGTATGATGAATCCTAGGAATTTGCCTGAGGATACTCCAAATGCGCATTTGAGAGGGTTCATCTTCAAGTTGTATTGTCGAAGGCGTTGAAATACGGTCTTCAGATGCTCTAGATGTTCCTCGTATGATTTGCTTTTAACTATGAGGTCGTCGATATAACATTCGACAATTTCATATATGAGGTCGTCGAAAATCTTTGTCATGGCCTTCTGATAGGTGGCACCGACGCTCTTTAGACCGAAGGGAATCACCTTGTAGCAGAATATGCCCAAAGGGGTCCGAAAAGCGGTGTGCTTCTAGTCCTCTGGATGCATCTTTATCTGATTGTATCCTGATGACCCGTCCATGAAGGAGAAGACTTCGTGAGTTGGTATGTTATCTATCATCAGTTCAGTGACTAGTACTGGGAAGTCGTCTTTCGGGAAGGCTTTGTTGAGATCCCGGAAGTCCACACATATGCACACCGTCCCATTCTTCTTCATCACCGGGACGATGCTGGCGATCCAATCAGGATATTGAACCTCTTGGATAAAATCGGAGTCGATTAGTTTCTTGACCTCGGCGTTGATGCTCATCTCAAGCTCGAGCCACATTCTTCTTGGTGCTTGTTTGATCGGCATGACGTCCGGAGATATCGCCAATCTGTGCACAGCTATTTCTGGATCTAGCCCCGGCATCTCAGAGTAGTTCCATGCGAAGCAATCTTTATGTTGCATAAGCACGTCTTTTAGCATAGCCACCCTTTCTTCAGACAGCAGCTCACTGACGAATGTCGGTCGCGGGTCACTTTCCGTCCCCAAATCAATTTTCTTGAGGTTATCTGCAGTAGTATGTATTCCATCTTCCAGCTCTTTTGGCGCCGGTGGAAACTCTGAGATCATCTCGTCATCGTCGTTTTCGAAGTACCGGGGGAGTTCATCCATATTCTCGGGCTCTTCTTCTGATAGTGCTATCATGTGACAGGTACGAGCTCGCTTCCAAGACCGATGTTGATCTGGTTCTACTCTCGCTGTATGCGCGGCTTTTGGTTCGTGCTTCTGCGGCGGAGTTACCCTCCAGTTATTGGATAGAGCGAACCTGCCTTGTTGATACCGTTCTTCTACCCAGTCTTTAAATGTGAAGCAGTCTTCAAGAGGATGTCCTATTGCCCTATGATAAGAGCAATAGTTCGGGTGAGAGACTTCGCCTGCTTGCTCAGGGTGCTTGGACTCCGGGAGTATCATCATTTGATGTTTTATAACAAAATCAAGTATCTTCCATGTTTTGTTTTGAGGAAAAGAGTATGCTCGACCCATCTTCTTTATAAGAGACGAATCCGGATTGCTTGATTCCAGATTGCGTGGCTTTTTGGTCCCGCTTTGTCGCTGTCGAACGCCTTTCCCGCTCTTTGATTTATTTTTGCCTCTACGTCAGGCCTTTTGTATGACGGGTTGATAAGGAAGAGCATTGTCGTTCTTCGCGGCCTGCTGAAGGAGGCGCTGCGTCCTGGCTTTCTCGTAAATGGATATTTCACGGTTATGGTCATCCCGGATCTTTTGACCCGCTTTCCTTACTAGCTTGTCCATCCGTTCTTCAAACGACGGACTCGGCGTTTTGATGACAGGACCTTGTTTTGGTTCAGGATCGGCGTCTCCTAGCAGAATGTCTTCTTCTTCATCGAAGTCATGTATGACGTAGCTGCCATAGACCCGCTCCCGTTTTTTGGATTGGACATATTCGAGTCCGACTGTTTCCATTTTCCCATTGGGCAACTTTCGCTGAGTTCCGGGGACATCCCAAATCCTGCTATAGAATCGAGCTTGTCGAGTAGTCTGCTTGAAGGGTACTCCTTGATGCTTTAATAGTCTTTTCAAACCTTCCGTGTAATATCTAGGCAGACGGATGGGCTGGAGTCTGTCGAGCGTGGAATCGGCGCCGTGCCAGATTTCTTTTTCCACTTTGGCTTCCCCAGATTGGTAGAATAGGATCTCCTTTTCACCTTTTCGCTTGGGAGGGATGTAGAATGTCTGCAGTTCTTGCACATTATAAGTTTCGAATGCATCGAGCTCTTTGTAATGCTCCTCATCTTCCGAGTCGCTGCCGAAGATCAACATGGGGGTGGACGGTCCCGGGTTGTTGCGTGTTGGGGCGGCCCTGAATAAACTATCTCTTCTTCTTCCTCGGTATCACTCCCGAAGACCGGAATAGTGGTGATAGCTTTGTTCTTCGGTTTGTGACATCTTTCCATGTCCTCAAAATCTGGTAAGAAGTATTTTGCATCTTCGTACTTTCGAACTTCGTTCACGGAGAATGGGTTCAACTCCCCTGTCACAGTGTACTCGAGACTATCCTTGAAATACTTCATACACGGGTGTTGTGTAGAAGGGATGATGTTGTACTCGTGTAACCAAGGCCTTCCGAGCAAAGCATTGTAGCATGTCTTGGCATCGATGACGTGAAATTTAATATCCGTGACGAGCAGCCCGAAGCGCAATTAATATCACAGATCCGAGAGTCCGTGATGACTGGGAGTCGAAACCGAAGATGGTGATCTTATCACGAGCGAGGTGCTGAACGCTCATGTAGATTTCCATCAATACTCTCACGTTGAGGAGATTGACGGAGGACCCATTGTCGACCAGATTTTGCCCATCTTGATATCGTGACAGTATCCGGAGACGTAAAGGGGACAGTTGTGCTCGCACGTCCCAAGGAGGAGATCTTCATCGTCGAAGGTGATATCGGCTGTGTGCACTTCTTCCAGCTCGTCCTTCATCTTTTCTTCGGCGAGGAAAGCTTGAAATTGGTCGGGCTCTTGTAATGCCCTGATCAGAGAATCTCTCGCCTCTTTGGATAACAGAAGGGCGTAGAGTATGCTTAACTGCGAAGGTAGCTTCCTCAAGTATGCCAAAATGTTGTAGTCCACCTTGCTCTTCTTTGGCGGGTCATTGGCGGTCAGCTCTTTGACGACTTGGTCATCTAGGGTGATACCTTCAGGGACTTTTTCTTTTCCCTTATCTTTTCTATTCGTAGGTCCGAGATTCTTTTCGGGCAGCGTACGATTGCGCAGCTGAATATTTTCAATGTCTTCGGTTCTTCTTCTTTTCCTGAGGTGGATTCTTTAAACAGAGGGCCGAGAGTCATTTCTTCATCAGAGTCGCTCCCGAAGGTGAGAAATTGCGATCCCCCAGCGTCGACCATGTGACAGTTGCCGGTAGTTCTTTTACGCTCCTCGGCCGTATTTCTTTGCTCCCGACGAATTTTTCGTTTCATCCACTTAAACTGTTGCCAGTGAGCAACATATCTCTGCCACCATCTTTTAAAAGCATTGCACTCTTCGGTAGGGTACGCAATCTTTTGATGATATAAGCAGTAGCTAGGATGCATTTGTGCTTCATTAAGAACGCTTCCTTCGAAGTGCGGTGACTTCATTCCCATTGATACGGCTTTGGCGAACCTCTTCCTCGTCTTGAACCTACTTTTATTCGTGGCAGATGTGCTTTGATTTGGCGGGAGCGTTGCAACCTTTTCGTCCAGTCGCCGGCGTTTGGCTTTTTCAAATATGGTCATTTCACGCTCTCGGGCGGCTTTGCTTTTAAGTAGCGCTTCATTCAGGAACGCATCAATCATTTCGTCTGATGGCTCTAGAAGTTCCGGCTCAGGCCCTGCCCCCAGTCTGTCTGTGTAAGGAGCTTTTTCATCGTTTATTGACGAGTGAGAGATCACATGGCAACTTGCCATGCAATCTTCAGATTCATCCGACGAGTCTTCTCCATTGTCGTCATCTTCGTCCTCAAGGACGTGGCTGAGAAACTCTTGGAGTGTGATTGGGGTCCACGCCTTCTGGTTATACTCTTCCAGCGCGTAAATCTGCTTTTGCAGGTCCGTGCGCTTGTCACCAGGCTTCACGGGCTTTTTGGTCTTCTTTTTCTTCTTCGAAGACTTTGACGGCTGGGTGTGAGTGTTTTGACTATTACCACCAATTTTTGGAGTTGGGCACGGTTTCAACATTCCCTTGATGACCTCAGGTTCCAGCAGATTCTTCCACCTGATCGCCGGGCATGTCTGGAGATTGTTCAGCATTCTTTTAGTTTTGGTTGCAAGAGCGACCTCCCATAGAGCTTCTTCAACAAAAGAGCACGATGCCCCCGGTGTGTCCGTTTTCTTAGGAGTGTGCGGTTGTGGGGGGCTTACTTTCCACTTTTCAGACAGCGCAAACTTGCCTTGTTGGTATTGGTCCTCGATCCATCCCTTAATGACGAAGCAATCTTCAATCGGATGGCTTACCGTTTGGTGGTAAGGGCAATAATTATAGCTATTAGCCTCGCCGGGTTACAATGGTCATTTCGGATTCGGCAGATTGGTGAGCCTGTTACGCACCACTAGTTCGAACAGTCTCTTTGTTTTGTCTCGGGGGAATGAGTAAGGACGCTTCATTTTCTCGTTATAGTAGCGCCGTCTCTCTTCCAGTTGATCCGTTAGTTTTGGGGCATTGGGCTGCTGTTGGGTATTCGCAACGAAGGTCGCCTTCCCTTTACCCTTTTCGTTCCGCGGTTCTGGCTTCGGGGGAGACGGTATATGACCCATCTGATCCATTTGGGCCAGCTTGTCGATCAAGGGTTGGAATGTGGTCGGTTTGAAGAACATCATGAATTGTGAAATAGTTGCATGAGGGTCTAGGGTACCCACGAACATGCCCACCGCTGGTGCTTTTTCGATGCACTATTCGCATTTTAACCACAAATTTCGCCATCGGATTGCGTATTGAACCCAAGTTTCGCCCGGCTTCACCCTTGCATTGATCAATGCCGTTATTGGGGTGCATTCACTAGCACTCACGAATCGCTGGGTGAATAACAACTCCATTTCTGCGAAAGTCTTGACGGAGTCGTTTGGAAGTTCGGAGTACCACTCAAATGCCGTCTCCGACAAGCTGCCGACGAATTGGCGGAGCAAAAGCTTGTCATCACCTCCGGTGTTGCCACAAAGAGCCCTGAACTGAGCGACATGTTGATGGGGATTTCCTGTCCCTTTGTACACGTGGAATTTAGGGATTGTGTATCCCGGCGGGTACTTTATTTGGTCATACCAACCTGGATACGGCCGCCCAGTTTTAACGACTTGGCCAGCCGCTTCATTTACCTAGTGAGCTCGTATTTGCTGAGCAATATAGTCATCTAGAGCGGCCTTGGAAATAGTTTCCTCTTTTGCTGCTGAAAGAGCCGGAGGAGGATTTGACGTCTCCCCTTTGTCGTCTTCAATAATGATCGGAGGGTCTTCGGCTGGAGGATCCGACTGTAACATCATCCCGACCATGTCTTGGAAGAGGAGCGCCATTCGTTTTATGTTGGAAGCTTGTTCTGCAGCTTCTCTGTCCTTCTTTTCGAGGACTCTGCGTAGGAAGTCAGCATCGGTGTCTTGTTCGTGACGCTGCTCCGATGACGCCTTCTGGCTTTCTTTTGGTCCGGTGAGTGCAGGCATTGCAGTCAGCATCTCCTGAAGCTTCTGCTGTTGTTGTTCCTGAGCCCTTGTTATTGATCGGGTGAGTGATCAGTGGCCCGTCGAAGTGCGGCTTTCTTCTTTTCCAGAATCCATATAGACAGTATGTACCATCATACCCCCAGACTTATGGCGTTTGGGCTCAACACCTTTGCGGTTTGCCGCAGTCACAAGGGCTTTCTCCGCCATCCTTTTCTTTTGAGCAGTTGAAGTCAAGGGAGGCGTCGCAGCTGGCACCCAGACAGCTGTTGCCTTTTGTGGCTTGGCAAGATGGTTCTCTTCTTGTTGAACCTTCGCCCTTTTCTGTCAGCGAGGGTAATCTTGATCAATTACTGAGTCCCGAACCATCCGCCAGACTTTGTAGATTTTGGAGGACAGCCGTTGAGGGGACTATTCTGGCTTTGCTTCCGTGACATTCTCCACTGATGGAGGAGATCTTTTTAGTACGGCGGTAGGAGAGTTCCTGCGCACCTTGTTCTGCAATTCAAAGCTATTCCCAGTTGGAACAGCAGCATTGACTTCCACCGTTGGGGCTGGTGGAGTTAGCCCAGAGGGAGAGTTGCCCCCAGCCTTCCTTACTCGGCGCCAGTGGAGACGTCGAGCGTGTCGAGCCGTTGGGATTGTTTCCGCTTTAGGGGCGACTTCGTTATGCCCCCTGTTTTGGAGAAGGGCTGTTACTGGCGTCAGACTCTTGAAGACTGATGTCCGTTGTGTAGCAGTATTTAATCTGTCAAAGACAGACTTTGGAGCGGGAATGGGAGCCGGAATAGTCAGTCTTGTAAAGACTGACCCTTTGGCAGGAGAAGCCGCCATGACGACTTCAGGAGCAGGGATGACTATCCTCTTCGGAACAACCTTTTCTGGAACTGCAGGCTTCATCATGGGCCCACATGAACTTTGGCCCAATTTGGCGAAGACTGAGGCGTTGGAGTTGGACGACCCATTGAAAGGGTCCACAGTAGTTGTAAGTCGATCAAAGACCGACTTCTTGGGAGCTTCTTGTGTTGGTATAGGAGCGCTGAAGCTTGTTGGCGGGAGCATGATCCTGAAAAACAATCCAGTGGTGGCCTGAGTGACCTGCTCCACCGGCATCGTGAACAGGGAGGCCGCTTGGGGCCCGTAAGCTATGCCTCCGGATGAGGCGGAGCGTGAATTTCAATTGCAGTTGGAACACTTCGCGCAAGTGGACGCCATTGATCCTTCACTTTCTGCACCAAGAAAAATGCCAAATCTCAGTACCTCGAACCCAAGGGAAACAATTAGCAAACCGCGATTCGTTCGCGAACACGACACATGAAGTGTGGAGTGGAAAGAGGAAATGGTCCCACCGGGCGTGCCAGAATCTGTTCCCCTCCGAAAGCCGGGAAGACAAACGTCTTGCCTGAAATTCGGGGCAGATGCTAATTGGTTCTATCCGTCCACCTCTTCGAAGATGCCAAGTTGATTTATGGCACCATGTATCGAAGGTTTAAACGGATGCGGCCGATATAGCAGACTTCGTCAGATTCCCCCTCGTTGAGGGGTTTTTGATTGTGGGGACGCTCTTCCCTGCAGGCGCAAGTCCCTGCAGTTAATTACGCTACCGCATCGCAATAACAACTTTCTCCTTCTCCAGATGGTCACTTCGTGTCGTGAGTGTTTGTTTTGTTTGTGGTTGCCCGTGGATTGTATACGGAGACTAATTTATGTTGTCGCCCGTAGGGCGTGGACTAGTCCAAATCCGTATCTTCTTAGATTTGGGTTTAGGGGTTGGATTTAAGGATACGTTAGCCTCATTTGAGACTAAGATCAACTTAAACGTTAGTTAAGGATACGTTAGTCTAATTTTAGACTAAGATCAACTTAACGGGATCGTTTAGATCCAACAAAAGAGCATTTGGACTCTAATGTTTAGTTTAGGGACATTGCGGTCGATAATTAGTTTAAGGACGTTACGGTCCATTGTTAGTTTAAGGACATCTCGGTCCATCGTTAGTTTAAAGACATCGCGGTCGAGGTTAAGGACATCATAGTCCATGAGTTTAAGGACCCCACTGTCCAATGTTAGTTTAAAGACATCACGGTTGAGGTTAAGGACATCATAGTCCGTGAGTTTAAAGACCTCATAGTCAAGGTTAAAGACATCATAGTCCGTGAAATGTGTGGTTGTCGGGACCCATCACCTCTCTGAAGACGTTGAAGGATTACAACGACAAATATCAGAGGAGTGAAGAGATGTACCCTCGAACCAAAGTAGATTAAGTGATCTGTAGTCCAACTTGGAACTAAGATCAATTAATTAAATTATGAGCACATTGACTCAGTTAAGTCTGAATTGAGGATTTATGGCCAGCTTGGGCTAAGTCCAATTAAATTTGAAGTGTTGGCCCTTTGTTGGACCATTGGACATTTTTCTGGGTTCAGCCCCTCATCGTTTAGCAATGCTTAAACAAGGGTTTGAGGGGCTTTGGTAACACTTTTGGTCTTTGACTGAGTATTAAACATTATTTCTTTGAGTTTTACTCAACTTTGAGATTCAATTGAAAGGGAGGTTTTTGCCTCTGGAGAATTAGCCAATTTGGCTAACAATAGTATTAAACACTAGAGAACAACAGTGTTAAACACTGGAAATAAAACTCTCAAATTAGTGTTAAACACTAGAAGACAACAGTGTTAAACACTGGAAATACAATTCTCAATTTAGTGTTAAACATTAGAAATAAAATTCTCAAGCTAGTGTTAAACACTAGAAGACAACAGTGTTAAACACTGGAAATAAAACTCTCAAATTAGTGTTAAACACTAGAGAGGAAGGGGATCACGTGGGGACACGTGAGGGCACCAAAAGGTGGGGCAGATCTCCTTTACTTTGTTCTGCAGATAAGTGTTAAACACTTTTAATTTTCTGACCATCACGTGTTGGCACGTGATGGAGATTTGCGCGTTGATTATTAAAGCATTTATCAAGGGGTCACGTGATAACACGTGAGAGCGCCCAAGTTAGAATCTGCCTCTGCTTTTATTCTCGTTGTTTTGGAGGTCACGTGGAGTACGCGAGGCATTACCTCAGGGCTAATTCCTTCTCATTTTGGGGAATCTTTTCAGGGGTCACGTGGGGACACGTGACCTTAGTCTTTTGCATTTATGGATATCTTTCAAGTCTCTTTACTTTTAAGAATTAAATTCTCTGTAGGGTTAAACCCTAATTATGTTTTAGAGGAATTAAATTCCTATGCATGTGGAAGAATTAAATTCTTATATAGGGTTAAACCCTAGTTCTGTCTTGAAGGAATTGAATTCCTATGATTTTGGGAGAATTGAATTCTCATGCAGGGTTGAACCCTAATTTTATTTGGAGGAATTAAATTCCTATAAATTTAGGAGAATTAAATTCTCATATAGGGTTGAACCCTAGTTTTATCTTGGAGGAATTAAATTCCTATAATTTTGGGAGAATTAAATTCTCATATAGGGTTAAACCCTAGTTTTATCTTTGGGAGAATTAAATTCTCTATACTCAATTCCCCCTCTAAGTTTTGGATCTGCATGGCAGAATCTCAACCCGATGAGAATTAAATTCTCAACTTATGGGAAGATTTGCTTCTGCAGATCTTCAACCAGAGAAATAACTAAGTTCTTTTACAGAAGAGTTAAACTCTTCGATTGAGAACTAAATTCTCTTTTTGTTTTGTAAATCTTTGATCCTTTTCCTTTTCTTACCTAGGGTTTTCTTTCTTGAGAATTAAATTCTCCTTTCTTTTCTCTCTGCTATTTGCCTTTAGAAAATTTCAAGATCCCCAAAATTTCTTTTTCTCTCTCTTCTCTTGGCTCCTATTTATAGGAGAAGGAAAAGAATCAATTTATTTAGTAAATCTCTCATTGAAAGATTTTGTTTGTTTTTCATAACTAATATGATCTTTTAGATCACTTAGTGAATTTTATTTACCATTGGATTTTTAATCCAAAAGATATTCTATTTGTTATTCTTGGTAAATTTTAGGGAAATCTTTCCTTGTCTAAAATATTTCCATGAATTGGTGATTTTTAATCACCCTTGGATTTTTAATCCAACGGTCCCCCATAATCCTTTTTTGTTTGGAAAGATTTAGAGAAATACTTTCCCAGTTAGGGTCTTTGATTTCCCTTAATTAGAATTTAATTCTATCAAGTTATAAGGCTTTCAAAGCCTATCACGTGTTGGCACGTGACCCTCGGTCATGTGTGAGCACGTGACCCCCCATTGAGGGCTTTTCTCAGCCGCTTGTTTATACTTATGCTTGCTTAGAATTTAACTCTGTAAATAGATCACGTGTCCACACGTGACCCGTGGTCACGTGTGAGCCCGTGATACCTCATTGAGGTAATTCCTGATTTTTAATCAGGGAACAATTCCTTTGTGCAATGTATCTTGTATTCACTTGAATTCATGAATAAAAGACATATTTCATTTTATATGGCGTGTCCCTTTAGCAAATGCGTCTTGTAGATAGTCTACCTTGATCTCTTTACAGGGCAACGATGGCTTAGGAAACAAGTTCAGATCTGCCGTCTAAGACTTTTCAACTTTATGAGCCGTAAGGGTCTCATAAAGACTTTTCTCCCTACGAGTCGAGAGGATCCCGTAGGTGTCCTTTCTCCTTAGGAGTCGTGAGGACTCCTAAGTGCATTTTCTTTTGAGAGTCGTAAGGATCTCACAAGAGAATTTTTCCCGCTTACAAGTCGAGAGAACTCGTAAGTGGTATTTCCCTCCTTGTCGAGATTCGACTTTGGAGAATGTGGCATATGAATAGTATGCAATAGTCCAGCTTGGACTGACTTGCAGGGCCCCAGTGCTTAGGAAACAGGTCCTTATCCCTATTGCCTAAGGCTTTTCCCTACGAGTCGAGACGAATCGAGAAGTTCTCGCAAGAACACTAATTTCCTCACGAGTCAAGACGAATCAAGAAGTTCTCCCAAGGGTTTCCTAATGTCACAGTTAACTCCTGCTAATAGAAGTCTGTTAGGGTCTGTGGTACTAAGGTTTTTTACCCGTCGCACCGTCGTGTTGGCCGATATATTCCCCGATATGCAATCTTGCTGTTCGGGTATCCCCACGACTGTCATGTCTCTGATCCCTTCGGGGGCTGGACAAGACGTCTTCAAGTAATCTTCCAGGTAATATTACCGTTGAAAGAGCATGCGTTAGGGATATTCCAGTCGCTTTTTACTTGAGTTAGGCTCAGTCTAGGAGCCCCGATGAGTCATGACCACTCCGCGCTGAAGCGGGATGGTCTCCGATAGTCTTTCAGGTCTCAATTGAGTTGCCGGCAAGACCCTGAAGTTAGGGATCTTCTTTTGCTTCGTTTGTTGACATTGTGTCTGCAATATTGCGATGACTATCAAGGTTGTCTCCAGGTTGTCTGTGAACCGCTGAGATTTGGAACTAGGGGACATTGTCGTGGATCCGTTTTGCTGACGTCGTGCCTGTATCCTGCTGGAGGGAGGAAGAACGCTGTTGGTTGACCTCTAGGCTGTGGATGTCGCCGTCAAGACTCAGAACTAGGGACTTTGCCATGGTTCCGGGATGGTCTCTAGGTTGTCTGTGAACCATCGAGATTTGGAACTAGGGGACTTTGCCATGGCTTCGAGGTACTCTCTAGGCTGTCTGTGAACCGTCGAGATTTGGAACTAGGAGACTTTGCCGTGGCTCCATTTTGCTGACATCATATTTGCTTCTGGTTGGAGCGAGAAGGAACATCATTGTTGATTTCTAGGCTATAGGTGTAGCCATTGAGATCCGGCTTCCCTTTGACGGAGCCTGGTGGGACAATATGGTTCCCTTTTTGTTTGTGCCCATGGATTGTATACAGGGGTTGATGTGATCTCACCTGCAGGACAGCGTTTCATTTTTTTGTTTCTTTCCGCGATTCTCTATCATTTCAACTTTTTATATCGCGAAAGTCACGATTGCCCAATCATTTCGGCTATTTTTCGCGGTGCCCAATCATTTCGGCTAATTTTCTTTTTCTTTACTCGCTGTTTTTTTATTGTGAGTTGCCCAATAATTTCGGCTTTTTTTGTATGCATATATTTTACTTGCTGATTTTTGTTGCAAGTTACCCTATCATTTCGGCTATTTCATATGCATTTTTGGCTCACTGATTTTTATTGCGAGTATGGAACTTGAGGACTGATACCAATCTTAGAATCAGCATCGCTGCGACTGGAACATTGCCAAGAGCGAATCATCATTTGTCGTGAAAGGATTTGGAATTCGATACCGATTTAGGCATCAGCATCGCTACAACTGGGATATTTCCAGGAGCGAATCATCACTTGCCTTTGTCGATTCGAGCAAAGGTGGCTTAGCAAACAGGGTTAGAATCTTGTCGACTAAGGCTTTTGACTTCATGAGCCGTAAGGGTCTCATAAAGGTGTTTCTCCCTACGAGTCGTGAGGATCTCATAGGTGTGTTTTCTCCTTAGGAATCGTGAGGATTATTAAGTGTGTGTTCTCTTACAAGTCGTAAGAATCTTACAAGAGTGTTTTCTCCTTATAAGTCGAGAGGACTTATAAGTGTTGTTCACCACATGAGAACATTCCTCGTCGTTGGTGGGACTTGGTGAGGGAACGTTTATTTGTGCCCGTGGATTGTATACAAGGGTCAATATTGAACCGATTGTAGGGCAACTTAGGGAATGTTATGGCTTAAGAACAGGTTCAGATCCCTATAGCTTAAGGCTTTTTGAATCCTACGAGCCATGGGGGTCTCATAGAGGGAATTCTCCTTACGAGTCGTGAGGATCTCGTTAGTGAAATTTCTCCTTATGAATCGATTCGAAGAAATCTTTCTATTTGCCTAAGTCATGGAGATCCCTAAGTGTGTTGCTCCCTTGTGAGTCGTAAGGATCTCACGCAAGTATTTTTTTCACAAGGACGAGGGGACCTTGCAGGTGTCTTTATTTTAACGATATTGTGCCCTTTCTGGTTTTTACAAACTCGCCGGTAGTCCTGCTGTTTTTACTCACGATGCCCTTTCAGGTTTTCATCCGTGCTCATTTCTCTTGTGGACGTACCTTTTTTTTGCACGATGAAACTCTCGAGAATAGTTTCGACGCATGTGACCCATCTGTTTGCCGGTGGGATTTGAGTTCCAGTCCTCACCGCCGGGACTTGTGGACTTGCATTCCACTATCGTCGTGTTAGAGGCGACGTTGTTAGTTTAAGGGCATCTCGGTCCCTTGTTAGTTTAAGGACATCTCAGTCCATATCTAGTTTAAGGACGTTGCGGTCCGTTGGGATTTTAAGGCGAGGTTTCGCCGGATACTACTTATAGAGTTTGGACTCAGGAAGACAGCGAGTGGACACGAGCGTATTCATGCATCATTAACCTGAGCCGTGACTTGTCAAGCGTAGTATTTCTTAAGGAACCGACCGTTTATTGGCCGGAAGGGTCTTTCGCCATGCATATCCAAGAGCAAGTAGGCCCCACCTTGGTAGACCTTGTCTATGATGTACGGACCCTCATAGTTCGGCTCGAATTTCTCTCGTTTAGTACGATTGGGGATCATAGGTATTTTTACGACTAGCATGAGTTCTTCTTGGCAGAATGTTCTCGACCTAGTCAATATTCCGTATGAGCGCTTCATCCTTGCTTTGTAAGCTTCTAGCTTTTGCTGCGCCATGAGACAAGTTTCATCGAGGGCATCAAGTTCCTCGAGCCAAAGATGGGCATTTTCTTCGTCCGTTAGTTCGTACCAAACCGCCACTCGTAGAGAGGGCAGCTCTATCTCCAAGGAAAGTACCGCTTCCGTGCCGAATAGTAACGCAAATGGCGTTGTGTTTTTGGTCGTCTTGAACGTGGTCTGATAGGCCCAGAAAGCTTCATGCAATCTCTCGTGTCAGCCCTTCTTAATTCTGGACACCGTTTTCTTTATGATCTTAGTCAAGGTCTTGTTGAAAGCCTCAGTTAGACCGTTACCTCGGGGATTATAAGCTGAAGAATATCTCTAATCTATTTTATGCTGCTGTGCGAAACAACTAATCTTATGGCTTCTGTAGGCTAGCCCGTTATCCGAGATAATCCGCCGCGGAGTGCCAAACCGGTTGATGACATGCGTCCTGAAGAAATGGAGGATGTTCTCTGTCTTCACTTCCCTTAACGGTATTGCTTCTGCCTATTTAGAAAAGTAATCGGCCGTTGCTAGTATGAATCGATGTCCCTTGGATGATGCTGGCTCGATGGGCCCGACTATATCGGTTCCCCACATTTCGAATGGCCAACTAGCCGGCGTTGGGTGTAGCGGATTTGGATGCTGGTGGATGAAGTCCCCATGAATTTGGCACGAGTGACACTGCTTCACATATTCGAGGAAGTCCTGAACCATTGTGGGCCAATAGTAACCCATTCTTTTGATCTTCAGCTTCATCTTTGGCCTAGCTTGATAGGAACTGCAGAGTCCGTCATGAGTTTCTTGAACGACCCTTTTTGCTTCTTCTGGTCCCAGGCATCTCAGCCACAGACAATCGAACGATCTCTTATAAAGAGTATCATTGACGAAGGCGAAAGACAGGGCTCGCTTCATGAGCTGATGTCTTGACGATGCATCATCAGGCGTTCGATAGGATTTGAAGTAGTCTATGAAGACTTTTCTCCAATCCTTCGCCTTTTCTTCATCCTCCAATTGGAAGGCCTCTTGTTTGGTTGCTTCCTCTCCTTTAGACGACTCCGGCGATTTGCACAATGATCTCCACGTTATTGAGGTTTTCGTCAGCCAATTCTTTAGCGATCTTGGCTAACGCATCCGCCTTGCTATTTTCCGCATGCGGTATGCTTTCCAGGGTGTAGGAGGGGATTTGCGTCAGCAATTGTTGCATTCTTTCACCATACCTGATTAGTTCTGGCTTGCACGTCTGGTAGTCGCCATTTACTTGGCTAACGACCAGCTGGGAGTCTCCATATATGAAGAGATTTTTGATTCCCATGTTGACAGCAATCTCGAGACCTGCTATCAAAACTTCATACTCAGCTTCATTGTTTGTTCTTGACTCCGTTAAGGAAAGGGCAAAACGCATAATCCCTCCTTATAGAGTCACGAAGATAAGGCCCACCCCGGCTTTAATCATGGGGGTGTTTTGCTTTCGCTTCTTCAAGGAGGATGCTCCATCGAAGTAGAGTTCCCATCGGATATCATTCCCTTCTTTTTCCCTGTCAATTGTGTCAAACGCGTGTTCGTCCGACAACTCGAAGTTCAAGGGAGAGTCGGCAAGTATCGGATGTTCAGCGATGTCCTGGCCTTTTATTGCCTTGAGGGGTCGATATGCTATCGATAACTCCATCAAGAGGAGGGCCCATTTGGCAAGCCATCCTGTTAGCATGGCTCTTGACATCAAGTACTTGAGAGGATCCACCTTTGATATGAGTTGGACCTCATGTGCCAATGCATAATGTTGAAGCTTCGTTACCGCGAAGATTAGTGCTAGGCAATGCTTCTCGATGGGGGAGTAGTTATTTTCTGCCCCCAGGAGAACTCGACTCAAATAATAGAGAGCTTTCTCCTTCCTCTGGTCGTTCTCCTGTGCCCATAACACGCTTAAAGAACCTTCAAGGGCTATTATATACAGGATGAGAGGCTTTCCCTTGACCGACGCGGTCGGTACCGGCGGGTTCTGCAGGTTTTGCTTGATTTCATCCAGTGTGCTTTGGCATTTACGATCCCAAATGAATGGGATCCCTTTCTTCATTAGATGACTGTAGGGGCGGCATTTTCCGGAGAGGTTAGCTATGAACTACCGGATGTACGCAAGCTTTCCTTGAAGAGACCGCAATTGTTTGAGAGTTCTTGGCGCGGGCATTTCTATAATCGCCTTGATCTTTGACGGGTCTATTTCAATACCCCGGTGTTGTACGATGAATCCTAGGAATTTGCCTGAGGAAACTCTAAACGCGCATTTCATATGATTCATCTTCAGGTTGTACTTTCGAAGATGCTGGAACACTATTTTCAAATGCTCCCGGCGTTCCTCGTATGATTTGCTTTTCACCACGAGGTCGTCGATATAACATTCAACAATCTCATGTACGAGGTCATCGAAGATCTTTGTCATGGCCCTCTGGTAGGTGGCTCCAGCGTTCTTCAGACCGAATGGCATCACTTTGTAGCAGAATATGCCCAGCGGAGTTCGGAAAGCAGTGTGCTTTTGGTCTTCAGGATGCATCTTGATTTGGTTGTACCCTGAGGATCCATCCATGAAAGAGAAGACTTCATGGGTGGATGTGTTATCGATCATCAGCTCGGTAACAGGCACTGGGAAGTCATCCTTCGGACAAGCTTTGTTGAGATCCTGAAAATCTACGCAGATGCGTATTGTTCCATTTTTATTCATTACCAGGATGATATTGGCGATCCAGTCAGGGTATTGTACTTCCTGGATGAAACCAGAGTCGATTAGCTTCTTTACTTCGGCATTGATACTCATCTCAAGCTTGAGCCACATTCTTCTTGGTGTTTGTTTGACTGGCTTAACGTCCGACGATATCGCCAGTTTATGCACAGCTATCTCTGGATCTAATCCCGGCATCTCGAAATAGTTCCATGCGAAATAGTCTTTATACTGCATAAGCACGTCCTTTAATGTGGCTACATGTTTCTCAGACAACATCTCACTGACAAACGTTGGCCTTGGCTCGTTTGCCGTCCCCAAGTTGATTTTTCTCAGGTTGTCTGCTATGGTGTGTATTCCATCTTTCAGCTCTTTTGGCGCCGGTGGAAATTCTAAAATTAGCTCGTTCTCATCTTCATTTGCGAAGCACTGGGAGAGGTCGTCTACATTCTCATGCTTCTCTTCCCTTGAGAGTGTTATCATGTGACAGGTACGAGTTCGCTTACAGGCTCGATGTTGCTCTGAACTTCCTTTCACGGTATAGGTTGCTTTTGGCTCATGCTTTCATGGTGGATTACCCTCTAACTTTCGGATAGAGCAAACCTGCCTTGCTGATACTGGTGTTCGACCCAGTCTTTGTAGGTGAAGCAGTCTTCAAGAGGATGTCATATTGCTCAGTGATAGGAGCAATAAGCCGGGTGATGGACCTCGTCTATTTGTTCGGGGCGCTGAGACTCCGGGAGCACCATCATTTGATGTTTCATGACAAGGTTGAATATTTTCCTTGTCTTATCTTGATGGAAAGAGTAATCCCGACCCATTTTCTTCATAAAAGACAGGTTCTAGCCGACTTTTTCTCGCTCGTGTGGCTTCTTGGATCCGCCTCGCTGTTTTCGAACGTCATTCCCGGTCTTTAATTATTGTTATCTCTACGTCGGGCTTTCTTTTTGCCACAAGAGTGCACATCGGATTGAGGGTGAAGGGGATCGTCATCCTCCGTAGCCTCCTGAATGATACGTTGCGTCCTGGATTTCTCATAAATGGCTATTTCGCGGCTATGGTCATTCCGAACCTTTTGGCCCGCTTCTCTCATCAGCTTGTCAATCTGTTCCTCGAATGACGGGCTTGGTATTCTCACAACAGAATGTCGCTCTAGTTCAATATAAATGTTTTCCGGAAATGCATTCACTTCTTCACCGGAGTTATTTATGACATGGCAGCCATGGAACCGCTTTGGTTATTGGACCGAACGTATTCAAGGACAGTCGTCTCCATTCTCCCATTGGGCATCTTCCGCTGAGTCCCGGGAACGTCCCAAATCTTTTTTATAAAACTGGGCTTGTCGAGCAGTCTACTTGAAGGGTACGCCATGGCGACTCAATAACCTTTTCAGCCTCTCTGCGTAGTATCTAGGAAGACGGATTGGTTGAATTCTGTCGAGCGCAGGTTCGGCACCATGCCATACTTCTTTCTCCACTTTAGTCTCGGTGGATTGGTAGAAAAGGATCGCCTTCTCACCTCTTTGCTTAGGAGGGACGTAAAAGGTCTGCAGCTCTTGCATGCTATACGTACCAAGTGCATCAAGTTCTTTGTGATGCCGCTGCGGGACCACGGTAATCTGTAAACTCTGGTCAGCTCTAGCAAAGATCTGCACTGACGGGCGGACGGAGAACACTGTGTTGGTCTCGTCCTCAGAGTCGCTGCCAAAGACCAGCATAGGAGTAGATGGTCCTGGCCTATTGCCTTAGGGTTGTCCCGAGTAGACCATCTCTTTATCTTCTTCGTTATCGCTCCCGAATATCGGGATAGTGGCGATGGCTTTTTGTTTATTCTCCTGTTTGCGACATCTTTCCATGTCTTTGAAGTCTGGTAAGAAGTACTTGGCGTCTTCATATTTGCGGAACTCATTTATAGAGAATGGGTTCAGCTCCCCTGTAACTGTGTACTCGAGGCCATCCTTGAAATACTTCATACACTAATGTTGTGTAGAAGGGATGATGTTGTACTCATGTAACCAAAGCCTGCCGAGCAAAAAGTTGTAGCAAGTCTTAGCCTCGATGACATGAAATTTGATGTCAGCGACGAGCATCCCGAAGCGTAATGTCAGTATTACATACCCGAGCGTTTGTGATGATTGTGAGTCGAACCCAGAGATAGTAATTTTGTCCCGAGCCAGGTGTTGAACGTTCATGCAAATTTCTTTCAGTACCTTCACGTTGAGGAGGTTGTCGGAGGACCCGTTATCGACCAGGATCTTTCCTATCTTAATTTCGTGCCAGTACCCGGTTATATACAGTGGACGGTTGTGCTCGCACATTCCGAGAAGGAGGTCTTCATCGCTGAAGGTGATATCAGACGTATGGACTTCTACCAGCTCGTCCTTCATCTTTTCTTCCGCCAGGAAGTCTTGAAACTGGTTGGGCTCTTGTAACGCCTTGATCAGGGAATCTCGTGCCTCTTTGGATAGGAGGAGAGCATTCAGTATGCTCAGTTGTGAAGGTATCTTCCTCAGATGCGCTAGGACATTGTAATCCACCTTGTTCTTCTTGAGTGGGTCCTTAGCTGTGAGCTCTTCGACAACTCTATCATCGAGAGCAATCTACTCAGGGATTTTTTCCTTTCCTTTATCCTTTTTGCCCGAACCTTTGTTTGAAGGTCTGAGATTCTTTTCAGGCAACGTACGATTACGCAGCTGAATGTTCTCACAGTTTTTCATCTCCTCTTCTTTTTCCGAGGTGGATTCCTTAAAGAGAGGGCCGAGGGCTATTTCTTCGTCAGAATCTCTCGTGAAGGTAAGAACTTGAGGTTTTGCTTTTGTCGGGATGGCATCAACCCTATGACAGTTATCGGCTATTCCTTCACACTCTTCTATCGCGCTTCTTTGTTCCCGACGGGTTTTGCGCTTCATTTGCTTGAATTGTTGTTGGTGGGCAACGTATCCCTGCCACCACTTCTTGAAGGCATTGCACTCTTCGGTAGGGTGTGTGACCCTCCGATGATACGAGCAATATTTCGGATGGACATCCAGTTCGTCAGGACACGTATTCCCGGAAGTATTTTCTTTGGAAGGTGGCAGCTTCATTCCCATTGACAGGGCTTTGGCGAACTGCTTCCTTATCTTGATTCTGCTTATGCTGGTGGCAAGGGCACTTTGATCCGGTTGAGGTACTTTATGGCTTCTCATTACCGGAGCTTTTTTGGCCTGACACCGGCTCTTGGCTTTTTCAGAAATGGCCGCTTCACGTTCTCGATCAGCTTTGCTCTTTTGAAAAGCTTCATTCAGCAGCCTATCGATGAGGTCATCTGATGATTCCATGGGTTTTGGTTCTGGGTCTGCCCCAGTTTCTCTACTTCAGGAGCCTCTTCGCCATTATTGATGAGTGAGAGATCATGTGGCAACTCGCTACATAATCCTCGGGTTATTTCGAAGAATCGTCTCCTTCATCAATGTCATTGTTTACGTCCTCAAGAACATGCTTGAAGAACTCTTCCAGTGTGACTGGGGTCCGTGCTTCTTTGTTGTATTCCTCCAGTGCATCGATGTATTTTTGTAGACCCGTACGATTTAAGTTGAGCTGGACGGGCTTCTTGGCCTTCTTCTTTTACTTTGAAGACTTTGGAGGCTTGGCCTTGAGGTTTTGTCCATCGTTACCAACTTTTGGTGTTGGACGCGGTTTCAGCATTCCGTCGATAATTTCAGGCTCCAGCGGGCTTTTCCACTTAATGCCTGGACATACTTGACGATCCTTCAGCATTATTTTAGTTTTCGCCGAGAGGACGACTTTCCACAGAGCTTCCTCAATAAATGAGCATGATGCCCCCGGCGTATCCACCTTTTTAGGAGCGTGCTACTGTGGCGGGTTTATCTTCCAGTTTTCGGACAGCGCGAACTTTCCCTCTTGATATTGGTCCTCAACCCAGTTTTTAAAGACTTAGCAATCTTCGATTGGGTGGCCCACTATTCGGTGGTATGGACAGTAATTGGGATTGTTGACGTCGCCCGATTGCAGTGGGCGTCTCGGATCCGGCAGATTGATGAGCCTGTTGCGCACCGCCAGTTTGAATAATCTCCTTGTTTTATCTCGAGGGAACGAGTAAGGACGTCTCAGCTTCTCTTCGAGGGCTCGCGGTCTATTGTTTTGGCGAGCCACCGGTTTCGGGTCACTTGATTGTTGTTGAGCATTGGCGACGAAGGTCGCTTTCCCTTTGCCCTTTTCATTCAGAAGATCTGTCTTTGAAGAGGACGGCCTATGGCCCATCTGGTCCATTTGGGCCAGTTTGTCGATTAAGGCCTGGAAGTTGGTCGGTTTGAAGAACATCATAAACTGGGATATAGTTGCCTGAGGATCAAGGGTCTCCACGAACATGCCCACAGCAGGAGCTTCTTCTATGCGCTGTTCACACTTCGACCATAGGTTCCGCCACCGAATTGCGTACTAAACCCAGGTTTCTCCCGTCTTCACTCTGGCTTTGATTAATGCCATGATTAGGATATGCTCGCTTGCGCTTGTGAACTGCTGTGTGAACAGGAGTTCCATCTCCGTAAATGTCTTGACAGAGTCATTTGGGAGCTCGGAGTACCATTCAAATGATGTCTCCGCCAAGCTGCCGACAAATTGGAAAAGCAATAGTTTGTCATCGCCTCCAGTATTACCGCATAGAGCTCTGAATTGAGCAACGTGTTGGTGTGGATTGCCCGTACCCTTATATACATGGAATTTGGGGATCGTATATCCTGGCGGGTATTTAATTTGGTCGTACCAGCCTGGATAAGGTCGCCCAGTTCTGACGACTTGTATTGCTGCTTCGTTCGTTTGATGAGCTCGTATTTGCTGAGCTATGTAGTCATCAAGGATAACTCTGGAGATCGTCTCCTCCCTGGCTACTGATAAAGTCGGAGGAGGGTTGGATGTCTCCCCTCTGTCGTCTTCAATGATTATTGGAGGGTTTTCGGCTGGAGGATCCGGCTGGATCATCATCCCAACCATATCTTGGAACAGAAGCGCCATCTGTTTTATATTAGCCACTTGTTCCGCGGCCTCTTTATCTTTCTTTTCAAGCCCCCTTCATAGGAATTCGGTGTCGGTCTCCTGCTCCTGGCATTGCTCCGACGATACTTCCGGGTTTTCTTTCTGCCCAGTGAGTGTGGCCATCCTTGTCAACATCTTCTGGAGCTTTTGTTGTTTCTCCCGAGCTTTCGTCACAGACCGTGTGAGTGGTCGATGACTCACGGAAGCATGACTATCCTCTTTTCCGGATACCATGTAGACGGTATGCACAACCATTCCCCCAGACTTAGGGCGTTTGGGTCCTCTGCCTTTGATATTTGCCACCGGTGGTGGGAGATTCTCAGGCCTTCTCTTTTTGTGGGAGACCAAAGTTGAGGGGGCCGTTGCAGCAAGCACTCACGTAGATGACACTTTCCGTGGTACGACGGAGGGATGGTCCTCTTCTTGTCGAACCTTCATCTACTTCAGCCGGCGAGAATAATCTTTGTCAATTACAAAGTCTTGGACTTTCTTCCAGACTCTGTAGATTTTGGAGGACAATTGCTGAGGTCGTTGTTTTGGCTTCACCTGTGTCATGCTTTCAGCAGGCGAAGGAGACTTCTTTAATATGGCGGCTGGAGAGTTTTTGCGCACCCTCCTGAGCAGCTCGAAGTTGTTCCCAGTTGGAACAGCAGCGTCAGTTTCCACCGTTGGAGCTGGTGGGGTAAGTCCGGAAGGAGAGTTGCCCCCAGATTTCCTCACTCAGTGCCAGTGGTGACGTCGAGCATGTCTTGCTGATGGGATCACCTCAGTTGTAGAAGCGACCTCGTCATGCCCCTTGCTTTGATGAGAGGCTGCTATTGGTGCCAACCTGTCGAAAACTGACGACTGTTGAGAAGGAACGTCTAACTTGTCGAAGACTGACTTTCGAATAGAGGAAGCACTCGTAACGACCTCACCCGTAGCAGGAGTTGGAACGGCCAGTCTTGCGAAGACCGATCCCTTAGTAGGAGAAGCCCCTTTGACGACTTCGTCTATCATAACAGGAATGGCTATCCGCTTCGGGATAACCCCTTCAGGTATTGCGGGCCTCTTCGCCGGCCCACTGGAGCTTTGGCCCAGTCTGTTAAATACTGAGGCGTTAGAATTGGACGACCCGTTGAGAGGGGCCGTGGTAGTTGCAAGCCGATCGAAGACCGACTTCTTTGGAGCCTCCTGTGATGGCATTGAAACATTGAAGCTCATTGGCGGGAGCATGGTCCCGAAGAACAATCCAGTGGTGGCCTGAGTCACCTGCTCCACTGGCATCGCAAAGATGGAGGCCGCTTGGGGCCCATAAGTCACTCCTCCAACAGGGACTTAGTGGTAGTTGTTATTGCAGTTGGTGCAGTTGGAAGCCAACGACGTCATCTTCACTTCTTGACGCAGCAAGAAACCAAATCTTAGTACCTCGAATCCAAGGGCAACCATATTAAACCGCGATTCGTTCATGAACAAGACACACGAAGTGTGGAGTGGAAAGAGGAAAAGGTCCCATCGGGCGTGCCAGAATCTGTTTACCGCCGAAAATCCGGGAAGCCAAACGTCTTGCCTGAATTTGGGGACAGATGCTATTTGGTTTTATCCGTCCACCTCTCCGAAGATGCCAAGCTGATTTATGGCACCATGTATCAGAGGTCTGGACGGATGCGGCCGTTGTAGCGGACTTCATCAGATTCTCCCTCGTTGTGAGGGGTTTTTGATTGTGGGGACGCTCTTCCCTGCAGGCGCAAGCCCCTGCGGTTAATTACATTACTGCATCGTGGTAACCATTTTCTCCTGCTCCAGAAGTTCACTTCGTGTCGTGTATGTTTGTTTTATTTTTGGTTGCCCATGGATTGTATACGGAGACTAATTTGTGTTGTTACCCATAAGGCGTGGATTAGTCCAAATCCGTATTTTCTTAAATTTGGTTTTGGTTTGATTTAAGGATCGTTAACCTTGTTTGAGATTAAGATCGACTTAAATATTTGTTAAGAATACGTTAATCCGATATTGGATTATGATCTACTTAACGGGGGTTCAGATCATTTTTGATCCAATGAAAGAGCATTTGGGCACTATCGTTTTAGTTTCAGGATGTTGCGGTCCACAACTAGTTTAAGGACATTACGGTCCAGAGCTAGTTTAAGGACATTACGGTCTAAGGAATTGTTGATTATCGAAACTCGCCACCTCTCTGAAGACATTGAAGAATTACAACGACATATATCAGAGGTATGGGGAGATGCACCCTTGAACCAATGAATGTTCGTCCGAAGCTTGATGGTCTTGTTTGGGACTAAAACCAATCTGGAAAAATTGCGAGCACATGGGCTCGATTGATCTGAATTATGGACTTTTGGTCAACTTGGACTCAACCCACTCAGTTTTTGAATAAAGTGTTAAACACTTGTTTAGGCACGATCCCTTTTCTGTGCAACAATGCTGAGCATTGATATGGGCTCTGACGCTCACCCTATTTTTTTGGTTTTTATGGAGCGTTAAACACTCTTTATGGTGCTGGGCTCTATTTACAGAGCGCTTTATGTTAAACAGCGCCCACGTGAAGAGAACGTGGGGCGCTCGGTGCTGGGCGCCAACCACTGAGTGCAGAGCACTCTTTATTAAGTAGCGCCCACGTGAGGGGCGCGTGGGGCGCTTGGCGCTGGACGCCAACCACTGAGTGCTAGGCACTCTTTTTTGAGCAGCGCCCACGTGAGGGGCACATGAGGCGCTTGGCATTGGGCGCCAACCACTGAGTTCTAAGCACTCTTTATTTGGGCAGCGCCCACGTGAGGGGCGTATGGGACGCTTGGCGCAGGGCGCCAGCAACTGAGTGCTTGTAGCGTCTTGAAAAGTCGTTTTGGTGTTTTCCTGAAATTCGGTGAAAATTCGGTATTTTTCCGAAAACCGTCTTTCTCGTTATTTTGCAGTTTAGGGCTAATTATACCTAAAATGGATAGGTAATTGCTTGTTTTTAGTAGCTAATGAGTTACTTATGAAATTCTGGTCGTTTAAAATTTTTTCCCTATTTTTCAATTTTTTAATATTATTTTAAGCCGGTAAGAAAATACATTAAATTAGCGATAAATACAAATTTTTCCGGGCTAATTTTAATCTTTAAAATTATGATAATTAAAATCTAGTTGTAACATAAATTTTTAGTATTTTATTTTGATTTTTAACAAATTTTTATGATAGGAAACGAATTTATTGACTTTTAAGCTAAAACTTGCAATTTTTGACTTGTAGGGGGTCTTTTTGCATAAAATTTCTTTTGTAAAATCCCTCTCTCTCTCTTCCCTCAGCCCTAGGACAGCCCCACCTTGATCAAGTCCAGAAATTTCTGGCCTCACCTTGCTTTTTCTTCATGTGTGGAATTGTTTTGTTTAGGAATTTATTTTAAATATAGTTGTTGAAGTATGGTGCATTGACTTTTGGGGAGTTGACCCTTGACCTTTCCCACACACCCACACCCTCTCCTTCCCCCTAATCTGGCCGAAACCTGCACCCCCTCCTCTTCATCTCTTTTCTTTTCATTTCTTCAAAATTCTTCATGTTTAATTCAACAAAAATTGCAATTTCAAGCTTACAAATTAAACCCATCCTTCATCTTTCTTTTCCTTCACCTCCCTAGCTTGGATCTTGATGCTTGAGGCCATCATTTGGAGCAAATTTATTCTTGCTATATCTCAAATTGAGGTATAATTTCCATCAAGTTAATTTCTTTTGGCTAAATTCCTTTAATTATATGGTTTTAGTGTTAAAAGTTTAGTTAATTTCTAATCTAGTTTATAAAAGAGTAGTTGTTTTAAACTAGGGTTTGTTAGCACACCATTATGTGGTTAATTAAATTTATTTTGCTTGCTAGTTCCTACACAACCAAATCAAAGAAGTTACCTTGTTTGTGTGGTCTTCAAATTATGCTAATTTAGTTAATTTTAAAAGTTTGATTTTGGTTGTAAATTGTTGTTTTAGGAAATTCAAGAAAGGGGTTTGTGTATGGAAAATGGGTTGTGAAGCATGATAAATGAGTTGAATTAGGGTTTAGAAACCATTATTTAGTGGATTAAATCTAATTTGTTATCTAGTTGTTTTGCTAACCTAATCTAGAAGGTTAACTTGCTAATTGAGTTATAAATTAGTGTTAATTTAAGGTTTTCATATATAGTTTGGATTAAGAATTGCTAGGTTATATAATTCAAGTAATGGTTGTTTATGGAAAATAGGTTTTGAATCTTTGCTAATGTGTTGTAATTATAGTGTTTGTAGATTGCTTGTTGTGTGGTTGGATTGTGATAACCGTATCGCTAAGTTTCGATTTTTGCACCAAAATTGCTAGTTTGTGCTTACTAGGTTGTTATTTAAATTATTTGGTGAATTATTTGTGATACCTTGGGGATATTTTTAGCATCTCCTATGACGTTTAGGATGCGTGAGTGCGGATTTTTGGGTAGTCGGGTTTTAGTTTTGCCGGGCGACCAAATCGGCGTTTTTTGGCAGTTTTTGCGATTTTCGCGTGTGTTCCGCGCACTTTGTGCACGTTGTACCTAGCTAGCGAACATTAGTAGTTTCGTTAGGGTTTTGCATCGTTCTTGATATGTAACCTTATGTTTGGTATTGATGTAATTCCAGGTTCGGTCGCGGAGACGTCAGACGCGGCGCGAAAGGGGAAGGCGGTGATTGGACACAGCTAGCCAGGGATTCCGGTGAGTAGATGTAACATTTACGGGGGACTATCGTTGGATGGCGCAAGCCGCCCGATAGTTTTAGTAACTTACAAGATCCTTAGTGATGTTAGTAATTAGGGGTGAAATACTTATTTGACTATTTGCTGCATCCATGCATTATATTGACATACCTATACGAAACCATTTTATAGGACACCTGCACCATTGCCAGGGTTTTTATATGCAGCACGAGCACTATTCATGCTTACACACACACCCTGGTAATTGCCATGCCACCACACTAGATAACCTTTAAATTTAAACCTTTTACTAATTGATACTTAAACTTGTGCTATTGCCTTTAATTCCTTAAAATGAAACCGTAGGATTGCTATTCATGTGCATGTACTTCATCATATTAATTGTTCATGCTTAATCCATTAATCACACATCGCAACTTGATTATTGATACCATATGCATTCATTATCACTGATATATGCACTTATGAGGATTTCTTGAGATTTTATGATATTGCTGGATTTCGGGGGAAAGCCGCAAAATTTTTAAACTTATTATATTTTTAAAATATGTAAATTGCGGTTTTCTAGTGATGTAAGTGTCGTCCACCATGAGTTTGCTGTGGTTTTGGAAATCCGTGTCGAGGAGTGGAGGAACCGGCACGGGTACATGGTGGGCCCGGTAAGGTACCCCGGGGCAAGAGGAATGTGGTGTTGACGTTGAGCCTGGCAGGGGACGGATTACCTACCGGTGACTGTTTGGGACGGAGGATATCCAGAGGATACCGACCGTGGCCGCTAGATGATGAGATATTGATATTTGAGATGGGTCAGCCGGACGGCTGAGGCCAGAGATACATTGATATGAGATTTGAGACAGTTTTGAGGTGTCGATACTGGACACAGGTTCTTGTTGATTCTATTGGTATTGTGATGGTATTTCAAAAGACATTCTTAAAGGGAAAAACATGATTTCTTATACTTACACATTCAGATCACGAGTTGATTCGCATTGCATTCATACCTGCTAGTATATCCATATTGCATACATACTTGCCATTATGTCCTGCCTTACCTGTATTTAGATACTAGGATGCTTGTGTGCATGCATTCGATAGCCTGTGTTGATGTTATTTATTACTCACGAGTTGGCAACTCACCCCCGTTGTGCCATAGCCTTTTTCAGGTCCGCTCCGTCAGTACAGTAGCGGCGGGCGCACTTATTCTTTTGCCTCCTTTGCCTGGACTCGAGGTTTTGCTCTTAGGTGGGTTATGTTACTATTTTTGTACCACCTTGTATATTCTTTGTATCTAGTACACTCCATCTACTGTATCTACCAGCATTATTGTATATTGACCTAGAGATGAGACTGTGAGATTTGTAGACTTTTATGCTGTATTTTGGGGTCGAGCTCACTTGAGTCGACATGCTGTTTTCTTATGCTTCATTATGATTATTTTGCTTGTTGTCATTTTATATTGCGTGGGATTTGTGACCGCCTTGTGGCGAAGAGCTAGCTCCCGCTTGGGGATGCCCTATTTTGTTGGATTCATATATATTTTGTTGTACCCATTTTGGGGGCCAGTATTTACAAAGGAGACTCTGCCGAAATTTTCGGAAAAATTGGTATTGTTTTAAAAAAGGGTTTTACATGACTTATTTGATAAACTCGCTTTCAATTGATTGGGTTTTCTTCACTCTTTTGCTTAATTGGTTTTGTTTTCTGGGCTTTGGCTTACTTATTTTACGGACGTCTTTAGACGTTTCTTAAACTTAAGTGCCAGTCACGTTCCGTACCCTGCGGGTCGTGACAGTGCTAGACACTCTTTATTGAGCAGCGCCCACATGAGGGGGCACGTGGGGCGCTTGGCGTTGTCTCTTTCTTTGTGTATTTTCTGAAGAGTTCGATTCTTTGTTCTCCCGTGGATCTTCAATCTCCAAGAACAAATTCATCCCGACGAGAATTAAATTTTCACTTATGGGAGACTTGTCTCATGGATCTCAGATCCAGGGAAAGAACTATGTTCTTTTATAAGGGTTAAACCCTTGGGTATGCAGATGAGATACTATGATCTCTATTTACCTTAAAGAAAGTTCTTCTTCTTTCTTCTCTCTTAAAGCTCTTTTTGCTTGCTCTTCTTTTTGAACTTGAAGTTTATGGGGGGTTCTTCCCTTTAAGACTTGAAGTCTTGGGGCCTTTATATAGTAGAGGCAGATTTGTTGATTCAGTTAAAGAAATCTCTCATTGAGAGATCCTTAATTGATTTGGAGATTTTATCCACCGTTGGATCTTTGATCCAAGGACTTCTGTTTTATAGAAGATATTTTTCTTGTTTTTTAACAAGATTGGAAAATATTTTCCATACAGAGCTTATTCTGTAATTTGGTGATTTTTAATCACCATTGGATCTTTAATCTAACGGTTCTCTGTTTTACAGAGCATAATCTTTCTTGTTTAGAAAGATTGGGAAAAATATTTTCCCCTACAGAGCTTATTCTGTAGATTAGTGATTTTTAATCACCATTGGATTTTTAATCCAACGGTGCTGTATTTTACAGAGCGTAATCTTTCTTGTTTAGAAAGATTTGAGGAGTATTTCCTCAATCAGAATTTATTTATGTGTTTTGATGATTTATCATCTCCGTTGGATCTTTGATCCAACGGCAGAGAACTTTTAATTCTGGCGCCAGCGCCTTCGTGCGGGACACGTGAGGCACTGCCTCAGAATCTTTAACTCTTGGCGCTGGCGCCCTCGTGCAAGGCACATGAGGCTCTGCCTCAGAGTTTTTTAACTCTTGGCGCCGGTGCCCTCGTGCAAGGCATGTGAGGCGCTGCCTCTTTCAAATTTTGAACAGAGCCTTGCTCTTCTATTATTGAGAGGAAACATACCTGCAAGAAAAAAATCGAGTAGATAGGGAGCAAGTGAACCAACCTCCCACCGGAAAGTTGACGGTCAGACAGATCATGGTCGTCTCCGTTGGCTCGACTCCGAGCAACGAAGACACCCGCCGTATCCGGACGGTCATGACCTTAAATGCTCCCCCTCCAAGAAATACAAGAAGGTTACTTTCATCATCTTCACCAACGAGGAGCTGCATGGCATATCCTTCCCACATAATGATCCCCTAGTGATTATGTCCTGGGTAAATCGGTACGAAGTCAGGAGAATCCTTTTTGACTTAGGAAGCTTGGCGGACATCCTATTCTACGACTGCTTCCAGCGTATGGGATTAAACCCGTCTGATCTCTAACCTGCCTTACACGTTCTCTCTTGGTTTACTAACCACTCCGTCCAAGCTAAGGGAATGATCATTCTCCCTTTCAACATTGGGGAGGCCGGAAGAACCCGAACAATGTCGATGAGTTTCCTCGTCTCTTGGGTTCTTTCATCTTATAACATCCTCTTAGGCCACCCCACCTTAAACGGCCTTCAAGCTCAGATCTCAACCTACCATCTCGGGCTCAAGTTTCCTCTAAGCGATGGTGGGATAGGCCGGGCCTACGGAGATCAGCAAATTGCTAGGGTGTGTCTCGCTACGACTGCTCCTGAAGACAAAGAAGTTGATCTAACCGACGGACTGTGTGATCCTCAGGAATCGCTAGACACATGTGATGACAAGAAGGAAATCTAGGGTTCCCCGGTAGAAACCTTTTCCGAAGTCCCCCGCAAAGAGGAAGACAGCAGCCAAACCATCCAGAGCGGCTCCCTCTTGGCCGAGGAAACTCGGGACAACCTTATCCAGATCCTCTGAGACAACTCTGACGTGTTTTCTTGGACTCCCACGGACATGGCGGGGATTGACCCCAAGGTCATCTCCCATAAGTTCGGAGTTGATTCAAAATCCCGGTCGGTCCAACAGAAGAAAAGAATCTTCGCGTCTGTTAAACAGAAGGTGATTAAGGAGGAAGTGGACCGACTACTCGCAGCCGACTTCATCAGAAACCTGGACTACTCGGCTTAGCTAGCCAATGTATTCATGTGAAAGAAAGCGAACGGGAAGTGGCGTATGTGCGTCGACTTTACCGATCTGAACAAGGCCTGCCCGAAAGACAACTGTCTGCTCCCTCGGATAGATCAGTTAGTGGATAGCTCGGCCAGTTACGAGCTGCTGAGCTTTGTTGGATATAGGTGCCCTCAAAGCAATTATCGTAATTATAGGAATGCAATTACTGAATTCATGAGGACATATACAGAGAAAAATCTTACTCGAGATGATAGTATGCTATCTGGTTTGTCTTTATCTATCATGTGTATTCGTGTTACTAGTTATCACGTATCGCTAATACATGAGATAAAGCCCATAAGATCTTTGCTTGACTACCAGGATTATGATACAGATCATACTAGTGGGCCCTGGTAGTTTATAAGCACATCCTTAAATGTCCCTATTCATAGGAGTATCGAGACTGGGCATCGATACTTCAGTTTAGACTAGTGTATACATTTCATGACCCTGTACGGGGTGATGGCCGATCCCATAGCCATTGGTGTTTGACACCGATGATTGTATACACATGCTCATTAGATGAGTAACACTGGACGAACTCGCCGAGAACTCCTGGATGGTATTATACTAATGTCAGATAGCAGTTCTCTGGTGACATGAGTACAGTCCCCAGACCTGAAATCGCCACAATGTCTTGTGTGTGTTTCCACTGTACTTAGATTACTACCCTACCATGGCTCTACTGATTCGTGCAAACATGTTTTAATTAGGTACAGTTCCGAAGCACATGGAGGCAGGGAGCGGTCGAGGGAATTCATCATTCCCGGTATTGGGAGTCGATATTGCACTATGCAGGACATGACTATAATCAGAAGTCCGTGGCCACGGCAGTAGAGATAAACTGGCAAGTGTTACCAGTTATATCTCTTTAGTTATAAGTTCTCTGTCAGCACGACTTATCGGGTTATTGGGGGTCTGACAGATTCCACCCCCAAACCTGGTATGTGATACTCTCTGACGAAGAGACTGGACTGTACGGTGACTGTCGCTTATAGACTTTGTCAGGTCCGGATGAGTTCGCTCATCGGCCTGCCTCTATCTTGCTCATATCTGGATAACCATTATGTACAGCTAGTGCCACCGACGAGCTTGTTGGTTAACCCGAAAGGGGGTTGAATCAGAAAGTTTTCAGATTCAATCGGATACGATCTTATATAACCTACTGCTAGCGTATTGACAGGTCTTTAGAGTCCCACAATGAAAGTTCCTGCCCGGAAAAAACGTGATGTAACATGGGTATAGGGATACGTACTTGAGTTTGATAAAACATGTATATTGGATATACGTGTTTAATCGGATGACTGTTATAATAGCCGGTTTAATAACCGGAATATCAAGCCAAGTGTTGACTTGATAGCCGTTTTTATGATGCGGTTTCTAGTATAATGTATACAATACACGCACTCTCTACAATATATAATATACTGAGAAGATATAGATGGCATTTTGTGTATGTGATACATGATATGTACGTGTATGGGATACATGTACTAACACTTATATATATGTGTGTGTGTGTGTGTGTTAATTCCCACCATTTTAAATTATGTATAAATTAATATACATTTATATGTGTGTGTGTGTATTAATGTATATATATTATATTATTTTTATACTTAGTTGATGGTGGGGTCCACTATCTCTCTTGTGTGTGTGACACACACATGAGAGAGAAAAAGTGCGGGAGAGTGACTCGGGTCATATTATTATGACATGGGTGGAAAAAAGAGATTAACACAATTCATTATTTTTCACAATCCATCAAACATCTTCTTCTTCCTCTTTCATGAGCTTGATGCTCTCTTGATTAATGGAAAGTATAGCCATGATGAGGGAGTGAGAGAGAGAGAGTATCCAGAATTCGCATCGCCTTCCTATACGCTTAGCAAGCCTCTGGAGGAAGTTTCTCCGACCGGTTACGGAGTTGGTGTTCGGGCAGCCCGCTTTCAACACGGATCATTTACGGCGAGACGGTCGGCGTTCCTACACGCCCGGAAGCTTATGGAGTCTAGAAGGGGTCTTCCAGGATTAGCCAGACATGCTACAAAGGTTATAGCTCCCTTGACTTTTCTCTTTACTCTTTTCTAGTTTGCACATTGTATTGTATTTGATGATCTTGGTGATGAATTGAGGTTATGCTTTGTAAAAATTTTGTTTTTCAAATTCCGCCGGGGTCGTGGTTGTCACGACCTTAACCCCCGTTCACTTACAAGCTTTATGGATTCCTTCTCCGGTTATAATCAAATCCGGATGGATCCGACCGACGAGTAGCACACCACTTTCACCACTGATTGAGGGGTCTACTGCTACAAGGTAATGTCTTTAGCCTCAAAAATATATGGGCAACTTATCAACGGCTGGTCAATAAACTGTTCAAGCCACAGATCGGGCGGAATATGGAAGTCGGCATCAGTGACATGCTGGTAAAGTCCACCTAGTCAGCCATGCATACCGCGGATCTTGGCGAAACCTTCAAGGTCCTACGAAAGTACAAAATGAAGCTGAATCCAGCCAAGTATGCTTTCGGCGTCACGGACGGAAAGTTCCTCGGATTGATGGTCACCCACCGAGGAATCGAGGTAAACCCAAAGAAGATCAAAGCCATCATTGACATGACGACACCCAAGAGCAACGTAGAAATCATGCGATTCATAGGCAGGGTGGCCGCTCTGAGTCGTTTCATGTTCAGATTCGGGGAAAAGTGCCTACCTTTCTTCAAAACCTTAAGGAAGACCGCAGGGTTTGAGTGGTCCAAGGAGTGTCAAGTCACCTTTGAGTAGCTTAAGGTGCATCTATCAACGCCACCACTGCTAACCCGGCCGGCCGAAGGAGACGAGCTACTGCTGTACCTGGTCATCTCCGGCCAGGAAGCTAACTCCGTACTCATCAAAGAATCCGAAGGGGAAGGGGTACAGAGGTTGGTTTATTACATTAGCTATGTTTTCAAAGATGTGGAGACAAGGTGCCCGACCATCGAAAAGATGGTCCTGGCGCTTGTCGTCACCTCCAGGAAGTTTCAGAAATATTTCCAGGCTCATACAATCATTGTTCTTACCGACCGACCCCTAAGGAACATCCTCGGTTCCCCCAATTTGTCGGGCTGGTTGGAGAAGTGGAGATGGGAGTTATCGCAATTTGACATCCAGTACCGACCAAGACAAGCTATTAAAGCTCAAGCCCAAACTGATTTTGTGGTCGAACGCACCATTCCCAATAGAGAAGAAACGCCGGCACAAGATCCAAACCCACAACACTCGGTCGAAAAAAAGCTCGTTCCGATTCTAAACTGGATACTCTATGTGGATAGTTCCTCCACAAAGGAAGGAAGTGGGGTTTGACTAGTCATCCGCAGCCCCAATGAAGCTGAGATGGAATATTCTCTGCGGTTCGACTTTAAGACCTTAACCAACGCCGCGGAATATGAAGCTTTATTGGCCGACCTATGAATCGCCTTGAGATAGGGCTAAAGAATATTAGAATCCGCAGCGATTCCGCGTCGGTCATCAGCCAAGTAGTCAGACGATTCGAAGCCCGAGAACCCCTCATGATGAAATATCACACCGAGGTGAAAAGGCTACGGAAAAATTTCGACGAAATCCAAGTGGAGCAGGTTCTCCGGAGTATGAACGTCGAAGTCGATGCCTTGAGCAAGCCCGCCTCCTCCTATTCGGCCAATCATAAGAGGAACATCCTCTTCGAAGTCCTGCCGCGACCCAGCATCGAAGATACAAAAGTGATACACCGGGTCTACACTACTCAGGAGGGTATCCCGGATTGGAGAAAGCCCATAGTGGAATTCATCAAGGATGGAACACTCCTCGAGGACCGAACGGAAGCGTGGAGGCTCCACAAGAAAGCTCGTCACGTCGTATGGAGCAAAGGTAATTTGTATAAAAAATCATACACTCAATCTCTACTCAGATGCGTCGATCCTGACGAAATTGAGTACGTTCTTCAAGAGATACATGAAGGAGTCGAAGGCATACATCAGGAGGCCCGCAATCTGATTCAAAAGACAATGCTACAGGGTTATTATTGGCCGACTATCCACAACGATGCAGAAAATCTTGTACGGAGGTGCAAGGTATGTCAACTCTTCTGCAGCATTCCTCAGTTACCAACCATAGAGCTAACACCGCTGAGCTCCCCTTGGCCATTCGCACGGTGGGGAAAGGACATGGTTGGCCAACTTCTTCCAGGCACAGGGGGCATAAATATATCCTCGTCTCTCTGGACTACTTTACAAAATGGATCGAAGCCACACCGGTTAGAAAATGGATGCCGCCTCTACAGTGAAATTCCTGCAGAACAATATAATCGCACGATTTGGAATTCCGAGATGCATCATCACTGACTACAGGACCAACTTCAAGAATAACAAAGTCAGAGAATTCTGCAACGACTATCAAATACTGATAAAGTTCTCCGTTGTTGCTCATCACTAGGGCAAGCTGGGGTAGCAAACCGAGGTGTAATCCGGAGGCTCATAGCCTGCCTGGAAGGAAGACATGGCGGATGGGTTGAAGAACTTCCCCGGGTACTGTGTGCGTTGCGAACGTCGAAGAAGACACCTATTGGGGAAACCCCATTCAGTCTCCATTATGGCACCGATGTAATGGTCTCTACAGAAATTAGTCTACCTAGTTATCGAGTCGAACACTTCGACGACGAAGCCAACGACTTGGCCTTTCGAAGCAACCTGGACATCTTGCTGGAAAAGAGAGACCAAGCACAAATAAGGATGGTCGCATATCAGCAGCAGACTGCCAGGTACTACAATACTCGGGTCAAACTCCGAGCATTCAAATCAGGAGACTTAGTCCTCCGACGCAATAAATTTGAGGAACAAGGGAGGATACACAAGCTCTCCCTGAAGTGGGACAACCCCTTCCTCACGACCGAGATATTGCCCGTAGGAGCATACTGCCTCCAAGATTCCTTGGGATGTAACATTTCGCGGCCGTATAACACCGAAAAACTTAAATTGTACTGTTAAACTTATACTCCCTTTAATAATAAAGATTCTTGCTTCTCAGCAATCCAAGCTGTTTCTCCCGATTCTGAACCTAGACACCGCGCAAGGCCGGTGGGCAACCTCCTACCTGTCGTGCCCATTCAAAACAGGTAGTTTCCTGCTCGACATAACTAAGGGCCTGGAGTCCTCTCACGAGCCTACAGGCCGTCTCTAGCCCGGCTCGAAGGCAAGGGAAGTATTTCAGGCCAGCCCTTTACTCAGGTGAATAAAACGTGGGTGCGCCTATAGGTAGACAACTTAAGCCTCGCTCTGTCCATCTTACCTCGACTCCGAGGTGAAGGATTGAAGGAGGGGCACCGATTTACCTACACTTAGAAGACCGAAACGATTTTCGATGTTCGGACATTCTGAGCAAAGAAAAATTCTGAGCAAATAAAAATTCATAAGAAAAAGAAATTTTTATTAATAAGAGGTATTCTCGACTCCTCAGCCTTACAAAAGTGCCCAAGGGCTCGCAAAGAAAACACTATTTTATCTTTTAACGATTACAGCAAAGGAGGGAGAGGGTCTTGAAAACATTGATCGTGGTACTCAAAGCAGAGATCTTCCAGCTGATGCCAGGCAGCATCCCATCGCTCCCTCTGCTTATGTCCATGGACCCGAGCAGCTATGGTTCCTTCGGGGACTCCCGCCTTTGCGTATGAAGCTATGATCAATCTCTATTGGAAAGATCGACGCATGAGAACTATCGAGTGATCTCGTATGCTCTTTGAGATAAGGCCCAACTCATGGGCCGTGCGCATCTTGTAGACGGCCTCCTCCAGCGCTTGTTGGGACAACACCATGAAAAGGTCGGGGGAAGACCTCCATATTGCGTGGACAAGCACATGCAGAAAAGATGATCGGCGTGGGAGTAACCGTCCATAGTGACGTTCCAGCCAACTTATCACAGCCTCGTATGTCGTCTCGGAGCTATCGTGGTCATAATAGTAGACATCGTTGTGAGATACGATATCTCGAATGTTGTACGTGTTGTCAGTCATCAGAAAACGGTTGACAACGAAGGTCAGAAAAAGGCAAAAGATGGAGACAACTAAAAGCAAATCGACGAAAATGCCTAAGAGGAGGCTAAGGCTCCTATATTCATAGACTCAACAAAAATTCCCCTACGGTCGAGATTATCTCCCGCCTAGACGCGAATTACAGAGTATCACATCCATCGGATGAGGAGCCTCCACACGTCTTCCTGCCATTGGCCGCCTCCCTTTTACGTGGATCTGAGCGACGCCATCAGGAGATACGTGTGGATCTCAAGGTACCTGCCATGAGCCACATGGCATCAAGAATTGGGAAGGCGCAAATGTCAACGTTATGGCGATCCTACCTTCCATTGATCTGAAGCCCTCTCATAGGCTCGCTGGGTAGCTTTCTTCCTAACCAATTCGAAGCGAGTAGATTCCGGCTCGAAATTCCTCTCACAAGGCCGCTGGGTAGCTTCCTGCCCGACCAATTCGCAGTGAGCAGATTCCTTCTCGGCCCAAACTGTGAATCAGAAGCCCTCTCATGAGGCCGCTGGGTAGCTTCCAGCCCGACCAATTCGCAACGAGTAGATTCCTTTTAGGTCCAAACTGTGGATCCGAAACCCTCTCATGATGCCCCCGGGTAGTTTTCTGTCCGGCCAATTCACAGCGAGCAGATTCCTGCTCGGAAGCCCGCTCACAAGACTGTTGGGTAGCTTCCTGCCCGGCCAATTCACAGCGAGTAGATTCCCGCTTGGCCTAAATTGTGAATCCCAATCCCCCGCACGGGTAGACTCCTACTCGATGTCGAGGCACATCCATTCATGAAGAACAGATTCCTACTTAGCCTAAACGGTGGATCCTCAGACCTCGTATTAAACCAGCATGCAGACCCCTACCAGGCATGCATACTCAAAGTAGGCAGACTCCTGCATAGCCTAAGTAAAGAAAGCTCGTCCATGGTCGATAGCTGGCACAACTCTAATGCCACTCTAATCCGAAGAGACGATACGCAAAGTTCAGTCCGAGTTCCTAGAGTCTCCAAGAGGACACCGGTCTATCTATACTTGGAAAAATAAACCTAATATCTGCTCGAATCACGATACCTCGTCTCCGGGGTGAGGGAGGACACCGGTCTATCTATACTTGGAAGAATAAACCTAGTATCCGCTCAAGTCATGTTACCTTGTCTCCGGGGTGAGGGAGGTCACCGGTCTATCTGCACTTAGAAGAATAAACCTAGTGATCGCTCGCCTCACGTTACCCTGTTTCCGGGGTGAAGGGGACACCGGTCTATCCACACTTGGAAAAATAAAAATAAAGACGAAAATTTTCCAATCAGACACATTACAGACGAGCAAAAATACTTCATTAACATCAAAATTATGTACAAGATATTATAAGCTCCTCGGATTTACAAAATTGTTGCAAAATTGCCCGAAGGCTTACAATGGAAAACAAAGAAAAAAAGAGCAGAGAGAGCAGCGGCTTCAAGTCGTCTTCTCGGCTAAGGTCTCGACGCAGCTCGCCTGCCAGTTGCCTTCACCCTTTGGCTCTTCCTCTGAAAGGGGGTACCTCACGCGGAACTCCTGGTCATCGAGCCCGGGCACTATCTCCTTAATGGCGTCGAAGGCATTATACCACCCAACGGCCGTAGAGTCAGCGAGGTCGACGTAGAACTAGTCGGACATCTTGTAGTCTTCCACAGCCTTTTCCGCCTTCTCCTTGGTCTTTTTCACCGCCTCGTTGGCCGCCCGGGCATCCTCCTTGAATGAGTCTTTTTGCTTCCTCATAGCATAAAGAGCTCGTTGACTTGGCCGACCTGAGCCTGGAGGGCCCGGTTGGACTCAGTCAGAGTCCAGTGGGACTCCTTCAGCCTTGTGGCTTTCACCCTCTCCGAGAGCAACCACATCTCGAGAGAGGCGGCATTTTCCTCGGACTCCTTCAGCTTGGCAAGGATTTCTTTCTCATGTGAAGATGTCTCCACGACCTTTTTTATCGCAAGGGCAACTTCTTCGATCTCTATGGCAGCTAGGAGGGTACAGTGTTGAAGAACCTGCAGAAAAAAGCAGACAACATTCGTCAGGGACTAAACAGGGGGAAATTACTTGAAAAATACGGAGAAATCACCAACAAGAATGGCCTCCTGGGCTATCGCAGCGACCTGGGCTTTCACAGTGCCCTGAGGTATTTTAGCCCCAACCGCTTTCTCCATGTCCACCAGCAGGATGTCGGGCACGGATAGCCCCGTCGGCACCTCGATGTAGGGGTCTCCCTCCTGTATATGTATCCCAGCCGGAGACGGATGGGAAATCACTTCTTGAGCCTCTTGACCGGAGACTCGGAAGAAGGCGCTTCCGGCTTCACCCGAGGAACCTGTTCCCAGGATTGTTTCTGCCCGCCACTTCTGTGCTCTTCGGGGACAAACCCGCCACTTCTGCGCTCCTCGGGGACAAACGGAAGGGTGGCGGGCTTTGCTAAGGGCCCCTGGCAGAGCGTCCCACTCGGTGCGGGCATGGACTAGCTGCCGCCGCTGCCCTTCCTGACTTGTACCTTGGCGGTCAAGATGACCATTATCTTCGACCAGTCCATGGGCTCTGCGGGAAGAAACAAAAAAGGGTTAGCAACAAAACCAACAAAATATACCGGGTCTAAATTGATCGGCTGAGACCTAACTTATCTATAAAGCGCACGGAACAGAGTCCTGCCCAGCTCAGGGTCTGCTCAAAAAGTAAGGTGTCGGTACGCTGGATCAACTCCCACTATAACACGATCCCCACTTCTAGGGTATTCAACAGCTTGGCCTTCGAGCAATCTACCCTATACCACTCAGTGGGCACTGGCCACTCCTTTCCTTTCAGAGGACCGACGAAAATGAACTGCTCCTTCGACTCATGGATAGAAGAAGAGACGACCACTACCCCCGACACGGCCATCCTACCCTTGAGCTTCTTAAAATAAAAGTATACCTAACTCGGCTCATCCTTATGGGTACTCGGATGGTTCTTATAGCAGAGAAAGGACAAGAGGAGCCCTAAATTAAAGGGTATCCGATCGATTTTAAGCCAGACCAGGAATCCAACGAGAATCCTCTACGAATTCGATGCTAGCTGGCCTGGGGCGAGTTGAAAATAGTGAAGGACTGCATAAATCTCGGGCGAAAAAGGCAAACGCATCCCTGCTCGGAATGCTTCCAGATATAAGGCAATCTCATTACCTTGTACTTGATTTTCCCGTTCACTCTCCATGGACAAACAGAGCGTGTAGCCAGAGGGAATGTGGAAACGAGTCCGTATGTCAAAAAGCTCATCCAACTTGTTCAGCGCCAAAGCAACGTGACAAGTGTTCTCGATACGTACCGTAGGGGCCTTCTTGGCCCCTCGACGACAGGGAACAAGGGAATTGCCACCCCTTGGGAGCGAACCCGACATAGAGGAAGAAGAACTTCCTCGGCAATCAGAAGCCGAGGAAGACCCATTAGACTCAGCTTCAGAGGTCGAAGCCTCGTCACCTGACTCTACCTTAACTACATCTGCTAGAGAATTAGAAGAAGACATCTGACCTGATTTAGAGAAAAAGGAGCTGGAGGAGGGTTTGAACTGTAGATCCGACCTAAGAGCGGGGGCACTGAGCAATCCACAGACAACAGAAGGAAAGCGAAGTAAAGGCGTTTCCTAAGGACATGCCTCCCCTATTTATACACTCAATGAAAGCCATCTAACAGCCCAGATCCACTCCCGCCAAAACAAACCGTCACGCCCGATGATCCAGATAGCGTTATGCGGTAGCCAACCATTGACGCTTCGCCCTCACACAGATCTGACCTGCTAAAGCGGCATCTCACAATCCACTATCCGAATGCGGCCACGTGGCACGAAATCAACGGTTGGAATGTCGCCACGGCGGTCCGAGCAAGCGAAACGATGTCTCCATGATGACTCTGTACTCGCAGCGATCCGATGACGTCATCGAGGATACACGTGGAAATCAAGGCGCACGATGAAGGCCATGTGGATCCAGAAGTCGGGGAGACACAAACCCAGAACGCCGTACCTTTCCCGAACGTTCCAACATGTAGATTCCTCGGCAAAAGGCTAGAAGGAAAATACCAAGCGATCCACCCATGACCAGACCCATAAAAAAAGCCGGGACGAGTGTGGGGGGCAAATGATGATACTCATAAGTGAGGATTCTCCATATCACGACGCGTAGCAGATGATGTGTCGTCCACGTAAGCCTTGTAGATTCCTGGAGGCTATGAAGCTGGAATAGGTACGACACAATGGGGACATTCCTTGACGCCTCGCCTCTGAGATGGCACCCGACCTTTTAGGGGCTCCCCTGAGTATGTTCCCTCTTCGCCTAACCACCAGCCAATATCTCGTCTCCGAGCAATCATACGGTTGAGCTTTCTTGGTTTTGGTTCCTTATAAAAAAATAAAAAAAAGAAGAAGAAAAGAAGATGAGATAAAGAAAGGGGGAAGCTTCCCACTAAACAAGCCCCACGTGTTAAACACGTGAGCGCCTATATGCGAAGCATATAGGCGCTGCAATTAAACTACAGATAGGCTGAACAAAGTCTCACGTGTTAAACACGTGAGCGCCTATATGCAAAGCATATAGGCGCTGCAATTAAACTACAGACAGTCTCAACAAAGCCTCATGTGTTAAATACGTGAGCGCCTATATGCAAAACATATAGGCGCTGCAATTAAACTACAGATAGGCTGAACAAAGCCCCACATGTTAAACACGTGAACGCCTATATGCAAAGCATATAGGCGCTACAATTAAACTGTGGATAGTCTAAACAAAGCCTCACGTGTTAAACATGTGAGCGCCTATATGCAAAGCATATAGGCGCTGCAATTAAACTACACATAGGCTAAACAAAGTCTCACGTGTTAAACACGTGAGCGCTTATATACAAAGCATATAGGCGCTGCAATTAAACTACGGATAGGCTAAAACAACCTCACATGCTAAACACATGAGGACACCTCCTTACTAGAATTAAATTCTACTTAATGAACCGTTGGATCAAGGATCGGTGATTAAACATAGAATTAAATTTTATTGGGAAGAATATTTTCTGTTAGACAGAGAGTTAATGGATCAAAGATCCAAGATATTTTCTATATCTTTCTAAACAGAGAAAGATTATACTCTGTTAAATTAAACACCTTTGGATTAAAAATCCAACGGTGATTAAAATGTCACCGCTCAATAGAATTTTATTCTATATATGGGAGAATATCCCCAATCTTATTAAAAACAAGAACAATATCTTCTGTAAAACAGAAGTCCTTAGATCAAAGATCTAACAGTGGGTAAAATTCCCCAAATCAATTCTGAGACTAATTAAATCAATTGGGATCTCTCAATGAGAGATTTTCTTAGAATTAAACAAACTTCTCTCTATTATATAAAGAACCGGAGACTTCAAGTCTCAAGAAGAGAAAAAAGAGAGAGGAGAGACAGACTCAGAGAGAGAGAACTCCCCGGAGGTTTAAAAATAAGAATATACAGTGAGCCTTGGAGGAACAGGAGAATTTAATTCTCAAAAGAAAGACTTGCTTCCTTGAAACATTAGTTAAAAAGAAAAACACTTTTCATTTGCCTCTCTAAGGGTTTAACCCTTCATGCAAGAACTTAGTTCTTCCTCTGGTTGAGATCTGCACAAGTAGATCTCCCCACAAGTGGAGAATTTAATTCTCATCGGCGAGATTCTGTCATGCAGATTCAAAACCTAGGGGAAAGAATTGAGTTCAAAGAATTTAATTCTTACAAAACACATGTAAATTTAATTCCTCTTAAAACTAGGGTTTAACCCTCTAAAAAGAATTTAATTCTTACAAAACAAGAGACATGAGATCCTCCAAATCCTAGTGTCATTAACATGAGATCAAAATCTCCAAACACCCGGAAGGAAAGACTGATGATTCATTAGCATTTAAAGTCTATAACGAGGACCGCACGTGTTTCCCACGCGAGTGCTTAAAAGAAGAACAAGAAGTGCCTCCTAGGGCAATCACGTGTTTTGCATGCAATTTTCAATCAAGTGCTTAGCACTTATATAAAAAAAGGAAGGGATAAAACCAAAAATGCAGTACCCAACTTTGGGGCGCCTCACGTGTTCACACGTTAGCGCCACAAGAACCAAGTGCTTAGCACTTATATGTAAAAAAAAGGAATAAAACCCTAAGAACAGCGCCCACTTTGGGACGCCTCACATGATTCACATGTGAGCGCCTCCAAATTTCACTGTTTAACACTGGTCCAACACCTCACCCGGGATACACGTGAGTACTACATTTACCAGTGCTTAGCACTACAGGGGTAAATATGGAGACCCAAACCTAGTCACAAATTGGCTAAGTCTTCCCGAGGTCAAAACTTCTTTGGTCTCCAAATCGAACGAACCTCTGTGCTCATATTTTCCCAAACTGATCTTAGTCCTAAATATGACTATTGAGCTTCCAACTGATGATATCCAAAACGATACTCACCCCACATTCTCTCGAGGAATCTTAGTCTCAAACATGACTAATATTTCTTACGTCTACAGCAGCACCATATTTCCCCTCAAATATGGGATTTGGTTTAAGGGCACATCTCTCTACACCTCTGATATATGTCGTTGTAATTCCTCAACGTCTTCAGAGAGGTGGCGGGTCCCGACAACCAATAATTCTTTGGCGCACTTCCAAACTGACGTGCATACCTCAAATCAAACAGCACTCCAAACTGGATGCATCCCAAATCATCGTCGTTCATCCCGTCACATAACAAATACACGTGCGCGCAAGATGGTGATCAACGGACCGAGACGTCTTTAAACTAAAATCTCACCTCCAAAATGATGATCAACGGACCAAGACGTCCTTAAACTAAAATCTAACCTCCAAAATGATGATCAACGGACCGTGACGTCCTTAAAATAAAATCTCACCTCAAAAATGGTGATCAACGGACCGAAACGTCCTTAAACTAACCGTTGTCTCCAAAATGGCAACGAACCGAGACGTCCTTAACCTAAAATCTCACCTCCAAAATGGTGATCAACGGACCGAAACGTCCTTAAACTAAGTGTTTCCTCCAAAATGGCAACAACGGACCGAGATGTCCTTAAACTAAAATCTCACCTCCAAAATGGTGATCAATCGACCGAGACGTCCTTAAACTAAAATCTCACCTTTAAAATGGTGATCAACAGACCGAAACGTTCTTAAACTAACCATTGTCTCCATTTCAAAATGGCAACAACGGACCGAGACGTCCTTAAACTAAAATCCCACCTTCAAAATGGTGATCAATGGACCGAAACGTTCTTAAACTAACCGTTGCCTTCAAAATGGAAACAGACCGAAATGTCCTTAAACTAAAATCTCACATCCAAAATGGTGATTAACGGACCGAGATGTCCTTAAACTAAAATCTCACCTCCAAAATGGTGATCAACGGACTGAGACGTCCTCAAACTAGAACTTCGCCTCCAAAATGGCGATAACGGACCGAAACGTCCTTAAACTAAAACAACAGTGCCCAAATACTTTTTTGTTGGATCTGAAATAAAAATGATCATAAAGCCTTGTTAAGTAGATCTTAGTCTCAAATTAGACTAGCGTATGCTTAACAAAAAAAAACCAATCGAGCCCCCAATTGCTCGTATATATTTAAGTCGATCTTCATCTCAAAATAGATCAATGATTCTTAAATCAACTCAAATCCAAATCTAAAATTATAATAATTTGGACTAATCCACGCCCTACGGGCGACGACATAAATTAGTCTCCGTATACAATCTACATGCAACCAAAAATAAAACAAATACACATGACACGAAGTGAACTTCTGGAGTAGGAGAAAGTGGTTATCGCGATGCGGTAACGTAATTAACTGCAGGGGCTTGCGC